>CM037470.1:5145646-5745646 GCA_021014325.1 Plazaster borealis
TCACCTGTCGTCATGTATGCCAAGAATAGCTTGGTGGACTCGTGGATGCTCTTGACTTTGGGAAGTATTGCAAGACAAACAGCATTGAGAATCAACACAAGCAATGTTATAATTGTCCAGATGCTAGCATGGATGCCATTTAATGCTTTGTCGATTACACTATCTGTATAATACATTGTCTCATTTCCAGCTGCAGCTGCCTCCCCTTCACTTGTCATTATTTGCAGATTGTCACTTTGCCTCACTTTCACAGGTCAGTCGTGCTCAGGTTGCCAACACTAATTTTACACGTTTCAACAGTCGTTTGCAGATCCTGCCTAAGTTTGCACAATGGCTTCTGTACAAAATTTATAACCTGGTTTATCACTTATATTCATTTGCACAAGTTGATATTTTCACTTGTACATATTTCCACTGCAACGAGCTTCCACTTCCCGATGCAATTTCCAAAAACTCCGTCGTTGATTCCGATGACCATGAGCTGTAACAATTAAAGGTATCGTACACGTTTGGTAATTGGAACCCAATGTTTGTTTCAATCCTATATAGTTGTAGATATATATACCATACAACTAACCTGTGAAAATTTCATCTCAAAAGGTGGTAGCGTTTTTTGAGATATTGCCGAAAATCTGGAGCGGTTTGTCCACACAGGAAGATTAATCTGCAATTGGAATACACACTGTGAGAAACAATACTGCAGTAACGCTTCTCAGATTCAAATTTGTGGGGGGAAAAAATGGTATCTCTTTCCATAATCGCATTACTTCGAAGTGAAAAGTTTCTCAAAATGCATTATACTATCCAAAGCTGCTGAGTTCTACCAAGTAAGTTTTTGTTGCCATCCATTTTCAGAGACATTACCAAACGTATAATACTTAATTTAAAGGTAGCCTATTATACAGGATTGGTTTAGGATAAAAACATCATTGTTTAACTTTAGTCTTAAAGCTTCCTGATCATAAAGTTCATAGGCCTACTAGAACCATTTTTTTTTACCTGTGAAATATTTCCCTCTGAAATGAAGTCATATTCGAGAAAACTATATTTGAAAACCTACAAATAAATGATTTCGATGACAACGACGTGTAACAATTAAAGGTATTGCACATGATTGGTATAAGGATAAAAAACATCATTGTTTAACTTTAGTCTTAAAGCTTCCTGATTATGAAGTTCATACTACAACCATTTTTTTCCCCGGTGAAATATTTCCCTCTGAAATGAAGTCATAATTCGAGAAAACTGTATCTGAAGACCCAACAAAAAACCACCCACCGCAACAGCTGATTTCGGTTGTTACAACCACAATAGGACAATGAGCTTACATGCTGAACACTGTGCATGGTTTTTCACTATTTTCTCCCGACTCGCACAACGAATTAAGCCCAAAGTTTTACAAGTTTGTTATTTCATGGTTGATTCACAAAACATAAACGTGGTCTGCAACTGTTTTTGTTAGCTCTGTCCAATCCGGTATATAAATATACCTTTAAAGCTATCGTACACGTTTGGTAATGACTCTGATAATTAATGGCAAAAAACCTTACTTTGCAAGAAGTACAGCAGCTTTGGATAGAATGCATTTTGAGAAACTTTTCACTTCGAAGTACTGCGGTTGTGGCAAAAGATATCACTTCCTATCCCCAAAACATTTTAATCTTAGAAGCATTACTGCAGTAACGTTTCTCAGATTGTGTATTCCAATGCAGATTATTCTTCCCGCGTGGACATAACCGCTCCAGATTTTCGGCAATATCTCAAAAACGCTACCACATTTTGAAACGAAATTTTCACAGGTTAGTTTACGGTCTACAACTAAATAGGTTTGGAACAAGCATTATGCTACAATTACCGAACGTGAACGATACCTTTAAAGAAGCGATTCTTGGTTGGCCTATCCGCAAAGTAGGTTGCATGTCCCTCTGAATAATGCTGTGAAGATAAGGACCATCAGGCTCCAGCTTGTGTGAGTCTCGTAATTTTACTGCGAGGCTCACCAATATCGGGGACCCATAACAAGATTATCATGTTGTTTTAATGAACGATCAAATTTAACCCTCACAAACACCTGTCAAAGACGTCTGTATACATAACAAACTCGGTACGGTGGTTTAATGAGAGCTGTCAGTCACTTTTGATTTAATCTTCCAAATCGTACTTAAAATTCCGGATGTTTATAGTTGCGTTGCTTGGCAATAATTTGTGTCTATATTTTTTACAAAGTTTATAATTCACTATACGATTTGTGTTATTGGATGGATGGAGCTTCTTCGGTTTTTATTAAAGTAAACACGAATATGCATAGGGATGTATTATTATGTATAAAATACACGCTTTACAACAAATGCTTGCCATCTGCTAATTATGAATAGATTTGGTCTAGTTTCATAGAGCTGCTTACCAGAATAAGAGCTACCAGCCAAAATACCATGTCACATGTACCATTTGTGACTGGTATCCTGCTCATTTCTGCTAATCAGATTGGGCCCAGGAGGTCTCGTGCAGATCGAGTCATCGTAATCACAGAATAAAGGACACTTTTCGTAACGCGCGCCCACAACAAAATTGCTGAAATAAAGCTGCGATGTTTATGTGTGCGTGCAGTGGATATTAATAGACGAACAAGGGACTCGACGAAAGTCCGACTTCGTCAAGTCTACTAATTATTAGACTCGGACTAGTCTTTCATCGTCAGGTCAGCTTGATAGCGGGGATCTATTATATAGTGGGTTCGAATCGCACCGGTTTGTGCTGGGTACATTTCGTTTCATATTTCATAGCTGGCTTGTACATTCAATGGCGAAACCAGGGGGTCTGTTGGGGCCCTCAGAACCCTTGCCCCCCTGCGAAGTTTTACAGAGAAACTGGAACCCATCATTGGGAAGCAATTAGCTTGACATGGGTCCCAGACTATAGTCATAGACAGGCCATAGTCCCGAACACCTTGGAAGAAGGGGATGGGGAAAAAAGACCTTGAACAAAAACAGAAGGTGTTTGACTGAGTCCGATCACCTAAAAATAAGGAGAGGGAGTATGGTGTGTTGTTTAACATTGTCAATCGTGGGCGGGTCATTGGGGGAAAGGGTTGTGAGCGGGGGGGGGGGGGCTCCCCCTGCCCCCCGTGGTTTACGCCACTGATGGTAACTAACTCCATGCTCACTCGTTTAATAAGTACCTCCATCCCTCCGAAACGTCTACATGGATCGAAAGTACTCAGTCAATAATCAATTCGACTATAGTGTTCCATTGCTTTTAATTACTTCTCAAAGTGTCATTTTTAACTGAAAAGCATATTTTGTTTAGCCTGGCACGATTTTGTAGTTAAGTAATTTCAATTAAAAATATAATGAGAATACAGTAAAATAACACCACATGAATATTAATATTAATATGAACATACTCGATTCAAAAAAATTCACCTAAAGAGGCACGTTGCCTTCGGGTTAGGGTTGGAAATATATTTTAAAAGTAGAATATAATGATCCTCACAATGCCTGGGAATTGTGGGGTTTTCCTTTTACTTCGTGAACTAACACGGTCTGCCATTTTGTAGAACCAAATGTAAAATGAAAACCACACAACTTCGAGGCATATTGTGTGGATCATTATTTTCTACTTTTAAAACATCTTCTAACCATAATTCATTTCATAACAAACGCTTTTTTTAGCCCAAAGCGCCCAATCTAAGGCAACGTGTTCCTTTAAAGGTGCAGGTTGCCTTCGGATTGAACGCTTTGTGCTTTAAAAGGCTTAGGCCAAGTTCGTACAACGACCTTTTGTCGACTTGCGGCTGATTTTAACTGGTACTCATGCTCAAAAACATTGCCCGGTAGGCTACGAGGCAATATCAGCCTCTTGCGCGAACTTGGGCTTAGAAGGCCGGGTCCGACATCATTCCTTTTGTGTCATCCAAAATACCTCAAGTTGGAAGTCAACAACAGTTCACCCATGTCACAATTAGGCAACGTTTTTTACACTTCCCCCTTTTTGGGGCTCTGTCTAATATAGAATATTTTAATGGCCTACGAGATATTAATGAGGTCGACGCTCTGTTTTCTCCCTATTTTGGGGTGCACCCATAGTCCTTGATTTGTTTTCTTCATATTTGCCGAGAGGGGTAGGGAAATTTTTCAAGATTGATGCTCGGACGTTCACTGCTGTAGGGTGTTTTTATTTGGAGGAGAATAAATCTCTCCGGGCCTTGGGACCTCATATTAAATTGAGCAGGGGATAAAAGTTCAAGAGTCAATGGATATTTTTCCCTTTACTGTAAAAAGCTGTGAGACTTCTGAGTATTTTATTTTTATTTTTGAATATTTAGCATTTTGCACTGTATGCTATGTGAATTTATTTAGTGGGGTGCACCCTTACTCAGTATAGCCATTTGGTTGAGAAATTTCGAGCTTAATTGAAATATGGTATGGATAGATTTCGAGCATTTTCTCCAGTCAATTCTGACTCGGGACGATTTTGGTGTAGTGTTCTTGTTGAGAGGTTAAAGATCAACTTGAACGAAAACGGCAACAGGTGATCTTTGCTGAAATTCATTGAAAGTGTTTTAAAATCGATAAGGAAACCGAGTTCACATGGGATTAAACATTATTTTAATTGTAAGAAAAACAATCATTTTAAACACCCTTCTCTTGTGCTTTTAGAAAGATTCGCGAAAAGCTCCGATACGTCATCACTCATGTTACGTCATTTGTGGGAGCTCCGTTTTGTATAGCCGCTTTGTTGCAACATGGAGGTATAACAACGAAACCTCCCACAAATGACGTCAAAGTATTGTCATTTTGACGCACGCCGTCAACGGCAGAAGTGTAGCTAGTTTTTCAAAACCTTGAGGTTGGGGCCTAATTTTTTGATCGATAATTACGAAAAATTGAGACGTGCCAAATTATCGAAATTACAATTAAATGATAAACAAATGCATTATAAACATGTTAAAATAGCATGCCCGTTAACAAGTTTTCGTTCAAGTAGCTGTTTAAAGGTGGGGTTCTAGTTTGGTAACTAGGCCCTACTCGAATCATTCTTGACCATAAACAACTTACTTGGTAAGACGCACTCTGCAGTTGCTTATAATTATAAACTATTTTGAGAAAGGATTCCCTTCGAAGTATGTTTTTTTCACCTGAAAACATTTGAATCTGAGAGACGATTCATGCATGAATCGTTTCTCATATTAAGTGGGGGTTGATATGTCCGTTCGTGAATGCTGGGGCCAGAGATGCGGTTAATAACCCATGCGTGTCACCTCGCTAAACGTGGATGAAATCGACGTTCTTGTGAAAATACCGTGACAGTTTTTTGCTATTTTCTCAGCAAGGAGACATTGTATTCAGCTGGAACTTTCACAGGTGACTTCTATTGTTTCTTTCTTGCTAATTTTTCCAATAAATCAGCATTACGTTGACAAAAACCAAACAATGAACCTACCTTTAACTAAGCCCCTTTTCCTTGTGTTTATAAAGTGCTGGATATTATCCCGCATTTTGGCCACTAAAACAATAAATATGACTACACACCATGTCATTTTGTGCAAAAACAAAACAATCCAAACTATTTTACTTCTAGCAAATTTGAATTCAAAAGTTTCTCCAACTGGTTAACTAAATAAGGCACTCTTCAAGTTCCATTACTCGGCAGTCATCATGAGAGGAAAGATACACCGCACGTTTCTTGGAGAGGCGTTGAACCAACCAAACAGACCCGAAGATGATGATCACGTGGGACAACACTGCCATGAGTTTTTATTGAGGTCTAGTTCTAGTGGTATCCAAAGCGAATGAAGTAAAGGGTTCGAGTCCTGGTCATGTTGGTCACTGTACTTGTGTAACCGAACAACCAGCAGATGATGACCTTTTGCATAATGGCGCCAAAAACACAAAACAGTCGCCTCACTGTGGTCACTGAAGAGCTATCATTGGCTGAGAGCCGTGCGAAGCGCGTACAGCACGCGTGCACGTTTCCACAGTTTGAAAAGATGGCGGCCAATGCAAGGTGTTTACACAGAAAGTTAAGGTAAACGTTCTGGTTTCATGCCGACGGGGTATTTTCAAAGTAGGGCCTGTGGTAGACCATGAAATTTCTTCCTCCATGGGTAGACAAAGATTAGGACTGTAGTAAGGGTTCTAGTTCTGGTTATGTTGTTCTCTATGCGTGTTTCCACCGAACAACTAGTAGAATGTGCGTCATATCGTTTTTAAACTCGTGGTCAGGTGTTTAGTTAAGGGTTCGAGTCCGGTTATTTTGATCCTTAATGCTGGTGTCACCGAGCAACCATGTAGTATGTTCTTCAAATATCTGTTTCAAAGTGACGGTCATGTTTGTTTGTGTATAGTAACGTGGGTTTAGTTAGGGTTCAATTTCTGGTTATTGTTATGATTGCCGTGCGTGTCACTATACTGAGCAACCACTGCCACCGTTTTTTTTTTAGTCGAAGTACGCATTGCTTAACTTGGTGGTGAAATCGCCGGTGGCAGCCTCGGCGTTGTTATACTCACAATTGACTCCATCGTAGTTGATGGACTTGCATAGCGGGTCGAAGGAACACTGAAACCCACAGCTCAAAACTGACGATGCAATCCCCTGTTTGAACGAATGGCCGTCCAGAGACTTGCCAGTGGTAGCAGTGAGCAGGTTGTTGGGAGGTCGTGTACATTTATTCAGGTAAACACCCTGCACCAGGCCCATCAGGATCAAGGCTGATATCATGTACACTTTCATGGTGAAGTTGTAAAAATGGTCGGCTTGTTACAAAGCTGTCTGTTGTCTTTTAGATTGCTGAATTTTGTGATAAGAACGTAACGTCTGCTGATGCATACACAACAAGCTGTGTTGCTGACTCCCCCACGCTATTATACTGCGTCACACCTTGCTATAATGGCCGCAACCGCCGTCTCCGCACGCAGCTTTTGTGATTGTCATTTTGCCTGGCAACATCAAACAAATACCATAGCAACCGCAGTCGTTTGAGGCCTTGAGCAAAAATTACTTGCCAGCGGTTCATTAGTGCAATAACTGGCAATAGTCTACTGTGGGGGTTGCAAATGAAGGATGATTGTTGGGGCGGGGGGCAGAGGAAGTGACGTGTGGATTATGCTACAGGTTGTCAATAAAATGCTGACACACACAATAGACCACGTCTTCCGCCACAATGCGTTATTATAACATCATAATGGCACAGTGGCAATTCCAAATCTAAAACAAAATAGGCAATTAAACCTCATGGTTTTCAAACCGCAAATGCACACGAAACAATACTTTACTGGTACGGTATGTAAACCATGGTTTACAAACACTTTCTATAAAAATGGTTTACATCTAAATTATTGTAGGCCTATGTTCAGTTTGCGGTAAAACCATGGTATATATCTACTTTGCTGTGTAAATTTTGTTCTTTAATAATTTGTCTCTGCCGCGGAGTAGATTTCGGAATTCGGAAGACTGCTTCTCTGAGAAGAATTCGAACTCCTGCTTGTTATTTAGTTCTGAAAAGCTGCTTAAAGGCTCTGAACACGTTTGGAAATTGTCAAAGCTCACTTAGTGTATCCCAGTATAAAATAACAAGCCTGGTGAAAATTTGGACTCAATTGGTCATCGAAGTTGCAAGAAAATGAGGAAAGAAAAAACACCCTTGTTGTACAAATTTGTGTGCTTTCAGATAGGAATAAAAACTTCTTGCAAGAATTTTTTATTATTTTAGTGAGAAATTACCTCTTTCTCAAAAACTACGTTATACATATGTTGGGATACACCAAATGAGAACACTAGTCTTTGACAATCAAACGTGTACAATGCCTTTAAGTTTAGTCTATACATATGGAGTTCCCGCAGTTGAGGTTAAAAAGGCCTATGTTGGACACAATGGTCTGCATGTGTAGTAATATCAAGAAATGAATACAGGTGGCAATTTTGTAACATTTGACACTACATACTTGCTATCGTGGCGGGGGTCTTTATGGTGTGTAGTTAACATGGAATTGACAACATCAATTGTATACAGCCTAGTACATTATAAAAAAAATGTTCAGTGTACATCTAAAACTGCGCCACAAAGTATGCAGTTCATGCACGTGTGGTTTCTGCTGTATAGGCGCTGGTAAGTGTGATAAAAGAGGCCACGCTGGCGTTAAGGGCCTACAAAATATTCATGAGGCCGTCGATCCGTTTTATTCCCAATTCACCGTATTTTTGACCGCATGGGGGCGTATGTAAACCGAATTCACGTCATGCAAAATAAGTAAACAAACTGGGTTTTTGCATTGCTGTTATTATGTTGATGTATTTCCTCATTGATGCAAGAATGAAACTGTTATTGTGATGCAAGAGGGTGCACCACACTAAATAAGCCAAAATTCATGCGCCAAGCTACTTCCCATAATTTGTAAACCCACAACTTATTTTTAATTATAACGTTTTGGGGTCATGCAATTAATAGATTGTGTAAATATAAGAATCTATCACAACCTGGGGGTTCTGTGCTTCAACTTTTGAGGAGACTTGATAAATTTAGGCGTTAAAGTTGGTCCTATTTGACCGGGGAAGTGGAGAAGTGCTTCACGAAAACTGGCAGCAAGTCGGTTTGGGGAAAAAACCCCAAAAATCGTGTTTTTTTCTTCTGGGGTAGTTAGCAAAAATTCCAAACAGTTGACCTGCCAAAAATTGAAAAGAATTCTGAAGTTCAGTTGTCCGGAAATATATCTGATTGGTTTTCAAGAGGCTGAGAGACTTTGAAATATTTGTTGAATATTTTTGAATAATTATCATTTAGCGTTGGTTGCTATGTGAGTTTATTTAGTGTGGTGCACCCCCACACTAAATAGGCCAAAATTCGTGCGCCAAACTGATTATCATAATTATTTTGTAGGCCCTCAAAATCTGTTGAATAATAACGTTTTTGGGGTCATGCAACTGATAGATTGTGTTAGTATGACAAGTTAGCACAACCTGGGGGTTCTGTGCTTCAACGTTTGAGGAGAATTGATTTTAGGCTTTAAAGTTGGTCCTATTTGGCTTAGGAAGTGGATAAGTTTTTCACAAAAAACAGGCAGCAAATCGGTTTGTTTGGGAAAAAAGCACATAATTCGGGTAATCAACACTAACCCTAACCCTATCGGTCGGGCTGTTTATTTCTGGGGTAATTAGCAAAGATTCCAAACGGCTGACCTGCCAAAAATTGAAAAGAAATCTGACCTTTAGTTGTCCGAAAATAATTATGTTTGATTGGTTTTCAAGAGGCTGCTGAGAGAGACTTTAACTACTATTTTTTGAGTATATTTGAATATTTAGCATTTTGCATTGGTTGCTATGGGAGCTTATTTAGGGTGGTGCGCCCAAGATAATTCCCTGATGAAAACGCCCGCCCTCCCTCATGCGGTCAAAAATAGTTATGGTCAATTATAGTTGCACGTAAATTCCAAGCTACATACAATGTAAACATCCCGGGATTAAAGACCCTCGGACAAGGCTACCAGAGCAATAGTTAGAATTTATGAATTGCCCACAAATTTCTTCCCGTGAATGGAATCTAAAAGGAGAAAATTCACCCAAATTGCCGAAAAAAGGGTTAGCACTTTTGCGCATCATTTAATAATTATTCTAGATGCATTGCACTTTCCCTTAGAAATGATACCATCTCATATAGAATACAATTTGCATTTTGTTTCATTTCGTATATTTTTTCAATGTCAGTCTTAGAAAAGATAACTTACACCAATAATCAGTCACTGTGTTCATTCTTTTCACACAATTGTATTTTCATAATACATATTTAATTACTGACAATTCGACTTGAAAAAACATGTATCATTAGCTCTATTTTATGGAACTGTTACAGACAACAATTTAGATTAACAAACTAATCTGAAAACAAAGAAGCAATTAACGGGGTACCAGTCATTCAAAGGCACATCTGTTGGTTTTGGCTGGTAACCCGTTTTTTACTTAAGAACAAAGTTCCGTGCTAAGCAGATTAGCGGCTGTGGGTGGATCACTATGTGAACATGCGTTAGTGAATAGACTGCCCTGTTCCTTAGCAACAGCCTTAGCAACAGCCGTAGCCGTAGCCGCCAATTCGGACACGGCTTTGTGCTGCGATAAACAATGGTCTCATCAATAATCGAAAATCCGGGTAGGATCAGTTTCATATGCACTAATAATTCAAACAAATATTATTTACCTTTCTTTTTACAAATCTGTGTCACGTGGTACCCTTGTAATATTTTAAATCCATGGGGATTTGTTTAAAGAAATTTCCCTAAATTGGCAGCGGTTATGTCAAACATTTTGGAATTTCGAAAGATGAAAACTGTCCAAATAAATTTTCTGAGGTTGGAAACTGTTAATGACTGTTAAACATACCGGGCACTGCATGACACCATAAAAAAAAAAATTAAAAAAAATCACACGCTTACGCCATCGGACAGTAGGCTACTGTCCGTTTGTATTAGCGTGTATTTCATTTTTGTGGAGAACCCAATTACTTTCAAATGGCCCAAACCATTAGATATGGACCCTACTCAGTTCATCCAAATAAACAACCAGGTCACTGCTTACAGCCATTGTACAAGTATACAGAAAAAGCCATCTGGAAACTATATGGTTCATTTCACCCAGTAGTGGCTATTCACCCCAAGGTCAAGTAACTGCTGTACAATATATGGGAATTCTGGAAGAGCTGGTCATTGATGGATTTGTTTTGTGTGAAAAAGACCCCGGATGGTAACAAGACATCTACCATGCTATTTGGCAAGGTGTAAATGGGGAATGTTGATTTTTTTTTATAAAAAAAGAAAAGAAAATGGCGGAGTACTGATTATTTAATTAAAAACGGACTGTTGACCACAGTCCGATGGCATCATGCAGAGTTTAACGGTTAATATAAGATAATGTCAGCACTCTCAGAAACAGTTGTTTATTTTATGTTCTTCTTTTAAAAATACCTCCCATTAATCATTGGAAGATATTTGTAATTAATTTAACAAGTGCAGATCATAACTTCAGCAACTGAAGTAATTTAATGAGCTTTTTAATACATGCTTTCACTGCCGAATCGGTCAAGATGTATTTCTTTAACAATTTCATTGAAACAAATCTTTAAGCAACTCAGCATTAAAAGCACACCTCCACCCAACCCCAACAAGACGCTCAATCCACACGCACACAAAGCGTATGTACACAAAAGTACTGGTTAAAAGAAATCAGCGATGGTTAAACAGAATTCTACACAACATCTTACTTTATATTTGTGTCCATAACTTTATCCATATAATTATACGGTTCTCTTACAGGAACAGCACCTGTCTAAAACATGAAACATCAATATTTTACACGTTTTACAAGCCCAACAATACAATATAATTTATATACATTTCATTCATATAATTAAATTTATCAAAACATATTCAGAGGTGTAGTTCACAAATGGGTCTGTTCCTTTTACCCGCATTAACACATTTTCTACTTCTGCTCCTACAAAGTGAGAAAAGTTTGTTTGTTTTCTTAAGAAACAAAATGGCATCATTGGAATCTGTAGAAAAAAATCCCCCGGTATAATATCCAATACTACTACTTGTAATTATAGTATAGTAGTGTAAATATTAAGAAAATACAAAAATATATTACACAGTATTTAGCAGTCTATATTTCAGTTTTAGCTTATTTACCACACAGGTTGGTTGGTGTATTTAGTCCGCAAGTTGAACATCGAGTTGGAGTTTGTTGTTAAATAACTAAGCAACAAAATAATAATATTAACAGTACACATAACCTGCACTTATTTATCAAAAGAGTCATTAACAATGCGAAAACATCATCAAAACGCGCTGTACATGAAAATAAACAGACGTCTGCTTAAAATAAATAGCTTTATAGAGTAAAGGCACATAGAGGGAGAATTAGGAAAACCTTATAAGTGAATAAAACCTGAAGCCACACAAAATAATGACTTCAGTCATCAAAACACTCTTGGCAATTGCAATAAATATTAATAAATACACACTTAGAGAAACGTTTTCAAAAGTGACTTTAAAACCATCTTCGTTTTGGTGCACTCTTGATGTCAAGAAGCAAGGAGTTAGACAGTTTAGGAGCACAGACAGAGAAAGCCCGTCCTTGGTCCAAATTATCAGTGAACTTCTTGTACAAAACCCGCTTCTCCTGTTAAAGGCATCGTTTGGTAATGACTCTGATAATTAATGGCAATAAAAACTTACTTGGTAAGAAGTACAGCAGCTTTGGATAGCATAATGCATTTTTAGTAATTTTTCACTTCGAAGTACTGCGGTTATGGAAAAATATATCACTTTTTATCCCCCAAAACATTTGAATCTGTTACGCGTAACGCTTCTCAGAGTGTGTATTCCAATGCAGATTATTCTTCCTGCGTGGACATAACCGCTCTAGATTTTCGGCAATATCTCAAAAACGCTACCACCTTTTGAAATGAAATTTTCACAGGTTAGTTTTATGGTATATATCTACAACTATATAGTTTTGAAACAAACACTAGGCTCCAATTACCAAAACGTGTACGATGCCTTTAATATTCTAACTAGGCGAGTAACAGTTTTACTAGATGAGTATTTTCAGTAACTTCCCATTTGACTGTAACTAAGACCGTGTCTAAATTGATGGCTTCGGCTATCTGGCTATGGCTGAGTTGCTAAAAAGGCCTATTCTTCAACGTTGTCGCTGCTGTCAACGACCATAGCCGTAGCCGTAGCCGCTTGATTCAGGGACCTTTACCTAATCACTGACACAAACCGACCCCGCAAAGCTTTGGAAAGTCGCCTTTTTGTTCTTTTAATTCACGAGTGAGTATCATATTCTGAAAGTATAAATGCAACATTTGAATCTAAGTTCACTACAGCTCCCTGAGCTCCCCGTTGAAGTAACAATATTGCTTACTAAGTATAAAGCAACCAGTGAAGTAACAAACAAAGTTACACAATGCATTAGTCACTGGCTGTTGAAGCTGTTTTTTGATTAGCAAGCTTTAACCGTATTGTATGTAACGGCTCTATAAACTTGCACCTTGGCGATATTTTAATTTTAATTTGTTCATTATGATTATTAATTTCCTCTTACGTAAAATGCTTTTTTTTGCCTTGCAAAATATATGAAATTGAAGTTCCAATATTAAAACTGATACCATTAGGCATAAAATCTTAATTTGTATTGTGCCAAAAAAGCTACACCCAATGCTTACACGTGCAACCCCCGCCCCTAAAAGAAGGCGATTGTTTTGATCATTAAGAAAGTGGTATAAAAGAAGAGAGTGCCATTAAATATCCTTGATTGTTACATTAATTTGTACTCTCTAAAATAATTATTCGATGATGTTGAAAGTAGAGTTATGTGAATAAATTATTACACGGTGACCCATATTATATCCATTTCAAGCATGCAAAGTCCCATGCCGTTATACATGGACTGTCACAAACTGACTGCTTTTAACCGTAAGATTGATTTATGTTTAAGGATGAAGCGAGTACTCAATACAAAATTAAAGAAGTGATTAAAAACTTCCTACAAACAGGTTCATTTTGAACTACAATTTTTCATTTTTCACTTATGTTGGTAATATATAGTAACTTTTCTTTAAGTTGTTTTCAAAATGTTAAAATCATGCTGTTTTTACTTCATAAAATATTGCTAGAGGAACAAAGTAAGAATCGGGTGCACTTTTAGAGTATCCCTTGTTCCTCAAACTTAGCCGAAAAGTGATGGAAGGGAATTTTTTTTGTTTATCCCTTGAACCTCAAACATGACAAAAATGTACGATATATTGCTAACAACTAACTGGAATTTATCAATTTTTTAATTGTTAGCCTAGAAAAATTAGATTGATTCGTAAAATCTGGAGCAAGTTTTTCACAATTTGGAGGAGAAAATGGTAAAACAACAATTTGTTGCTTTAAAATCCTGTTTCGATAGCAATTTTTTGACTATAATGAAAAATTGTAACTGTAAATTAAAAAAAATAGGCCAAAATGAAAAAAATGCAGTTAAAAATAAACCTTTTTAAATCGTTTGAATTATTACACCATATAGGAACTGCGCCCAATCATACGGAGATGTTTTACAAATATTAACTTCTTGAAATTTAGTAATGACGATTATTCCAAAGGGAGGGGCCAGCATTGCATAATGAACACGACCTCTACAGTATTTTGGCTGATAGGTTTTGCTAAGCAGATTTGAATGTGGGTTGTTAAGAAAATTTTGTTTTGACAGCAACTCAATAAAACATCTTGATTGTGGTGCAGCTATTATGTTTCTGCTTTTTTCATTCACTCAATGCAGCACCCGTGTCTGCATATAGGAAAGAGCACGACGAAGCACGTACACTGGTCAAAGCTGTACATTTTATGTTTTTATTTTGTATTCAATCATGGATCCAATTAGACTTTTTTAGATATGGTGGACACTATAGGAGTGCACTGTAGGATTTTGGTGTATACAGACAAATTTACTCAAATCAAACAGTGTTATAGTAATGTGTCCGCCATATCTCAAAATGGCTTATTGCGTAAAGGTTTCTAACAGCCGATTGGTGCTTACGGTGGATTTCCATTTCATATTAGCGCTGCTAGAACAGGCTGGCCTACCGGCACTTACTGTGAATACTAATGGGTCACGTAAACAATGCAAATCCGTGGTGAACGCGCAAACTGGCTGCCTAAATTTATCGCCAACCTATGAAATCCAATGGCGCTTGAAAAAAACGACGAAGAAGCTCTAAAGGGGTCAGTGGTCTAAAAGGGGTCAGTGGTCTATTGGGCATATTCAGGTGTAATAAAAGTGCTATAGAGTCATCACTCTGCAGAGCACAATTAAACATATGTAAGTCCAAGGAAGAAATGGGAACTATCTGTTCTCCCTGCCTACCATGGAGTTCGTTTTTCTGTAGAACAAGTGTCGTTACACTACCTGCACCAGCCACGATGGAGAACACTGGCCCGATATCACCATTCTGTATACCACACGCGTATAGATGCAATTCCTTCAAGGAAGAAACAGGAGTTATCTGGTCCCCTTTAATACCATGGAGATCGTTTTCCTCTAGAACAAGTTTCGTTACACTACCTGCAGCAGCCACGACTGAGAAAACTGACCCAAAATCATCACGTTGTAAACCACACGCAGTTAAATGCAATTCCTTCAATGAAGAAACAGGAGTTATCTGGTCCCCCTTAATACCATGGAGATCGTTTTCGAGTAGAACAAGTGTCGTTACACTACCTGCAGCAGCCACGATGGAGAAAACTGGCCCGATATCACCATTCTGTATACCACACGTGTGTAGATGCAATTCCTTCAAGGAAGAAACAGGATTTATCTGGTCCCCCTTAATACCATGGAGATCGTTTTTGTGTAGAACAAGTTTCGTTACACTACCTGCAGCAGCCACGACTGAGAAAACTGACCCAAAATCATCACGTTGTAAACCACACGCAGTTAAATGCAATTCCTTCAATGAAGAAACAGGAGTTATCTGGTCCCCCTTAATACCATGGAGATCGTTTTCGAGTAGAACAAGTGTCGTTACACTACCTGCAGCAGCCACGATGGAGAAAACTGGCCCGATATCACCATTCTGTATACCACACGTGTGTAGATGCAATTCCTTCAAGGAAGAAACAGGATTTATCTGGTCCCCCTTAATACCATGGAGATCGTTTTTGTGTAGAACAAGTTTCGTTACACTACCTGCAGCAGCCACGATGGAGAACCATGGCCCGATATCACCACTTTGTATACCACACGTGTATAGATGCAATTCCTTCAAGGAAGAAACAGGAGTTATCTGGTCCCCCTTAATACCATGGAGATCGTTCTTGTGAAGAACAAGTTTCGTTACTCTACCTGCACCAGCCACGATGGAGAAAAGGGGCCCGATATCATCACGCTGTATACCACACGCGTATAGATACAATTCCTTCAAGGAAGAAACAGGAGTTATCTCGTCCCCCTTAATACCATGGAGATCGTTGTCCTGTACAAAAAGTGTTGTTACACTACCTGCAGCAGCCACGATGGAGAACACTGACTCAATATCATCACCCTGTATACCACACGCGACTAGACGCAATTCCTTCAAGGAAGAAACAGGAGTTATCTGGTCCCCCTTAATACCATGGAGATCGTTTTCGTTTAGAACAAGTTTCTTTATACTACCTGCAGCAGCCACGATGGAGAAAAGGGGCCGGATATCACCAGTTTGCGCACCACACGCGTTTAGATGCAGTTCCTTCAAAGAAGAAACAGGAGTTATCTGGTCCCCCATAATACCATGGAGATCGTTGTCCTGTAAAAAAAGTGTTGTTACACTACCTGCAGCAGCAACGATGGAGAACACTGACCCAAAATCATCACCCTGTATACCACACGACAATAGAAGCAATTTCTTCAAGGAAGAAACAGGAGTTATCTGGTCCCCCTTAATACCATGGAGATCGTTTTTGTGTAGAACAAGTTTTGTTACACTACCTACAGCGGCCATGATGGAGAAAAGGGGCCCAATATCACCACTCTGAATACCACACGCATATAGATGCAATTCCTTCAAGGAAGAAACAGGAGTTATCTGGTCCCCCTTAACACCATGGAGATCGTTTTTCTCTAGAACAAGTTCCTTTATACTACCTGCAGCAGCCACGATGGAGAAAAGGGGCCCAATATCACCACTTTGTACACCACACGCTTCTAGATGCAATTCCTTCAAGGAAGAAACAGGAGTTATCTCGTCCCCTTTAATACCATGGAGATCGTTTTCCTTTAGAACAAGTTTTGTTACACTACCTACAGCAGCCACGATGGAGAAAAGTGGCCCCATATCATCACTCTGCATATTACACTTCCATAGGAACAGTTCCTTCAAGGAGGAAACAGGAGTTATCTCGTCTCCCTTAATACCGTGGAGATCATTTTCGTATAGAACAAGCTTTGTTACACTACCTGCATCAGCCACGATGGAGAAAAGTGGCCCGATATCATCACTCTGCATATTACACTTCCTTAGGAACAGTTCCTTCAAGGAAGAAACAGGAGTTATCTCGTCTCCCTTAATACCATGGAGATCATTTTCGTATATAGCAAGTGTTGTTACACTACCTGCAGCAGCCACGATGGAGAAAAGTGGCTCAATATCATCACTCTGCAGTTTACATCCATCTAGTATCAAGACCTCCAAGGAAGAAATACGAGATACCGGTATCTGGTCTGATTTCAATCCGTGCAAGTTGTTTCTACTCAAACTAATTTTCTTCAATTTGGTAGCTGATTGAAATAACTTGAAAAGCTGAGGTAGAGAGACACAGCTTAACTTACAATTTCTTAATGTTAGTGATGTTAACAAGTTAGAAATGTTTTGGAGTTTATGTTTCTGTTCGTTCATACTGACTCCAACTACTTCTAATGATAAATCACACTCTATTCTAGCCATTATTTGTTCAAGGGGATCTAAATCGGTTTCGCCTTGACATGTTATTTTTATATCTGAAACTTGATGCAGATTGGATCGTTCTGGTAGGTTTTGAATGAAATAATGTGCAGCCAAGAGGTCTTCTCCTTTCAGCTCATATGGAAATCTTACCCATTCATCAAGCGCGAGGGTTTTTACAGTCGAACCAAGCTTGGCTTCAAACAAAGCCAACAATATTATTCTATGTAAACTGACATACCTCTCACATTCATCAGGAGTGTTTTTATTGTAAACTGCAAGGTGCTTTCTGGTCATTTCTATGACACATTCTGCAGCTTTTTTGTTTCTCCCGCTGCAGAAACGGATTAAGTATCCAATTCTGTCTACGTCACCTTCTAACAGTTCTGACATGTGCCCAGTAAATTTACCAGAATTGGACTCTGCCAAATCAGACAGGTAAACAGAACAACAAAACTGCATAAATATCATGTGGCAGAATTGGACTCGTTCAACCTCTTCTATACCGTGCATGAATTGCACTCGGGTCAGCAAGCCGATTTTACATCCCAAATTGACAAGGTCCTCAGAATCAAACTCTGAAACCGCGAAGGAATGTTTTTTATGGCTTCTTAACATCAAACCTTCAAGTGCAACCTTCCCAAGGTTGGCCATCAGCTTATTAAACCTCTCTATGGTTATTTTCTTGGAGGGGTTGGATGTGCAATCTTTGCTCAACGTTTGGTTATGGATTGTGCTGATTGTGAGATGAAGCAGTTCTGTAATCCTGTCAGGTAGTCGGCTTTTGGCCTCTGTTAATTTACACATCAGCCAAAGGAACAGAGGAATCTCCCCTAAACTTCGGAGAGTGTTAGACTTATTTATTTCAGAAAGAACATGATCATGGTGTTGGGAATCATAGTTCTTGAAGTATTTCTTGATATATTCTATCTTACTATTTTCATCGAATCCAAGTATATTTACTCTTGTGAAATCTGGATTGCAAGTCAGTAACTTAAGAGCTGTAGACTGACGACTTGTTACAATTACCTTACAGCGTTTAAGAGACTTGAATGAGAGGACCCTGTTAACACTGAAGTCTTCGTTTGCCTTTTGTAGTGTCTCAAATGAGATTTCATCTGCTCCATCAAGAAGAATGAGGAATTTATCTTGGTGTTGTGTCATGTAATTTTCAAGATTCTCCTTTTCAAATTCAAAAATTTTAGAAAATATTTCATCCGTAATGTTGAAATTGACCTCCATTTTGTTTATTTCCAACAAAAAGACGAGCTTATACTTTGACAGAGGTGACTCTTGTTTTTGGCGAGTCGACTGAGTTTCACTCTGTAAAATAGCCCAGTCATAAGCTATCTTTTTTAGAAGTGTCGATTTACCATATCCGCTTTCAGCAGTGATTAAGATTCTTTTCTTATCAAAGCTTAACATGTCTTCGTATGACTTGAGGGGAATTTTCTTATATGCCGTTTGGGTTTTATCGACCTCGTATTCGCCTTCAATATCAGGGTGCATTGTGCGGTCTGGTTTATGTGTTCCCTTAATGAAACCTGACTGCAATATGATTGGCTGATCAGGTTGGTTTGTTTCTTGCAAAAGTTCTAAACTAACATAAAGTTGATCCATATTAACAGCCAGATCCTTACGTGTAGGATGTGTGTTCACTTTCATTGTCTCCATGTAATGACTCACCAAAGTCTCAACCCACTCTTTGGAAGGCAGCCCCATCAAACCTGTAACAAAATAGTTTGTATAACTCTGGGTTAAACAAAAAACATTTACTATAGGGTGGGACTTGAACCTGTAGGACCTCCAGATTAACGTGCCGGCGCTCTACCAACTGAGCTATTTAGCCCTATTATGTTGGCTGAGCCCCTATATTGTCAATTGTTCGGGGGTGGCAGTCAGAAGCCATTCAACCTGAGCTGCCGTGTAGCCAGAGATCACATTCAAGTTTACGATACAACCTGGGAAGTGGCAGCAGAGGGATCACCTGAAGGGATGCGAGTTTTTATTTCAAATATCGAGTAATAAACCACAAGGGAAACTGACCGGGTAAATTTTATATAATCTTAGAATACTTTGTATAAGTGGAAACTTGTTGTACCTCACTTACGGTGGGGACAAGGTATCTGAGTGGGCGTTTTTACGCCCCCCTCCTGTGTTACGCCACTGAACCCCTTTGGGAAGTTAAACTGAGTGCGTTGAAAAAAAACCCACACAATTAAATTAATCATTATGGCTACTAGTGGCTTATTTTTCTGTTTTAGATTTGTTTCTTTGGTGTCTCAGCACTTCGAGACAAAAACAGTGCAAGTTAAGCCAATGCGCGCCAACGTGTATTCCCTGGGGACAAACAGGAGCTTACAGTAGAAAGGAGTGATTTACTTGCCTGGTACCATTTTGACCATGTCAGCACGGCCGATGTTTTGAAGCGCCTCCTTCAACCCGTTTTCGGCCTCCTTTCGGTGACGTTGCTTTCGCGACCAATCAATCAGAACCCGGAAGGCTTGTTCCTTCAGGTCCCCTTGGTAGTCGCTTTGATATGTTTGAATTTGGGCATCTTTAATACCTAAAGAAGTGGCGAGTTGCTTCCAATCTTGTCCAATATTCTTAGCTAGGACTCGTAACACCTTCTCGTCAATCCCTGATGTATCGGTTATTGACTGATATTCCGTTGACTGCCTGCTGTGACCTTCGTCTACATTTCTTGCTCCTGGGGATGTGGGTGCATAACCTAAAAGGAGAATAGCAACCAGACAATGGGTTTTATCTTAAAATCTTTATATATTAAATAATATACCTGGTCTGCAATTTATCCTTCTATTAAGTATTGCTGACATAATTCAAATTGAGGCAAAGATGTACACGTCGTTGACAACTTGACTAGTAAAGTCGAGCCAATGCACATCAACGTGTGTTCCCGGGTGACAAACAGGAGCAACAAAATGAGCGATTTTACATACCTGGTACCATTTGGACAATGTCACCACGGCCGAGTTTGCCAAGCGTCTCCATCAACTCGTCTTCAGCCTCCTTTTGGATTGCTTGCTTCTTGTACCAATCACGGAGCATCTGATAGACCTGCTCTTTGAGGTCATTTGGGTAGTCGCTTGGATATTTGTCAATCTGTGCAGCTTTAAAACCTAAAGAAGTGGCGAGTTGCTTCCAATCTTGTCCAATATGTTCAGCTACTATTGGAAAAGATTCAATACCTGATGCATCGGATGTTGACTGATGTTCCGATGACTGCCTCTTGTTACCTGCTCTTGGGGATGTGGGTGCATAACCTACAAGAAGAATGACAACCAGTCAAAGGGTTTTATCTTGAAATCTTATTAACAAAATAATATGCCTGCTGAAATTTATCTTGTTAGAAAGCTGATATAATTCACGAATAATTGGAAGGTTAGTGCCAACTCAGTCCTGTCTATAGCGTTAATTAAGTCCATTACTATTTTCTAGTTTCGATCCAATAAATACCCAATACAACCAACCTGTATAACGTCATCAACTATTACATATGGCAGTTTACAAGAAACTGAATTGCAGACTTTGTTTTGTTAAGAATGTTTTGTCAATCGTTATTCTGCTCAATGTGATACAAAACATCTGGTGATACAATACTAACAGAAAAGAAGAAGTTGTAAAGCACTCTCACAGTACCAATCATTTTAAGTAATGTTATTGGATCAATGAGAGCAATTTCACATCAGTTCGTGCCTAATAAAGAAACCATTTCAAGGCCCCCTCATGTACCTTCCTCATCCCCGCCTGCCCTTCAGGTGTTGTTGGTAACAAAACAAAGGAAAAGCCAAACCAAACCAAACCAAACCAAACCAAACTAAACCAAACCAAACCAAACCAAACCAAACCAAACCAGACCAAAGCAAAGCAAAGCAAAGCAAAGCAAAGCAAAGCAAAGCAAAGCAAAGCAAAGCAAAGCAAACCAAACTTAACCAAAGCAAACCAATTACCAAACCAAACCAAACCAAACCAAACCAAACCAAACCAAATCAAACCAAACTAAACCAAACCAAACCAAATTCTTGATGCGCTGACTGCTTTTGTCATCAATATAATTTGTGCAGACAAAAAAATGCATGGATTCCTTTTTGTACATGCACGATTTTAGTGGTTCAATATAATTATAAACAAAATAATCCATCTAACCTGGGATCCTTTCAGCTAAATCCCGACGACCTGTTTGAACCAATGCACTTCTCAACCATTCCTCCGCTTCTCTGTCATCTGCTTGTTTCCTCCACCAAGAAACTAACATGTGATAAGCCTGTACTTCCGGGTTGCTCTCGGCGAGGCGTTCGAAGTTGCCAATCTCTGCTGGTCTGAACTGAAGCTTGACTGCGAGTTGCTGCCAGTCTGTGCAGAGCTTTCCCGCTAAAGTCTGTAGGAATGTCTCGTCTACTGTTATTCCGGTAAAATATATTTTAAGAAAAAAATAAAACATGAACAATGTTATATTGGAAGCTTCTTCTTTATCAAGACCATCGTAATGAGATTGATTTCCTTCTCAATTGTTATGTGCAAGATTTAACACTGTCTCGGGAATGTCTCATCTACTGTACTTCCGATAAGAACAATTTTAAAGAAAAACCCCCACAGATAATAGGGATTGGAATTCCTAAACCCATGACTTCTTTTTGCATCATATGAACTTTGGTTTTGGAATGTCATCTTCATAACCCCAACAACTTAATTGCACCAAAATATACCCGCTAAACCCCCCAACAGTCGTTCAGATAAGTTTTAGCTGAATGTATACCTGCTAAAGCCTTTTAACAGTCGTTCAGGTACGTTTTAGCTGAATTTATTTTTACCAGAAATTGGCTCCATTTCAAGTGTAAGCATTTCTGATATGCTTACATATTAACCAAGAATATTGATAGTGATAGAAAAGTTTGAAATAACGACCAGTTAACCATCATCCAATCATCATTCAAATATCAAACTGTATTGATGCAGGTAACAATGTGCTTCATTTTGTGCTCGTATGGGGTATGGTCGTAACCCAGCCCCCCCCCCCCGCCCATAGTGTGTCTTCATTGTGTGCTTGGAATATCAGGAATTCTTTAGAGGATTTAAGGGGGTGGGGTTACTTACTGTAAAAGAGGAGTGGGTAATACAAAGACACATTTCAATTGACTGTGTGGAAGAGAGCACACTGTAACACAATGACTGACATGTCGTGAATAATTCAATATTTACTCACGTGTTGGGGCGCCACCAAGCAAACCTTTTGCTAGTGCTAGATCAATGTTTGTCTCCGGTTTAATGCCAAGATCAAGAAGAGTCAAATCGTCACACAACTGGAAAAGTAATAGACAAAAAGAAAAATTCATAATGATTATATGAGGGAGGGGTAGGTACAAGGGAACAAGGTGAGCCCATCGAATTCTTGGCCACTCTCTTAGATAGATAGATAGATAAAATGGTTTATTAAAAAACTGTCCTCGCAGCACATAGGCTGAATTACAACAATTTTACATTAATTTACAGAAAAACAACAAATTGAAATTAAATAGGAGGCAAATTGGTAATGAAAAAAAAAAAAAAAAAATAGGTGGAATAGTTAAGCCACTCCCCTAAAGTTAAAAACATTGCACATTGTCCCTCCCCCCAGTGAGATCAAACAAGCCACTGTGATTCGTTTGGTTTTCGCAGTTAAAACATCTTTTGTACGTAACCTGTCAACTGAATTAACTGATAAATGCAAAAATGTATGGTTCAGTATAGTACCCTCCCCCAAGTGAGACCAAACAAGTGACTGTGAGTCGTGGTTTTCGTTGTTAAAACATCTTTTGTACGTAACCTGTCAACTGAATTAATTGATATGCAAAAATGTATGGTTCAGTATAGTACCAACTACTGTACGTAGACCTACCTTGAACCCTTTGTTGTTTGTGTACAGATTTTGCAATGCAGGACGAATGCCCAACTTGCTGTAAATGATGTCTTTCAGGTCGGAAACGGTTGTGTTATGATTGAGTCGTAGACAGAGGTTTTTGCGGTTGATGGGCGTCTTGATAAAGAACTGTATCATGTGATGAGTTTCCTTGCCTCTATGTGATGAGGCTTCGTCTCTGTAGAGATGAGAATTATGATTGGATGTTTAAATGACAACACCCCAATTACTTGTGCTAGTGTAAACAATGCAGATACTTTAGTCGTATTAGCAATGAAATATGAAGGTACAAGGTAATACACAAATCTTTCGTAGAGCAATTGAGCTTAAAAGCATTAATATTTGCTAACGGAATTTGTTCATTATAACATAAAGATTTTCGTCTCATTGACTTAAGTTCTTGCATGAGAACATAGAGCTCTATGATGAGAACTACCGCGCCCAGAGAACAGAATTTCTTTTAAAACTGTATAGTATCAGTTTCCTTGAGGAATTAGGGTTAGGATTAGGAATCAGCTGGGCCTCGTGAAAGAGTCTCACATCATGCACATGTGACAGCCTTTTAGCCTCAGACAGCATGGCTCTGACAGCAAAAGCTTGGAACTTCTTGAAAACTGTCCAGTACACAATTTTCTCTCGATATTCTGTTTGAGTGAATGCACCAAAGCTACAGTACCTGTTTGCTTGTACTCCGCATTGCTCTTTGCCCAATGATGAATCCGACGTGTTCGTCTTGGTGTCTTCATACTGTCCCGATGGCTGTGTCCTCTCTGCCAATGCAGACTTGAAAGCCGCCTGTCTACTCTTCTTGATTCTGTTCTTCCTCTCTACTGGTTTTGCCCTGGAATGATCATGGTTCGTCCTGGTGTCTTGATGCTGTCCCGATGGCTTTGTCCTTTCTGCCAATGCAGACTTGAAAGCCGCCTGTCTACTCTTCTTGATTCTGTTCTTCCTCTCTACTGGTTTTGCCCGGGAATGATCATAGACGACCCCTAACGTCTTCCGGTCTTCATCCCACTGTTTTAGAGATGGCTGTGACATGTTGGTAGTGCCTTGGGATGTAATCACTGAAGGAAGATCAATCGTACACGTTTGGTAATGACTCAAAACAAATATTAGCATAACAACTTACTTGGTAACGAGCAACGGAGAGCTGTTGATAGTATAAAACATTGTAGGAAACGACTCCCTCTGAAGTAACGTAGTGTTTGCGAAAGAGGTACTTTCTCACTAAAATAATAACAACTTCTTAAAAGAAGTTTTTATTCCTATCTGAAAGCACACAAATTTGTACAACAAGGGTGTTTTTTCTTTCATCATTTTCTTGCAACTTCGATGACCAATTGAGCCCAAATTTTCACAGGCTTGTTATTTTATGCATATGTTGGGATACACCAAGTGAGAATACTGGTCTTTGACAGTTACCAAACGTGTTCAGTGCCGTTAATATTATATAAATGTATTGAGTTCATCATCAATTTGTGTGAACTTTCCCAAAACGAATTATGTTGCACACAAAAGTACCAAGCTAATTTGGAATAGCATTGAACACTTTACTTGTGACAGTATCGCCCTTGTTTCTGCCATCGACGAGTTATTTTACGATGTGTGTGGGAAAACAGGTTAGTTTTAACAAATATTAAACAAAAAACACCTTTTTGGGTAATATAAAGCAACTTTTCTTGAAGTTGTTTTTTAAAATGTTAAAATCATGCTGTTTTTCTTCATAATATTGCTAAAGGAACAAAGTAAGAGTCGGGTGCACTTTAAAAAGTATTTTTAACAGTCTTTTAATTTTAAATTTGCCACATTTTGTTGCTCCAAACTATTGTTGCATCATAATATTAAAGGCAGTGGACACGATTGGTAATTACTCAAAATAATTGTTAGCATAAAAACTTACTTGGTAATGAGCAATAGAGAGCTGCTGATAGTATAAAACATTGTGAGAAACGGCTCCCTCTGAAGTAACGTAGTTTTTGAGAAAGAAGTTATTTTCCACGAATTTGATTTCGAGACCTCAGAATTAGATTTTGAGGTCCCGAAATCAAGCATCTGAAAGCACACAACTTTGTGTGACAAGGGTGTTTTTTTTCCATTATTATCTCGCAACTTTGACGACCAATTGAGTTCAAATTTTCACAGGTTTAGTATTTTGTGCATATGTTGAGATACACCAAGTGAGAAGACTGGTCTTTGACATTTACCAATAGTGCCCAGTGGCTTTAAAGAAAAATAGGCACACCTTTTTATTTACAATGTAAACTTCATTACTGAGAAAGCTGACAAAAACAAGTTTATTTGTGGTTCGAGTGGTAATAATTTAAGGAAGGGGATATATTTTGCTACCCCCTTGTTCCTCAAACCCAGCGGAAAAGAGGAGGGGATAGATTTGTGTATCCTTGGTGCCTCAAACCCTTGTCTATCCCTTGTTGCTCAAAGTCAAACCAAGCCGAAAAGAGGATGGGTTAGAACTGTATATACCTTTGTTCCTCAAAACTAGCCGAAAAGTGGAAGGGATAATTGTTTGTATTATTTGCTGCTCAAACCAAGCGAAAAAGAGGAGGGGATAAATAATGTTATCCCTTGAACCTCAAACATGACAAATTGTGCGATATATTGCAAACAAATAACTGGAATTTATAAATTGTTAGCCTTGAAAAATTAGATTGATTCGTAGAATCTGGAGCATGTTTTTCACAATTTGGAGGAGAAAATGGTAAACTGAAAAAATTGTTTCTTTAAAATCTTAGCAATTTTTGGACTATAATGACAATTTTAAGCTGTAAATTTGAAAAATATCAAAAAATGTAAAAATTTAGTTAAAAATGAACCTGTTGGAAATATTTCTCACTGAGGATCGATCCTTTCAGTTTAAGGGCATTACACGTCATTAAGCCAAAAGCAGATCCTTTATCCAATTGCAACCATTTATAAAACTCAGCAGTAAACAAGTTCAAGGACAAGCAGCCATGCGGAAACATTTTGTATGCACTCTGAGCTTGGACCGATGACGTCTGCAAATTCAGTAGGCCTACACGTTCTGTTTCAATAATATTAAGAAAAAGTAAAATTCGAGAAAAAAACACACGAAGTTCCTTGGTTTATTTTTGCCTAGAATTTGTCTAGACTCTTTTTTCACCTAACAATACAACAGCCGTTTCTGAATTTTGCAAGTGGACTAAAATTATACAAATAATTTGTTTTGTCATACATTGCATCAGTTTACTCAAATAGCACAATATCTGTGAACAATTTATACCTTGGCCAGCCATGGCGGTCATCTTGGAAAAAAATGGCAACAAAAAAATGGAAAAATATTAAATAGCAGGCAAAATACGTTGAATTAACGTTGAAACAACGTCATATGCCGACGCTGGAGTAACGTTGAATAATGATTGGATTTGCAAATTGAAATAACGTTGAAATGCTGACGTAGAAACAACGTGGAAATCCGTTACGTTGTTTCAATGTCATAATTTATACGTTGGTTCAACGTCAAGTTTCTACATTGAAAAAACGTTGAACAATGATTGGATTTGCAAATTGAAATAACGTAGAAATGCTGACGTAGAAACAACGTTAAAATCACCATGTTGTTTCAACGTCAAGTTTTGACGTTAAAATAATGTTGAATAATAACTCTAACAATAACTCTAACCGTCAATTTTGTTATTTAACTAACAAGCAAATTATTCTGTAACTTTTCTGTAAGGACTATTTTTTTATCTAAATTGCCGCTTATTGTCGTAGTATGACCTAATAGTTCAATATAAGTTGCCCTCGGCAACTCGCAATTTAATGTAACCCAATCCAAAACCAATAATGTTATTCACGGTTACAATTCCGACTTCTTCGTTAAAAACCACCGATAGCCATACTACTTTATAGCTTAAATGTCATTGTATGATATTGTAGATTTTTGTAATGCGCTTTTGAACATTTTATGGTGAAATGCGCACAATAAATGTGGTTTTATTATTATTATTATTAAATGCTGCCAACAATGTCTCCAGCACTAATAACCAACGTTGGCTCAGCACTGAGTGCAAATGAAATCCAATGTGGTTATGCGGAGCTAGAGCCATCATTGGTCCAACATCGTAAACCAACACTACCCGTGCTTTTCCAATATTGCTTTGCCAATCCATCAGGAAAACTGATTGTCACATGACCCCATCAGTTACATATACTTGTTGCCGGTACCCTGAAATCTCCGCCAGTTGAGTTTGTCTATTATTCATAACAAAAGTGTTGTCATCTTTGGCGTGTGCACGACCCCTCCCCCGCCTAGACATCATTTTTGCATAAAAGATGAAAACCTGAAGACACAATGATTGTATATAACATGACAATTGGTTATTATTACAATGCAATAACAACATTACGATGAAAGACTGATTTGCCAGACTGATGTTGGATCAACATTGATTTTAGGTTGTTAATATCACGACGCAAAAACAACACTTATCCAATATTGTTCATAAGTCAAAAACATTACGCTGAAACAACGGATAACCAGACTGATGTTGGATAAACATTGATTTTAGGTTGTTAATATCACGACGCAAAAACAACCTTTAACCAACGTGGTTCATACGTCAAAAAGGTTACGTTGAAACAATGTTACCATATACTAATGTTGGATCAACATTGATCTTAGGTTGTTATTGTCCCGACGCAAAAACAACCTTCATCCAACATTCATACGTCATAAAGATTACGTTGAAACAACGTTACCAGACTGATGTTGGATAAGCATTGATTTTAGGTGTTATTAATGCGACGCAAAAACAACCTTTATCCAACATTGTTTATACGTCAATTGAAACAACGTTACAATACTTATGTTGGATCAACATTGATCTGGGGTTGTTATTGTCCCGACGCAAAAAAAAACCTTCATCCAACATTGTTCATACGTCATAAAGATTACGTTGAAACAACGTTGACTGATGTTGGATAAACTTTGATTTTAGGTTGTTACTATTGCGACGCAAAAACAACCTTTATCCAACATTGTTTATACGTCAATTGAAACAACGTTACAATACTTATGTTGGATCAACATTGATTTTAGGTTGTTAATTTATCGCGACGCAAAAACAACCTTTATCCAACATCGTAAA
Source organism: Plazaster borealis (assembly GCA_021014325.1). Classification (NCBI taxonomy): domain Eukaryota; kingdom Metazoa; phylum Echinodermata; class Asteroidea; order Forcipulatida; family Labidiasteridae; genus Plazaster; species Plazaster borealis. The sequence continues at coordinate 5,174,145 of CM037470.1, forward strand.
CACGTCAAAAACATTACCTTTAAACAACGTTACTACACTGATGTTGGATCAACATTGATTTTTGGTTGTTGTTATCGCGACGCAAAAACAACCTGTATCCAATCTTTACACAACGTCAAACTACAACTTAAAATCAACGTCGCAAATGTGACGTTGAAATAACGTTGCTTTATGGTACTTCAACGTTGCGACGCCATATCAACCAAAAATCAACGTTAAAATAACGTTGTGTGCCCACTGGGCTGCCTCCTCCTTTTTTTTGAAAAAGTCCGGACGAGAAACTCGTTACTTTTGTTACTTGGCCTAATAATATAGCTCTATGGTTTAAAACATTTGGAATAATTATTGTCATTCTTTGCATTGTACTAAACAAAGGGTTAGATTGCCTTTACCCAAATAGTTATATTTTTTTTTGCAGTAGGCCTACAATCATTCCCATCATGGATCACTACATCCCGAACAAGAATTTGTTCAAACCCATCCCGGCAGTCTTGGTTTTGAGACAGTTGGGGCACAACAAATTGAATGACAATCTACGGATGAGGTTATAAGGGGCCAATGACAAGGCAACTACACCAGTTAAAAAATAGTACAATATGTTGCTGTTGAATACTGCATGGAGATGATTGTGAAATTTCAGTACATAACAAGTGTGAAAGAAAATGTATGGTTGGAGAGAAAATATATGGTTGTCAACTTTGGGGTTTATTGTGTGGTGCAAAATTCTTTAACTACAAATAAATTTTGTCCGCCGATATTATTTATATATAAGTATATGATCCGCAAATTTATATGTAAATAATGAAAGCTGCCCAACAATTATTTGTGCAAAATTAATTATACATATAAAATTGTCAGTCGCCATTGTTCATATACCAGTATAATAATCCGTAAAATTATACATAATCAAAGTTGTCCAACAATTATATATATATAATTGCATGTGAAAAATTACTTATTTACATATAAAATGTGTCCGTCGAATTTTGTTAATTTAATGATAATGATCCATAGATTTATATATATATAATTAAAGCTTTCCAACAATTATATATAAGCGTATATAATTGCGTGGTGCAAAATTAGTTATTTACATATACAAATTTCCCCTCGATATTATTTGTAAATAATGAAATGGTGTGTACAATTATATGTATATATATATATATATATATATATAATGATTTTGGGTTGAACAAAGAAAAATTGACTAGAGTGGGATTTGAACCAACGACCTCCGGTTTAACGTGCCGGCGCTCTACCAACTGAGCTATCTAGCCCTATGTTGGCGGTCTCCCTATTTTGTCAATATCTTTGTTCGGGGGGTGCCAGTCAGAAAGCCATTCAACCGCAAACTGCCGTGTAGCCAGGGATCACACCCATACGATACAACCTAGGAAGCGGCAGCCGGGGATCACCTTAAGGGGATGCGACTTTTTTTTTATATCAGATATCAAATAATAGACCACAAGGGAAACTGACTGGGTAAATACTAACTGATTTTGGGTTGAACAAAGAAAAATTGACTAGAGTGGGATTTGAACCAACGACCTCCGGTTTAACGTGCCGGCGCTCTACCAACTGAGCTATCTAGCCCTATGTTGGCGGTCTCCCTATTTTGTCAATATCTTTGTTCGGGGGTGCCAGTCAGAAAGCCATTCAACCGCAAACTGCCGTGTAGCCAGGGATTACACCCATACGATACAACCTAGGAAGCGGCAGCCGGGGATCACCATAAGGGGATGCGACTTTTTTTTTATATCAGATATCAAAATAATAATAGACCACAAGGGAAACTGACTGGGTAAATACTAAATGATTTTGGGTTGAACAAAGAAAAATTGACTAGAGTGGGATTTGAACCAACGACCTCCATGAAAGCTTTCCAACAATATATTATGTGGTGCAAAAAATTATTATTTGTAAAAAATAATAGCGTTAAGTAATATATTTATACGAAACTTGTTAAAAATATACTCAATTTCTTCTTTTGGCGATTTTTTATGTTATGTGTGTATGTAAATTGGTACGAACGTGTGATAAATATGTACATTGTATGTACATCACAGCAACGTTAATTTTGGATGAGCATTTTGGTATTTTCATACGGATGATCATGAGAATTTCACTTACCTGAAAGGGGTCAAAACTTCAATTGAAATCGACTGAAATCAGTCGTAAAGCTGGTGAGTAAGTACATGTATGGTTCTGACAAGACTCATTGACATGTTCTTTTCTCCTGAATCAACCTTCCATGTCCAGGTTGCTGTATCGTCGAGTCCGTGACAATCATAGCATACTCTCCTGTGCTATCCAATAGACCATGAAACCATGTAAAGCAAACAATAGCTAGCTTTGAAGATCACCAACAAAGGCCCTTCTGTGTTCTAAAATCTTTATTGGGAATGTTTTGACCTAAATGTTTATCGAAAACGCTTAAGCTCTTTTTACATGTAAATTATATTATTTACATCGTCATACTATTCAGCTTCCATCGGGATATGTTACCAGTAGTCTTTGTCGTTGCGTACCTCACTCTCTGCTAAGGTGTGGTCTTATTAACATAAATGCGCGAACAGGTGGCGCGCACGCGCACCACTCGTAGAAGGTTGTAAAATATTGTGTTGTACGTTTGTCATTGAACCTAGGCCTACAAGTTAAAAATTTACATCACAAATGTGTATTGTCCATTGGCTTGCGCACATAACTATATAAGGAACTCTATTTGTTTGTTTTGTAAATGAATAAAGGAGGCAGTGAATTTTACCGTACTAAAAAACGAATTAGGCATCTACAGTGTGCACAACATTAGGCATGTCGTCGCCGAGCGGTTTAAGAGCACCGGACTCAAGCTGCAAAGTTTCTGATCAGCAGAGTGTGGGTTCGAGTCCGGTCTGCACTTGTGTCCTTAAGCAAAACCTCTTAACCATTATTCGGATGGTAGGTCCCATAAAAGAACCCAGTTACACTTAATATCACCGAGAGAAGAGGTTAGCTCAGGTGTTAATTATTTTTGAAGATTTTAACGCACATGCAGATCCCCTTTTCATCAAATATAATACTTTAAAAGTGAATGATATTTATTGTCTTCAGCTTCGGTCCCTGATGTATCGGCATTCATGCAAAAATTTACCTCCTGCCATTTATTCTATTTTTTCTTTAAATTCAGATGTTCATTCCCATCCTCCAAGCATCTAAATTTTGGTCCCATATTGTGCTCTAAAATCTCCAGGGTCAGAATTGACCCGAATTCCGGGTCCCATGGGGACCTGACCCATTTCCGGGTCAGGCTGATCCGGGAAGTTAAACATTGGGATTTAAAAATGGATTCTGCGTCAGTTTGACCCTAGTATGGGTCATTTTGACACAAATTCTGGGTCGGCGGACCCATTGGGTCAGATCTCAACGGAAACCCGGAATTCTGGTCAGATAACCAGGGAGTTTTTAGTGTGCAGGGTGTGTTCAAGTCGGCCTGGATCTCGGCCCGGTACGGCCTTCAACTCTGATGAACAGCGTGATAAAAACCCACAATGGAAGTTACCAGAAATATAGACGTGCCAAGCTAAACTTTTGTATCCCTTCCCGCTCTTTACACAATATACATTCATCCATTCATTCATTCATTTTGATATAAAAACAACAACCTGGGCAGCACAAAGCTGAATTGGGCTATGTGGCATTTCAATGCGGGAACCACATACGTCACTTTATAAGTATTGCACAATCGAAATGGGAATACCCCTCAAAAATCCGGGGTCGTGCAATCATTATAATAAACTGCGCAATGCATTAATTCAAATTGTACTCAAAGCTGCGAAGCTAGGGAGCCAAAGTTCGTGCTTCCTCAACGTGCCTTATATGTAGCAGTATGGGCGATTTATTAAAGGCCATTTTCAGCAAAAACTCATTCACTTTCATTGACACGCTTCCAAATTCATGCATTTTCCCTTAATCCACTCAAATTAGGGTTTCATTTTAGCTATTATTGCCTTGAATTTCGTTTTTGTGCACACATAATTTCGTTTTTCTCATTCAGATTCGTTTCAAATAGGCATTCAAGACTACACCTTAATCATTCTGAAGTTGAATTTCTTTCACCATTGATGAAATTGAATGGTTGACCAGCTCTTGCTGCTGACTTTTACGAAATTTAATTAATCTTGCAGCCTAGTGATTTTGAATGATCTTATTCGACCAGTGAATGCTAAACTGCTCGTAGAAGGTTGTAAAATATTGTGTTGTTTGTCATTGAACCTAGGCCTACAAGTTCAACATTTACATCACAAATGTGTATTGTCCATTGGCTTGCGCACATAACTATATAAGGAACTCCATTTTATTTGTTTTGAAAATGAATAAAGGAGGCAGTGAAGTTTACCGTACTAAAAACCGAATAGAAACTTACCAAAAGCTAACGCTCCAACAATGCATTAGACATCCATACGGTGTGCACAACATTAGGCATGTTGTCGCCGAGCGGTTTAATAGCACCGGACTCAAGCTCTGGTGTTTCTGATTGGCAGAGTGTGGGTTCGAGTCCCGGTCTTGCACTTGTGTCCTTAAGCAAAACCTCTTAACCATTGTTCGGATGGGACGTCAAGCCGTAGGTACCACAAAAGAACCCAGTTACACTTAAATGTGCTCTAAAATGTCCCGGGTCAGAATTCCTCCTTAACAGCTAGGTAAAATTAAACTTGGAAGGACAACTAAATATGGTAACATGGCCTATGAATTTTCTATGTTGTTATAAAGTTCACAATTTTAAGCTCAATATGAATACATGGTTAGAAAAGTTGGAGGGAAAGCAAAATCTGCACCCCCTCCAGCCCCGTTCCCTTTTTACAGCTTATCCACATAAATTAACCCCTCTTGTCGATTAGTTAAATAATTTGTAAGGTTTTTACAATCCTATTACGAAAAAAAGAGCAAGTTAAAAACTTTTTGAGGTAGGATTTGGACATAACTTTTGACTTGTCCTTAGAATGTACACAGTGTATCATGCAGGTTTTTTCTCTCACATTGCTTAAAGTACATGTAAATACTCAACATGTTTGACCTTGTTCTAGACAAACGCTATAACATTTTCCATTTGTTTCCAGACGTCAACTCAGTGACTTATTTTCAACATTTTAAGCACAATATTTGGTCCAAAAAGAGTTGTTGAGTGCCCTGATAGGGTGCACCACACTAAATAGGCAAGCATTCATGTGCCAAGCTAATTATCTTTTTTTTTGTAAACCCACAGTTACTTTTGCATAATAATGTTTTAGGGGTCATGCAATTAGTAGAAGCTATCCGAACCTGGGGGCTCTGTGCTTCAACTTTTGAGAAGACTGGATACATTGAGGCTTTAAAATTGGTCCTAATCGGCTTCACGAAAACTGGTGCGAAATCGGTTTGGTAAACGGCACATTTTCGGACGTTTTTTTTTCCGGGGTAATTAGCAAACATTCCAAACGGCTGACCTGCCAAAAATTGAAAAGAAATCTGAAGTTTTGTTGTCCGAAAATATGTTTGGTTGGTTTTCAAGAGGCTGAAAGACTTAATTTATATATTTGTTGAGTTTTTCTTTTTTAATATTTAGCATTTAGCGTTGGTTGCTATGGGAGTTTATTTAGTGTGGTGCACCCAGAGTAGAACATAAATAATGGTAGCGTAAAGGTTACAAGGTCACGTTTGGTTCTTACATGGACGAGCCTGAAGCGTGCTCTCACTTTCGGTACCTGATGGAGACCAAGGACAAAACAAAAAAGGGAAAATAAAAGGACTCAGTGGGGAAATTTTAAAGACCGGTGTGCTCCACAGGAAATTTGTGTACAAAGTCTATGAGAAACTGTTAAAGTCTATGGGAAACTGTTAAGTGCAGGGACAAAGGAAAGAACAAAAGATTGCTCCACATTCCACAAGGAAGCATTTTTCAAGAACTGTGTGTGTGTGCCTTCATATTCACTACCTTATGGAGACCGAGAACAAAACAGAAAAGGGAAAACAAAAGGTCTCCATAGGGAATTCTAAAGACTTGGGTGCTCCACAAGGAATTTTGTGTACAAAGTCTACGGGAGGTTCTTAACTACAGGGACAAAGGAAAGAACAAAAGATGTCTCCACAGGGATGTAAAAAATAGAATGTGTGCGTGTGTGTAGGTATCCACATTCTAACCGGGGACCTATAACAAAATGGACAATAGGTCCAAGGTTGCTATCACAAAGGAAAGCATTGTGGTCCACGGTTGCTATCACAAAGAGTTGAACAAAGGAGGGTCCACGATTGCCGGTGTTTACACACGTGGGTGTGTGCATGAAAAATTATAACTCAAAAATGACTCAAATGTCAACTAAAAACTTGGTGTGTGGATTTGCCCTGGGATCCCCCCCCCCCGAACCCTCTCGTTGTTGGACCCCTTTGGTCAAATGTCAAGGTCATTATTGCTAAAACAAAAAATGTTGTTGGAGCGATAACTTGAGATGGACTTTGCATATTAACTGGAAACTTGGTTAGTGGGTTGTCCTTGGGGTCCCTCGAAAGTCTATTGTTTGTGGAGCGCCCCCCCCCCCCAGTCAAATGTCTTATTTGATTATGGCTAAAACAAAAGAAATGTTGTCTGAGCAATACCTCGACTAGGACTTCATATCGAATCCAAACATGGTTTGTGGATTGGTCTTGGGATCCCCCAGAAGCCTTGCTTTTGGACCCTTGGCCAAATTTCATGGTTATTATGGCTGAAACAAAAGAAATGTTGTCCGAGCGATAACTCATAAAAGACTTTTCATTTCAACTCCGAACTTAGTGTGTAGATTGGTCTTGGGATTCTCCAAATGCTTATTGGTTTTTTTCGCGAAATAACTCTAGAAGGACTTGGCATATTATTCTCAAACTTGGTGTGTTGCCACTTTCATGTATAGGGACCCCCTCCGTCAACACCTGCCCCTACCCCTCCATAACCCCACCCCTCCATCCTATTCCACCCCACTTAACCTCTTCCCCATCCCTCCTCTCTACACAGCCTCTTCCCCCACCCATCCTCCCCTCCCAACCCAACCCTCCCCTTCCCCTACCCCTTCCCCACCCATCCTTCTTCCCCACCCATTCTCCCAATCATTCCTGTTTCCCCACCCCTCCCCACCCAACCGTTCCCCCACCCAACCTTTCCCCAACCCATCCTCTTTACTCATACTTCCCCTCCCTTTCCCTCACCCTCCCCACCATACTTCTCCCTTCCCCCACCCCTCCTCCCATTCTCCATCACTTTCCCACCCATCCTATTGTTTTTGGACCACCTAGGTCATATTAAAAAACAGAACGGACTGGCTTGCGGGGCATTTGTGTTTGCAAACATGACTTTACTTGTTTTTATTTCAGATTTGTCCTTGTCCATCTATGTGATTGCTAAGAATGAAATTTGGCTCAGCGAAGTTGCTTAGCACTTTTGCGCATCATTTAATTATTATTTTAGATGCACTACACTTTCCCCTAGAAATGATACCATGTCATATTATAGAATACAATTTGCATTTTGTTTCATTTCATTCATTTATTTAATGTCAGTCTTAACAAAGATAACTTAGACTAATAATCAATCACTGTGTCTATTCTTTTCACACAATATTGTATTTTCATAATACATATTTGATTAATGACAATTCAACTTGAAAAACATGTCATTGGCTCTATTTTATGGAACTGCTTATAGACAACAATTTAGATTAACAAACCAATCTGAAAACAAAGAAGCAATTAACGGGGTACCAGTCAATCAAAGTCACATCTGTTGGTTTTGGCTGGTTACCCGTTTTTGCTTAAGAACAAAGTTCCGTGCTAAGCAGATTAGCGGCTGTGGCTGGATCACCATGTGAACATGCGTTAGTGAATAGACTGCCCTTAGCAACAGCCTTAGCAACAGCCGTAGCCGTAGCCGCCAATTCAGACACGGCTTTATACTGCGTTAAACAATGGTCTCATCAATAATCGAAAATCCGAGAAGGATCAGGGCCCAATTTTATAGAGCTGTTTAAGCACAAAAAGAAGCTAAGCACAACAAAATGATGCTTACCAGAATATGGTTACCAACCAAACTACTATGTCACATGTACAATCTGTGACTGGTATACTGCTCATTTCTGCTAAGCAGAAATTTGTTAACAATATTTTGTGCTTAAGCAGCTCTATGAAATTGGGCCCAGTTTCTTACGCACTAATGATTCAAACAAATATTATTCACCTTTCTTTTTACAAATCTGTGTCACGTGGTTTACCCTTGTTTAATATTTTTAATCCTGATGGATTTGTTTAGAAGATATTTCCCTGAATTGGCAGCGGAGATGTTAAACATTTTGGAATTTCGAAAGATGAAACTGTCCAAACAAATTTGCTGAGGTTGGAAACAAACATACCGGGTTAATGGTCACTATGAGATAATGCCAGGACTCTCAGAAACAGTTGTTTGTTTTATGTTCTTCTTTTTAAAAATACCTCCCCATTAATGATTGGATAATATTTGTATTTAATTTATCAAGTGCAGATCATAACTTCAGGAACTGAAGTAATTTAATGAGCTTTTTAACACATGCTTTCACTGCCGAATCGGTCAAGATGTATTTTTTTTTAAACAATAATTCAACTCGGCATTAAAAGCACACATTTACCCAAACCCCACACAAGACACTCAATCCACACACAAACACCAAGCGTATGTACAAAAAAGTACCGTACTCAGCGATGGGTAAACAGAATTCTACACATGTAACGCCGACAAACTGAATTTCCTTATGGACCAATAACATTTTCTGAATCTGAATCTGAATTTGAATGTTACTTCATATTTTGTCTATAACTTTATCCATATAATTATACGGTTCTCTTGATTGGAAGTATTTATAGGAACAGCATCTGTCTAATACATGAAACATCAATATTTTACACGTTTTACAAGCCCAACAATACAATACAATATAATTTATATACATGTCATCCATATAATCAAATTTATCAAGAAAATATATTCAGAGGTATAGTTCACAAATGGGTCTGTTCCTTTTACCCGCATTAACACATTTTCTAATTCTGCTCCTACAAAGTGAGAAAAGTTTGTTTGTTTTCTTAAGAAACAAAATGGCATCCTTGGAATCTGTAGAAAAAATCCCCGGTATAATATCCAATACTACTACTTGTAATTATAGTAGTAGTGTAAATATTAAGAAAATACAAAAATATATTACACAGTATTTAGCAGTCTATATTTCAGTTTTAGCTTATTTACCACACAGGTTGGTTGGTGTATTTAGTCCGCAAGTTGAACATCGAGTTGGAGTTTGTTGTTAAATAACTAAGCAACAAAATAATAATATTAACAGTACAAATAACTTGCATTTATTTATTAAAAGAGTCATTAAAAATGCGAAAACATCATAACAACGCGCTGTACATGAAAATAAACAGACGTCTGCTTAAAATAAATAGCTTTATAGAGTAAAAGGCACATAGAGCGAGAATTAGGAAATCATTATAAGTGAATAAAACCTGAAGCCACACAAAATAATGACTGAAATTAGTTATCAAAACACTCTTGGCAATTGCAATAAATATTAATAAATACACATTTAGAGAAACGTTTTCAAAAGTGACTTTAAAACCATCTTCGTTTTGGTGCACTCTTGATGTCAAGAAGCAAGGAGTTACACAGTTTAGGAGCACAGACAGAGAAAGCCCGTCCTTGGTCCAAATTATCACTGAACTTCTTGTACAAGTACCCGCTTCTCCTGGTAAAGGCATCGTACACGTTTGGTAATGACTCTGATAATTAGTGGCAATACAAACTTACTTGGTAAGAAGTACAGCAGCTTTGGATAGTATAATGAGTAATTTTTCACTTCGAAGTACTGCGGTTATGGAAAAATATATCAATTTTTGTCCCCAAAACATTTGAATCTGAGAAGCGTTACCTCAGAGTGTGTATTCCAATGCAGATTATTCTTCCTGCGTGGACATAACCGCTCTAGATTTTCGGCAATATCTCAAAAACGCTACCACCTTTTGAAATGAAATTTTCACAGGTTAGTTTTATGGTATATATCTACAACTATATAGTTTTGAAACAAACACTAGGCTCCAATTACCAAAACGTGTACGATGCCTTTAATATTCTTACTAGGCGAGTAACAGTTTTACTAGATGAGTATTTTCAGTAACTTCCCATTTGACTGTAACTATATAAGACCGTGTCTGAATTGATGGCTTCGGCTGTCTGGCTATGGCTGAGTTGCTGAAAAGGCCTATTCTTCAACGTTGTCGCTGCTGTCAACGACCATAGCCGTAGCCGTAGCCGCTTGATTCAGGGACCTTTACCTAGTCACTGACACAAACCGACCCCGCAAAGCTTTGGAAATTCGCATTTTTGTTCTTTTAATTCACGAGTGAATATCATTTTCTGAAAGTATAAATGCAACATTTGAATATGAGTTCACTACAGCTCCCCGAGCTCCCCGTTGAACTAACAATATTGCTTAGTAAGTTTATTTACTAACCATAAAGCAACCAGTGAAGTAACGAACAAAGTTACTTGTTGTTGAAGCTGTATTGATCATCAAGATTTACTGTTGTATGTAACGGCTCTATGAACTTGCACCTTGGCGATATTTTAATTTTATTTATTCATTATATTATCCTCTTATGTAAATTGCTTTTTTGTTGCCTTGCAAAATATATTAAATTGAAGTTCCAATTAAAACTGATACCATTAGGCATGAAATCTCAATTTGTATTGTGCCAAAAAAGCTACACCCAATGCTTACACACGTGCAACACCCACCCCTAAAAGAAGGCGGTTGTTTTGATCATTAAAAAAGCGGTATAAAATAAGAGAGTGCCATTAAATATCCTTGATATAATATTGTTACATTAATTTGTAATCTCTAAAATAATTATTTGATGATGTTGAAAGTAGAGTTATGTGAATAGATTATTACACGGTGACCCATATATTCTTTTCAAGCATGCAAAGTCCCATGCCGTTATTATACAAGGAATTACATGGACTGTCACAAACTGACTGGTGTTTAACCGTAAGATTGATTTATGTTTAATGATGATGCGAGTACTCAATACAAAATTATAGACGTGATTAAAAACTTCCTACAAACATGTTCATTTTTAACTACAATTTTTCATTTTTCACTTTTGTTGGTAATATATAGCAACCTTTCTTGAAGTTGTTTTCAAAATGTTAAAATCATGCTGTTTTTCTTCATAAAATATTGCTAGAGGAACAAAGTAAGAATCGGGTGCACTTTTAGAGTATCCCTTGTTCCTCAAACCTAGCCAAAAAGTGATGGAAGAGAATTTTTTTGGTTTATCCCTTGAACCTCAAACATAGCAAAAATGTACGATATATTGCTAACAACTAACTGGAATTTATCAATTTTTTAATTGTTAGCCTAGAAAAATTAGATTGATTCGTAAAATCTGGAGCAAGTTTTTCATAATTTGGAAGAGAAAATGGTAAAACAAAAATTTGTTGCTTTAAAATCCTGTTTCGATAGCAATTTTTGGACTATAATGACAATTTTTAACTGTAAATTTGAAAAAAATAACCCAAAATGAAACAATGTAGTTAAATATAAACCTGTTTACCTGATTATTTCAAAGGGAGGGGCCAGCATTGCATAATGAACACGACCTCTACAGTATTTTGGCTGATAGGTTTTGCTAAGCAGATTTGAATGTGGATTGTTAAGAAAGTTTTGTTTGGACAGCAACTCAATGAAACATCTTGATTGTGGTGCAGCAATCTTGTTTCTGCTTTTTTAATTCAGTATTCAAAATGCAGCACCCGTTTCTGCATAGGAAAGAGCACGACGAAGCACGTACACTGGTCAAAGCTGTACATTTTATGTTTTTATTTGTTATTCAATCATGGGTCCATTGAGCCTGTTTGAGATATGGTGGACACTATAGGAGTGCACTGTTGGATTTGGGTGTATACAGACAAATTTACCCAAATCAAAGAGTGTTATAGTAATGTGTCCGCCATATCTCAAAATGGCTTATTGCGTAAAGTTTTCTAACAGCCGATTGGTGCTTACGGTGGATTTCCATTTCATATAGCGCTGCTAGAACAGGCTGACCATACCGGCACTTACTGTGAATACCAATGGGTCACGTAAACGATGCAAATCCATGGTAAACGCGCAAACTGGCTGCCTAAATTTATCGCCAACCTATGAAATCCGATTGCGCTTGAATAAAACGACGAAGAAGCTCTAAATGGGTCAGTCTAAAAAGAACGGATTCTTGGTTTTGCATATTCAGGGCCAATGAAAGTGCCCTAAAGTCATCTTTCTGCAGACCACAATCAAACAGAGTCAAGCACTCCAAGGAAGAAACGGGAACTATCTGTTCTTCCTGAATACCACTGAGATTATTTCCATTCAGAAAAACTCTCTTCATAGGTCCTGCAGCAGCCACGGTGGAGAGAAGTGGGCTGAAATCATCTTTCTGTAGATTACACTTATATAGATGCAATTGCTTCAAGGAAGAAACAGGAGTTATCTGGTCCCCCTTAATACCATGGAGATCGTTGCCCTGTAAAACAAGTTTCGTTACACTACCTACAGCAGCCACGATGGAGAAAAGGGGCCCGATATCACCACTTTGCATACCACACGCGGATAGATACAATTCCTTCAAGGAAGAAACCAGAGTTATCTGATCTCCCTTAATACCATGGAGATCGTTTTTGTGTAAAACAAGTTTCGTTACACTACCAGCAGCAGCCACGATGGAGAAAAAGGGCCCGATATCATCACTCTGTATACCACACGCGTATAGATGCAATTCATTCAAAGAAGAAACAGGAGTTATCTGGTTCCCCTTAATACCATGGAGATCGTTTTCGCATAGAAAAAGATTCGTTACACTACCTGCAGCAGCCACGATGGAGAAAAGGGGCCCGATATCACCGTTCTGCATACCACACGCGGATAGATGCAATTCCTTCAAAGAAGAAACAGATGTTATCTGGTCCCTCTTAATACCATGGAGATCGTTTTCTCTTAGAAACAGTTTCGTTACACTACCTACAGCAGCCACGATGGAGAAAAGGGGCCCAATATCATCACTCTGCATATTACACTTCTCTAGGAACAATTCCTTCAAGGAAATAATAGGAGTTATCTTGTCTCCCTTAATACCATGGAGATCGTTTTCGAGTAGAACAAGTCTCGTTACACTACCTGCAGCAGCCACGATGGAGAAAAGTGGCTCAATATCATCACTCTGCAGTTTACATCCATCTAGTATCAAGACTTCCAAGGAAGAAATACGAGGTACCGGTATCTGGTCTGATTTCAATCCGTGCAAGTTGTTTCTACTCAAATTAACTTCCTTCAATTTGGTAGCTGATTGAAATAACTTGAAAAGCTGAGGTAGAGAGACACAGCTTAACTTACAATTTCTTAATGTTAGTGATGTAAAAATTTTAGAAATGTTTTGGAGTTTATGTATCTGTTCGTTCATATTGACTCCAACTACTTTTAATGATAAATCACACTCTATTCTAGCCATTATTTGTTCAATGAGATCTAAATCGGTTTTTCCTTGACATGTTATTGTTATATCTGAAACTTGATGCAGATTGGATCGTTCTGGTATGTTTTTAATGAAATAATGTGCAGCCAAGAGGTCTTCTCCTTTCAGCTCATATGGAAATCTTACCCATTCATCAAGCGCGAGGGTTTTTACAGTCGAACCAATCTTGGCTTCAAACAAAGCCAACATCATTATTCTATGTAAACTGACATACCTCTTACATTCATCAGGAGTGTTTTTATTGTAAACTGAAAGGTGCTTTCTGGTCATTTCTATGACACATTCTGCAGCTTTTTTGTTTCCCCCGCTGCAGAAACGGATTAAGTATCCAATTCTGTCTACGTCACCTTCTAACAGTTTTGACATGTGCTCATTGAATTTACCAGGATTGGACTCTGCCAAATCAGACAGGTAAACAGAACAACAAAACTGCATAAATATCGTGTGGCAGAATTGGACTCGTTCAACCTCTTCTATACCGTGCATGAATTGCACTCGGGTCAGCAAGCCGATTTTACATCCCAAATTGACAAGGTCCTCAGAATCAAACTCTGAAACCGCGAAGGAATGTTTTTTATGGCTTCTTAACATCGAACCTTCAAGTGCAACCTTCCCAAGGCTGGCCATCAGCTTATTAAACCTTTCTATGGTTATTGTCTCGGAGGGTTTGGATGTGCAATCTTTGCTCAACGTTTGGTTATGGATTGTGATGATTGTGAGATGAAGCAGTTCTGTAATCCTGTCAGGTAGTCGTTTTTTGGCTTCTGTTAAATTACACATCAGCCAAAGGAACAGAGGCATCTCCCCTAAACTTCGAAGAGTTTTAGACTTATTTATTTCAGAAAGAACACGATCATGGTGTTGGGAATCATAGTTCTTGAAGTATTTCTTGATATATTCCATCTTACTCTTTTCATCGAATCCAAGTATATTTACTCTTGTGAAATCTGGATTGCAAGTCAGTAACTTAAGAGCCGTAGACTGACGACTTGTTACAATTACCTTGCAGCGTTTAAGAAACTTGAATGAGACGACCTTGTTAACACTGAAGTCTTCGTTTGCCTTTTGTAGTGTCTCAAATGAGATTTCATCTGCTCCATCAAGAAGAATGAGAACTTTATCTTGGTGTTGTGTCATATAATTTTCAAGATTCTTCTTTTCAAATTCGGTTTCAAGCAAAATTTGAGAAAATATTTCATCCGTTATGTTGAAATTGACCTCCATTTTGTTCATTTCCAACAAAAAGACGAGCTTATACTTTGACAGAGGTGACTCTTGCTTTTGGCGAGTCGAGTGAGTATCACTCTGTGAAACAGCCCAGTCATAAGCTATCTTTTTTAGAAGTGTTGATTTACCATATCCGCATTCAGCAGTGATTAAGATTCTTTTCTTATCAAAGCTTAACATGTCTACGTATGACTTGAGGGGAATTTTCTTATATGCCGTTTGGGTTTTATCGACCTCGTGTTCGCATTCAATATCAGGTTGCATTGTGCGGTCTGGTTTATGTGTTCCCTTAATGAAACCTGACTGCAATATGATTGGCTGATCAGGTTGGTTTGTTTCTTGCAAAAGTTCTAAACTAACATAAAGTTGATCCATATCACGCGCCAGATGCTTACTTGTAGGATGTGTGTTCACTTTCATTGTCTCCATGTAATGACTCACCAAAGTCTCAACCCACTCTTTGGAAGGCAGCCCCATCAAACCTGTAACAAAATAATTTGTATAAATCTGGGTAAAACAAAGAAACATTTACTATAGTGCGGGACTTGAACCTGTAGGACCTCCGGACTAACGTGCCGGTGTCGCATGCAATTATGTCCTCTATGCAATACTATCCGGCGGACATTATTGCATATGCAATAATGTCCGCCGGACGGTTTTGCATATGCAATCGTGTCCGCCCGGACGCTGCTGCATAATGCAATTGTGTCCGCCCGGACACATTTGCATATGCAATCGTGTCCGCCCCCGTGCAAAACCGTCCTTGCAGTAAATTAAACGCCCTGATAATTGTCAACCTCGGGCCCCTGATGGACAATGTACAATAATAATATCTCTCATGATAGCGCGGGGTCGACTCAATTATTGAGTCTTGGATTCATGGACTAAAAATGTAGTCAGGATGCCCTGCGACACAGAGAAAAATGCACGCGAAATGCCGTTACGAAATAGCTGACTTCTGGGTACCAGTCGCTGCACACTATTAATACAAAAAGATAGATCTACTAGCGCATTGAAACGGTGGTATGTGTTCGTCGTAAATATTTTTCGACATTTGTTGTCCGGGCGCATTTGGTATTTTGAGAATTTTGGCCGGGCGCAGCAAAACGGCGTGTGGAGAACCCTGTGGGCAGCCATTGTTCCTATTGAAATGACCTTGTGGTGTCCTTTGTTCTATTGTTGTCAGGACCCCACAAACGCCCGTCCGTCAGCCCACGCTCGCTCATGCACATGTACATGTACATGTCCACCGGACGTGCTTACAAGAGCTACATTGAGGGGCTACTTGTAAGTAGGATCTGTACTTGTGGGCTTTTCTCGTGTTGTGGGCTCATGCCCACAATGTTTAAAACAGAAAAGATTAAAGAAAAGGGATCATAGTCACAACCTGTGGAAACCCCACTATGTCACTCTCCTAAACATGTCCGGTTTTGCATACCCCGGACACGATTGCATATGCAAAAGTGTCCGGAGCGGACAGTATTGCATGGCGGACACAATTGCATCTGACACCGGCGCTCGAGCACGCTCTACCAACTGAGCTATTTAGCCCTAATGTTGGCTGTGTCCCTATTTTGTCAATTGTTCGGGGGTGCCAGTCAGAAGTCATTCAACCTGAGCTGCCGTGTAGCCAGGGATCACACTCAAGTTTACGATACAACCTGGGAAGTGGCAGCAGAGGTATCACCTTAAGGGATGCGAGTTTTTATTTCAAATATCGAGTATTACACCACAAGGGAAACTGACTGGGTAAATTTTAAATAATCTTAAAATACTTTGTAAGTGGAAACTTGTTATACATCACTTACGGTTGGGACAAGGGATCTGAGTGGGCGTTTTTACGCCCCTTCCCGTGTTATGCCACTTAACCCCCTTCTGGAAGTGAAACTGAGTGCGTTGAAAAAAACAAAAAAACAAACCACAATTAAATTAATCATTATGGCCATTAGTGGTTTATTTTTCTGTTTTAGATTGGTTTCTATGGTGTCTCAGCACTTCGAGACAAAAACAGTGCAAGTTAAGCCAATGCACGCCAACGTGTATTCCCTGGGGATAAACAGGAGCTTACAGTAGAAAAGAGTGATTTACTTGCCTGGTACCATTTGGACCATGTCAGCACGGCCGATGTTTTGAAGCGCCTCCTTCAACCCGTTTTCGGCCTCCTTTCGGTGACGTTGCTTTCGCGACCAATCAATTAGAACCCGGAAGGCTTGTTCTTTCAGGTCCCCTGGGTAGTCGCTTTGATATGTTTGAATTTGGGCATCTTTAATACCTAAAGAAGTGGCGAGTTGCTTCCAATCTTGTCCAATATTCTTAGCTAGGACCCGTAACACCTTCTCATCAATACCTGATGTATCGGTTATTGACTGATATTCCGTTGACTGCCTGCTGTGACCTTCGTCTACATTTCTTGCTCCTGGGGATGTGGGTGCATAACCTAAAAGGAGAATAGCAACCAGACAATGGGTTTTATCTTAAAATCTTTATATATTAAATAATATACCTGGTCTGCAATTTATCCTTCTATTAAGTATTGCTGACATAATTCAAATTGAGGCAAAGATGTACACGTCGTTGACAACTTGACTAGTAAAGTCGAGCCAATGCACATCAACGTGTGTTCCCGGGTGACAAACAGGAGCAACAAAAATGAGCGATTTTACATACCTGGTACCATTTGGACAATGTCACCACGGCCGAGTTTGCCAAGCGTCTCCATCAACTCGTCTTCAGCCTCCTTTTGGATTGCTTGCTTCTTGTACCAATCACGGAGCATCTGATAGACCTGCTCTTTGAGGTCATTTGGGTAGTCGCTTGGATATTTGTCAATCTGTGCAGCTTTAAAACCTAAAGAAGTGGCGAGTTGCTTCCAATCTTGTCCAATATGTTCAGCTACTATTGGAAAAGATTCAATACATGATGCATCGGATGTTGACTGATGTTCCGATGACTGCCTCTTGTTACCTGCTCTTGGGGATGTGGGTGCATAACCTACAAGAAGAATGACAACCAGTCAAAGGGTTTTACTTCAAAAATTATTAACAAAATAATATGCCTGCTGAAATTTATCTTGTTAGAAAGCTGATATAATTCACGATACCTTAATTGGAAGGTTAGTGCCACATCAGTCCTGTCTATAGCGTTAATTAAGTCCATTACTATTTTCTAGTTTCGATCCAATAAATACCCAATACAACCAACCTGTATAAAGTCATCAACTATTACATATGGCAGTTTACAAGAAACCGAATGACATACTTTGTTTTGTTAAGAATGTTTTGTCAATCATTATTCTGCTCAATGTGTGACAAATCAAAACATCTGGTGGTATAATACTAACAGAAAAGAAGAAGTTGTAAATCGCTCTCAGTACCAATCATTTTAAATAATGTTATCGGATCAATGAGAGCAATTTCACATCAGTTCGTGCCTAATAAAGAAACCATTTCAAGGCCCTCCCCGCCTGCCCTTCAGGTGTTGTACATTTTCATACAATATTGTTATATTCATATTTGGTAACGAAACAAAGGCAAAGCCAAACCAAACCAAACCAAACCAAACCAAACCAAACCAAACCAAACCAAACCAAACAAAACAAAACAAAATTCTTGATGCGCTGACTGCTTTTGTCATCAATAATTAAGTGCAGACAAAAAAATGCATGGATTCATTTTTGTACATGCACGATTATAGTGGTTCAATATATTTATAAACAAAATAATCCAACCATATTCTAACCTGGGATCCTTGCAGCTAAATCCCGACGACCTGTTTGAACCAATGCACTTCTCAACCATTCCCCCGCTTCTCTGTCACCAGCTTGTTCCCTCCACCAAGAAACTAACATCTGATAAGCCGGTACTTCCTGGTTGCTCTCGGCGAGGCGTTCAAATTTGCCAATCTCTACTGGTCTGAACTGAAGCTTGACTGCGAGTTGCTGCCAGTCTGTGCAGAGCTTTTCCGCTAAAGTCCGTAGGAATGTCTCGTCTACTGTTCTTCCGGTAAAAGATATTTTTAGAAAATAAAACACTAATGAGCAATCTTATATTGGAAGCTTCTTCTTCATCGAGACCATCGTAATGAGATTGATTTCCTTCTCAATTGTTATGTGCACGATTTAACACTTAATGTCTCGGGAATGCCTCATCTGCTGAACTTCCGGTAAAAACAATTTGGACAAATAAAACACAGATAATAGGGATTGGAATTCCTAAATCCAATACTTCGTTTTCCATCATATGAACTTTGGTTCTGGAATGTCATCTTCATAATCCCAACAACTTCATTGCACCAAAATATACCCGCTAAAGCCTCCAACAGTCGTTCAGATAAGTTTTAGCTGAACAAATACCTGCTAAAGCCTTTAACAGTCGTTCAGGTTGGCTGAATGTATACCTGCTAAAGCCTTTAACAGTAGTTCAGGTTAGTTTTAGCTGAATGTATACCTGCTAAAGCCTTTAACAGTAGTTCAAGTTAGTTTTAGCTGAATGTATACCTGCTAAAGCCTTTAACAGTCGTTCGGTAAGTTTTAGCTGAATGTATACCTCCTAAAGCCTTTTAACAGTCGTTCAGGTACGTTTTAGCTGAATGTATAGGCCTACCTGCTAAAGCATTCAACAGTCGTTCAGGTAAGTTTTAGCTGAATTTATTTTTACCAGAAATTGACTCCATTTCAAGTGTAAGCATTTCTGATATAGCTCACATATTAACCGAGAATATTGATGGTAATAGAAAAATTTGACATAACGACCACTTAACCATCATCCAATCATTCAAATTTCAAACTGTATTGATGCAGGTAACAATGTGCTTCATTTTGTGCTCGATATTGGGCATGGTGGTAACCCCCCCCCCATGTGTCTTCATCGTGTGCTTGGAATATCAGGAATTCTTTAGAGGATTTAAGGGGGGGGGTTACTTCTATAAAAGAGGAGTGTGTAATACAAAGACACATTTCAATTGACTGTTTGGAAACGAACACACTGTAACACAAAGACTGACATGTCGTGAATAATTCAATATTTACTCACGTGTTGGGGCGCCACCAAGCAAACCTTTTGCTAGTGTTAGATCAATGTTTGTCTCCGGTTTAATGCCAAGATCAAGAAGAGTCAAATCGTCACACAACTGGAAAAGTAATAGACAAAAAGAAAAATCCATAACGATGATACGAGGGAGGGGTAGGTACAAGGGAACAAGGTGAGCCCATCGAATTCTTGGCCACTCTCTTGTCCCTCCCCCAAGTGAGATCAAACAAGCCACTTGAGTCGTTTGGTTTTCGCAGTTAAAACATCTTTGGTACGTAACCTGTCAACTGAATTAATTGATAAATGCAAAAAATGGTTCAGTATAGTACCAACTACTGTACGTAGACCTACCTTGAACCCTTTGTTGTTTGTGTACAGATTTTGCAATGCAGGACGAATGCCCAACTTGCTGTGAATGATGTCTTTCAGGTCGGAAACGGTTGTGTTATGATTGAGTCGTAGACAGAGGTTTTTGCGGTTGATGGGCGTCCTGATAAAGAACTGTATCATGTGATGAGTTTCCTTGCCTCTATGTGATGAGGCTTCGTCTCTGTAGAGATAAGAATTATAATTGGATGTTTTAATGACAATACCCCAATTACTTGTGCTAGTGTAAAACAATGCAGATACTTTAGTCGTATTAGCAATGAAATATGAAGGTACAAGGTAATAAACAAAATTTGTAGAGCAATTGAGCTTAAAAGCAATAATAATAATTTGCTAACGGAATTTTTTCATGATAACATAAATTTTTTTGTCTTATTGACTTAAGTTCTTGCATGAGAACTACCGCGCCCAGAGAACAGAAAATTTATAAAAAAAACTATATATTATCAGTTCCCTTGAAGAATTAGGGTTAGGATTAGGAATCAGCTGGGCCTCGTGAAAGAGTCTCACATCATGCACATGTGACAGCCTTTTAGCCTCAGACAGCTGGCTCTAACTGCAAAAGCTTGGAACTCCTTGAAAACTGTCTAGTACACAAGTTTCTCTCGATAGTCTGTTTGAGTGAATGCACCAAAGCTACGGTACCTTTTTGCTTGTGCTCCGCATTGCTCTTTGCCCAATGATGAATCCGACGTGTTCGTCTTGGTGTCTTCATACTGTCCCGATGGTTGTGTCCTCTCTGCCAATGCAGACTTAAAAGCAGCCTGTGTACTCTTCTTGATTCTGTTCTTCCTCTCTACTGGTTTTGCCCTGGAATGATCATGGTTCGTCTTGGTGTCTTGATGCTGTCCCGATGGTTGTGTCCTCTCTGCCAATGCAGACTTAAAAGCAGCCTGTGTACTCTTCTTGATTCTGTTCTTCCTCTCTACTGGTTTTGCCCTGGAATGATCATGGTTCGTCTTGGTGTCTTGATGCTGTCCCGATGGCTTTGTCTCAGTCTCTGCCAATGCAGACTTGAAAGCAGCCTGTCTACTCTTCTTGATTCTGTTCTTCCTCTCTACTGGTTTTGCCCTGGAATGATCATGGTTCGTCTTGGTGTCTTGATGCTGTCCCGATGGCTTTGTCCTCTCTGCCAATGCAGACTTGAAAGCAGCCTGTCTACTCTTCTTGATTCTGTTCTTCCTCTCTACTGGTTTTGCCCTGGAATGATCATGGTTCGTCTTGGTGTCTTGATGCTGTCCCGATGGCTTTGTCTCAGTCTCTGCCAATGCAGACTTGAAAGCAGCCTGTCTACTCTTCTTGATTCTGTTCTTCCTCTCTACTGGTTTTGCCCGGGAATGATCATGGTTCGTATTGGTGTCTTGATGCTGTCCCGATGGCTTTGTCTCAGTCTCTGCCAATGCAGACTTGAAAGCAGCCTGTCTACTCTTCTTGATTCTGTTCTTCCTCTCTACTGGTTTTGCCCGGGAATAATCATGGTACATCCTTGTGTATTGATGCTGTCCCGATGGCTTTGTCCTCTCTGCCAATGCAGACTTGAAAGCCGCCTGTCTACTCTTCTTGATTCTGTTCTTCCTCTCTACTGGTTTTGCCCTGGAATGATCATGGTTCGTCTTGGTGTCTTGATGCTGTCCCGATGGCTCTGTCCTCTCTGCCAATGCAGACTTGAAAGCCGCCTGTCTACTCTTCTTGATTCTGTTCTTCCTCTCTACTGGTTTTGCCCGGGAATGATCATAGACGACCCCTAACGTCTTCCGGTCTTCATCCCACTGTTTTAGAGATGGCTGTGACATGTTGGTAGTGCCTTGGGATGTAATCACTGAAGGAAAATCAATCGTACACGTTTGGTAATGACTGAAAACAAATATTAGCATAAAAACTTACTTGGTAACAAGCAACGGAGAGCTGTTGATAGTATAAAACATTGTAGGAAACGACTCCCTCTGAAGTAACGTAGTGTTTGAGAAAGAGGTACTTTCTCACCAAAATAATAAAAACTTCTTGCAAGAAGTTTTTATTCCTATCTGAAAGCAAACAAATTTGTACAACAAGGGTGTTTTTTTCATCATTTTCTTGCAACTTCGATGACCAATTGAGCCCAATTTCTCTCAATATTCTGTTTGAGTGAATGCACCAAAGCTACGGTACCTGTTTGCTTGTGCTCCGCATTGCTCTTTGCCCAATGATAAACACTTAAAAAAAATATTTTTAATTTTAATATTTAATTTTAAATTTGCCACATTTTGTTGCTCCAAACTATTGTTGCATCATAATATTAAAGGAAAATAGGCACACCTTTTTATTTACAATGTAAACTTCATTATTGAGAAAGCTGACAAAAACAAGTTTATTTGTGGTTCGAGTGGTAATAATTTAAGGAAGGGGATATATTTTGCTACCCCTTGTTCCTCAAACCCAGCCGATAAGAGGAGGGGATAGATTTGTGTATCCTTTGTGCCTCAAACCCGCAGAAAAGAGGAGGGATAGATTTGTGTATCATTTGCTGCTCAAACCCTACAGAAAAGAGGAGGGGATAGAATTGTCTATCCCTTGTTGCTCAAAGTCAAACCCAGCCGAAAAGAGGAGGGGATAGAATTGTCTATCCCTTGTTGCTCAAAGTCAAACCCAGCCGAAAAGAGGAGGGGTTAGAACTGTATATACCTTTGTTCCTCAAAACTAGCCGAAAAGTGGAAGGGATAATTGTTTGTATCATTTGCTGCTCAAACCAAGCGAAAAAGAGGAGGGGATAAATTGTGTTATCCCTTGAACCTCAAACATGACAAATTGTGCGATATGTTGCTAAAAAATAACTGGAATTTATAAATTTTTAAATTGTTAGCCTAGAAAAATTAGATTGACTCGTAGAATCTGGAGCACGTTTTTCACAATTTGGAGGAGAAAATGGTAAACTGAAAAAAAAATGTTTCTTTAAAATCCTAGCAATTTTTGGACTATAACGACAATTTTAAGCTGTAAATTTGAAAAATAACAAAAACTTTAAAAATTTAGTTAAAAATGAACCTGTTGGAAATATTTCTCACTGAGGATCGATCCTTTCAGTTTAAGTCGACAAAATTCACGCTGCTAAAATTCTTAGCAAAAACATAAAAGCACCGAAAAGGCGCATTGTGGAAACGTTATAAAATTAGATTTTAAAAACTTTACAGTTCCAGCAAGGTATACATTTACGTTGCATTATACGTTCGCACAGAGTTCAGGTAAGTTGACAGATTCACGGTGCTACAATAATTTCTTTGAAAAACATAAAAACACCGATAATTTGCGTTTTGGCAATTTGTATAATGTGGTTATAAGATTACATGAACTTTACAGTTCCACCAACGTAAACATCAACGTTGCATTTATATTAAAGGCATCGTACACGTTTGGTAATTACTCAAAATATATATTAGCATAACAACTGACTTGGTAACGAGCAACAGAGAGCTGTTGATAGTATAAAACATTGTGAGAAACGACTCC
Source organism: Plazaster borealis (assembly GCA_021014325.1). Taxonomy (NCBI): domain Eukaryota; kingdom Metazoa; phylum Echinodermata; class Asteroidea; order Forcipulatida; family Labidiasteridae; genus Plazaster; species Plazaster borealis. Next base: position 5,197,850 of record CM037470.1, read on the forward strand.
CTCTGAAGTAACGTAGTTTTTGAGATTGGTAATTGGTAATGAACACGTTTGGTAATTGTCAAAGACCAGTGTTCTCATTTGGTGTATCCCAACATATGCATAACGTAGTTTTTGAGAAAGAGGTAATTTCTCACTAAAATAATAAAAACTTCTTGCAAGAAGTTTTTATTCCTATGTGAAAGCACACACATTTGTACAACAAGGGTGTTTTTTCTTTCATCATTTTCTTGCAACTTCGATTACCAATTGAGCCCAAATTTTCACATGTCTTGTTATTTTATGCATATGTTGGGATACACCAAATGAGAACACTGGTCTTTGACAATATTACCAAACGTGTACGATGCCTTTAAGACCCTTCCTTCAAAGGCATGACACGTCATTAATACTGGCATTAAGCCAAAAGCAGATCCTTTATCCCACTGCAACCATATTTGTAAAACTCAGCAGTAAACAAGTTCAAAGACAAGCAGCCATGCGGAAACATTTTGTATGCACTCTGAGCTTGGACCGATGAAGTTTTTAAATTCAGTAGGCCTACACGTTTACTGTTTCAAAATTATAGTTTAAAACCATAGGGCTATTATCAGCTGCTTTACCTTCGGCGATCTCTATCATTAAATCAAATCCACCTTGCCAAGTTGTTGCTCATAATTGTCCCCGTCTTCAAGGGCGGAACCAGGTTTTCAGAAGGGAGGAGCGCAAAATTTTGAGGTTTTTTTGTTCAAATTGAAATTGACAATGTAGTTGCTGCGACAGAATCCAATGTTGGCTGACGCTTACACAATGTGCATGAACTATTTTCCCCTCACCTAATAACCCCCGGTCACCTCTTGCTGTTTACGATATATTCGACCTATCAATAATAATGTAGCTCTATGGTGTAAAACCATTTGGAATATTTATTTGCATTCTTTGCATTGTACTCAACAGAGGGTTCGATTGCCTTTACCCAAATAGTTATATTTTTCTTGCAGTAGGCCTACAATCATTCCCATCATGCATCACTATATCTCGAACAAAAATTTGTTCAAACATCAGCCCATCCCGGCAGTCTTGGTTTTGTGACAGTTGGGGCACAATAAATTGAATGGCAATCTACGGATGAGGTTCTGAGGGGCTAATGACAACTATACCGGTTAAATAAATGGTACAATATGTTGCAGTTGAATACTGGAGATGATTGTGAAATTTCAGTACAAAACAAGTGTGAGAGAAAATGTATGGTTGTCAACTTTGGGGTTTATTGTGTGGTGCAAAATTCTCTATTCACAAATACATTTTTGTCCGCCGATATTATTTATGTATACGTATATGATCCGCAAAATTATATGTAAATAATGCAAGCTGCCCAACAATTATTTGTGCACGATTAACTATATATATCAGATTGTTATATATATATAATGAAAGCTTTCTAACAACATATTGTGTGGTGCAATTTTTTTTATTTGTAGATAAAAATAAAATAATAGAGAAATATTTAATTATATACTATATAATTAATTATTTGTAAATAATAGCGTTAAGTACTATATTTATACTTGGTGCCTCATACGAAACTTATTAGATGTTAAATTTGCATCGGGGATAAAGAATATTGTTATTTGGTTTTACCCGTACACCGTTGTGTGTAAAGCACTGTATACTCAGTACTTTCCCGAGTCCTGTGAAAAAGGTCGTGGGTTCGAATCCCACCCGAGTAATATGCCTGTGATTTTTTTTCACAGGACTCGGAAAAGTACTGAGTAAACAGTGCTTTACACACATCGCCATACGAAACTTGTTAAAAATATACTTAATTTCTTCTTTTGACCATTTATTTTATGTGTGTATGTAAATTGGTACGAACGTGTGATAAATAATACATTGTACATCACAACAACGTTCATTTCGTCAGCAATTTGACGAAGAGCCAAAAACATGAAAAATCGGTAGAAAACTCATCTTGACTTTTTTTGTGGTTTCGATTTAGTTGATCGGTATCTAACAATTTACAGTTAAATAGCTCTCCAGATCTTCTAGTGTCTTAATTATGCTAAGTCGATGAAAGGCAAAACCCCAAGAACCTGGAATTGGGTTTTCACAAAGAGCCAAAAACAATTTTGTAATTTTGTGTATTCGCGACCGCGTTGATTGTACAGCTGGCACAGTGCCAATCATGAGTGCTCCGGCTTTTGCGTTTTCACAAAGTGCCAAAAACTTTAAAAGGCCCCCCAAAACCAAAAACCCGGAATTGCGTTTTCACGAAGTGCCAAAAAGTGTATTGCGCTACCGCGTGTTTTATCCGCTGGTACAGTGCCAAAAGTGGGCGCTCGGATTTTGCGTTTTTACGAACAGCCAAAACGTTTACACACGACGCGCTGCACACAGACCACGTTTTATACATTTTTCACGAAGAGATTAATGAAACACGTTTTGACAAAATATAAAACAGATTTGTATGATTTAGGATCTCTACTTCCCTGATATGTAAAATTGCAAAGGTTAAATCGCGAATAGTCTACCAACCAGTAATTTCAAAATTAGCAGCAGTTTTCTCCAAACATACTTTTTTTGCTGCAGGGGACTTTTTGGCGCTTCGTGTATGTAATTGCTGACGATTTGGATGAGCATTTTGGTATTTTCATACGGATGATCATGAGAATGTTACTTACCTGAAAGGGGTCACAACTTCAGTTGAAACCGACTGAAATCAGTCGTAAAGCTGGTGAGTAAGTACATGTATGGTTCTGACAAGACTCATTGACTTGTTCTTTTCTACTGAATCAACCTTGCAGACTGCTGTTTCGGCAAGTCCATGACAATCATATATAGCATACTCTCCTGTGCTATCCAATAGTCCATAAAACCATGTAAAGCAAACAGCAGCTAGTTTTGAAGATCATCAACAACCCTTCTGCGTTCTCAAATCTTTCTTGGAAATGTTTTTGACTTAAATTGTTATCGAAAACGCTAGCTCTTTTTACATTTTACATTTACTATTCAGCTTCCATCGGGATCTGTTACCAGTATTCTTCGTCGTTCCGTACCCCACTCTCTGCCAAGGTGTGGGCTTATTAACATAAATGGGCGTATCTAAGCCCAGAACAGGTGGCGCGCACGCGCACCACTCGTAGAAGGTTGTAAAATGTTGTGTTACTTGTCATTGAACCTAGGCCTATCAAGTTCAAAATTTACATCACAAATGTTTATTGTCCATTGGCTTGCGCACATAACTATATAAGGAACTCCATTTATTTGTTTTGCACATGAATAAAGGAGGCGATTAAGTTTACCGTACTAAAAACCAAATAGAAACTTACCAAAAGCTAACGATCCAACAGTGCATTAGACATCTATACGGTGTGCACAACATTAGGTGTGTCGTCGCCGAGCGGTTTAATAGCACCGGACTCAAGCTCTGGTGTTTCTGATTAGCAGAGTGTGGGTTCGAGTCCCGGACGTGACACTTGCAAAACCTCTTAACCATTATTCGGATGGGACGTCAAGCCGTAGGTCCCATAAAAGAACCCAGTTACACTTAATATTACCGAGAGAAGAGATTAGCCCAGGTGTTAATTAATTTTGCAGATTTTAACGCACATGCAGATCCCCTTTTCATCAAATAAAATACTTTAAAAGTGAATGATATTTGTTGTCTTCGGCTTCGGTCCCTGATGTATCGGCATTCATGCAAAAATTTACCTCCTGCCATTCAATCTATTTTTTCTTTAAATTCAGATGTTCATTCCCATCCGCCAAGCATCTAATTTTTGGTCCCATATTGTGCTCTAAAATCTCCAGGGTCAGAATTGACCCGAATTCCGGGTCCCATGGGGACCTGACCCATTTTCGGGTCAGGCTGATCCTGGAAGTTAAACATTAGGATTTAAAATTGGATTCTGCGTCAGTTTGACCCCTGCACGGGTCATTTTGACACAAATTCTGGGTCGGCGGACCCATTGGGTCAGATCTCAACGGAAACTCGGAATTCTGGTCAGATAACCAGGGAGTTTTTAGTGTGCAGGGTGTGATCAAGTCGGCCTGGATCTCGGCCCGGTACGGCCTTCAACTCTGATGTACAGCTAGTCTTGATTGGCGACGCCGTTATTTGTATTAGCCACCGGTAGAGGGCGCTACATTGACTGTTTGGGAGGCTGACTCAGAAGGACTGGGCAAGTCTATAAATCTGGATAAATCTGGTCTTGAAAGACGTTCGTTTTGATCCAGATGTTCGTGTGATACAGATATTTCTTCTCCAGTAATTCGTGTTGCACTACGTTAACAGCTTGGTAAAATTAAACTTGCAAGGACAATTAAATATGGTAAAATGGCCTATATGTATTTTCTATTTTGTTATAAAGTAATTTTAAATCCAATGATGAGTACATGGTTAGAAAAGTTGGAGGGAAAGCAAAATCTGCACGCCCTCTCCAGCCCTGTTACCTTTTTACAGCTTATCCACATTAATTAACCCCTCTTGTCGATTAATTAAATAATTTGTAAGGTTTTTACAATCCTATCACAAAAAAAGAGACTTGTTAATAACATTTTGAGGAAGGATTTGGACATAACTTCTGACTTGTCCTTAGAATGTACACAGTGTATCATGCAGGTTGTTTCTCCCACATTGCTTAAAGTGCATGTTAATGCTCCAACATGTTTGACCTTGTTCTAGACAAACGCTATAACATTTTCAATTTTTTTTCTCGAGACATCAACTAAGTGAGTTATTTTCAACATTTAAAGCACAATAAAATAATTGTTGAGTGCCCTTATAGGGTGCACCACACTAAATAGGCAAAAATTCATGTGCCAAGCTAGTTATCATTTTTTTGTAAACCCACAGTTACTTTTGCATAATAATGTTTTAGGGGTCATGCAATTAGTAGAACCTATTCGAACCTGGGGGCTCTGTGCTTCAACTTTTGAGGAGACTGGATACATTGAGGCTTTAAAATTGGTCCTATTCGGCTTGGGAAGTGGATAAGTGCTTCACGAAAACTGGCAGGAAATCGGTTTGGTAAACAGCACATTTTTCGGGTGTTTTTTTTTCTGGGGTAGTCAGCAAACATTCCGAACGGCTGACCTGCCAAAAAATTGAAAAGAATTCTGAAGTTTTGTTGTCCGAAAATATGTTTGGTTGGTTTTCAAGAGGCTGAAAGACTTAATTTATATATTTGTTGAGTTTTTTAATTTTATATTTAGCATTTAGCGTTGGTTGCTATGGGAGTTTATTTAGTGTGGTGCACCCAGAGTAGAACATAAATAATATTATATTATATTATATTTATTGGTTTATTTCATAAAAACATTAAAAAGGAATGAACAGTATGACAACCGATAGGGTTGAATTGCACTAGAACATGTACAATAAAACAAATTCTTAAAAAGTAGCTTAAAGGTCAAACAGTTTAAACACACAATAGGAAATGAGCAAGTATAGACTGTGCAAGTCTCGCGCGTATCGGAACGAGAAAACACGTCAAACGAAGAAATTTCTTTTCTCTGAAATCAAATCTTTGTTTTAAATTATATTTAATGATAAAATCTGAACAACAAAAATACTCAATACATGTTCATAAAATCAGTTTTAGTTTTTATAATAAATACACAAATAATGTGTTAATTATTATGAAAGCGAAATTAAAACTCTTGGACAAGGATGCTTATTTGATCTTAACTTTTCAGAAACAACTTACGTGGATTCGCGAAGGTCACACGGGCATAAAATTAACGCTTACGCAGTTTATATAGGACGCTGACGCGCCTCAACAACCATATACTGATATGAAAAGGCTTCACGTTTTAATTAAAGCAACTGGCGATTATCATCGCGCATCCAAAACAAGCGTTTACATAAGGCCTAAAAAAAAAAAGTTTTTATTGCCCTTTTCCGACCGACCCAAAAAATCTGAAATCCACGGTCGCGTTTTTTTTATTTTTTATTTTTTTTAAATGGCGATTTTTTGATTTTGTTTGAAGTATTTTATACTTTGATTCCCAGTAAACGACATTTAAGATAGAAACCCCGATGTTTTTATTTTTCTTTTGCAAAATTATATTGTTTTATGTTGCAGGCCTGTGAAATCTCCGCTTTCTCATTGACCGTGCCGATTTTTTATTTCCGCCTTTTTAAAATGTGAGATAAAAAGACGTGACGAATTTTCCCGGTCGGCCTGCTACATATACATCATACAGCACACACACGACACGAAGTCCGTAAATCCTATGTCCTTGCTCCATGCTGGCATGCAGTGCGCAACGTGAATGGGCGGGTATCCATCACGCACTTGTGTTGCAACTCCTTGCCAATAGAGGGCGCTGTGTGATCGTTGGCATTGCATGTACATGTACATATCCATGTACATGTACATGTATATCCATGTACACGCACTTTTAAGCACGGCTCGGCGTGGTATTGAACGCGTCATGTTTTCGAACATCATGATCAAGATGTCGGTGCAACCATTCCTCCATGGTGCAACACAAGTGCGTGATGGATACCCTGGCTGAACAAAAATGATTATTTTACAGAATAATGTAAGATTTCTTTCCGTCTTGGTCCGTTTTTTAAAGTTTTTAAAAACCTTTTCCTTGCGTGACAGTTTTCATCGCACGCGTCAATGTCTCTTCCGATTGAACGTTAGTGTTTAGAGCGGCATCTATCAAGAGTTTCGGCGTGGCGGAGCTCCACTCCCATCATTGTTACAGTACATGGATGTATTTTTCCGCTTTTTTTTAATGGTCCACTCACAGGCCTGATGTTGAGAAACAACTTCATATTTATATTATTATTTTATTTATTCATACATCAAGTTTTTAAAAGTTTATTTTTGTTTTGTATTCACCATATGAATGTATACTACTTTGAGAACATTAAAATGGTTGAAAACATAAAGTTGTGTGTATATCTACTGTGTTTTTTCCTCCTCTAACGTATTCTTAAAAAAAAAAAAAAAAAAAAAAAAAAAAAAAGCGACCGACCGACCCTGCCGATTTTTTAGCCAAAAGGGCAATAAAAAGTTTTTTTTTTTAGGCCTAAGTTTTGTGACCGGAGGTGAGCACAACATTCATTTTTTTGTTTGCAGCAACCGGAAGCTGAGGTCAAGTATAATTCTCGGATTTTCTTCGTTATATTGTTGAATTGATTTCACTTTCCTATTTTTATCACTAAGTATTACATTCTCAATAACATATATATTTTTTATGGTCATAAACCACGCTAAACTAAAATAATTGACAAAACAAAATCTTGCCCACGTAAATCTCCATATGGTTGGGACCACAATGGTCCTGGAAGTTCAAATATGCGCGAGACTTGCACAGTCTATTAAAAACAATCAAAACAACAAACAACTAGAGGTACATGTACAGTTTTTGTCAATTACAAAAACCAGGTGTTCGTGGTGAGACGACTTTATTACCTTATCAATCCATTGCCTGGTTCAGGAGTTCAGAATTTGTTTTAAAAAATGAACATCAACGTCCAGTTTGGACCGGAAGTCAAGGTTGAATAGGGTCACATATTGATTACTTTATGACGACCTTTTAGATGATGTATAAATAAAATAAAAAATTCAATTTGTTGTTGAGAAGTTATGATTTTTTCAAATTTAAAATGTCATCTTCCTGTTTGAACGGGAATTGGGGTCAATTTTTGTGTAGCATTTGTCGAACTTTAAATTACCTATCCGATGATGTGTAGATTGAAAAAATTCGAATAATTAGTTCAAAAGTTATGTTTTCTACAAATATTAAACTTTGATTTACTTTAATTAGATACCGGATATTGTCATCATGACATCATTTAGTTTGTGTCGTTTTGATACTGAGGTTCAACATTCTTATGAGTTTCAATGTTTAATTCAATTTCAATCTTGAGTTATTCCGTAGATGAGCCCGGAAAAGATTTCATTAAATTATCAGTGCTTTCTACTAAAACATATCCAGCGAAAGAGGGCGCTGTTTCCCGCCAGCAGATCAAACAAACGGAAGATATTGACAGCACAACATAACCGCGTGAACTGTGGCTTGCATCAGTTTCAACGTTATGTGTACATAATGCGTTGTCAAAGAAAGTGGGGGGGGGGGGGGTACGAGTGGGAAGGTGCGCTTCATTTTCCAGTTTTGACTAGATGCATTAGATTTTAATGTTGTTATCTCTGTGCAAAAGTTTAAGAGGGGATTGCTGTTCTCCAATCTGATACAAAAATTATGCTGAAGTGATCAAGAGTTTTAAAGATTTGAATAAAATAAGATAATCTAAAATTTTCAACTCCCGTTATAACCAGAAGTAAGTTAAAATATTGTACGGGTTCTGTAAAGCATTTGTCCAACTTTTAACGATCTATCCGATGATGTGTAGATTGTCAAAATCCGAATCATAGTTTTTTACAAATATTAAACTTTGATCTAACGTAATTCAATGCCCGATGACGTCATCATGACGTAATTAAGTATGTGTTGTCTTGATACTGAGGTTCAACTATCTGTTGAGTTACAACATTCAATTCAATCTCAATCTTGAGTTATTCCGTAGATAAGCTCGAAAGTTGTTTTTTGACGAAAAAAACACGAAGGTGAACTTCGACCCAGGGTAACGACCCGGAAGCTAAGGTCGTATGATTTTGGCGTTAACTTTTCAAATGTTGCCCCAGTCTTGGTCTATCAGATGCAAAAACTTTGAACATCATAGCTTTCATATTCGTTGAGATACAGCAAAAAGCAAAAGGTCATTTTTCAACTTTAAAAAGCTTGTAATTCGACATCTGATGACGTCATCATAACGTAATGACAACTGTGCCGTCTTCGTATTGAGGTTTAATTATCTGATGAGTTTCAAGGCCCAATTCAATTCCAATCTTGAGTTATGCTGTAAATAACCCCGAACGACCCTTTTTTAAAGAAAAACACAAAGGCAAACTTTGACCTTACGGTACGACCAGAAGAAAAGGTCATACGATTTTGGCGTTAACTTTTCAAATATTGCCCCAGTCTTGATCTATCAGATGCCAAATTATGAACATCATAGCTTTGATATTCGATGAGATACAGCAAAAAGCAAATGGTCATTTTCAACTTTAAAAACCTTGTAATTCGACACCTGATGACGTCATCATGACGTAATAAAAACTGTGCCGTCTTCATATTGAGGTTCAATTATCTGATGAGTTTCAAAGTTCAATTCAGTTTCAATCTTGAGTTATGCTGCTGATAAGAGTTCCGTGGAAAAAACAGATGAAGACCTTTTAAGATGATGTATAGATTGAAAAAATCCAATGTGTGGTTCAGAAGTTATGATATTTTCAAATTTAAAATGTCATATTCCTGTTTGAACGGGAAGTCAAGGTCAAATGGGGTCATTTTTTGTGTAGCATATGTCGAACTTCAAATTACCTACCCGATGATGTGTAGATTGTAAAAATCAAATTAATAGTTCATAAGTTATGTATTTTACAAATATTAAACTTTGATTTAGGCATATATTAATTCGATACCCGATGACGTCATCATGACGTCATTTAGTTAGTGTCGTCTTGATACTGAGGTTCAACTATCTTATGAGTTTCATTGTTCAATTCAATTTCAATCTTAAGATATTCCGTAGATAAGCCCCCCAAAACGATTTTATTTATAGGCGCTATTCAATAAATGTAAAACGAAAGAGGGCGCTGTTGCTTCCCGCCGGCCGGCTCTGCCGCCGACAGCACAGTCAGCGCGTGAACTGTGACTTGCATCAGTTTCAACGTTATGTGTACATAATGCGTTGTCAATGAAAGTGTGGGGGGTACGAGTGGGAAGGTGCGCATCATTTTCCCGGTTTTAACAAGATGTAAAAGGTTAAAATGTTCTTATCTCTGTGTAAAAGTTTAAGAAGGATTGCTGTTCTACAATCTGATACAAAAATTATGCTGAAGTGATAAGTAGTTTTAAAGATATGAATAAGATAAGATAATATGATATTTTAAAATTCCGTTATGAACCAAAGTAAGTCAAAATATTGTACGGGTTCTGTGAAGCATTTGTCCAACTCTTAACGACCTATCCGATGATGTGTAGATTGTCAAAATCCGAATTATGGTTTTTGAGTTATGATTTTTACAAATATTAAACTTTGATTTAATTTAATTTGATGCTCGATGACGTCATCATGACGTAATTAAGTATGTGTTGTCTTGAAACTAAGGTTCAACTATCTATTAAGTTTCAACGTTCAATTCAATCTCAATCTTGAGTTATTCCGTAGATAAGCTCGAAAGTTGTTTTTTGATGAAAAAAAACGAAGGCGAACTTCGACCCAGGGTAACGACCCGGAAGCTAAGGTCGTACGATTTTGGCGTTAACTTTTCAAATGTTGTCCAAGTCTTTATCTATGTGATGCCCAGGTATGAACATCATAGCTTTTATATTCGTTGAGATACAGCACAAAGCAAATGGTCACTTTTCAACTTTAAAAACCTTATAATTCGACACCTGATGACGTCATCATGACGTAATGACAACTGTGACGTCTTCTTATTGAGGTTCAATTATCTGATGAGTTTCAAGGTTCAATTCAGTTTCAATCTTGAGTTATGCTGTAGAGAAACTTTGCGAATAAGAAGAAGGAGAAGAAAAAGAAAACTAGACCTTGAGTTTTTGTCTACTACAAAAACACGGTGTTCGTGGTGAGTGATTGAATGAATAGGTCATTATACCTTATCAATCCAATTCCTGGTTCAGGAGTTATGAATTTTTCAAAAATTAAACATCAACTTCCGGTTTTGACCGGAAGTCAAGGTCAAATAGGGTCACATTTTTTATAGCGCGTGATTAGTTTTTGACTACCTTTTAGATGGTTTAGGTTTTTTTACATTGATCATGAATGCAGCTGATATGGTAGTGTTGGTGCAAGACGTTGTTACTTATAGACTGTGCAAGTCTCACGCGTATTCGAACATCTGGGACCATTGTGGTCCCAACCTTAAGGAGTTTTACGTGGGCCGGATTTTCTTTTAGTCAAGTACTTTTATTTAAAGAAGTTTCTGGCCATGAAAATTATATATGTTGTTGGGAACGTGAAATGTTCAGTAGTTTTAAAGATAATTAATAAGATAAGATATTACCGGAAGTCAAGGTCAAAGAGTGTAAGGTGTTGTGTAGCGTTCGTCGAACTTTAAATGAGCTATCCGATGATGTGTAGATAGTAAAAATCAAATAAATGGTTCCCGAGTTATGAATTTTACAACGATAAATTTTGATTTATTATAATTCGATGCCCGATGACGTCATTAAGACGTCATTAAGTTTGTGTTGTCTTGATACTAAGGTTCAACTATCCTATGAGTTTCAATGTTAAATTCAATTTCAATCTTGAGTTATTTCGTAGATAAGCCCCCCAAAACGATTCTATTATCAGCGCTGTTTATTCAACGAAAGAGGGCGCCGTTGAAATATTTTGTTTGCCGCTGCCAGATCTAACAAACAAGGACGGCGACAGTACACACAGTCAGCGCAGGAACTGTAGCTTGCATGAGTTTCAACGTTATGGGTACATAATGCTTTGTCAATTATGAATTTTACAAATATAAAATTTTGATTTATTATAATTCGATGCCCGATGACGTCATCAAGCCGTCATTAAGTTTGTGTTGTCTTGATACTGAGGTTCAACTATCCTATGAGTTTCAATGTTCAATTCAATTTCAATCTTGAGTTATTTCGTAGATAAGCCCCCCAAAACGATTCTATTATCAGCGCTGTTTATTTAATATTCAACGAAAGAGGGCGCTGTTGATTATGTTGTTTGCCGCTGCCACATCTAACAAACAAGGACGGCGACAGTACAAACAGTCAGCGCGTGAACTGTAGCTTGCATGAGTTTTAACGTTATGGGTACATAATGCTTTGTCAATTAAAGTGGAGGGGGGGGGTACGAGTGGGAAGGTGCCCATCGTTGTCCGCTTTTGACAAGATGTTCAAGGTTAAAATGTTGTTATCTCTGTGCAAAAGTTTAAGAGGGATTGCTGATCTACAATCTGATACAAAAATTATGCTGAAATGATCAGTAGTTTTAAAGATATGAATACGATAAGATATTACGAAATTTTAAACTTCCGTTTTGAACCAAAAGTAAGTTAACATATTGTACGGGTTTTGTGAAGCGTTTGTCAAACTTTTGACGACCTATCCGATGATGTGTAGATTGCCAAAATCTGAATTATAGTTTTTGCGTTATGATTTTTACAAATATTAAACTTTGATTTATTGTAATTTAATGCCCGATGACGTCATCATGACGTAATTAAGTATGTGTTGTCTCGATACTGAAGTTCAACTATCTATTGAGTTTTAATATTCAATTCAATCTCAATCTTGAGTTATTCCGTAGATAAGCTCGAAAGTTGTTTTTTGACGAAAAAAAACGAAGGTGAACTTCGACCCAGGGTAACGACCCGGAAGCTAGGGTCGTACAATTTCGGCGTTAACTTTTCAAATGTTGCCCTCACCTTGGTCTATCAGATGCAAAAACTTTGAACATCATAGCTTTCATATTCGTTGAGATACAGCAAAAAGCAAAAGGTCATTTTTCAACTTTAAAAACCCTGTAATTCAACACCTGATGACGTCATCATGACGTAATGACAACTGTGCCGTCTTCTTATTAAGGTTCAATTATCTGATGAGTTTCAAGGTTCAATTCAGTTTCAATCTTGAGTTATGATCCAGAGATGAGTTGAGTGGAAGAAGAAGGAGAAGAAAAAAAAAACTAGACCTTGAGTTTTTGTCTACTACAAAAACACGGTGTTCGTGGTGAGTGATTGAATGAATAGGTCATTATACCTTATCAATCCAATTCCTGGTTCAGGAGTTATGAATTTTTCAAAAATTAAACATCAACTTCCGGTTTTGACCGGAAGTCAAGGTCAAATAGGGTCACATTTTTATAGCGCGTGATTAGTTTTTGACTACCTTTTAGATGGTTTAGGTTTTTACATTGATCATGAATGCAGCTGATATGGTAGTGTTGGTGCAAGACGTTGTTACTTATAGACTGTGCAAGTCTCACGCGTATTCGAACATCTGGGACCATTGTGGTCCCAACCTTAAGGAGGTTTACGTGGGCCGGATTTTCTTTTAGTCAAGTACTTTTATTTAAAGAAGTTTCTGGCCATGAAAATTATATATGTTGTTGGGAACGTGAAATGTTCAGTAGTTTTAAAGATAATTAATAAGATAAGATATTACCGGAAGTCAAGGTCAAAGAGTGTAAGGTGTTGTGTAGCGTTCGTCGAACTTTAAATGAGCTATCCGATGATGTGTAGATAGTAAAAATCCAATAAATGGTTCCCGAGTTATGAATTTTACAACGATAAATTTTGATTTATTATAATTCGATGCCCGATGACGTCATTAAGACGTCATTAAGTTTGTGTTGTCTTGATACTAAGGTTCAACTATCCTATGAGTTTCAATGTTAAATTCAATTTCAATCTTGAGTTATTTCGTAGATAAGCCCCCAAAACGATTCTATTATCAGCGCTGTTTATTCAACGAAAGAGGGCGCTGTTGAAATATTTTGTTTGCCGCTGCCAGATCTAACAAACAAGGACGGCGACAGTACACACAGTCAGCGCAGGAACTGTAGCTTGCATGAGTTTCAACGTTATGGGTACATAATGCTTTGTCAATTATGAATTTTACAAATATAAAATTTTGATTTATTATAATTCGATGCCCGATGACGTCATCAAGACGTCATTAAGTTTGTGTTGTCTTGATACTGAGGTTCAACTATCCTATGAGTTTCAATGTTCAATTCAATTTCAATCTTGAGTTATTTCGTAGATAAGCCCCCAAAACGATTCTATTATCAGCGCTGTTTATTTAATATTCAACGAAAGAGGGCGCTGTTGATTATGTTGTTTGCCGCTGCCACATCTAACAAACAAGGACGGCGACAGTACACACAGTCAGCGCGTGAACTGTAGCTTGCATGAGTTTTAACGTTATGGGTACATAATGCTTTGTCAATTAAAGTGGAGGGGGTACGAGTGGGAAGGTGCCCATCGTTGTCCGCTTTTGACAAGATGTTCAAGGTTAAAATGTTGTTATCTCTGTGCAAAAGTTTAAGAGGGATTGCTGTTCTACAATCTGATACAAAAATTATGCTGAAATGATCAGTAGTTTTAAAGATATGAATACGATAAGATATTACGAAATTTTAAACTTCCGTTTTGAACCAAAAGTAAGTTAACATATTGTACGGGTTTTGTGAAGCGTTTGTCAAACTTTTGACGACCTATCCGATGATGTGTAGATTGCCAAAATCCGAATTATAGTTTTTGCGTTATGATTTTTACAAATATTAAACTTTGATTTATTGTAATTTAATGCCCGATGACGTCATCATGACGTAATTAAGTATGTGTTGTCTCGATACTGAAGTTCAACTATCTATTGAGTTTTAATATTCACTTCAATCTCAATCTTGAGTTATTCCGTAGATAAGCTCGAAAGTTGTTTTTTGACGAAAAAAAAACGAAGGTGAACTTCGACCCAGGGTAACGACCCGGAAGCTAGGGTCGTACAATTTCGGCGTTAACTTTTCAAATGTTGCCCCTACCTTGGTCTATCAGATGCAAAAACTTTGAACATCATAGCTTTCATATTCGTTGAGATACAGCAAAAAGCAAAAGGTCATTTTTCAACTTTAAAAACCCTGTAATTCAACACCTGATGACGTCATCATGACGTAATGACAACTGTGCCGTCTTCTTATTAAGGTTCAATTATCTGATGAGGTGTTCGTGCTCATATTGCACGAACACCTAAAAAAAAACAAAAAAAAAAAACGGAACAATAACAAAGAGGTGTTCGTGCTCATATTGCACGAACACCTAAAAAAAAAAAACAGAACAATAACAAGAGGTGTTCGTGCTTGTATTGCACGAACACCTAAAAAAAACCAAAAAAAAACGGAACAATAACAAAGAGGTGTTCGTGCTCATATTGCACGAACACCTAAAAAAACAGAACAAAAACAATAAGTGTTCGTGCTGAATTGCACGAACACCTAATCAACCAGCACTAAACCAAAAAGAAAGAGACTTAACAAAAATAAACGTAATTTAAGGGACACATAGTGGATAGAAAAGCCAGCATTAAAATCCAAACAGTTCAATTGAAAAGAATGGTAGCGTAAAGGTTACAAGGTCACGTTTGGTTCTTACATGGACGAGCCTGTAGTGTGCTCTCACTTTCGGTACCTTATGGGGACCAAGGACAAAACAAAAAAGGGAAAATAAAAGGACTCCGTAGGGAAATTCTAAAGACCGGGGTGCTCCACAGGAAATTTGTGTACAAAGTCTATGGGAAACTGTTAAGTGCAGGGACAAAGGAAAGAACAAAAGAATGCTCCACAAGGAAGCATTTTTCAAGAACTGTGTGTGTGTGCGTGTGGGTAGGCATCCACATTCTAACCGTGGACGTATAACAAAAGGGACAATAGGTCCACGGTTGCTATCACAAAGAGTTGAACAAAGGAGGGTTCACGATTGCCGGTGTTTACACACGTGGTGTGTGCATGAAAAATTATAACTCAAGATCGACTCAAGTCAACTAAAAACTTGGTGTGTGGATTGGCCCTGGGATCTCCCCCCAGAACCCTCTCGTTGTTGGACCCCTTTGGTCAAATGTCAAGGTCATTATGGCTAAAACAAAAATTGTTGTTGGAGCGATAACTTGAGATGGACTTTGCATATTAAGTGCAAACTTGGTTCGTGGGTTGTCCTTGGGGTCCATCGAAAGTCTATTGTGGACCGCCCCCCTCTCCCAGTCAAATGTCTTATTTAATTATGGCTTAAACAAAAGAAACGTTGTCTGAGCAATACCTCGACTAGGACTTGTCATATCGAATCCAAACTTGGTTTGTGGATTGGTCTTGGGATCCCCCAGAAGCCTTGCTTTTGGACCCTTGGCCAAATTTCATGGTTATTATGGCTGAAATAAAAGAAATGTTGACCGAGCGATAACTCATTAAGGACTTGTCATATCAACTCCGAACTTAGTGTGTGGATTGGTCTTGGGATTCCCCAGAAGCCTATTGTTTTTGTTTGCGCAATAACTCTAGAAGGACTTGGCATATTATTCTCAAACTTGGTGTGTTGCCACTTTCATGTATAGGGACCCCCTCCGTCAACACCTGCCCCTACCCCTCCATAACCCTACCCCTCCATCCTATTCCACCCCACTTAACCTCTTCCCCATTCCTCCTCTCCACACAGCCTCTTCCTCCACCCATCCTCCCCTCCCAACCCAACCCTCCCCCTTCCCCTACCCCTTCCCCACCCATCCTTCTTCCCCACCCATTCTCCCCATCCTTCCTCTTTCCCCACCCCTTCTCACCCAACCGTTCCTCCACCCAACCTTTCCCCAACCCATCCTCTTTACTCATACTTCCCCTCCCTTTCCCTCCCCCTCCCCCATACTTCTCCCTTCCCCCACCCCTCCTCCCATTCTCCATCACTTTCCCACCCATCCTATTGTTTTTGGACCACCTAGGTCATATTAAAAAACAGAACGGACTGGCTTGCGGGGCATTTGTGTTTGCAAACATGACTTTACTTGTTTTTATTTCAGATTTGTCCTTGTCCATCTATGTGATTGCTAAGAATGAAATTTGGCTCAGCGAAGTTGCTTAGCACTTTTGCGCATCATTTAATTATTATTTTAGATGCACTACACTTTCCCCTAGAAATGATACCCTGTCATATTATATAATACAATTTGTATTTTGTTTAATTTTGTTTATTTATTCAATGTCAGTCCTAATAAAGATAACTTACACCAATAATCAATCATTGTGTTCATTCTTTGTAAACAATTGTATTTTCATAATACATATTGTAATCACTGATACCTCAACTTGATTTTATGGAACTACTTATCAACAACAATTTAGATTAACAAACTAATCTGAAAACGAAGAAGCAACTAACGGGGTACCAGTAATTCAAAGCCACATCTGTTGGTTTTGGCTGGTAACCCGTTTTTTGCTTAAGAACAAAGTTCCGTGCTAAGCAGATTAGCGGCTGTGGCTGGATCACCATGTGAACATGCGTTAGAGAATAGACTGCCCTGTTCCTTAGCAACAGCCGTAGCCGTAGCCGCCAATTTGGACACGGCTTTATACTGCGATAAACAATGGTCTAATCAATAATCGAAAATCCGGGTAGGATCAGGGCCCAATTTCATAGAGAGCTGCTTAAGCACAAAAAGAAGCTAAGCACAACAAAATGATGCTTACCAGAATATGGTTACCAACCAAACTACTATGTCATATATACAATCTGTGACTGGTATACTGCTCATTTCTGCTAAGCAGAAATTTGTTAACAATATTTTGTGCTTACGCAGCTCTGTGAAATTGTGCCCAGTTTCATACGCACTAATGATTCAAACAAATAACAAAATAATCTGTGTCACGTGGTACCCTTGTATAATATTTGTTAAATTCTTAGATATTTCCCTAAATTGTAAGCGGTGATGTTAAACATTTTGGAATTTCGAAAGATGAAAACTGTCCAAACAAATTTGCTGAGGTTGGAAACTGTTAATGACTGTTAAAACGGTCAATATAAGATAATGTCGGGACTCTCAGAAACAGTTGTTTGTTTTATGTTCTTCTTTTGAAAAAATACCTCCCCATTAATCATTGGAAGATATTTGTAATTAATTTATCAAGTGCAGATCATAACTTCAGGAACTGAAGTGATTTAAAGAGCTTTTTAACACATGCTTTCACCGCCGAATCGGTCAAGATGTATTTCTTTAACAATTTCATTGAAAAAAATCTTTAAGCAACTCAGCATTAAAAGCACACCTCCACCCAACCCCCACAAGACACTCAATCCACACGCAGACCAAGCGTATGTACACAAAAGTACTGGTTAAAAGAAATCAGCGATGGTTAAACAGAGTTCTACACGACATTTTACTTTATATTTTTGTCCGTAACTTTATCCATATAATTATACGGTTCTCTTATAGGAACAGCATCTGTCTAATACATGAAACATCAATATTTTACACGTTTTACAAGCCCAAAAACACAATATAATTTATATATACATTTCATTCATATAATTAAGTTTATCAAAACATATTCAGAGGTGTATGTTCACAAATGGGTCTGTTCCTTTTACCCGCATTAACACATTTTCTAATTCTGCTCCTACAAAGTGAGAAAAGTTTGTTTGTTTTCTTTAGAAACAAAATGGCATCCTTGGAATCTGTAGAAAAAATCACCGGTATAATATCCAATATACTTGTAATTACAGTAGTAGTGTAAATATTAAGAAAATACAAAAATATATTACGCAGTATTTAGCAGTCTATATTTCAGTTTTAGCTTATTTATACCACACAGGTTGGTTGGTGTATTTAGTCGAACACGAGATGATGAAAATGAATGAACAAAACCTCCCCAAAATCAGATGTACTTTATCTTTAAGGAAAAAGCCTTAATTAAAGTCTTCAAAACAGAAAGAGATTTAGAGGCAAGCTGAACATTGAGTTGGAGTTTGTTGTTAAATAACTAAGCAACAAATTACTATTAACAGTCAAAATAACTTGCATTTATTTATTAAAAGAGTCATTAAAAATGCGAATTCTCGCTGCCAATCTATTTTTACTAGCACCTGATTCAGCTTCGAATTTCCCGCTCCTTGGTGGATCTCGTTTAAGTGTTCTTTGGCAGTCCCCTATTCACACCCTCCATCCTATCCAAACCCCACCCCCACCAACACCTGTTCCCCTTCCAGTTTTGCCTTTTCACTTAACCAAAACCCCCTTCCCTATTAAGAACTATCCACATATCGCCTCATACGTTTTTTAAAGCTTTAAATTCCCTACATGGTTCTCCATTAACAAGGGAAGAATTTTATAAATACTATAACTTAAGCTTTTTGAACACTTTGAGTGCGTTCCGGTATTACTATATTTTTGTGCGTGTCTTCTAAAAACACTCTATATGATGCTTATATATACAAAACCATCAAAATGTTTTTTTGTGGTCACACTAGTCTCATCTTATAGTCTGCTTGCACAAGGCTACACGTTGATGCACTTTTCCCCTACACACAACGCGCTGTACATGAAAATAAACAGACGTCTGCTTAAAATAAATAGCTTTATAGAGTAAAAGGCACATAGAGGGAGAATTAGGAAAACATTATAAGTGAATAAAACCTGAAGCCACACAAAATGATGACTGAAATTAGTCATCAAAATACTCGATTTGGTAATTGCAATAAATATTAATAAATACACATTTAGAGAAACATTTTCAAAAGTGACTTAAAAAACATCTTCGTTTTGGTGCACTCTTGATGTCAAGAAGCAAGGAGTTACACAGTTTAGGAGCACAGACAGAGAAAGCCCGTCCTTGATCCAAATTAACAGTGAACTTCTTGTATACAAATACCCGCTTCTCCCGTAAAAGGCATCGTACATGTTTGGTAATGACTCTGATAATTAATGGCAATATACACGTTAATGGCAATGTATAATGTACACCAATGTACACGTTTGGTAACGACTCTGATAATTAATGGCAATAAAAACTTACTTGGTAAGAAGTACAGCAGCTTTGGATAGTATAATGCATTTTAAGTAATTTATCACTTCGAAGTACTGTGGTTATGGAAAAATATATCACTTTTTATCCCCCAAAACATTTGAATCTGAGAAGCGTTACGCGTAATGCTTGTCAGAAGTGTGTATTCCAATGCAGATTATTATTCCTGCGTGGACATAACCGCTCTAGATTTTCGGCAATATCTCAAAAACGCTACCACCTTTTGAAATGAAATTTTCACAGGTTAGTTTTATGGTATATATCTACAACTATATAGTTTTGAAACAAACACTAGGCTCCAATTACCAAAACGTGTACGATGCCTTTAATATTCTAACTATGCGAGTAACAGTTTTACTAGATGAGTATTTTCAGTAACTTCCCATTTGACTGTAACTAAGACCGTGTCTGAATAGATGGCTTTGGCTATCTGGCTATGGCTGAATTGCTAAAAAGGCCTATTCTTCAACGTTGTCGCTGCTGTCAACGACCATAGCCGTAGCCGTAGCCGCTTGATTCAGGGACCTTTACCTAGTCACTGACACAAACCGACCCCGCAAAGCTTTGGAAATTCGCATTTTTGTTCTTTTAATTCACGAGTGAATATCATTTTCTGAAAGTATAAATGCAACATTTGAATATGAGTTCACTACAGCTCCCCGAGCTCCCCGTTGAACTAACAATATTGCTTAGTAAGTTTATTTACTAACCATAAAGCAACCAGTGAAGTAACAAACAAAGTTACTTGTTGTTGAAGCTGTATTGATCATCAAGATTTACTGTTGTATGTAACGGCTCTATGAACTTGCACCTTGGCGATATTTTAATTTTATTTATTCATTATATTATCCTCTTATGTAAATTGCTTTTTTGTTGCCTTGCAAAATATATTAAATTGAAGTTCCAATTAAAACTGATACCATTAGGCATGAAATCTCAATTTGTATTGTGCCAAAAAAGCTACACCCAATGCTTACACACGTGCAACACCCGCCCCTAAAAGAAGGCGATTGTTTTGATCATTAAGAAAGCGGTATAAAATAAGAGAGTGCCATTAAATATCCTTGATATAATAATATTGTTACATTAATTTGTACTCTCTAAAATAATTATTCGATGATGCTGAAAGTAGAGTTATGTGAATAGATTATTACACGGTGACCCATATATCCTTTTCAAGCATGCAAACCCCATGCCGTTAATATACAGGGAATTTCTTGGACTGTCACAAATTGACTGGTGTTTAACCGTAAGGTTGATTATGTTTAAGGATGATGCGAGTACTCAATACAAAATTATAGAAATGATTGAGAATTTCCTACAAGCAGGTTCATCTTTAACTACAATTTTTCATTTTTCACTTATGTTGGTAATATATAGCAACTTTTCTTGAAGTTGTTTTCAAAATGTTAAAATCATGCTGTTTTTCCTTGATAAAATATTGCTAGAGGAACAAAGTAAGAATCGGGTGCACTTTTAGAGTATCCCTTGTTCCTCAAACCTAGCCGAAAACTGAAGGAAGGGAATTTTTTTGTTTATCCCTTGAACCTCAAACATGACAAAAATGTACGATATATTGCTAACAACTAACTGGAATTTATCATTTTTTTAATTGTTAGCCTAGAAAAATTAGATTGATTCGTAAAATCTGGAGCAAGTTTTTCACAATTTGGAGGAGAAAAATGGTAAAACAACAATTTGTTGCTTTAAAATCCTGTTTCGATAGCAATATTTGGACTATAATGACAATTTTTAACTGTAAATTTGAAAAAATAACCCAAAATAAAAAAATGCAATTAAAAATAAACCTGTTTACTGTACTGTGCGCAAACCATGAATCGTTTGAATCATTACACCATAAGAACTGCGCCCATTCATACGGAGATGTTTTACAAAGATTAACTTCTTGAAATTTAGTAATGATGATTATTCCAAAGGGAGGGGCCAGCATTGCATAATGAACACGACCTCTACAGTATTTTGGCTGATAGGTTTTGCTAAGCAGATTTGAATGTGGATTGTTAAGAAAGTTTTGTTTGGACAGCAACTCAATAAAACATCTTGATTGTGGTGCAGCAATCTTGTTTCTGCTTTTTTCATTCAGTATTCAAAATGCAGCACCCGTGTCTGCATAGGAAAGAGCACGACGAAGCACGTACACTGGTCAAAGCTGTACATTTTATGTTTTTTTTTGTTATTCAATCATCGGGCCAATTAGCCTTTTTGAGATATGGTGGACACTATAGGAGTGCACTGTAGGATGTGGGTGTATACAGACAAATTTACTCAAATCAAAGAGTGTTATAGTAATGTGTCCGCCATATCTCAAAATTGCTTATTGCGTAAAGTTTTCTAACAGCCGATTGGTGCTTACGGTGGATTTCCATTTCATATAGCGCTGCTAGAACAGGCTGACCTACCGGCGCTGTGAATAATAATGGGTCACGTAAAACAAGTCCGTGGTGAAAGCGCAAACTGTCTGCCTAAATTGATCGCCAACCTATAAAGTCCAGTGGCGCTTGAATAAAACGACGAAGAAGCTCTAAAAGGGTCAGCGGTTAAAAAGAACGGAATCTTGGTTTCGCATATTCAGGGCCAATGAAAGTGCCCTAAAGTCATCTTTCTGCAGACCACAATCAAACAGACCCAAGCAGATCAAGGAAGAAACGGGAACTATCTGTTCTCCCTGAATACCACGGAGATTATTTTCATTCAGAAAAACTCTCTTCATACTTCCTGCAGCAGCCACGGTGGAGAGAAGTGGGCTGAAATCATCTTTCTGTAGATTACACTTATATAGATGCAATTCCTTCAAGGAAGAAACATGAGTTATCTGGTCCCCCTTAATACCATGGAGATCGTTTTCTCTTAGAAACAGTTTCGTTACACTACCTGCAGCAGCCACGATGGAGAAAAGGGGCCCAATATCACCACTTTGTATACCACACGCGTTTAGATGCAATTCATTCAAGGAAGAAACAAGAGTTATCTGGTCCCCCTTAATACCATGGAGATCGTTGTCCTTTGAAACAAGTGTTGTTACACTACCTGCAGCAGCCACGATGGAGAAAACTGGCACAATATCATTACTCTGTATACCACACGCGTATAGATGCAATTCCTTCAAGGAAGAAACAGGAGTTATTTGGTCCCCCTTAATACCATGGAGATCGTTGTCCTGTAAAACAAGTGTTGTTACACTTCCTGCAGCAGCCACGATGGAGAAAAGTGGCCCAATATCATCACTCTGCATATTACACTTCCATAGGACCAAATAATTCAAGGAAGAAACAGGAGTTATCTGGTCCCCCGTACTACCATGGAGATCGTTGTCCTGTAAAACAAGTGTTGTTACACTACCTGCAGCAGCCACAATGGAGAAAAGTGGCCCAATATCACCACTCTGTATACCACACGCGACTAGACGCAATTCCTTCAAGGAAGAAACAGGAGTTATCTGGTCCCCTTTAATACCATGGAGATCGTTTTTCTGTAGAACAAGTTTCGTTACACTACCTGCAGAAGCCACGATGGAGAACACTGGCCCAATATCACCACTCTGTATACCACACGCGACTAGACGCAATTCCTTCAAGGAAGAAACAGGAGTTATCTGGTCCCCCTTAATACCATGGAGATCATTTTCGAGTAGAACAAGTGTCGTTACACTACCTGCAGCAGCCACGATGGAGAACACTGGCACAATATCATCACTCTGTATACCACACGCGTATAGATGCAATTCCTTCAAGGAAGAAACAGAAGTTATCTGGTCCCCTTTAATACCATGGAGATCGTTTTCGTGTAGAGCAAGTGTTGTTACACTACCTGCAGCAGCCACGATGGAAAAAAGGGGCCCGATATCACCACTTTGTATACCACACGCGGATAGTTGGAATTCCTTCAAGGAAGAAACAGGAGTTATTTGGTCCCCCTTAATACCATGGAGATCGTTTTCGTCTAGAACAAGTGTCGTTACACTACCTGCAGCAGCCACGATGGAGAACACTGGCACAATATCATCACTCTGTATACCACACGCGTATAGATGCAATTCCTTCAAGGACGAAACAGGAGTTATCTGGTCCCCCTTAATACCGTGGAGATCGTTTTCGTCTAGAACAAGTGTCGTTACACTACCTGCAGCAGCCACGATGGAGAACACTGGCTCAATATCATCACTCTGTATACCACACGCGGATAGATACAATTCCTTCAAGGAAGAAACAGAAGTTATCTGGTCCCCTTTAATACCGTGGAGATCGTTTTCGTGTAGAGCAAGTATTATTACACTACCTGCAGAAGCCACGATTGAAAAAAGGGGCCCAATATCACCACTTTGTAAACCACACGCGGATATTTGGAATTCCTTCAAGGAAGAAACAGGAGTTATCTTGTCCCCCTTAATACCATGGAGATCGTTTTCGAGTAAAAGAAGTGTTGTTACACTTCCTGCAGCAGCCACGATGGAGAACACTGGCCCGATATCACCACTCTGTATACCACACGCGGATAGATACAATTCCTTCAAGGAAGAAACAGGAGTTATCTGGTCCCCTTTAATACCGTGGAGATCGTTTTTATGTAGAACAAGTTTCGTAACACTACCTGCAGCAGCCACGACTGAGAAAACTGACCCAATATCATCACTCTGTATACAACACGCGTATAGATATAACTCCTTCAAGGAAGAAACAGGAGTTATCTGGTCCACCTTAATACCATGGAGATCGTTTTTATGTAGAACAAGTTTCGTTACACTACCTGCAGAAGCCACGATGGAGAACACTGGCCCAATATCACCACTCTGTATACCACACGCGACTAGACGCAATTCCTTCAAGGAAGAAACAGGAGTTATCTGGTCCCCTTTAATACCATGGAGATCGTTTTTCTGTAGAACAAGTTTCGTTACACTACCTGCAGAAGCCACGATGGAGAACACTGGCCCAATATCACCACTCTGTATACCACACGCGACTAGTTGCAATTCCTTCAAGGAAGAAACAGGAGTTATCTGGTCCCCCTTAATACCATGGAGATCGTTTTCGAGTAGAACGAGTGTCGTTACACTACCTGCAGCAGCAACGATGGAGAACACTGGCACAATATCATCACTCTGTATACCACACGCGTATAGATGCAATTCCTTCAAGGACGAAACAGGAGTTATCTGGTCCCCTTTAATACCGTGGAGATCGTTTTCGTGTAGAGCAAGTGTTGTTACACTACCTGCAGAAGCCACGATGGAGAACACTGGCCCAATATCATTACTCTGTATACCACACGCGTATAGATGCAATACATTCAAGGAAGAAACAGGAGTTATCTGGTCTCCCTTAATACCATGGAGATCGGTGTCCTTTAAAACAAGTGTTGTTACACTTCCTGCAGCAGCCACGATGGAGAAAAGGGGCCCGATATCATCACGCTGTATACCACACGCGTATAGATTCAATTCCTTCAAGGACGAAACAGGAGTTATCTGGTCCCCTTTAATACCATGGAGATCGTTTTCGAGTAAAAGAAGTGTTGTTACACTACCTGCAGCAGCCACGATGGAGAGAAGGGGCCCGATATCATCACTCTGTATACCACACGCGTATAGATGCAATTCCTTCAAGGAAGAAACAGGAGTTATCTGGTCCCCCTTAATAATACCATGAAGATCGTTTCCGTGTAGAGTAAGTCTCGTTACACTACCAGCAGCAGCCACGATGGAGAAAAGTGGCCCAATATCATCACTCTGCAGTTTACATCCATCTAGTATCAAGACCTCCAAGGAAGAAATACGAGGTACCGGTATCTGGTCTGATTTCAATCCGTGCAAGTTATTTCTACTCAAAGTAACTGTCTTCAATTTGGTAGCTGATTGAAATAACTTGAAAAGCTGAGGGAGAGAGACACAGCTTAACTTACAATTGATTAATGTTAGTGATGTTAACAAGTTAGAAATGTTTTGGAGTTTTTGTTTCTGTTCGTTCATATTGACTCCAACTACTTCTAATGATAAATCACAGTCTATTCTAGCCATTATTTGTTCAAGGAGATCTAAATCGGTTTTATCTTGACATGTTATTGTTATATCTGAAACTTGATGTAGATTGGATCGTTCTGGTAGGTTTTGAATGAAGTAATTTGCAGCCAAGAGGTCTTCTCCTTTCAGCTCATATGGAAATCTCACCCATTCATCAAGCGCAAGGGTTTTTACAGTCGAACCAAGCTTGGCTTCAAACAAAGCCAACATCATTATTCGAAGTAAACTGACATACCTCTCACATTCATTAGGAGTGTTTTTGTTGTAAACTGAAAAGTGCTTTCTGGTCATTTCTATGACACATTCTGTAGCTTTTTTGTTTCTCCCGCTGCAGAAACGGATTAAGTATCCAATTCTGTCTACGTCACCTTCTAACAGTTTTGACATGTGCTCATTGAATTTACCAGGATTGGACTCTGCCAAATCAGACACGTAAACAGAACAACAAAACTGCATAAATATCATGTGGCAGAATTGGACTCGTTCAACCTCTCCTATACCGTGCATGAATTGCACTCGGGTCAGCAAGCCGATTTTAAATCCCAAATTGACAAGGTCCTCAGAATCAAACTCTGAAACCGCGAAGGAATGTTTTTTATGGCTTCTTAACATCAAACCTTCAAGTGCAACCTTCCCAAGGTTGGCCATCAGCTTATTAAACCTCTCTATGGTTATTTTCTTGGAGGGGTTGGATGTACAATCTTTGCTCAACGTTTGCTTATGGATTGTGCTGATTGTGAGATGAAGCAGTTCTGTAATCCTGTCAGGTAGTCGGCTTTTGGCCTCTGTTAATTTACACATCAGCCAAAGGAACAGAGGAATCTCCCCTAAACTTCGGAAAGTTTCAGACTTATTTATTTCAGAAAGAACATGATCATGGTGTTGGGAATCATACTTCTTGAAGTATTTCTTGATATATTCCATCTTACTATTTTCATCGAATCCAAGTATATTTACTCTTGTGAAATCTGGATTGCAAGTCAGTAACTTAAGAGCCGTAGACTGACGACTTGTTACAATTACCTTGCAGCGTTTAAGAGACTTGAATGAGAGGACCTTGTTAACACTGAAGTCTTCGTTTGTCTTTTGTAGTGTCTCAAATGAGATTTCATCTGCTCCATCAAGAAGAATGAGAACTTTATCTTGGTGTTGTGTCATATAATTTTCAAGATTCTTTTTTTCAAATTCGGTTTCAAGCAAAATTTGAGAAAATATTTCATCAGTAATGTTGAAATTGACCTCCATGTTGTTTATTTCCAACAAAAAGACGAGCTTATACTTTGACAGAGGTGAATCTTGTTTTTGGCGAGTCGAGTGAGTATCACTCTGTAAAACAGCCCAGTCATAAGCTATCTTTTTTAGAAGCGTTGATTTACCATATCCGCTTTCAGCAGTGATTAAGATTCTTTTCTTATCAAAGCTTAACATGTCTTCGTATGACTGGAGGGGAATTTTCTTATATGCCGTTTTGGTTTTATCGACCTCGTGTTTGCCTTCAACAGGGTGCATTGTGCGGTCTGGTTTATGTGTTCCCTTAATGAAACCTGACTGCAATATGATTGGCTGATCAGGTTGGTTTGTTTCTTGCAAAAGTTCTAAACTAACATAAAGTTGATCCATATCAACAGCCAGATCCTTACGTGTAGGATGTGTGTTCACTTTCATTGTCTCCATGTAATGACTCACCAAAGTCCCAACCCACTCTTTAGAAGGCAGCCCCATCAAACCTGTAACAAAATAATTTGTAAAACTCTGGGTTAAACAAAGAAACATTTACTATAGTGCGGGACTTGAACCTTTAGGACCTCCTGATTAACGTGCCGGCGCTCTACCAACTGAGCTATTTAGCCCTATTATGTTGGCTGTGTCCCTATATTGTCAATTGTTCGGGGGTGGCAGTCAGAAGCCATTCAACCTGAGCTGCCGTGTAGCCAGAGATCACACTCAAGTTTACGATACAACCTGGGAAGTGGCAGCAGAGGGATCACCTGAAGGGATGCGAGTTTTTATTTCAAATATCGAGTAATAAACCACAAGGGAAACTGACTGGGTAAATTTTAAATAATCTTAAAATACTTTGTAAGTGGAAACTTGTTGTACCTCACTTACGGTGGGGACAATGGATATGAGTGGGCGTTTTTACGCCCCCTCCTGTGTTACGCCACTTAACCCCTTCTGGACGTGAAACTGAGTGCGTTGAAGAAAAAAAAAGCCACAATTAAATTAATCATTTGAGGTTTATTTTTCTGTTTTAGATTTGTTTCTATGGTGTCTCAGTACTTCGAGACAAAAACAGTGCAAGTTAAGCCAATGCGCGCCAACGTGTATTCCCTTGGGACAAACATGAGATAACAGTAGAAAGGATTGATTTACTTGCCTGATACCATTTGGACCAAGTCAACACGGCCGATGTTTTGAAGCGCCTCCTTCAACTCGTTTTCGGCCTCCTTTCGGGGACGTTGCTTTCGCGACCAATCAATCAGAACCCGGAAGGCTTGTTCCTTCAGGTCCCCTTGGTAGTCGCTTTGATATGTTTGAATTTGGGCATCTTTAATACCTAAAGAAGTGGCGAGTGACTTCCAATCTTGTCCAATATTCTTAGCTAGGACTCGTAACACCTTCTCATCAATACCTGATGTATCGGTTATTGACTGATATTCCGTTGACTGCCTGTGACCTTCGTCTATATTACTTGCTCCTGGGGATGTGGGTGCATAACCTAAAAGGAGAATAGCAACCAGATAATGGGTTTTATCTTAAAATCTTTATTTATAAAAAAATATACCTGGTCTGCAATTTATCCTTCTATTAAGTATTGCTGACATAATTCAAATTGAGGCAAAGATGTACACGTCGTTGACAACTTGACTAGTAAAGTCGAGCCAATGCACACCAACGTGTGTTCCCTGGTATGACAAACAGAAGCAAATAAGGAGCGATTTACACACCTGGTACCATTTGGACAATGTCACCACGGCCGAGTTTGCCAAGCGTCTTCATCAACTCGTCTTCAGCCTCCTTTTGGATTGCTTGCTTCTTGTACCAATCACGGAGCATCTGATAGACCTGCTCTTTGAGGTCATCTGGGTAGTCGCTTCGATATGTGTCAATCTGTGCCGCTTTCAAACCTAAAGAAGTGGCGAGTTGCTTCCAATCCTTTCCAATATTTTCAGCTATTATTCGAAAAGATTCAATACCTGATGCATCGCATGTTGACTGATGTTCCGATGAGTGCCTCTTGTTACCTGCTCTTGGGGATGTGGGTGCATAACCTACAAGAAGGATGACAACCAGACAAAGGGTTTTATCTTAAAATCTTATTAATAAATAATATGCCTGCTGAAATTTAAACCTTGTTAGAAAGCTGATATAATTCATGATACCTTATTTGGAAGGTTAGTGCCAACTCAGTCCTGTCTATAGCATTAATTAAGTCCATTTCTATTTTCTAGTTTCAAATAAATACCCATTACAACCAACCTGTAAAACGTCATCAGCTATTATATATGGCCATTTACAAGAAACTGAATGGCAGACTTTGTTTTGTTAAGAATGTTTTGTCAATCATTATTCTGCTCAATGTGATACAAAACATCTGGTGATACAATACTAACAGAAAAGAAGAAGTTGTAAAGCGCTCTCACAGTACCAATCATTTTAAATAATGTTATCGGATCAATGAGAGCAATTTCATATCAGTTCGTGCCTATAACGAAACCATTTCAAGGCCCCTTCGTGTACCTGCCCCATCCCCGCCTGCCCTTCAGGTGTTGTACATTTTCATCCAATAATTATTGTAAAAATATTCATATTTGGTAATAAAACAAAGGCAAAGCCAAACCAAACCAAACCAAACCAAACCAAACCAAACCAAATCAAACCAAACCAGACCAAAGCAAAGCAAAGCAAAGCAAAGCAAAGCAAAGCAAAGCAAAGCAAAGCAAAGCAAACTAAAACCAAAGCAAACCAATTACCAAACCAAACCAAACCAAACCAAACCAAACCAAACCAAACCAAATTCTTGATGCGCTGACTGCTTTTGTCATCAATATAATGTGTGCACCAAAAAAAAATGCATGGATTCCTTTTTGTACATACACGATTATAGTGGTTCAATATAATTATAAACAAAATAATCCAACTATCTAACCTGGGATCCTTTCAGCTAAATCCCGACGACCTGTTTGAAGCAATGCCTTTCTCAACCGTTCTCCCGCTTCTCTGTCATCAGCTTGCTTCCTCCACCAAGAAACTAACATCTGATAAGCCTGTACTTCTGGGTTGCTCTCGGCGAGGCGTTCAAATTGGCCAATTTCTGCTGGTCTGAACTGAAGCTTGACTGCGAGTTGCTGCCAGTCTGTGCAGAGGTTTCCCGCTAAAGTCTGTAGGAATGCCTCGTCTACTGTTATTCCGGTAAAAGATATTTTAAGAAAAAAATAAACACTATAAACAATATTATATTGGAAGCCGTTTCTTTATCAAGACCATCGCAATGAGATTGATTTCCTTCTGAATTGTTATGTGCAAGATTTAACACTGTCTCGGGAATGTCTCATCTACTGTACTTCCGGCAATAACAATTTTGAAGAAAACCCCCCACAGATAATAGGGATTGGAATTCATAAATCCATGACTTCGTTTTCCATCATATGAACTTTGGTTCTGGAATATCATCTTCATAATCCCATTAACTTCATTGCACCAAAATATACCCGCTATAGCCTGAACAGTCGTTCAGATAAGTTTTAGCTTCATGTGCTTGGAGTATCAGGAATTCTTTAGAGTAGTTCTGTACAAGAGGAGTGTGTTAAAGTATGGGAACATTTGGGGCCTACCTCTGCCCCCTTTTGGGCACAGTATACCGGTAGTGTGTTTTCATCAAAGTATAGTCCCCCTTTTTACCTCATCATTATTACAATGTATCTCACTGTTAATTGAGGTTCCATTTGTTTAATGCACTCTGAGAAATCGTATTGTACCCGGGGTATGAAGCTTTTTTTCTCATCAATATCACCCTCAGAGGGTCTAGGGTTGCTTATTACCTATGCAAAGTGGAATAGGCTTGCTCTTTGCCCCCCCTAAGCCTTTGATATGCAGCGTTCACAACCAGCTGGATTACCATAAAGCCCCGCCCCTTTGCCTTTCAACAAACAAGCCTATGGCCCAAAATATGCAAACCCTGGCATAAAGATCCGCCCCTGTATTTTCCTAGCCACTTTTGATGTCTACAAGCTGCTCTAGGCTGCTCTAGATGAGAATGATTGATGGTTGTTTATAAATCAAGGCCACAAACACCCCTGGGTGCACTAACACAGTGAGTATTACGATGTGTACAAAAGCATAGGAGATGGCCTGACACAGGATTTTGTACTGAAGTTTTCATGGTGAACCATAGCCCCTATGGAATTTAGCTTTGGCAGTGTGTTTGGTGAAGGTGTGATGGGGATGTCCCCAAAGACCGATTTTTTAAATATTCATTGCACGAATTATTAATATTTTAGCAAAAACCTACACAACTAAATAGTACACCAGTACATTCAATGATGTTTACTTAAATATAAGTTGTAATACAAAGACACATTTCAATTGACGGTGTGGAAGAGAACAAACTGTAACACAATGACTGACATGTCGTGAGTAATTCATTATTTACTCACGTGTTGGGGCGCCACCAAGCAAACCTTTTGCTAGTGTTAGATCAATGTTTGTCTCCGGTTTAATGCCAAGATCAAGAAGGGTCAAATCGTCACACAACTGGAAAAGTAATAGACATCAAGAAAAATCCATAACGATTATATGAGGGAGGGGTAGGTACAAGGGGACAAGGTGAGCCCATCGAATTCTTTGCCACTTTTTTGTCCCTCCCCCAAGTGAGACCAAACAAGCCACTGTGAGTCGTTTGGTTTTCGCAGTTAAAACATCTTTTGTACGTAACCTGTCAACTGAATTAATTGATAAATGCAAAAATGTATGGTTCAGTATAGTACCAACTACTGTGATTAGACCTACCGTGAACCCTTTGTTGTTTGTGTACAGATTTTGCAATGCAGGACGAATGCCCAACTTGCTGTGAATGATGTCTTTCAGGTCGGAGACGGTTGTGTTATGATTAAGTCGCAGACAGAGGTTTTTGCGGTTGATGGGCGTCTTGATAAAGAACTGTATCATGTGATGAGTTTCCTTGCCTCTATGTGATGAGGCTTCGTCTCTGTAGAGATAAGAATTATGATTGGATGTTTTAATGACAATACTCCCAATTACTTGTGCTAGTGTAAACAATGTAGATACTTTAGTCGTATTAGCAATGAAATATGAAGGTACAAGGTAATAAACAATTTTCGTAGAGCAATTGAGCTTAAAAGCATTAATATTTGTTAACGGAATTTGTTCATTATAACGAAGATTTTCGTCTCATTGACTTAAGTTCTTGCATGAGAACTACCGCGCCCAGAGAACAGATTTTTTTTAAAAACTGTATAGTATCAGTTCCCTTGAGGAATTAGGGTTAGGATTAGGAATCAGCTGGGCATCGTGAAAGAGTCTCACATCATGCATATGTGACAGCCTTTTAGCCTCAGACAGCTGGCTCTGACAGCAAAAGCTTGGAACTTCTTGAAAACTGTCTAGTACACAATTTTCTCTGGATATTCTGTTTGGGTGAATGCACCAAAGCTACGGTACCTGTTTGCTTGTGCTCCGCATTGCTCTTTGCCCAATGATGAATCCGACGTGTTCGTCTTGGTGTCTTCATACTGTCCCGATGGCTGTGTCCTCTCTGCCAATGCAGACTTGAAAGCAGCCTGTGTACCCTTCTTGATTCTGTTCTTCCTCTCTACTGGTTTTGCCCTGGAATGATCATGGTTCGTCTTGGTGTCTTGATGCTGTCCCGATGGCTTTGTCTCAGTCTCTGCCAATGCAGACTTGAAAGCAGCCTGTTTACTCTTCTTGATTCTGTTCTTCCTCTCTACTGGTTTTGCCCTGGAATGATCATGGTTCGTCTTGGTGTCTTGATGCTGTCCCGATGGCTTTGTCTCAGTCTCTGCCAATGCAGACTTGAAAGCCGCCTGTCTACTCTTCTTGATTCTGTTCTTCCTCTCTACTGGTTTTGCCCTGGAATGATCATGGTTCGTCTTGGTGTCTTGATGCTGTCCCGATGGCTTTGTCTCAGTCTCTGCCAATGCAGACTTGAAAGCAGCCTGTCTACTCTTCTTGATTCTGTTCTTCCTCTCTACTGGTTTTGCCCTGGAATGATCATGGTTCGTCTTGGTGTCTTGATGCTGTCCCGATGGCTTTGTCCTCTCTGCCAATGCAGACTTGAAAGCCGCCTGTCTACTCTTCTTGATCCTGTTCTTCCTTTCTACTGGTTTTGCCCTGGAATGATCATGGTTCGTCTTGGTGTCTTGATGCTGTCCCGATGGCTTTGTCTCAGTCTCTGCCAATGCAGACTTGAAAGCAGCCTGTCTACTCGTCTTGATTTTGTTCTTCCTCTCTACTGGTTTTGCCCTGGAATAATCATGGTACATCCTGGTGTATTGATGCTGTCCCGATGGCTTTGTCCTCTCTGCCAATGCAGACTTGAAAGCCGCCTGTCTACTCTTCTTGATTCTGTTCTTCCTCTCTACTGGTTTTACCGTGGAATGATCATGGTTCGTCTTGGTGTCTTGATGCTGTCCCGATGGCTTTGTCCTCTCTGCCAATGCAGACTTGAAAGCCGCCTGTCTACTCTTCTTGATTCTGTTCTTCCTCTCTACTGGTTTTGCCCTGGAATGATCATAGACGACCCCTAACGTCTTCCGGTCTTCATCCCACTGTTTTAGAGATGGCTGTGACATGTTGGTAGTGCCTTGGGATGTAATCACTGAAGGAAGATCAATGCTTAAAGGTATCGTACACGTTTGGTAATGACTCAAAACAAATATTAGCATAAAAACTTACTTGGCAACAAGCAACGGAGAGCTGTTGATAGTATAAAACATTGTAGGAAACGACTCCCTCTGAAGTAACGTAGTTTTTGAGAAAGAGGAAATTTCTCACTAAAATAATAAAAACTTCTTGCAAGAAGTTTTTATTCCTATCTGAAAGCACACAAATTTGTACAACAAGGGTGTTTTTTCTTTCATCATTTTCTTAAAACTTCGATGACCAATTGAGCCCCAATTTTCACAGGCTTGTTATTTTATGCATATATTGGAATACACCAAGTGAGAACACTGGTCTTTGACAGTTACCAAACGTGTTCAGTGCCTTTAATATTCTAAAAATGTATTGAGTTCATTGTAAATTTGTATGAACTTTCCGAAAACGATTTCTGTTGCACACAAAAGTGCCAAGCTAATTTGGAATAGCATGGAACACTTTACTGTTTCTGCCATCGACGAGTATTATTACGATGTGTGTGGAAAACAGGTTAGTTTTAACAAATATAAAAAAAAAATCACCTTTTTGGGTAATATATAGCAACTTTTCTTGAAGTTGTTTTTAAAATGTTAAATACACGCTGTTTTTCTTCATAATATTGCTAGAGGAACAAAGTAAGAATCGGGTGCACTTTAAAAACTATTTTTAACAGTCTTTTAGTTTTAATTTTGCCATATTTTGTTGCTCCAAACTATTTTTGCATCATAATATTAAAGAAAAATTGCACACCTTTTTATTTACAATGTGAACTTCATTATTGAGAAAGCTGACAAAAACAAGTTTATAATGTGGTTCGAGTGGTAATAATTTAAGGAAGGGGATATATTTTGCTACCCCTTGTTCCTCAAACCCAGCCGAAAAGAGGAGGGGATAGATTTGTGTATCCTTTGTGCCTCAAACCCACAGAAAAGAGGAGGGATAGAATTGTCTATCCCTTGTTGCTCAAAGTCAAACCCGGCCGAAAAGAGGAGGGGTTAGAACTGTATATACCTTTGTTCCTCAAAACTAGCCAAAAAGTGGAAGGGATAGTTGTTTGTATCATTTGCTGCTCAAACCAAGCGAAAAAGAGGAGGGGATAAATTTTGTTATCCCTTGAACCTCAAACATGACAAAAATTTGTTTCTTTAAAATCCTAGCAATTTTTGGACTATAATGACAATTTTAAGCTGTAAATTTGAAAAATATCAACAAATGTAAAAATTTAGTTAAAAATGAACCTGTTGGAAATATTTCTCACTGAGGATCGATCCTTTCAGATTAAGTCGACAAAATTCACGCTGCTAAAATTCTTAGCAAAAACATAAAAACACCGACAAGGCGCATTGTGGAAACAAGTTCAGGTAAGTTGACAGATTCACGGTGCTACAACAATTTCTTTGAAAAACATAAAAACACCGATAATTTGCGTTTTGGCAATTTGTATAATGTGGTTATAAGATTACATGAACTTTACAGTTCCACCAACGTAAACATCAACGTTGCATTATTAAGACCCTTCCTTCAAAGGCATGACACGTCATTATAACTGGCATTAAGCCAAAAGCAGATCCTTTATCCAATTGCAACCATTTTTAAAACTCAGCAGTAAACTAGACTTATCTTGTTTGTAAATTACAAACAAACGGTGTTCGGTTTGTTTTTATAATTTGGTTTTAACCCTTTCCCGATCTGTTTGAAGCACTGTATACTCAGTACTTTTGCGAGTTTTGTAAAAAAAAAAACACACAAAAAAAACATAAACTAGACTTAACTTTTTGTTGTAACAAAAAGAATGTAATTGGTAGACTTGTCCAATTAGCGAAAACTCGCGGGGATATGAAGAAAAAGAAGAAGTATTAAAAAAAACCGGCAGTGAAGGTCACAGGGATCACACTTTGTGTAAGATTTTAATAATACTCCAGGGTCCTTCACACGGTGCAAAGATCTTGTGTTTAGCAATTATGGTTCTCCACATATGATTTTTCTAAATATTAAACATTGATTTAATGTTATAACATCATCGATTACGTCACCATCCCGAAAACCTATATGTGAAGTTTGTGAAGTTTCAAGTTTATATGTGCTTGAGAAGTGTGCTTTTTGTTAGCGGAAAAGCAACGGGGAGAAGAAGAAGAAGAAGTATTAAGAAAAAAAAGAAACCAAAATGAAATGTAAAAGTTCATCTTTCGGTTTGAACCGGAAGTCCAGTTCAAATGGGGCCACACTCTGTGTAGCGCTTGTGAAGTTGTAAAAACTCAATACCCAAGGATTTTATAACTGAACAAAGTTTGAAAATCGGTTGTAGTTCTTGAGATATGGTGTCACTTCCGGTTGATCCCGAAGTAAATGTCAAGATGGGGTCACTGTACCCAAGGCTAATCTCCAATGCCCAAGGAGTCTATAACTGAAAAAAGTTTGAAAATCGGTTGTAGTTCTTGAGATATAGTGTCACTTCCGGTTGATCCGGAAGTAAATGTCAACATGGGGTCACGGTACCCAAGGCTAATCTCCAATGCCCAGGGAGTCTATAACTGAAAAAAAAATCGGTTGTGTAGTTCTTGAGATGTGATCCCTCTTCCGGTTGACCCGGAAGTAAAGGTCAACATGGGGTCACGGTTACCCAAGGCTAATCTTCAATGCAATTTCAAGTATTAAGAAGAAAAAAAACGGAACAAAAGGTGTTCCGGGCTGTATGCCCGAACACCTAACAAGTTCAAGGACAAGCAGCCATGCGGAAACATTTTGTATGCACTCTGAGCTTGGACCGATGACGTCTGCAATTTCAGTAGGCCTACACGTTCTGTTTCAATAATTAGGTGTTCGGGCATTCCGCCCGGAACACCTCTTGTTAGGTGTTCGGGCAATCCGCCCGGAACACCTCTTGTTTTTGTTCCGTTTTTTGTTTTTTTAGGTGTTCGGGCAATCCGCCCGGAACACCTCTTGTTTTTGTTCCGTTTTTTTTAGGTGTTCGGGCATTCCGCCCGGAACACCTCTTGTTTTTGTTCGGTTTTTTATTTTTAGGTGTTCGGGCAATCCGCCCGGAACACCTCTTGTTTTTGTTCCGTTTTTTTTTCTTTCTTAATACTTCTTCTGCTTCTCCCCGTCGTGTTTCCGCTAACAAAAGCACACTTCCCAAGCACATATAAACTTGAAACTTCACATATACTTAGATATCTATTAGGAGATGAAACCGCCTCAGTTACGTCATGATGACGTCATCAGGTATTGAAATACATTAAATCAAAGCTTAATATTTGAAAAAAATCATAACTCGAGAACCCCATTTTGGATTTGTACAATCTATACATCATCGGAAAGGGCATTGAATACTGAACAATAAATACATTGAATGTGACCCCGTTTGACCCCGACTTCTGGTTCAAATCGGAAGTTGAACATTTCAAAAATTCATAATCTCAGGCAATACCTAGCGCACAGTGTGGCATCCACTTAACAACTAATCCAGGATGACGTGCACACATAGCCATACATTGTGCAAAAGGCATCTTCCATACGTTGTGTGCAAATTTTGAAAGTCCATTGAACATCATTGCGTTGTTTATTCTTGTACGTATTAACAACACGTTGTCGCGAACATACAATCTCAAACTCATTCAAAGTTCAGTGTAAATTTATTTATGTTTTGCCCGTCTGATGCCTTAATTGAAAATAAGGAATAGAAGAGGAGGTTTCATTGAGATGTCCACCTGCTTTAGAGATTTGTATGACTTTAAATAACTGACAAATAGCTAAACCAAAAAAAAACGACATTGATTCGCTTCTCATCAAACACCGAGACCCACATTACGTTGATCGACGTGACAATGCCTGCCAAAAGCTCTTTAGGCCCGCTGAGTTTACCCTTCAGACACGGTGATTACACTGCGGTAAGCTTTATTTCAAAATCATCGTTAAAAAAGAGGGGGCATTCCTTATTTCGTCTACAATCATGTTGATATGTTTCATCCGTAAACTTGCCAAGTGGTATTTTTTTTAAACTTACAAAAGAGTTTATTAATTTGATCATGGTATGAATTCTAACTGTCGGATTTGAATTGATGCTACCCGTTGAGGTATTTGTAGCCTACATGTACTGTGTGGCAAAAATCTTATCGCGTGAATCAAAAGGGTTTTGACTTTGAAGTACTTGAACGAGAGCAAAGAAGAAGTAATATTTGCTGAAATTAATTTACAAGTTGTCAATGAATCCAGATATACAGTTCACATCCTACAAAAATGTTTTAAAAGTACCACGAAAAAATAATGTTAGCTGATGATATCATTCTCCAGTGGAAAAATCACAAACTTGAACTAATAAACTTAAAAATGTATGTTGATGACTTGTTAACAATACTATACAGCATCAGTTGTTTGCCAACCGTTCAGATGGTGTACATTTTCTTTAAGATTGAACACAGATGCCTGTACGGAACAACAAATAACTTGTCAAGATTTTAAAGTATATTGAGAATAAAAATTGTATACAACTGTCAAAACTAGCATTGCCTCCATTTGTCAATGATTCGGATATATTCCCCGTAGCCCTACACCCACCAACGGCACACAGAATGATGGCATATTACCCAAGCACACAAGAAACTTTGTTAATTAACTAAATTTGTTTGCAAACTATCGAATTCCCATCCACAAACAACGGTGTCCTAGTTGTTTATGTTAGAAGCTAACTCCTAGTCTTAAGCTAACTCCCACAAATGACGTCACATGGAAGCGCACAGCAAACGGCAGAAGTGTTTTTATTTTTTCAAAACCTTGAAGTTGGGGCCTAATTTTTTGATTGATAATTACGAAAAATCCAGAAGTGTATAAAACACATCCAAATTACAATTAAATGACAAACAAACACATTATAAACAAGTTTAAATAGCATCCCCGTTCAAAAACTCTCGCTCAAGTACCTGTTTGAACTAACCATGTACTTAGACCGTAGTGTGTCAATGAAACCGCAAAGGTTTTGGGGATGATGACGTCATCGATGACGTCATAACATTAAATCAATGTTTAATAATTGAAAACAAATCTGAAGAACCATAATTGCTACACACAAGATCTTTGGACCATGTGAAAGACCCTGTAGTATTTTTTAAATCTTACACAAAGTTTGACCCCCTGTGACCTTTACTTCCGTTGAATTGTTTTTATTTTATTTTTTGTTTTTTAGTTTTTTTTACAAAACTCGCAAAAGTACTGAGTATACAGTGCTTCAAACAGATCGGGAAAGGGTTAAAACCAAATTATAAAAACAAACCGAACACCGTTTGTTTGTAATTTACAAACAAGATAAGTCTAGTTTCTTAATACTTCTTCTTCTTCTTCTTCTCCCCGTCGCGTTTCCGCTAACAAAAGCACACTTCTTAATACTTCTTCTTCTTCTTCTTCTCCCCGTCGCGTTTCCGCTAACAAAAGCACACTTCCCAAGCACATATAAACTTGAAACTTCACATATAGTTAGATATCTATTAGGAGATGAAACCGCTTCAGTTACGTCATGATGACGTCACCAGGTGTTGAATTACGTTAAATCAAAGTTTAATATTTGATAAAATCATAACTCATGAACCACACAATGGATTTTCACAATCTATACATCATCGGAAAAGCCTTTGGAAACTCAAAAAACGCTACACAGAGTGTGACCCCATTTGACCTTGACTTCCGATTCAAACCGGAGGTTGAAAATTTCAAAAAATCATATCTCAAGAACTAATTATACTTTAGTCACAATTTTTACATCAGGTTATATGTTGTTCTTCCTCCGCAAACTTTTCCACAGAAATGTTACCAATTTGACCCTAACTTCCCATCGAAATCGGACGTTAACGCTCACGTATTAAACTATCCTGATCTATCCAATAGCACGTGGCTGGCTGTGCGGTCCATTGATTACAAGGTCACCAAGCCTGCATACTGACATGCAGCCACGTATTGTGTGCAGGTTTAGACGTGTCAAAGTTCATTGAACGTCATTACGTTGGTGTTGTATAGTACACACGTACAAATCTCAAATCTCAAACTCATTCAAAGTTCAGCATGAATTTACTCCCGTTTTGCACGTCTGATGGCGTAGTGGAAACCAAGGAATATAAGAGGAGGCTTCACTGAAATGTCCACCTGCTCTAGTGATTTGTATGGCTTCTAATAACTGACTAAAATTCAATCTGAAA
Source organism: Plazaster borealis (assembly GCA_021014325.1). Classification (NCBI taxonomy): domain Eukaryota; kingdom Metazoa; phylum Echinodermata; class Asteroidea; order Forcipulatida; family Labidiasteridae; genus Plazaster; species Plazaster borealis. The sequence continues at coordinate 5,237,568 of CM037470.1, forward strand.
AAGAACAGCACTGTTCGCTTAAATGTCTCAAACACCGAAACCGTGTCACGCTGATCGTCGTGACCATGCCGGCCAACGGCGTTCTAGGCCCGCTGAGTATGTCCTTCAGACACGGTGACTAAAATGGTAAGCTTTATTCCAATGGCATTCATTCATTGATTAAAACAATAATTGTTTGTTCATTTGATGTCGGCCAACAAAGACACTTCCCAAGCTCACATAGCCTTCAAACTTCACACATAGTTAGCTCTTGACTAGTACACGACACCGCTTTAATGACGTCATCAGTTGTCAAATTAAATTTGATTTACGTTTGATTTTAGAAAAAAAATACCTCAAGAACCTCGCAATGGATTTTTAAATTGTATACATCATCAGAGAGGTCTTCAAAAAATTATCAAATGCTACAGAGGGTGTGACCTCTCGTGACCATGTCTTCCGGACGAAACCGGAAATTGAAGTGAAGAAAAGATTCCTGCGCCTCGTTTTGAGGTATGCAAACAATATCATCGTAATTTTCGACATTTTCTCTCTGTATGAAATAAAATTTGACCCCTTTTGAACCAAATATTATTAGCGGGAACAAAATTATTTTACTCTTTAAAAAAAAAAAATCAAGTGATGATATCATTTTCCAGTTGAAAAATCACAAACTTGAACTAATAAACTTAAAAATGTATTTTCATGACTTGTTAACAATACTATACCGCATCAGTTGTTTGCCAACCGTTCAGATGGTGTACATATACTTTAAGATTGAACACAGATGCCTAATTACGAAAAATCCAGAAGTGTATAAAACACATCAAAATTACAATTAAATGACAAACAAACACATTAGAAGCAAGTTTAAATAGCATCCCTGTTCAAAAATTCTCGCTCAAGTAACTGTTTGAACTAACCATGAACTTAGACCGTAGTGTGTCAATGAAACCGCAAAGGTTTTGGGGATGATTACGTCACCGATGACGTCATAACATTAAATTAATGTTCAATATTGAAAAAATTCATATCTCAAGAACCATAATTGCTACACACAAGATCTTTGGATCATGTGAAAGACCCTGTAGTATTTTTAAAATCTTACACAAAGTTTGACCCCCTGTGATCTTTACTTCCGTTTAATTGTTTTTAATTTATGTTTTGTTTGTTGTTATTTTTTTACAAAACTCGCAAAAGTACTGAGTATACAGTGCTTCAAACAGATCGGGAAAGGTTTAAACCAAATTATAAAAACAAACCGAACACCGTTTGTTTGTAATTTACAAACAAGATAAGTCTAGTATTATAGTTTAAAACCATAGGGCTATATCAGCTGCTTTTACCTTCGGCGGTCTCTAATATTTAATCAAATCCACATTTTGCCAAGTTGTTGCTCATTGTCCCCGTCTTCAAAGGCGGAACCAGGTTTTCAGAAGGGAGGAGCGCAAAATTATTATTTTTTTTGTTCAAATTGAAATTGACATTGTAGTTGCTGCGACAGAATCCAATGTTGGCTGACGCTTACACAATGTGCATGAACTAATTTCCCCCTCACCTAATAACCCCCGGTCACCTCTTGCTGTTTACGATATATTCGACCTATCAATAATAATGTAGCCTATGGTGTAAAACCATTTAGAATATTTATTGTCATTCTTTGCATTGTACTAAACAAAGGGTTAGATTGCCTTTACCCAAATAGTTATATTTTTCTTGCAGTAGGCCTACAATCATTCCCATCATGCATCACTACATCCCGAACAAGAATTTGTTAAAACATCAGCCCATCCCGGCAGTCTTGGTTTTGAGACAGTTGGGGCACAACAAATTGAATGACAATCTACGGATGAGGTTCTGAGGGGCTAATGACAACTATACCGGTTAAACAAATTGTACAATATGTTGCAGTTGAATACTGGAGACAAGTGTGAGAGAAAATGTATGGTTGTTAACTTTGGGGTTTATTGTGTGGTGCAAAATTCTCTATTCACAAATAAATGTTGTCCGCCGATGTTATTTATGTATAAGTATATGATCCGCAAAATTATATGTAAATATTGAAAGCTGCCCAACAATTATTTGTGCAAAACTAATTATACATATCAAATTTGTCACTCGCCATTATTTATATACAAGTATAATGATTCGTAAAATTAAATATATTATATAATGAAAGTTGTCCAACAATTATATTTATATAATTGCATGTGCATTTTTAAAAAAATTTTACATATAAAAAGGTCCGTCGACATTGTTTATATATAATGATAATGATCCATAGATTTTATATATATAATGAAAGCTTTCCAACAATTATATATATATATAATTGCGTGGTGCAAAATTAATTATTTACATATACAAATTTCCCGTCGATATTATTTGTAAATAATGATATATAATGTGGTGCAATTTTTTTTATTTATAGATAAAAATAAAATTATAGTGAAATATTTAATTATATATTATATAATGAATTATTTGTAAACAATAGCGTTAAGTAATACATTTATACTTGGTGCCTCATACGAAACTTGTTAAAAATGTACCCAATTTCTTCTTTTGACTATTTATTTTATGTGTGTCTGTAAATTGGTACGAAACGTGTGATAAATATGTACATTGTACATCACAACAACGTTCATTTCGTCAGCAATTTCACGAAGAGCCAAAAACATGAAAAATCGGTAGAAAACTCATCTTGACTTTTTTGTGGTTTTGATTTAGTTGATCGGTATCTAACAATTTACAACGTTATAGCTCTCCAAATCATCTAGTTTCTTAATTATGCTAAGATGATGAAAGGCAATACCCGAAGAACCTGGGCCAAAACCATTTTGCAATTTTGTGTATTCGCGACCGCGTTGATTGTACAGCTGGCACAGTACCAATCATGAGTGCTCCGGCCTTTGCGTTTTCACAAATCGCCAACAACTTTGACCTACAATGTTTTATAAAAGGCCCCCAAAAACCAAAGTTTACACACGACGCGCTGCACACAGACCACGTGTTGTACATTTTTTACGAAGAGACAATCTTGTTATTTAAGTAAATACAAATTAATTAAACACGTTTTGACAAAATTTAAGACAGATTTGTATGATTTAGGATCTCTACTTCCCTGATATGTAAAATTGCAAAGATTAAATCGCGAATAGTCTACCAACCAGTAATTTCAAAATTAGCAGCAGTTTTCTCCAAACATACTTTTTTGGCTGCAGGGAACTTTTTGGCGCTTTGTGTATGTAATTGCTGACGATTTGGATGAGCATGGTATTTTCATACGGATGATCATGAGAATGTCACTTACCTGAAAGGGGTCAAAACTTCAGTTGAAACCGACTGAAATTAGTCGTAAAGCTGGTGAGTAAGTACATGTATGGTTCTGACAAGACTCATTGACTTGTTCTTTTCTACTGAATCAACCTTGCAGACTGCTGTTTCGGCAAGTCCATGACAATCATAGCATACTCTCCTGTGCTATCCAATAGTCCATGAAACCATGTAAAGCAAACAGTAGCTAGTTTTGAAGATCATCAACAACCCTTCTGCGTTCTCAAATCTTTCTTGGAAATGTTTTTGACTTAAATGTTTATCGAAAACGCTAGCTCTTTTTACATTTTACATTTACTATTCAGCTTCCATCGGGATCTGTTACCAGTATTCTTCGTCGTTCCGTACCCCACTCTCTGCCAAGGTGTGGGCTTATTAACATAAATGGGCGTATCTAAGCCCCGAACAGGTGGCGCGCACGCGCACTACTCGTAGAAGGTTGTAAAATGTTGTTTGCTTGTCATTGAAACTAGGCCTATCAAGTTCAAAATTTACATCACAAATGTTTATTGTCCATTGGCTTGCGCACATAACTATATAGGAACTCCATTTATTTGTTTTGCACATGAATAAAGGAGGCAGTGAAGTTTACCGTACTAAAAACCCAATAGAAACTTACCAAAAGCTAACGATCCAACAGTGCATTAGACATCTATACGGTGTGCACAACATTAGGCGTGTCGTCGCCGAGCGGTTTAATAGCACCGGACTCAAGCTATGGTGTTTCTGATCGGCAGAGTGTGGGTTCGAGTCCCGGTCTTGCACTTGTGTCCTTAAGCAAAACCTCTTAACCATTATTCGGATGGGACGTCAAGCCGTAGGTCCCATAAAAGAACCCAGTTACACTTAATATCACCGAGAGAAGAGGTTAGCCCAGGTGTTAATTAATTTTGCAGATTTGTACGCACATGCAGATCCCCTTTTCATCAAATATAATACTTTAAAAGTGAAGGATATTTATTGTCTTCGGCTTCGGTCCCTGATGTATCGGCTGTCATGCAAAAATTTACCTCCTGCCATTTAATCTATTTTTTCTTTAAATTCAGATGTTCATTCCCATCCGCCAAGCATCTAATTTTTGGTCCCATATTGTGCTCTAAAATCTCCAGGGTCAGAATTGACCCGAATTCTGGGTCCCATGGGGACCTGACCCATTTCCGGGTCAGGCTGATCCTGGAAGTTAAACATTAGGATTTAAAATTGGATTATGCGTCAGTTTGACCCTTGCACGGGTCATTTTGACACAAATTCTGGGTCGGCGGACCCATTGGGTCAGATCTCAACGGAAACCCGGAATTCTGGTCAGATAACCAGGGAGTTTTGAGTGTGCAGGGTGTGATCAAGTCGGCCTGGATCTCGGCCCGGTACGGCCTTCAACTCTGATGAATAGCGTGATAAAAACCCACAATGGAAGTTACCAGAAATATAGACGTGCCAAGCTAAACTTTTGTATCCCTTCCTGCTCTTTACACAATATACATTCATCCATTCATTCATTCCTTTTGATATAAAAACAACAACCTGGGCAGCACAAAGCTGAATTGGGCTATGTGGCATTTCAATGCGGGAACCACATACGTCACTTTATAAGTATTGCACAATCGAAATGGGAATACCCCTCAAAAATCCGGGGTCGTACAATCATCATAATAAAACTGCGCAATGCATTAATTCTTATTGTACTCAAAGCTGCGAATTAAGCTAGGGAGCCAAAGTTCGTGCTTCCTCAACGTGCCTTATTTTCATTATGTAGCAGTATGGGCGATTTATTATAGGCCATTTTCAGCAAAAACTCATTCAATTTCATTAACACGCTTCCAAATTCACGCATTTTCCCCTTAATCCACTCAAATTAGGGTTTCCTTTTAGCTATTATTGCATTGAATTTCGTTTTTGTGCACACATGATTTCGTTTTTCTCATTCAGATTCGTTTCAGTCATTCTATCTCATTTGTAGGCATTCAAGACTACACTTTGACCATTCTGAAGTTGAATTTCTTTCACCTATTGATGACATTGAATGGTTGACCAGCTCTTGCTGCTGACTTTTACGAAATTGAATGAATTTGCAGCCTATAGTGATTTTGAATGATCTTATTCGACCAGTGAATGCTAAACTGGTAAAATTGAATTGACTGTTGGATGCTGATTCAACGGAGCATTAAGTTTGAAACGAAATTGAATGAGCAGGGTGTTAAAATGAATGGATTTTTTTTGTTAATCGGCCGGGAAAACCTATAGTAACGCTCGGATTTTAAACCAGCACTATGGTTCCTGTGCGCGTAATTTTCCCCCAGGACAGATGAGGTCACTTAACATAAATTGGCGTGTTTTCTATTGGAATCAGTCTTCGCGCGTGCGCACTTTGCACACTTCACACTTGGCAAACTGGGTCATCAGGTTCTGTATTTTCCTCTGATTTTCGGCTTCATCCCTCGTAGGGGGGTCGGCAATAGGGTTTCTTTGTGGTTGCTGAAGTAGCCGTTTCCACTAAGACTGTACTGCACGAGCGCCAAATACAGTCTCTCAGGGCGTGGACTCTCTTCTGCAGGGGCATGAACACTGTGATCAGCAGTGTCCTCATCAAGGAAACGAAGGAGGGACGTGAAGCTTCAATCTCGGCCTCGGAACCAGGTATGTCTCTCTTTCCACCATCTGGTGCATGTCGGGGAGTGGCATGGGCTCTCTGCCATCATTGTGCTCCGGGTGCCGACCTTTCTTTCAAATGCACGGCTTTGTGGCTCTGCATCAGAGTGAGGGTCAGTGGGGCACAACGATACCCGCCTGGCCATCAGCGGTGACAAACAATTCGTCTGGCAGTGACAGAGGATGACGTCGTCATAATATCTCGTTGAAGTTGGACCAAACTCACTTTTAGCAACGCACTTCTCGCAACCACCACACGGGAAGCTGGTGACGGTTCTGCTGTCGAAGCATGGGCAATCGTCTTGATCACATGCCGGCAACCAGGAGAGGGCATCTGCGTTGCTATGTTTCTTCCCAGCACGATGTTCTATCTTGAAGTCGAACTGTGATCTCTAGTAGCCATCGAGTTTTTTTGATCGACTGGTTCCTTAAAAGTAATGACCGTCCTTCGCAAGGCACTGTGATCTGTGCGTATTAGGAACCTCAACTGCCTATAATCACACTGCACGAACGTAACTATTGCGATAAGGCCTACCTCACGTCGGGTCGTGCAGATCGCCTTTTTAGTTTTCGTCATTGGACGACTGGCATAATGCTATCGGTCGTTCTTCATCTCGCTGCGTGAGTTCGGACCACTGAATTTGGGACACTTGAACGTTGCGCACCAATACCAGTGTCCGATGCATGCGTCTGTGTCGATGATGATACTAGGAAAAGGACTTCATCACGGAAGAGGTGGCACTTGCTCAGTTTTAATTTCAACCCAGCGTTGCCGAGCCGAGTACGTGCTCTGTGAACGTTGAGGAGTTGTAACGCTTTCTGCTTAAATGTGCACATCATTTTCATTCTCCTACTCATTAGACACTGTCCCACACCAATAAGGAACACCGGTAGACTGACTGTGTTATGGCTCATGGGATGTAACTAGGTTTAATCTGAAAACAACCACACATGAGTAATAACAATTAATCATGTGCCATAAGAACAACAGTAACTAATACATAGTCTAGCAACCAATACATTGTAAAACACCATAGTAAAGATAATAGAGGCCAAAGCAGAAGTCATACTTAATTACATGGCAGCAACAATAACAGATCTGTGACGCGACAGGGTGCTTACCTGGTTAATAAATGTTCCATGTATAGAGAGGTTTCACGTGACGTCACACCGTCAGATTTTGACACCCGCCGCCATGTTGAGTACTAAATCAGCTGGCTAGAGTAACGTAAACAATAAACAGCGACACCAACCGCCAGGCCTGAGTTATTTTTATTGTTATAAAAACGGAAGCAGATAATGGCCCAGTGTTCAGTTAAATCGTGTAAACATCGTAAGCCACGAGACCGTGGCATATCTTTTTTTCGGCTACCGTCGATTATTTTGCACCAAGGCAAACAATCTGAAGAACTGTCGAAACATCGGAGGGCTGCATGGCTTAAAAACATTGGACGAACAGACATTACAGAGTCCAGTTTGGTCAACGTTCGTGTTTGTAGTGATCACTTCATTAGTGGTAAGTCATGAAGTTGAGAAATTAATTGAGAGAAAATAAAGCCAATGGTGAGAAAATTATGATTGTCTGATTAGTGATGGCTCCATGGTCTGAGGTCTGACCATGTCTGACTGTTTTGTTTATGGCCATTAATTTTTAAGCTGAAGAGTGAAGTGAAAGTGAATTACAATCCTCTGAAATTCAGATGATGATTAACTACGACTTCTTTTTTCTACTCTTCTAAGACGTGACAATAGTGTCAAACTTGTCAATATTATTGGCTAATTAGTATATGTTAATTTTGTTGCCTAAACATTAACAAAAACGCTTGTGAGAGTGATGGACAGAGTCTGAAAAATCTCATGTGAAAAGAAGTAGGCCTGTTTTATAGTATGCATTACATTACTACACTAGAACTATGATGCAATCATCAATGACTCGTTAACATCCTCATAGTTTTAGGACAAGGGGCGTTTACGAAATGAAGGCTCAGGCTTAGGCTTCAGGCTCCGTTCTCTCGTCTGAATCCCTGAACGCATAGCACGCGTATAGTCAAAACAATTGAGGGGCCTAGCTAGCCTGAAGCCTGAGCCTGAGCCTGAGCCTCCGTTTCGTAAACGCCCTAGGAGTAGGACTCGGGGTAGATAGCCCCATCATCATGCCCATGCACATGGCAATACATTGTACTCCTACTACTACTAGTGATGTACTGTAGACAAATTGTACATTTCTTTTGATGTGTGTTTTGCTTTGTAGGAAAACCAGCAGCACTGTATGACACAACAAACCCAGACTGGAGTCCAAAACGTAACTTGGAGACTTGCACATTTAATGAGGAAACATTGAAATGGTCTTTGAAGAGAGCATCTCGACGACAAAGAAGAAGTCGCTCGAAAAGACCGGTCACAGTGAAAACATCATCCACAGTGTCAACAGATGATAAACAACAAGAATTTGAAGGTAACATAATGTAGCAATTTTCTTGCAGTTAACCTAACCCTCTAGTTTCTGACCTTTTAAGAGGAAGTTTAAAATTACATTTAAAAGAAAAAAAGGGAACATATAGACATCACTATCTTATAGAAACAATAAAGCTTAACACTGCCCTAATTTTTGGCATGTTTGTTACGGATATGTACGCACACTTAGGCCTATAGCTGCCAAGATAACATTGACTTTTTGATAGTCTTTAGAGATGATACTTGAGTTTGAACTTCCATTCCAGTCCCAAAACAAACCACAAATTCTGCACAATTGTATGACAAATAGACAACAAAGAAACAGGCATCAATTACAAGGGATGTACATTTAAATGTATTAATATACCCCCCTCAATAGGATCACCCCCAAAAAAAAAAAAAAAAATATCTTGTCTCAAAATAACATTCACTATTACCATACTGGGTGTGTCTAGACAAATAAAAATAAACGATATGCGTGTGTTTTTTCACACTGGCAATTTATACAAAAACTTCAGAATTAACACCCCCCCCCCTCTTTTCAACATGGATTTATGCCTCTGAATTGATACCCTTTACTGTACTTATTTCTCATTTAATACAGTTATGGAAGACAGTCATGATTCTAGTAAAGTGGTGGAAAAAGTTAACTTGCCCGAGACAGCAGGTATGGCCTATCAAACTCTCAACACAGACATAACAATGCATGCTATGAGTCAAAGTGAAGATGACATGCTTCAACTACGACAGCAGCTGTATGAATATCGCGAAAAAGAAACACATCACAAAATTGATGAAGCATTTTTTGCAAATGATGATAAAGTAAAATTTTATACTGGTCTTACAAATCTGGCCCTAATGATGTCAATCTTCAATTTTATCGCACCACATGTAGCTACATCTCATAGAAATGCTCTTTCGCAATTCCAAGAATTTGTTTTAGTTATGATGCGATTACGTTTGAACTTAGCCTTTCAAGATCTTGCATACAGGTTTAATATCTCAATGGTTAGTGCTTGTCGTATATTTGATAAGTGGATAGATATGATGGATTTAAGATTAAGTCATCTCATCGTGTGGCCTGAAAGGGAACTGCTTAGAACAAATGTTCCCTGTGATTTCATGAGAGCATTTGGTGACAAAGTAGCAACTATTATTGATTGTTTTGAAATATTTACAGATCGTCCAAGTAATTTATTGGCAAGAGCTATGACTTGGTCAAGTTATAAGCATCACAATACAGTGAAATTTCTAATAGGCATAACGCCACATGGTATTATATCTTTATTTCAAAAGCCTGGGGAGGTAGAGTCAGTGATAAACATTTGACAGAAAATTGTGGGATTTTAGACAACTTAATAAAGGGAGATGTTGTGCTAGCTGATCGAGGTTTTGACATTGCAGAAAGTGTTGGGTTTTATTGTGCCAGATTAGCAATTCCAGCATTCACTAAGGGAAAGAAACAGCTATCTGCACTTGAAGTAGAGGAAACAAGAAAAATTGCAAATGTAAGAATACATATTGAGAGAGTAATTGGTGCTGTAAGGCAAAAGTATAAGATATTAGGTGGACCCCTACCGATGGAACTTGTAACACGTAGAGCTGGTCAGACAGATGCACCCATTGATAAAATTGCAAGGGTATGCTGTAGCTTAACTAACGCATGTCCTTCAGTTGTCCCATTGAAATAACCATCATGAATAGAGTTTCAGGCGTTTCTCTTATTTGAAGATTTGCAATATTACTTACAGTACCGGTACACCATCTGACAACTGAAAAGGCTCATTACTGAATTTCAAAAACATGTTTTTCATACCAACTTTGTGCTTTGAAAGAATATCAGTACAACATGTACAATGTACATCATTTGAGGCAGCGAACAGTAGGCTATTTATTGCATACTTGTCAAGATGACTTAAAATTTACAAAAGCTGTGTAATTGTAAACATAAATTTTTACTTATTGACATCAGTGTACATGTACAATTAATAACACTTTACAGTTGTATAAGGGTATTAATTTGGTTTGCAATATTACTATGTGATTGTTTGTATTGACTTGCTTTATACAATGTAGATTGGTTGGAGGAGACTTTTTAATTTTGAAAAGAACTGTCCTTCGATTCTAAAGTTCTATCAGGCCAGGGTAGGAAATCGGTCTGGGCTACTTACTACTTTAGCTTAGTGGATAAAGCGGAGACTTCTTGTAACTTTACTTTTGTGACCAGAACCTTCGGAATGAGACTTTGGTACTTTTTTCAGTTTGGGGTTTTGAGCTCATATTATGAATTTGTGCTAAATCCTCTTTAATTTGCTACCAAGTCCATAGTGTAGTAAAATAAGATTGTATGAAGTGATTAGCCAGTGAAATTAACACCCCCCCCCCCTCACACACATAAGAAGAAGCTGAAAACAGACATCTTAAACATGTTAAAGGCACTGGACACGTTTGGTAATTGTCAAAGAGCAGTATTCTCACTTTGTGTATCCCAACATATGCATTGGTCATCGAATTTGCAAGAGAATCATGAGAAAAAAAACACCCTTGTTGCATTACTTTGTGTGCTTTCAGATGCATAATAAAAGGCTTCAGCTGAAGTCTTTTATTATTTGAGTGAGAAATTACCTCTTTCTCAAAAACTAAGTTACTTCAGAGGGAGCCGTTTCTCACAATGTTTTATACTATCAACAGCTCTCCATTGCTCGTTACCAAGTAAGTGTTTATGCTAACAATTATTTTGAGTAATTACCAATAGTGTCCAGTGCCTTTAATGGTGACTACACTAATGAATGAAACTCTATTACTGCTATTTGAAATGGCAGCTATGGAATTCCATACTGACGGCTTGTTGATATTTTTGACACACAGTTGCAGATGTGATTGGTTAATGCAGTTATTTATATGAAATAAAACAAATTTCACACAGGTTACAGATTGGATGATTCACAGTTTCATTTATTGCGACTGGTCAATGCAATTAGGTTTGAACCTTAATTGGGTGGTTTCTTGCATGTTGGGCAGATCCATTTGCGCTTCGGATATTTGCTCAACTTTAGGCATTTCATATGAAAAACTTTATTTTACACTCAGTTTTGCCACATGTGATCATCTGCCCTCCATCTTCCTTATGGCAATAGCATACCTTTGTGTTAAGTTGCACAGGTGTTAAAACACGTGTTGTGTACCAATTGATCAACAATTCCGGCAAGATGCCTCTACAGAAGAAATTTTGAAGGTTCGGTTGAATGCTTGCCCAAAATTCTTCATCAGGCTCTATCCGGCAAATGACAAGGCTCTTTGTCGCCCACGTGATGAGGTCACAAAACTCTGCTTTACAGATAAAAAGTTGTGCTTGTACCTGTAAAGGAATCAAACCATCATGTTATCCTTTGAGACCAAAACACTAACACTATTTTTATTATAACTTGTAATGAATAGCCTCTCTAAATCTTTATTGGCTAGCGTGCACCAAAATTACTAGAAATCGAAACAAGCATTATTACCTGGTAGAAGTAAGAGTGAGTCTTATTTAGTGACAACTGGCCATTTTGCCGTTTTAGGCAGAAATCTTTAGGAAGCTCGTCACTGCATAAATCTGCCTGACGCATGTTGTATGGACACTGCTCAATATACATGGAAAAAGAAAAAGAAAAACAGTTTTATTTTTTATTTTTTAATCATTTTTTCTTTGCAAAACTGCTAATTAATGTTCTGATATTTCAACCCTAGCAGAGTCATCAAATGCTTAAAAAGGAAATCATACACAAATATACCAGAGAAAAGCAAAATGCAGTCAGTAAGAAAAGGCAAGGAAGAAATAAAGGGCACAGAGGGGGTGGTTTAACCGCAAGATGTTGAAAAAACAAAATACAGAATCCAAGATGAGAATGGACTGCTGGGGAGCTATGACCCTAGTAACAAGGTGTTTAAATTGGAAGGTGTTTCAATTTTCTCTTATTAATTAAGGCACAGCTAAGAAAAAGTTTTGAGATTTCTGTCATATCATGTTTATTTGGTATTTTATGCTAATCCTTTGTAAACGATTATTGAATGATAGAAGGAGAGTCTCTGCATACCTTTATTTCACACACACCATGTCCACAACAGCAACAAGAGACAATACCATCTGGGGAGGCACCTAGATGTGGATAAGCAGCATGAAGGTGAAGGCCACTCTCTTTGATTTGGAATTCTTCATGAGAATGTTTAACTGCATCACAGTACTCATCTCTTGCAACTTTCTCATGTTCAACACCCCATCTGTAAAACAACAGAAAATCTGATGACATTATCTCAAGTCTGAAATCAATTCATGTGCAATGTTGACTTTCATCACAGAATTTTTTTTAAATAAAACGAAGGGCAACACATGTACACATGTACATCAGACTGGTTACCTTGTTGCTGCAGTAGAAAACTTTGATTCTGTGGGATAGCAGATGGTCTTTATTAAAGACACGGATGGATTTGCCGGGTCAGTTGAACAGGCAGCCTTCATTTTTGAAGCTGTGACTCTCCCTGCCCGGTGAGTGAACCAATCTGAGGACTCAGATTGATTTCTGGTTATCTGCTCTACATTCTGCACCATAGTTGCAGTTATACTTGGAAGATTGTGAAAAACATCCTCACATTTTGTTAAGAGTTCACTGAATGTGAGAGTGTTGTAAATTGTACTCCGAAGACTGCTCATTCGGGGTGGAAGTTCGGTATACTTTGGTGCAAAGTTTTTGCAGTATTTCTTTGCTACAGTCAATACTGCTGCCTGTGGTTCTGCTTGGTATATTTGCTGTAGTAATTCTTCCTTTTCTTTTTCTGAAGGCTTGCTGCCCAAGTCCTTTTTGCCAGGTACGAGCTTGTCAGTGTGTAGATCATGAGTGTGTCCCTTGGTCCAGATCAGATTTCCTCTTCTTTGCTGACCGAAAATCCATGAATCTCACCTCAGAAAATGGAACCTACATGAAATACATGTATGACATTATTAAATAATTTCTCTAACTTACTTGCCACTGAAGATTAAAACTGGCATACCATAAAACGATTAATATTTTGTCATAATGTCAGGAGTGTTTGTTTATCATTATCCAAAAGTAAGTTTTGATCATGCTTACTGAGCTCATTACTACCTCATCCTATCCATATTGCAGTTACTCAGAAACAGTTCCCAGTATTATTAAGAGTAATTTTAATTAAGCTTGCCTTCTTGGAGGCTGCTGGCAGCCAGTAAGCTTTGTCCTCAGTAACTGTTTTAGTGTTTCGATGCTTGACAGCTGCGTCCAAAGCAAAAAGGGTTGCAGCAACATGGGTGCATGATTCACCCAAGCCAGCCATACAGTTGCAATGAGCACTTTCCACTGTTCCATCCTTTTGTATGATAACCCATGGCTGTAAAGGCTTCTCGCTGAGGGATTGAGAGTGCAGGACCTGAAAGAAAAGGGAGGGGGGCACAACATTTAAAAAGTACATCTGCATGCACCATCGTCTTGATCATGTACCTACATAAGCTATCAGTACGAGTACAATGACAATGTAGTAAGTTATTTTGTATTCAATCATGTCAATCAAAAATTTTAAAAACAATAAGATAGGTATTCAGCCTACACTTTGTGTCAGCTAAATCAGTACAGTGTAGCCTAACACTCAGTAACACCAGGCATGCCAGACTTGCTCTAGAATCAGAATGAATGAAATTCAAAGACTACATCTATTGTCCACCCATGTCCGGTGTTGTCTAATTAATGTTGCACTGACTCATGACAAAATAAGTTGCAAAAATTGTCTTGATTCAAATGAATAAAATAAATACACAAATCCCAAACATAAATTAATAACAATGAAAGTATAGGTCTACGTAAACCATAAGTGTCATTACCCAAATCCGTACAAAGATCAACAAGAGCCCGCATGCCTGTGCCCTGCTGTGCATATTATTTGTTGAATGTTGAATCATGGAGGTAGAAATATGAATCGCCGCCTCAGATAGTGGAATCTAAACTAAATATTATAAAGGGATGAAGGCCAGCCAACTACCGTACCACCATTGCCGAAAACAAGTCATATTTGTTAAAACCCCAGTTCCGTTTTGAACAAAAATAATTTGTTTTCGGCAGTGGTGGTACGGTGTTTTCCGGTATTTAGTATCACCGCACGTCCCTATATCATCATGTAAATCATAATGTTTTGCAATTCACAAGGGCGGCCTCAAGAGTTTAAAAAGATACAACCCCAAAGTTTGTTTACTAACAATTTTACCTTGTATGCAAGTGCAGATTTCCCTCGATGTGCACCTTTACGTCCGTCACCCATCCAGATAAAAACTGGTTGTATGCATCAAGGGACTTAAACGCTCTGAATTCCTCTAAAGTGTATGCACTCTTAACATAGAGTAAGTAATTTATAATATCTGGGTAAGACACTGCTGCGAAAAGTTCAATGTTTGAAGACCAGTCAGCAGGTTTTAATTCGTACGGATCTTTGTTGTTTATTCGTTGTATTTTCTCGCAGTATCGGCGTTGACTTGCATTATCCAGAGTTAATATGTACTTGATGTTGCCCTGATCAACTTTCATTGTGCTATTATTTAATTAACAGACCAAATAAAACACTGCAGGAAAACCTTCACCAAATTTGTATGTCGAAAAAGCCTTCTCGGTTGCAAAAAACGCGCGTCTGCTGCTGGAGCAGACGACGGCGTTAGCAACCGAAGTAGTACTCAACATGGCCGACGGCGCCCTCAACGAACTTTTTGCGGGGTCACGCAACCTCTCTATAATAAAGAATATGCGGAAGTATGTGAAGGCTATGACACACGGCTGAGGGCGCTAGCGCATAGCAACGCAGCTCCGTGTAGAAAGCATAGGCGTAGTGTAAAAGCATAGGCGAAGCAGCGCGTGCACTGAATGGACGGTGAAGGTCACCGCTCATTCACGTGCAGCGTACAGCGCATGCGCGAGGCTACTCCAGAGGCTATATAAAGCGCGTCGCTCCGTGAAAGCGGGGTCCTGCTCTGTTTAGGATAAGGTGCGTAACGAACTGATAGGCGGGTATAACCTCCTTGTATAACCAGACGGTTGGGAATGTGGTAGGCTGTGTGGAGATAATAGGATTCTCATAGGATCCTAGCGGTACGGTGCGATCGGTAATAGAGATCTCTGCCGAAACCCTGCAACGCAAGTTGCGCGGGGCGGTGACTCTATAATCTCCCGTGGCTTAAGCAGACCCTGGTGTCCGGTGTGCGAGGCTGGCGGTACTGCCTGGTCCATTGCTGTCATTTGCGCAATCGAATAGGGTGGAAAAGGTGTGGGGCTATTACCAGTGGTGCGTGCGATCGAATAGGATACGGGCGTGTTGCCGGAACCCAGCAGTGCTGGGGCGACATCCCTTTCCTGTTATAGTCCCGACCCGCTTCATTCAAATCTGGTGCGCATGGGCGTTGCAAACTGAGGCGTGAGTCATAGACCTACAATAACGTTGTGTAAAGGGCGCCACCTACGGTGGTAGAAGAGTTCATGAATAAACCATCTTTGTTGCCAAGTGTGCTACTTTGAAATCTTGTGTCATCTGTGTACTTCTTGGTGTCTCCTTCCCGAGCCAAGTCTAGAGGTTAAGGGTCCCACGAGCATCTCGATCGACCTACCATATACCAACACTGGGACGGTATATTTCTATCCCAACGGATCTGTCTCTAGCCGCTCAGAGCGTTTCCGGCCAGGCCGTCCGATGCCGACACTCTCTTAGGGTAGTTGCCTAGCGACTTACTTGTTCGAGGGGGGTGTCGCGCGACAGATCTCAAACCAAGGAAAAGCGTTTGGAAATAGAGTCAATAGTTAGCAAATCATAGGACATGTAAAATAATGTTTTTATGAATAAAAGAAAGACTTACGACTCTGCTGAGCTTAATGATGTCACCAGCACAAAAAGAAGAAAGACTTCCACATTGGATACACATAATTTAATGTAGACATCAAAACTATTTAAATATTTATCGCCGAAACTGCTTAGACTTTGCATTTTAGTGTCAAACTAGCACAATGTCTTTAACCATGGAGGTAGGTCTAACCATGTCTACAGTAGCCTATAATGACCAAACCGTCTGCTCACACAGACATGCACTGTGCATGTGACCACCCAACCTCACACATGTGCCTAGAACAATAGTGTTACTATGGGAAACTGACCCTGAAACAATAAATGAACTGGTGTAGCATAGCAAACTGCACACACACAATAAACTACATGGACTAAGGTGAGCATGCGTTACAATAATGTCATCCAAGTAGATATGAGGAGAGTTTTCCACTTCATCGTGTCGGAACATTAGCCTGAACATGTGACGTCACACTTCGAGGCTCGCAGAGGTGATTGGCAAATTGCTAGCGAGCGAGGGCGCACAACATGTTTATCATCAGCGTACAATTTTTACAACGTAGACTGGCATTAATAATGGTGTGGCGATTATTTAGAACAGCTGCAATCTGCGGCCTGGTGAATCAACAAAAACACATGTTTGTTAAAACATAGCGCTACAAAATAATTGTAGTCCCAGTTCAATCAGTGCCGTGGTATGACACGTGTGATTTCAGGAATGGACGTTGTATGAACTTATCGATCTGTTAATATTTTTAGAGATCGGATGATTTGAAACGAGAGAGTGCCCGTAGAGATTGCACGTTGACGTTATTCTCTAGACAACAACCTGACAACACCAGTGCACCGCCCTCCATTTTTACACACCTTTTCCTATTCTTCTCAACGCTAGAAAGCCATTTTGTGTACGAATGAGAAATGGAACTCCGTGTGTTTGAGCTGCTCATTCCAGTGTTAGTGATTCTATCATTTTTCTACGATGCAGCGTGCGGAATTGAATTTCCCAAAGACCAACGAGAAATTGAATTTCCTCCACATGTGCCAAAGCAACGAACCAGCTCCTCTGTACCGATTGGACATCTCAGACCCTTTGGTGAGGACCGAGAATTTTTCATGTTACACTGACCTTGCTCTATGCACTGCCTGACTGCTGAGGGCTCTGCTAATTTTCCGCAGCATGCCACCACTTTATCTCACTTAATTTAGGTCAATTTGTATCCTTACCTGTCCAGAAGGGTTGACAGAATGTATACAGACATGACTGACAGAGAGAGGCACAGACACTTTGAACGGCTACAAAGTGTCAAAATCATAACAAAATAAGCCATTTTCGGGGTCTACGGTGGTCTTGACAACGCTGCTTGCTTACACTCCATTTTTAGTTCCTTTGGGCACGAGTGCGCGAGAGTTCCATCCTCACGATGAAATGTGCGCTTGATTTTTCATTTTTAAAGGTAAAAGTTCAGCGATTTAGCTACCACTTCCTCACGAGAAATATTAAAAAAAGGAAAATGAAGTCCAACATCCATTAAAAATTTTTCCGAGGGCTCAGTTTCATAAAGTTGTTAAAAAGTGGAAGGGAAACGCAAATTCAATTTTGTGGTACTCATTTTCTACTCAGTCTACTTTGAGTCTAGTCCTAGAGGTAGAACTATGATTTATGATGAGGTTCGTTCTGCTATCGTGTAGCGGAACGCACCTTTAGTTCTAGGTAGGAGTACTCATTTTCCAGGGTCCTCATCATGTAAGTGGGGAAAAAATTACAAGTCTCTAGTCTAACCTCACGTTAAAATGGTGTGTCGTGGCCGAGCGGATTAGAGCAGCGGACTCAAGTTCTGGTGTTTCTGATCAGCAGAGTGTGGGTTCGAGTCCCGGACGTGACACTTGTGTGTCCTTAAGCAAGACACTTAATCATTGTTGTTGCGTCCTTCGGATGGGACGTAAAGCTGTTGGTCGGTTGTGTTCCGTAATGCACGTAAAAGAACCCAGTGCACTTATCGAAAAGGGGTTCGCCCCGATGTTCCTGGTTTGATTGGCTGCATATTGCGCCACAGCACCTTGTAAACCATTACATGGTGCTATGTAAAGCAGTAGGTTTCATATACTTCAGAAATGTAGCCAAATACCTTGCAGGAAAATACTGACTGTTGAAGTGCCTTGAGCGTCACTTTACTGCGCCTTGAACACCCAGCAGGGTGGATTTGTGCGCATTACAAGTCTTATTATTATTATTTATTATTAAGGACGGATATGAGCGCTATATAAAAGAAGCCACTATTGCTATTTATTATTAAATTGCCAATTGTATTTGATAAACTTTCCAGGGCAAAATTTGTCAACATCCAAAACATCCCATGACATCATTCTGACTTTGAGAAAAATGGGTCCTTTTCAATGATAGGCCTATTCAATCAAAACAGCCTTGAATTTGACATTTTGACTGATGAAATAATCCTCCTTGGAATGTAAAGACCCATTAGTTGTACTATTTTGCTCATGTAATCATGTAATTGAGTTGGTACTTATACATGCATGTAAGAAGAAGAAGAAATCCAATGTCGTCATGTTTCAAATTTCGCTCTGAAAAGTCAGTAACGAACCAAAACATCCCTGTACAAAAAAAACCTTTTTTCTCAGAATGATGTCATCGGATGTTTTGGATGTTGACAAATTTTGCACTGGGAGGTTGTTGTCGAATGCAACTTGGCAATTAACACCATTTTACTGTGAGGTTAGAGAATTGTAAATTTGTCCCCACTCACATGAGGACTCTATCTGTTGGAAAATCACCAAATTTATTTATTCCCAATTTTTCTTTGTTCAACCCCAAATTAGAGATAATACAATAATAAAATCCTACCGGAGTTGTCTGTGGAATATTTCCTGTCGGCATCAGGCTAAAATATTAACCCCCAAAAATAATGTTAATTCTTTTATAAATTTTTTCCTCAGGTTACCAGAGAAAGCCCGAGGGAAGGGTCTTTGAATACAATGAATACCTTCATCCAGCGCAGTTTCATGAATCTCACGTGAGCAAACGAAAACCTCTCGTCTTTCGCAAAGGAGTTCTTGACTCCCCAGCACTGACAAAGTGGACTGACGAATATTTGCGAGAGAAGTATGTCAGTGAGGTGTTTAATTTTTCTTCATGTGCTTACATTATTTTAAGGGCAATTCCATATTACTTGCATTAAACAGAGTTAATTGTGATTCACTCATTTTCCAATTATATAGAGTCCCCAAGAAATAATAATAATAATAATAATAATACGCAGTTCTTATATAGCGCTTTGTACTCCCGATGGGTGTCTCAAAGCGCTCAGTATTTTTCCTACAAGGTAAGTGGAGTTACGTGTTGAAGTATGAGACCTATTCCTTTGCATAGCACCATGTAATGGTTTACAAGGTGCTGTGGCGCAATATGCAGCCAATCAAACCAGGAACACCGGGGCGAACTCCTTCTCTTTACGATAAGTGCACTGGGTTCTTTTACGTGCATTACACAACACACGGGACCTACGGCTTAACGTCCCATCCGAAGGACGAAGCATGTGGTTAAGTGTCTTGCCTAAGGACACAAGTGTCACGACTGGGATTCGAACCCACACTCTGCTGATCAGAAACACCAGAGCTTGAGTTCGGTGTTCTTATCCGCTCGGCCACGCCATGCCACAAAGTGGAACAAGTTAACAATTCTCTAACCTAATTTTGGGTTGAACAAAGAAAACTTGACTAGAGTGGGACTTGAACCTTCGACCTCTGGATTACTATGCCAGCACTTTACCAACTGAGCTATCTAGCCCTAACATAGGCGGTCTCCCTATTTTAGCGCAATCTTTGTTCAACCTGTAAATGCTGTATAACCAGGGATCACACCCAAGTTTACGATACAACCTGGGAAATGGCTGCGGAGGGATTAGCCTACCTCTTTATTTCAAATATCTAGTAATAAACCACGAGGGAAACTGACTGGGCAAATTTTATATGATTTTGGGTTGAATAGCGGAAATTGAACCTGCCACCTCCAGATTAATGAGCCCTCGCTCTACCAACAGAGCTATCTACAGTAGCCCTAATGTTGGCAGTCTCCCTATTTTGTCAACATTGTTCGGGGATGCCAGTCAGAAGCCATACAACCTGTAACTGCCATATAGCCAGGGATCACATCCAAATTGGTACAATTGTAGATCGCTGGCACGTTAATCCGGAGGTCACAGGTTCAAGTCCCGCTCTAGTCTATTTTTTTTTGTTCAACCCAAAATTATTAAAAATTTACCCAGTCACCCAGACAGTTTCCCTTGTGGTTTATTACTCTGTATTTGAAAGAAAAAGTTGCATCCCCTTAAAGGTACACTTTAATGACCCCCCAAAAAAACTGTAATTTTTTTCCTTGTAACTAAAGATGGTATTAATGGCGGTAAGCATCCTGCAAAACTATTTTGTCTAAAATGCTCCCGTTGATTAGAAATCATAAAAGCATTTAAATCTGAGAAACGATTCATGAATGAATCCTTTCTCAGATTTCTGTAGGTTGGTGTCCATTCGCGAATGGTACCCGCTGTCACCTCGTGGATGGATTCTATGTTCAGGTGAAAATATATTGATGTTTTATTTTTGCTGTTTTCTCAACAAGTAGACACTGTATTCAGCTGAAACTTTCACAGACGACGTCTATTTTATCGTTTAAAGTTTGTTATTGATAATCAACAAATCGATCTATTCCTTCTTTTTGGTTTTCTTTTCATTTTTAATTTTTAAAGCTATGGCGATTTGGATGTTATCGTTGAGAGGAAGAAAGAAAACCGAGAGGTGCGACCGAAGCGAATGAAGTTTGCTGAATTCTTGAAACGCTATCAGACGGAGAGTTACTATATAGTGTCTTTGATTCCACAGGAGATGTCGCATGAAGTCAAGGTACAACATTTACAGATCATTACTTGTACATGTAGTGGGTATGAAGTCATTCACTTGTTGTTTAGAGTTCTAAGGGGTTCTCCCTCAGTGTTTCTGGCATGTGGTCCGGTTGGCGTAGTGTATATATTTCTTCGCCTTCCACCTCTAGGACCCTGGTTAGAATCCCACCGGGGCACTATGTGGTTTGGGTTTTAAGTCTCTACCTGACTGCTTGGGTTTTCCCTGGAATATTTTTTGTAGGGTTTTCTCCCTTATCTAAAACTGAAACTTCCTTCCTTGTCTTCTCTCCATTGGGTTCTTGGCTAGTGCAGTGATTAAGTCTTAATGGCATCAAAACCAGAATAAATGAAATGAAATGAAAGGGTTCGCTGCAAATTGCACCGCAGTCCCGAGTAAATGCTATTAGGTCTATGTGTGGATGGATATATCAGCATTCAAAGGAACACTGTACACATGACACATCGTAAACAAAATTATACAATGCCTGATATAGGGCAGAGGGCATCCCCCCAATGTTCCCATAAACACACTATTTTCCTCTTGTAAAGAAGTACCCCCCTAAAATCCTCTTAAGAATTCCTGAGATCCCAAGCACACAATAAAGATACAATAGGGGGGGGGGGTACACCATGCTCCATATCAAGTATCAAATGTAAAAAGTAAGTGCTTCATGAAACGCCCTGTAGATTACGGGCTATGAACATGGGACCCTTGCCCATAGGTCCTGTGTGTTGTATTGCTTGTTTTGAACCCAGTACACTTGGAGTTTAAGAAAAGGGACTTATTGAAATTATTGAATACATTTTGTTTGTGCATTATTGCAGAATATAATTACTCGGTGAAATCTGGAATATTCCAGATTTCACTTTATGATATTCTGCTACAATGCACTCATATGTATCCGATATTTGAATAATTAGCTAATCGCAAGACTCATTTAAATAACCTGCTAATTTGCAAACAATTCATTTTCTAACTCCCTCCCCCCCAAAAAAAATAAATAAATAAAAAAATTAAAATGATAATCTAGCTCAAATAAAAAAAAAAACAGTGAAAAGTTTCCAGCATTGTAATATCACAGATGATTGAATTAATTAGCTCAATTGATAGTGAATAATCTGTGTGTGCCACGTGTACTTACACACCTGTTGTCGGCCATTGCCATACAATAAATCAATAATCTTCATGCATAAAGGCAGATTTTTTCCCAGAACAGCTGTTAAACCCACAAGTTATTCTGAATACAGAATAAAAAACACGTGTACAAAATATGACTGACAATTTTTGCCAACGTTAACAATCAGTGCGGATTGATTTAGTTCAGAAACCACAAGTTAGATTGTACACGTTTGGTAATGACTCAAAACAAATATTAGCATAAAAACTTACTTGGTAACAAGCAACGGAGAGCTGTTGATAGTATAAATCATTGTAGGAAACGACTCCCTCTGAAGTAACATAGTTTTTGAGAAAGAGGAAATTTCTCACTAAAATAATAAAAACTTCTTGCAAGAAGTTTTTAATATTCTATCTGAAAGCACACAAATTTGTACAACAAGGGTGTTTTTCCTTTCATCATTTTCTTGCAACTTCGATGACCAATTGAGCCCAAATTTTCACAGGCTTGTTATTTTATGCATATGTTGGGATACACCAAGTGAGAACACTGGTCTTTGACAATTTCCAAACGTGTATGATGCCTTTAAACAGCTGACACAGAGACAAAATACATGAGAATAAGACAAAGGTACATGTACATTTACATGTATACATGGTGAGGTATAAATGTATATTCGGTTTGCGGTAACACCATGTGTATCTACTTTGCTGTGTAGAGTTTGTTCTTGTGAACTTGTCTTGCTATTTATTCTACTGCCGCAGAGTAGATTTAGAATTTCGGTACATGTAACTGTGAAAAGAAAAAGATGAGTGTTAATGCGGTGATCAGATCGGGTCAGTGGTTTCTTTCCCTGCCTTTCAGTCACCTCTGTGGACCCGATTCAAATCCAGCCTTGCATGTTAAATGTGGATTGGGTTTTCAGACCCTACATGTACCTTTTTCTTTGGGTTTTGCCCAAATTGGGGTTTTCTTTCCACATCTAGAATTTAAAATCTCTTCTCGTTTCCTATTCATCCTGTTATTGGCGCTAATGGATTATTCTTGATTGACGACGTTCATTTTGTTACGTAGTCGCCGATATCACAACATGAATTACTGTCCGCACAACGAATTACTGGAGAAGAGATATCTGTTTCACATGAACATCTGGATCAAAATGAACGTCTTTACGCTTTTGGCTCTAGGACCCGCCCACATTTTTGTTCTGACATGTCTGACTGCGATTTGAATATTCATGAAATGACTCGCACGTTCACAATGGTGAGCGAACTGTGATTCTAGACTGTCCCCTTGCCTCCGCTTTATGTGAATGGTGGACTTGTTGTGTATAAAATAAATCAAATGTGGAAGCGGACTAATTATGAAGTTCATCAGTACAAATCCTAGGCTATGTACATGTAATAGTAACGACGTATTAAAGGCACTGTACATGTACTGTACTGTACATGTTTGGTAATATATTAGCATAAAAACTGACTTGGTAACGAGCAACAGAGAGCTGTTGATAGTATAAAACATTGTGAGAAACGACTCCCTCTGAAGTAACGTAGTTTTTGAGAAAGAGGTAATTTCTCACTAAAATAATAAAAACTTCTTGCAAGAAGTTTTTATTCCTATCTGAAAGCACACAAATTTGTACAACAAGGGTGTTTTTTCTTTCATCATTTTCTTGCAACTTCGATGACCAATTGAGCCCAAATTTTCACAGGCTTGTTATTTTATGCATATGTTGGGATACACCAAATGAGAACACTGGTCTTTGACAATTACCAAACGTGTACGATGCCTTTAATTCCCTGTTCGGGAGACATACAATCCCCTTCCTGCGGTTTGGGCACTGGTACTGGCCTACAGGCCCTTGGTGACCAGTCTTTTTATCTGTGCCTTTTTCTTAGGGCCTTTGTATTCAGACGTTGAATTTCATCTTTGGGAGAGCAAGGCCATTCTTTATTTTGCAACGTGCACTTCAATCGAAAAATCTTAAAGTTTATGGGAAACTTCTGAAGGAGTTTTGAGGCCAAGACCAGGGAGCAACAGAGGCCATGGTCTCCGTGGCCTCCTTGTAATTCCAGGCCTGTGATCATTTAATGTAAAGGGGCAAATATAAAAAAAATTATTTGTTGATTATTATTGTCATTTTTCTTATAATCCTCCAGAGGGATCACACCCAAGTTTATGATACAACATGGGAAGCGGTAGCAGAAGGATCACCTTAGGGGGATGCGATTTTTTTATTTCAATTATTAAGTAATAAACTTGGGCGTGGTCCCTGGCTATACGACAGTTACAGGTAAAATGTCTTCTGACTGGCACCCCTGAACAAAGATACTGACAAAATAGGGAGACCGCCAACATAGGGCTAGATACTGTAGCTCAGTTGGGAGACCTACGTACTTCTGGAGGTCGCAGGTTTAGTTAGTCAATTTTTCTTTGTTCAATCCTTCACAGGTGCATGAATGCCTTCTGTGTGGGACGTTCAGACGTCGTCTGCTGGAAACCAACTTATGGATGAGTAGTGGTGGAACTGCCTCCCTCATCCACTATGATGCTGATCATAACATACACTGCCTCCTGGCTGGTAGAAAAGACTTCATCATGATCGATCCCAAATATTCCCATCAACTCCACATTGAAGACGCGGTAAGATACAACATTATTGAATTGACCAATCTCAACTTAGTCTTGGCCCAAGATGTCAGTGATCAATAGTGGATTGTGTATGCATGCTCATAGTTAGGGTTATTGACTAATCACAACTTAGTCTTGGCCCAAGACGTCAGTGATCAACAGTGGATTGTGTATGCATGCTCATAGTTAGGGTTATTGACTAATCACAACCTAGTCTTGGCCCAAGATGTTAGTGATCAACAGTGGATTGTGTATGCATGCTCATAGTTAGGGTTACTGACCAATCCCAACTTAGTCTTGGCCCAATATGTCTGTGATTGACAGTGCAATGTGTATGCATGCTAATAGTTATTAGTAATTAGCGCGCCATCTTACTGCATGATTTAACCAGTTTCTTAGTTAAGCATGCCATAAGAGGGCATGTTATTACGAATACCTATGAACGTACAATTCAATGGATTATTGACATCTTAGGCCCAAGAGTCATCACACCTACAACTGTGAATGCCTACTCAAAAGTCTGATCTGTTATAAGCCAGATACAGAATATAAATAAGCACAAGGCTTGAAATGCAAGAAATTCTTCATCAGACCACAGGTTTTGTAGCTCAGAACTTCCACTGGACTAATGAATATTTTCTATTTTAACAACTCTGCAGAGGTGTAAGCAATTTCATGGAGTGTTACAGCTTGGGTTTTGCTGGTTTTTATTAGACCGTGCAAGTCTCGCGCGTATTCCAACATTTTTGGGAACACTTTGGTCCCACTCCCATTGCTTTAACGTGTGAAGGAAACGAACACGTGCACCTTAACAGGTCCGAATGTTCAATACGCGCGAGATTTGCACAGTCTATTTCCCTTCTGACCATTGTTGTATTTTTAAACTGCCAGTTATAATAGGCCTAACGGTAGCGGCATGGGACATGGCGATCAGCCCTTTGCTGATCAGCCTCTCGTTGTGTCTCCTTGTACATGTATTTCTACCCCTACGATTTCGTGATTAAATTAAAGCGAAACTGTCGTAATGATTATAGCAGGCCTGTGGCATGTATGAACTCCAACCCAGTTTACTGCAAGCACTTTAACGCTGGCCGTAACATTACAATATATCCCTTGCATAAAGCGAAACGCGGATGTCAGACAACTCGTTCGTCGGACAACTCGACGGTTCAGACAACTCGACGGTTCAGACAACTCGAGCGTTCGGACAACTCGACGGTTCAGACAACTCGACTTTGAGACAACTCGACGGATGGCCAAGACAAGTCGACGGTTGAGCGGCTGACCTTCGTCATGGCCTTACTGACATGTTTACACGAATTTCCTGTATAAATCCTGCGATTCTATAATTTTTGCTCGAACCTCAAGTAAGTGTTCCGTTCTATTTGGCAGGATGCACGGCCGGGAACGTGACACTCGGGTGTTTATAAAGCTCCCCCCATCTGCTCTAGGCGTGCATCGCACGCAGTGGACGGGTCTCCGCCGTGTGCGTGGCATGGTGTGCGCGGCCGTCGGCGGCAGGTCCATCGACTTGTCTTGACCCCAAGTCGAGTTGTCTAAATAAATCATCCGTCGAGTTGTCCGAACCGTTTGAGTTGTCTGAACCGTCGAGTTGTCTGAACCGTCGAGTTGTCCGACGGACAAGTTGTCTGGTCTCCCAAAAGGCTGCTGGTATGCTGGGGGTATGCGCATTTTTTTAGTGAGGGGGCTGTTTGAGAGTGTGATGTCATATTATGCAAAAGGTCTGTATACTAATGACGTCGCCAATTGTGATTATTATTATTATTATTTATTTGAACTCAACAACACAAGAACAAAAATTACAATACAAGGCAAATCGAAGAACTAAAATTTGAAAACAGAAACAACAAAGCGAAAAATATAGGCCCAGCCCTGAAACATACAGAACAGCAATGTACAGAAATGATGATGACATGAGGACAACTAGAGAGAACAATATAAAATGAGTGTATGCAGGGAGCATGCAAGTACAAGAAGTTAATCTGGGGAAGGACACAAGAAAACTACCCAACAAAAGGACCAAACAATACTATGTGGGTCAGGGACAAGAAAAAGTAAACTAAATCACTGTTGCTCGGAAGCATGTAATCCCACACATAAATGTGACGACCAGTGTGCAATTGGGTAACTGGGTTAGAGTTAATAGTACATGAACACCCACAGGCCTGCTATGATCGTGCCAACCAACAGTTCCCCCTTTAAGTCTATGATTTGGTTCCAATCTTCATCAGCATCTGATGACCGGCTCAGGATTCTCCAAGATGGATGTAGACCAAATCAACTTGTTCAAATACCGTCAGGTAGCTGAGGTACCATGGCGCTGGACTACACTAAAACCCGGAGATTGCATTTACATTCCTGGAGGTGAGTAATTGCGAAAATCGTAACCCTCCATCCTCCCGACGGGCGGACCATCGGGAGGATGGAGGGTTACGACAATCGCAACTAGGAGGTGAGGTGTCATTTAACTCTTTCACGTGCGTGACAGGTTTAAATCACTTCAGAAAAATAGTTGTAAAACGAAAAATAAAGATCGCTCGACCACAGAGTTTTCAGAATGGGAAAGAGGACTTTTGAGGGTGCTATTGTGACCTATTGTTTTTGGGGGGTCGCCATTTGCAAAAAAACGAATAAACAATTAATGTGTCCATATGATCAATTTATCACTAAAATAATGGTGCATGAAAGGGTTAAAGGCAAAGTATACCTTTGGTTTTTGGAACCGTTTGATTGTTTTATTCCTATAGGCCTATACAATAGAACTTACCTGTAAAAATTTCAGTTCAAAAGGTGGTAATGTTTTTCAGATTTTGCCCAAAAAGTTGGAGCGGATACATGTCCACGCAGGAAGAATAATCTGTACGGAATACACAATCTGAAAAACATTTCAAGCAGAAACATTTCTCAGATTGACAATCTGTTGAATCCATTTCTCTAAAAGCACATTTCTTAGAAGGGAATCGTTTCTCAAAATGTTATACATCATCAACAGCTGCAGTATTTCTTAACAAGTAACTTTTTATGAAGTCATAATTTGGAGTCCTTACCAATGGTATACCCTTCCTTTAACCAGACGTGATACTCTTTCAATTTTAAATTGCATTTTTACATTTTTGTGCACACTCAGAAAAGCAGAAAGTGTTTTTTTAGTGTCTGACTCATTTGCCTATTTGCCACATGATAAGTGTGTTGTGACATTACATCGGATGTTTCATCCATTGTTATAATCCATACAGTTCCACCTCATGTTCGCTATCTCGTGTTACAATTCCATGAGCGTTGTTTTAGAAATTGTTTCTTGGATTTTATGGTTTGTAATCAAGATTTCGAAATCGTCATAATATATATTTTTTTTCACAATAGGTTATCTTCATCAGGTGCGATCCTACTCGCGTAGCATTTCGGCCACCATTCTGTTTGCATCAGACCCACAGTTCGACAAATCAGATTGTGAGAATGCAACCTTTGAGTACACTGACCTTTCCCAGGTCAGGGTCATGTGGACTTATAAGAAGGGAGACAAGGTAATTCATGAAATGACAACTTAAAAGGTTATTCATAAATATCCCAGACAGTTTCGGTATTCCTATTGGTGGAGAGCACGTCACGTGGGGGTGTTTAAACGGATGATAAAGCACGGCCAAGAGTGTTTATAACCGGCTGGGCTTCGCGTATTGGACGCGCAAGCTCCGCCAATTTACTTACGCGGAACGCAAAACATGGCTGTAGTTCCCGCGCGTAGCCTAATCTTTTTGTACACGCGCGTACACACAACCCAACGCGCACAAAACAGAATTTTACAAAAGTTTTTGAAATGTACAAACTTCGATGTCAGAGATTGTCTTTTTCAACCACCGATTTTCCTTATTCTTTCACTTTTTAACAAAAAGGCATTTATGAATGGGAATAAATGAGTAGTGACTCGTTCTTAAACGGCCGTTTAAAACCTTGCAGGGTCGCGGCCGTGCGATAAAGGCCCTCGCCTTCGGCTCGGGCCTTTATCGCACGGCCACGACCCTGCCGGTTTTAAACGGCCGTTTAAGAACTCGTCGCCACTCTTTTATTCCCTTATTAAACAGGATTGGTAGAGCTGACAAAATAGTTGCAGACTGTTCATGTTTTGTGTGATCAACCATATACATGGAATAACAAACCTGTGAAAATTTGGGCTTAATCCGTTGTGTGAGTCGGGAGAAAATATTGAAAAACCATGCATAATTTTCAGCATGTAAACACCCCATGACATGCATGATCTGTAATTTTGTTCCATTTTTTTCAGGTTTTCAGATACAGTTTTCACGAATATACCTTCATTCTAGAGGGAGTTATTTCAGAGTCAAAATGCTTCTAGTATGAACTTCCTAATCATTCAAGCTTTCAGACTAAAGTTAAAGGCCATGTACACTATTGGTAAGATCGAAAAACACAAATGTTCACAGATTCACACATAACTTACATGATTTAAAGTAAGTAATGGTAGAAAGGGTTCCTTGAAATATTTCTGCCTAAAGATCTATCGTTTCTGAGAAATGAGTAAAACAATAGTTTTTATCACGCGCGATAAAAACTTGATGTTTGAAAAAAAAGAAAACACATACGGTCTCTTTTCTCTATTTTCTTGTGACCTCGAAGACCAATTTAGCTCAAACTTTCACGGGTTTGTTTGTTCATGCATTTGTTGAATCACACAAAATGTGGACACTGATTTTGAGCTGTTACCAAAAGTGTACAATACCTTTAAACAACGATGGTTTTTTGTTGTTGTTTTTATCTATGTTTTTTTTAAATCAAATAACGGCATTGATGATGCAATGGTTTCCAGTCACGCTGAACATGGTTGGTTTAACATGGTACCAGTTTCATACATGTCGCATACCTTATTCCATAACATTGATATATACAATGGAAAAATTAAATAATGGACTACAGACCATGCTATTCCATACATTTTTTTCCCATGGTGATAAAGGCCTCTGTTCAATTTAATGCACAGGGCTCACGAGTGAATACAATCTGTGCACAAAGAAAATTGCCTCAACCACACCAGGGAAACAAATTTCCGCCACTCAAGAAATCCTGGGCAGAACCCTGCATTTGTGGAATAAATCTGTTAGGGAAATGTACAGCCAATGTAACAAGGCATTTACCTGCTTAATGGGGTCTGTATACATTTGGTAATGCCTCTGAAAATTAATGGCAATACAAACTTACTTGGTAAGAAGTACAGCAGCTTTGGATAGTATAATGCATTTTGAGAAACTTTTCTCTTCGAAGTACTGCTGTTATTGAAAAAGATTTCACTTTTTATCCCCCAAAATTTGAACCTGAGAATCGTTACGGCCGTAACGCTTCTCAGAGTGTGTATTCCAATGCAGATTATTCTTCATGCGTGGACATAACCGCTCTAGATTTTCGGCAATATCTCAAAAAAGCTACCACCTTTTGAAATGAAATTGTCACAGGTTAGTTTTAAGGTATATACCTACAACTATATGGGATTGAAACAAATAGTGGGTTCGAATTACCAAACGTATACAGACCCTTTAACATTGTACTGATAGTGACTTTTTTTTCTCTCTAGCTGATTGAGGTAGGCTACATGGACGCCGAAAGAATCCGAGAAGATCTTCTCTCTCTCCTGAGGGAGACGGACAAGCTGTCGGCCCATCAGTTTGGCTTATTCTTCAAAGGAATTACCCACGAAGAGGACGAGGAAGTAGCCGCTGAGCATGAAACCATACCAATAGAAGCATATGAGGTATTGATGCATTGATTATTGGGTTCAGATACATAGGATACATAGGATACACAGGCGCTAATGTGTAAGCCAAGATTCTGACTAATCATTGTTCCACATGGGTCTCCAATCAATTAATAGTTAGCCACCCTTCCCTCATTAATACCCCCATTCCTGGGCCCAATTTCATAGTTTAGGGAACGAAGGAATGAAATTGACAACGTGGACCACTTCAAAGCTTCGCTCAAGACTCACATCTTCCTTCAGACATTTAAATGCTAACTTTATTGGAGGAGCTCGCGCCTTTGAATGTTTTTAAAACAGATAAATGGCGCCATACAAATGCTGTGAATCATCATCATCATCATAGAGCTGCTTAAGGTTTTGTCAAATTTTCATGCTAGCTATAGCAACAAAATTTGCACTCTACACGTTTGGTAATTACTCAAAATATATATTAGCATAAAAACTTACTTGGTAGCGAGCAACGGAGAGCTGTTGATACTATAAAACATAGTAGGAAACGACTCCCTCTAAAGTAACGTAGTTTTTGAGAAAGAGGTAATTTCTCACTAAAACAATAAAAGACTTCAGGCCTGAAGCCTTTTATTCCTATCTGAAAGCACACAAATTTGTACAACAAGGGTATTTTTTCTTTCATCATTTTCTTGCAACTTCGATGACCAATTGAGCCCAAATTTTCACAGGCTTGTTTTTTTATGCATATGTTGGGATACACCAAGTGAGAACACTGGTCTGTGACAATTACCAAACGTGTTCAGTGCCTTTAAACGTAAGCGTATTTTACAGGTTAGCAAGAAAATTAGGCAGCTAGCTTGCGTGTTCACCATGAATTTGAATTGTTAGGTCATTCATTTTCATACAGTAAGCACCGGAAGGTTAGCATGTCTTTTCGTGTGCTTAACGATTAGCAGCGCTATGAAATGGAAATTCGCACGGTATTGTACACTTTTGGTAACAGCTCAAAATCAGTGTCCACATTTTATGTGATTCAACATATGCATGAACAAACAAACCTGTGAAAGTTTGAGCTTAATTGGTCATCGAGGTCACAAGAAAATAGTGAAAAGAGACCTTATGTGTTTTCTGTTTTTTCAAATTATCGCGCGTGATAAAAACTATTGTTTTACTCATTTCTCAGAAACGATGGCATTTTAGGCAGAAATATTTTAAGGAACCCTTTCTACCATTACTTACTTTATATCATGTAAGTTATGTGTGAATCTGTGAACATCGTGTTTTTTGATCTTACCAATAGTGTACAGGGCCTTTAAGCAGCTCTATGAAATTGGGCCTTGCACTTGTTAGTTTTTATTACCATTAATGTTCAGAGTCATTACCAATTGTATGACAGACCCTTTAAAGCAGCTCTATGAAATTGGGCCCAGGACTTGAACCCACACCGGGATTACTTAGCCACCAAACTTGAGTCCAGGGCCCAATTTCACAGAGCTGCTAAGCACAAAAATTTGCTTAGCATGAAATTTCTTCCTTGATAAAAACAGGATTACCAACCAAATTTCCATGTGATTTTCAGGATAAGCAAACAACAGCTGAATACCAGTAACAAGCAATACGCAATACATGGAAATTTGGTTGGTAATCCTGTTTTTATCAAGCAAGAAATTTCATGCTAAGCAGTTTTTTGTGCTTAGCAGCTCTATGAAATTGGGCCCAGTTCACTTCACCACTCATCCCTGACACGCCATGATTTTAGCTTCTTTTAGACATAAATAACAAACCCACTCAGGGAGACTTTTTTATGTGTGCATTTCTTGTATTCTTCTTTCTTTCAGATATTTGCACTCTTCGACACTACATCAGCAGGATACATAACCCGGAAACAAATTGAAGAAATGGACATCGAGAAACTAAAAGATTTTGCTCGAATTCTAGACCAACCAACTGTACCATTTGTACCGTCCGATATGGAGCATGACGAACTTTAACCTTTGACCTACATGTAGATCGGTGATTTATACAGGGCTTGTACATGTACTTAGCGGATGTACTTCAGGCACTTAAGACCTATCCAAGATTCTTCAAACGGCTGTATGGGAAAAGATCTGTAGCAACTAATTGGTGTGTTTTGTTGGTTGGGGTTGGTGGGGGGGGGGGGCGGGTGAAACCCCCAATCATTTTGTCAGTCAGGATTTTGAGCCTCGAGTCAGCAATGGAACACGAAGGACAACAGTTAAGCCCGGTTCATACTTCCTGCGAATGCTCTGTGCGAAGTGAATTTGACATCACAGCTCTGTTTTTGCTGGGAATGTTTTTCGCAAGGGTTGGGCACAGCTCAACTCTTCCGAATTGTTAGTTGCGAATTCGTGACATCAAAATTTGCATCGTATTCGTATTCAAAGGAAGTATGAACCAGGCTTTTAGTCTAGAATTAAATCAGGTTGACAGACACAGAACTTAACGACTTTCAAATTCACTACGCTACTTTTAAGCACACGAACTGGACTTTTGGTGGAAATTAAGTATCGAGTATACTGTGCTTAAAGGTATCGTACACAACGGTTTGGTAATGACTCAAAACAAATATTAGCATAAAAACTTACTTGGTAACAAGCAACGGAGAGCTGTTGACAGTGTAAAACATTGTAGGAAATGACTCCCTCTGAAGTAACGTAGTTTTTGAGAAAGAGGTAATTTCTCACTAAAATAATAACAACTTCTTGCAAGAAGTTTTTATTCCTGTCTGAAAGCACACAAATTTGTACAACAAGGGTGTTTTTTCTTTCATCATTTTCTTGCAACTTCGATGACCAATTGAGCCAAAATTTTCACAGGCTTGTTATTTTATGCATTGTTGGGATACACCAAGTGAGAACACTGGTCTTTGACAATTTCCAAACGTGTTGAGTGCCTTTAACACATGAAGCTTTTCCGTATAAACACAAATAATAAACAAACTAAAAATTGTTGTTATCCTCGATGCAATAAGTACATCTATTAAATACGTGTCTACATTCCATTTATATTCCATTAACGATCACTCTCCTGTTTTTTGTGCCTTATAGATAATAATATTTAACAGTACTTATTTGTTATCTTACTCAGATTGGGTTTTTATAGAAGCTTTTACGTTTTTTATGCCAAGTACTACTTTTATTTTTAAATTCTATAGAATTTGTAGACGGGATTTAAAAAACATATAGAAAAGCAATGTATCCTTATTTAATTTTTTTTGCAGACAGTATTTTTTCAGTGTATTTATTTTCTTTGTATTATTTCACATTTTAATATTTTTTTGTGGTGTTTGAAAAGCACTTTTTAATTACACTATTGAATTTCCGAGCTCATGTTTGTATATTTAAGAGGTATGGTTTAAAACCAACAATTTAAGACAATAGTAAAAAACAAAGTGGTGAAAGTGGTGCAAGTAGAATGAAATATGAGAAAAAGGTCTATGTCAGATTTGCTGGTTTTCTAATCTCTAGTTTCTCAGCTTTGTTATTGAAAATTGAAAAATACAGTACTAAGTCTTGCTGTGCCTGGCACTTTTCTCTTTTGGCAATGAATATTGGAAACTACCAAATCACTGGTCACCCACCCTTAAGTCAACCGCTGGATTCAGATGCGGATGTGGGAGGGGTGTGGATGTGGGAGGGGTGAATTCCACACCCCTCCCCTGCCTGGCAAAATGTCTCTCAGCCCCCCTCCCCTGAAAAATAAGGCATGACGGGGCTTGACAAGGGAAAAGGGCATGACACGTTTCTTCTTAATCAGACAAAAGGGAAAAGTTAGCCACGCACACAAGAATCACATTGAGGTAAAAATAAGTTCATGATTTATGGAAAAAATATATAGATATATATTTCTGATGTCACAAGTTGGCCTTTTGACTTTAACACTTTGGTTTGACTTTAGTTTAAAACACAAAAACCAATGTGCCTTACATAATGGTTTTGCTAAATGGATTATAATATTTATATATATGTATGTGTTGGTATATGGGATAAAGAATAAACTTATATAGCTAGTAAGCTATGAAAAGGAATTTGTGTTTTTTTCTGCTGAATATTTAGGCCTATTTTGTGAAAAACTGAATTTTGAGGTTGTGAAGGGGAGGATGGAGGTTTTGTTCTCATCAAGTCTCAGCCAGTTTGGCAGCATCCCTGGTTTTCCCGGAGGCATTTGTGGAATTTTATTTGAGTTGACCCTCTCTTTGGTTTTAAAGAAACTTTTCTAAGTAAACTATGAAAATGTTTCTTCAATGAGATGACATTCCAGGCGGGTAATTAGTTTAACACTTCTATTTAGGCCTTAATAACAAATAAATAAATAGGCTACAATACAATGAAACAAATCAAGTCAAAAGTCAACATATTATGTTAATTATGAGGTCTTTTTTAGAACAAAATAGAATAGTTGAATAATGATAAACTAAGTTCTTTATTTAATGTGGAAAGTTATAATTTCAAAATATTATTTATGGCCTAACAATTACTATTTTTGCCAGTTATATACACGCCGAAATGTGTCATTAATCGGTCTGGGAACTTTGAATGGATTTTCTGATGGGCTGAGTGGAATGTGGAACTAGCGACTTGTTCTATCTAATTACACAACAGGGGGAATTTTGGCTGATTTGGAAATTAATAAAAAGGACCGGCATCATAGACAACCCCCTCCAACCACCTCAACTCCCCTAGCTACACACCAGTTCCTCAGCTTCACCTTGCACGTCCTCCAGGGGCGAGCCATTTTTGTTGTACCCTGGGCATTTTTATCGCTCATTTTTCGTCTGGTATCTAGTGTCAAGACATATCGATTATAATGATGTTTGGTAGGGTCCTGATGGAGACCAGACTAACCAACTTACCCGCGGATTTTTAACCCACGTGTGCATAAACCGCGAAGGGAGGCTAGGCGCAGTCAGCATCTACATGACGTTTGCGCACAACAACACAACAGGACAGCTCTTTAAAAATGGCTTCTTTACGCAAGGTAAGATAAGAATGGTCAACTTTATAACCAAATAATACATGTGTTTACTGCGTGTTGACACGTAACTTTGTTTTATATTCATTTGCGAAAATTGTGGCTAAAATGTGTCTTGAAAGTTTGGCCGTCCGTCGCAAGACGAGTGAACATGGGGGCTGTGGGCTGCTCGTGTGCGCTGTCTTGTGGGTGCTGTGTTTAGTGTGATTGTTTGTTGTTGACGTTCTCGTTAGTGCATGTTGTGTTCAGTAATTAAATAATTTGTCTACGATGTGTATTTCTACCTCCATGGTCTGGCCATGGGTTTGACCATGGTCTGGCTGACCATAGATCTATGGACTGATCTTGCAAATCCATGAAATCCCTAATATAATAAATAAATAATAATTAATAATTATATGAACAGAATATAGGCTAGTGCCTTTTTTTTTTAGTGGTTTTTAATTTTACTCTTTCTTTCAGTTCTTTTTGCGTTTTGAACCGAAAAATATGCCAAACTTTTTTCTTTTCTTCTAAATTCTGTAAACAAATAAACAAATAAATAAGTCTTTCTCACCAAACAAAATGTATCTTGCTGATTTGTGTTGCCTTGGTACATTCAAAAGTCAATACTATTTCTCGCTAGATTGATAATAATAATGCCCTCTCGTGATAACATGGGTCACTCGTCGTAATACACATAACATGCGGTACATGTGTACGATTGATGACACTTTTTGAGTACATAAAATAGATCGTACACTTGTTACTTGTAGTGTACAATATGGTGATTTACGACCTTGGCACTGAAAGAGTTAAGTGACTGTTGTTTTGGGTTTCCACACCCACACGGGGGAGGCAGATCGGTATTAAGTGTACAGATAGATTCCAATCTCTAGGGGTCCTTGCTCTATGGTTATGCGCGTGTTAAGTCCTGGTCCCGGCCCTGGCTGAAGAATTAGGCAGGATATTGAGACGCCAGTGGGAAAATCCCCTGTTAGGCCTATAGCCGGGACAATTTAGCGGAGACTTGGCTAAGGACTATTTTAAGGTTGTTCAATTTGTTTCCCTGCCCTATTTTAGTACCGGGACAATAACAGGGACTTGGCCAAGGTTGTCGCTTTGTTTCCCTGCCCTGTAGTACCGGGACAATAGCAGGGACCTTGCCCTACCGGGACAAAAGTGCAGGGACTTTGCCGAGGTTGTACAATTTTGTTGCCCGAACCATATCGGAACAATGGCGGGGACTTTGCCGAGGTTGTACAATTTTGTTGCCCGAACCATATCGGAACAATGGCGGGGACTTTGCCGAGGTTGTACAATTTTGTTGCCCGAACCATATCGGAACAATGGCGGGGACTTTGCCGAGGTTGTACAATTTTGTTGCCCAACCATATCGGAACAATGGCGGGGACTTTGCCGAGGTTGTACAATTTTGTTGCCTGATCCTATCGGAACACTACAGTGTCAGGGACTTTGCCGAGGTTATACAATTTATTACCATGCCCCACTTGCCGGGGTCGGCATGTTGTGGAAGTGTTGTGACAAGACAGGCATGTCAGGGCCGGGATCGTGTGGGATTTGTTACAAATGCCCGGCATGTCGGTGCCGGAATCTTGCAGTGGGTTGTAAAATAGTGCCCTGCATGCTTCCGCTGGTACAAACAAGGATGTACAAAAAGCAAGTCCCCCGCCCAGCAGGGCAGTAGTGAGACATGGCCAAGACTGTCATGCCGAGCCAATTTTACATCCCTGGCCAAGTCCCTGCTATAGTCCCAGGTCCCCAAGGGCTGGGACTACAAGAGTTAGGTTCCTACATGTAGCCTATGCAATTGCAATTAAAGAAGGAAAACATTTTCCTCATTACTGTAGCTGGCTACAATCAATATTGTCATCTCATAGATTTATTTCATTAAAATTTATCCAGCTGCAATTAGAAAGTTTCTGATTATACTTTTAAACTTTTTTTATTTTATTTCGTTTGACGTAAGTTTTCTCAGGTAGAGACAGAAGACGGAGATGTGGCTTATGAGTTACGCCGACAAAAAAACATCGAAGAAAACAAGGCAATGGTAAGATAATTAAATTTGACAAGCAAAACTGTCTTAAACACTTGAAAACAGTTTAGTCATCAATCGCTTGTCAAAAAAAGCAAAGCAGGTAGTCTTTCCACAATTTGCCGAGAGCATGTGTATAGGAGCTGGCATGGGACCTAATGATTTGAAAAATTGTAGTGAAGGTTGCCAATTAAACATAAAGACCAATCATATTCAACATTACCTGTCAAAATAGGGGAAGGGCATCCTGTTATTTCCTTTATCACACTTAGGAGCTAGCATGAGTCCCATGTAATTACTCGGACGATTACAGGGTAGGTTTCTGCATTGCCTATACAAGCAGCACCATTCTCAATGGCTTCTTTCAACCCACAAGATGAACGCGTACATGTAGCTCTGTACATTATCATCCAATGACAATCGGACAGGCGGTATCCAGAACTGCTATTCATCAGCGATCCTTCACACCATACTACACCCGACTTTGGAATTCTCTCCCTGAGACTATCGTGGGGATCAAGAGGCCGAAGAAACTCAGACAATCTCTGACGAGACCCTTTTTCAGTTCGGCATGAGATTCATCTTGAGTCTATCCCCAACTATCATTAAAACAAAAAAACCCAAAACAACAACATTGAGCCAGTGATTGCCAAAACCAGAGCATGTCGTCTACATGTAAGTTGATTATACCTTGATCACACAGTTGTACACAGGCGTATGACCAATTACCTTTGATAATTACAATGCTGCTCTGCCTATCTTTACACAGTTTCATCTAGTTTTACCTTGTTGACCACATACGGTTGTCAGCATGAGGTCAATGATTTGGACAAAGTGTTTATCCGCAGGATCTCTACTCTGCTTAATTTCAAACATTGTGCTTGTCATAAAACACAGCATGGTGTACTTTGATCATGCGCAGTTTCCAGCAAGCAGCACATATTAATATTAATGTTATAAAAAAGATTTATTGAGCACATTTCCAAAAAGACCAATGGGCTTAACAATAAAAATGCAAGTACAAGGAAACATTTAATAAAAAATACAAAAGCACAGAAAAAAGCGAGAACAAATATAAAATCACACAAAGGCAACACGAAAACCCCACAATAAGATCAAAACATCGATCAGAAAAAGAAAGAAAAAAATGTTACAGAATTATGATTTTTATGTCAAGATGCTGTAGGGATAAAAATAAAAATAAAAAGTGGCTTCTTATATAAAGCTTTCAAATCTGTCACTCGGTGACACTCATGGCGCTCCCAAAATCATACCCAAGGTCACTGGGCCATTTCTTTTTTTCCTTAAACCATCTCGGCTCCCTGGGGAGTAAACAGCCTGTGCTGCCATTTTATGTAGCACACCAAGCTGAATAAATCACAAGAACCATCTCTGCCCTCACAGGTACCCATGTACCCCTGGGTGAAGAGAAAAAATAGTTACATGTACACACAATGTAAGTGTCTTGCTCAAGGACACAAGTGTCATGACCGGGATTTGAACCCATACCCTGATGACTTCGCCACCAAAACTTAAGTCTGATGCTCTAAACTGCTCGGCCATGACAGGGAAATATCAACAAATCTGTCACAAACAGTGGTATTACTTGTAATTAATTCAGATTTTTCTCGAACTTTGACACCCTACCAGGCAAACCCTATTGCACTGTTTTCACGAATAAGCCATTTGCAAGTTAGATTTGAGTAATGTCTAGTACAATGACTTGCTTAGTCACAAGTTACTCTAGTCTCCTGACGATGACTAGAGCAAGCTAGTCGAAACCTTGAGAACTATTTAGACTCACTCCGCGGCAGTGTAGTTGTTAACGAGAAGTCCCCCGATCCACATGGCGAAAGTAGTAGTCCCGCCCGATTTCCTACCTCCCGCCCAGGTAGTAGTTAATAAGAAGGACAGTTCTTTTCAGAACTGAGAAGTCTCCCGAATTCCGAATATTCTACTCTGCGGCAATAGAATAATATTAATAAGCAAGACAAGTTCTCCTAGAACAAAATTTACCTAGCAAGTAGATTTAAGAACTGAGAAGTCCCCCGAATTCCGAATATTCTACTCTGCGGCAGTAGAATAATAAGCAAGACAAGTTCTCAAAGAAGCAAGTAGATATGCACATGGTGTTACCGCAAACCAAACATATTGATACCTCACCATGCAATGCCTCAAATCCTATACACAAGTTACTGCTTAACTTTGATTTCCTCAGATTATGGAGACTTTGCCATGTCAAATGATTCGGGGCAATTTTTTGCCCATTTACGTGAGAGACGGTTAACACCCATCCCAAACACAATTTTGAATGAATGTGTATAGCACAATGGGACCAGGGCTTACTCATCTGGAAGTTGCTATGATACAAAAGCTTGTCCCGAGCCACTTGACATAGCAACAGTCTCTTTATAGTCTGAGGAATTCAAATTTAAGTGACAACTTATTAATGGATTAGTCTAGTGTTCAATGAACTTGTAGTCCATTAGGTTGACCTGGACACTACTGATTCTTTCTTCTTTTGTTTGATTACAGCTTGATCAGTTACTTGCAGACCTGAAGGGAATGCCAGGGCTACCACGGCGACGCTCCAAATCACCAAAGGTACCCCTTAAACACATGGCGCCAAATGAAAACCCTGCTAAATGCAACAAAGTTAAAATGAAAACCCAGTAACTGTACACATACGGCAACATGCAACACAGTTAGGTCCTGCTTACATGTTAAATGCAGCAAAATTTGCATTTTGGAGTGAACTGGCATGACTGGTTTACATCATGCCTCGTAGCACTGGGAATTTACCCTGCCCGCTAAATGCACCAGTAGGCATTAAAGTTCACTGGGGACTGAGGTTGCACGTGGACATGTCAAGGCCATGTAGAAAACCTGCTAAATGCAGCACAGTGTAACAGAGTATGGGATTTGAGTTGACAAAATATAATTTTTATCATTTGGCGTATTTTGTTGTATTTGGCAGGGATAGGGTTTTAAACCCATTTAACATAAATTTAACATAGATTTCAGACTTTTATCTGATTTCGTGTCCTTCTCTGGAAGCCTGATGTTCCTCGTCAGAGAGGTCGTACCGACATGACCTTGAAATCTTCCATCGAGGCCGACACGAGACAGATGGGCACAACTCAAGTCATCACGGTAGTGAATGAACAAATAAATGAATGAGTCTGATTTCAGAAAAGAAAAAAATATATCTTTGATCAGCTTCTTTATCTGTGAGGAAACAGTTCCCAGGATTTTTCATTTTTGTGCAATCACACCCCAACGATTTTTGCCTCCTCATCAGAGATCACCTAAGACCAGGAAATCCCTAGACTGCAGTTTCATCTCAAGACGTAGGAACCCGTCCCGTAAGGCACGCCTCAGTTCGCCACTCTTTGCCTGCGCCTCAAGAATCCGCACTCGGGGGCAGAAAAGAAGGGCGGAGGTCGTAGAAGAAGATGATGTGAAGGTGTACCTTGATGATGAAGATTTGTTCCCAGTCAAGGAAGGAGAGGTGAGTGGATAGTTCAAAAAAAAATCGCCCCTTAAATTTTCTCACAATTTGTTTTTTATTTTATTGTATTTGTGGGGTGTCGTGGCCGCGTGGTGTAGGGCTGTGGACTCAAGTTCTGTAATTTACAGAATGTGGGTTCGAATCCTGGCCTGGTCAGTCGTGACAATTGTTTCCTTGAGCAAGGCACTTTTGCTTTTCTCCACCCAGAAGTACAGTTTGGTACCGGTGAGAGCTGGGAAGCAACATATGATGGACTGGCATCCTGTCCAGGGGAATAGAACTATCTCAGATATTTAAAGGGTCTATTACGTCTGGACTGACTATAAAAATTAATGGCAATA
Source organism: Plazaster borealis (assembly GCA_021014325.1). Lineage (NCBI taxonomy): Eukaryota > Metazoa > Echinodermata > Asteroidea > Forcipulatida > Labidiasteridae > Plazaster > Plazaster borealis. The sequence goes on from CM037470.1 coordinate 5,279,124, forward strand.
AAAACGTACTTGGTAAGAAGTACAGCAGCTTTGGATAGAATAATGCATTTTGAGAAAATGTTCACTTTGAAGTACTGCGCTTATGGAAAAAGATAACACTTTTTATCCCCCAAAATTTGAATCTGAGAAGCGTTACTGCAGTATCGTTTCTCAGAATGTGTATTCCAATTGCAGATTTTTCTTCCCCCGTGGGCATAACCGCTCCAGATTTTCGGCAATATCTCAAAAATGCAACCACCTTTTGAAATAAAATTTATACAGGTTAATTTTATGGTATATATCTACACATATATGGAATGGAAACAAACAGTTGGTTCTATTTACCAAACGTATACAATCCCTATAATGCCAATGAAACTGGATATAAACACCGGCTCCATGAGCCATATTTGCTTGGGACAGACTTTTTTACTTTACTCATTGTAAGCAAGGCTGGAAATTTACACAGGACCGCAGGCCCGAGGCTAGTGATTTTAGCCAGTGATCGGACCAGTAAACTTAAGACAGTACAAGTACAGGAGTCTGGTGTAATAATACATCACTGTGTAGTTTCATATTTAACAATATTGTTCAAATGTTGACTTTGTGAGTCTGACAAATACGTATTTCAATTCTGTTGATTATTGAAGTATTATCCATAAGACTAATGAGATCAATCTTCTCTTAGTGCTTGTTCAAATGAAAACAGTTCAAATGTGAAACTGTGTATACAGTTTTGTTCTCATTTTGATTCTGGTTTTTTAAACAATTTTCAGGAACTTATTTTCAGGAACTTATTTTCAGGAACTTATTTTCAGGAACTTATTTTCAGGAACTTATTTTCAGGAACTTATTTTTGTACACAATGTATTTAAGAAATGTTTCATTTGTTTTCTGGTAGAAATTAGTCATCAAGTTTGGCCCGACGTTTAAGAAAGCGCATGCCTCCGATGAAGATTCCGATCCAGAGTTTGAAATCTTTGAGGACGAGGAAGAGGAGTGTCTGCCGACACCGAGGAAGCGGCGCAAGGGACAGCGCTCTCCGGCGGTCATCAGACAACCGGAAGATATCACGGAGGAAGAACTGAATATGGTCGCCGAGTGTGTGAGAGACAAGAAATACAATGCTGAAGTGGTAGGTCAAAGGTCATTGACTGTATACATTATGTCCAACGCTCAAATCAGATTGTTCGCCACTTTGATTTCCTTGTACGCTGCTGTTTCATCTGATTCTGGCCTCCCCACTAGCCTGAACATCTGACGTTACACTTCGGGGCTCGTGAATAACGCCAGATACCTGCCTTGAGCGCCTGGCCGGATCTTGCCAGATGTACCTTTGACCTCGCGTTTCATTCACATGGAGATTTGCAGTCAATTCACCCGTACATGTACACATACATAGTGAATAAAACAACTTCACATGCATGTACAAACAGTATGCACACGCTGCATGCAGATGATCGAAAGTGCAAGCTGACAAACTACATCACCTTGGACCATTAATTTTTTTTTTTTTTTAAATGCAAGTTCGCCCCAAACAATTTAATTATTTAATTTTTTATTTTTTATTTTTCATTTTTTTTTTTGGGGGGGGGCTTGTCCCTCCTACCCCAATTGATTTTGTACGTTGAAATAAAAAGAAATGTGTGTGTGCTTGACAGTTAAATGTATTACAGGATTGGTAAGGATACAAAAGACATCATTGGTTAATTTTAGACTGAAAGCTTACTGATAATGAAGTTCATAATTATTAGAACCTTTTTCCTCTGACATGAAGTCATATTTGAGAAAACTGTATCTAAAAGCCCCCCAAAAAAAAAAAGAAAAAAAAAAAAAAAAAACGCAACAGCTGATTTCGGTTGTTTTACAACCAAAATCAAGGACAATGTGTTTACATGCTGAAAATTGTTCATGGTTTTTCGTTATTTTCTCCTTACTCACACAAGGGATTAAGCCCAAATTTGCACAGGTTTTTCATTTCATGTATGTGGTTGCTCACACAAAACATGAACACTGTCTTTGACTATTTTGTCAGCTCTACCAATCCTGTATAATACCTTTATGGTAATAACAAAATATCAGTTAAATTTTCTAGTGTGCATCCAAGATGTATAAAGCAACTCAAAACCTAGTCGTGTACAAAGCTCATTAAAATAGCACGTTTATTTTTTGGAATTAAAGTACTAAGTATAAGTGTCTTTGTATTCCTACTTTGGCAGGGCACAACTTGCCATCAGTGCCGACAGAAAACTCTTGATATGAAGACTCTCTGTCGCTTCAGTGGCTGTACGGGGGTCAAGGGTCAGTTCTGCGGGCCATGCCTTCGGAATCGCTACGGTGAGGACGCCAAAACAGCTCTGCTAACACCGGTAAGATAGTATAGAAAGTGCAGTTCATTTGATTTGCTAATCACTTAAAGGGTCTGTATACATTTGGTAATTGGAACCCACTGTTTGTTTCAATCCCAAGTTGTAGATATATACCATAAAACTAACCTGTGACAATTTCATTTCAAAAGGTGGTAGCGTTTTTGAGATAATGCCGAAAATCTGGAGCCGTTTTGTCCATACAGGAAGAATAATCTGCAATTGGAATACACAATCTGAGAAACGTCTCAGATTCATATTTTGGGGGATAAAAAGTGATATATTTTTCCATAACTGCATTACTTCTAAGTGAAAAGTTTCTCAAAATGCATTATACTATCCATAGCTGCTGTACTTCTTACCAAGTAAGTTTGTATTGCCATTAATTTGTAGAGTTATTATTAAATGTATATAGACCCTTTAAGCCCTTCACACAAAAGCTGCTGTCTGGCAATGCCCCCCCCCCACCCCCCTCCCCCTCCTTGATGCATATGACATGGTCCTATCCACTTATTAAGGTGGTGAACTTTTAATAATACTGGGTTCTTATATATCGCCCTAGGGGCGAATCAAAATGCTTTAAAAAAAATTTCCAACAAGATAAGCAGAGCTATGTTTTGAATGAAGAGACCAATTTATGGAGCGCATTATAATGGTTTACATGATGCTGTGGTGCATTCAGCAGCCACTGCCAGAAACACCGGGGCAAACCCCTTCTCTTAGCGATAAATGTAACTGGGTTCTTTTACTTGTGTTACACAACACGTCACCTACGGCTTTACATCCCAACAGTCACAGTGTAACGCAAAGTTCTTTCTGCTGGGCCATCGTAACATATATGTGCTTTTCCGATTACGCAAAAGAAAGAGGCACCCTCTTTTTACCAAAACTTCCTTATGCCACTGTCGTTTTTTACTCTTGTCAGACTTGAGTTTTGAGTTTCTGTCTTTAGTGCTATACAAGACTAAAAGTGATTTCATGGTAGCGACTATACGTGTACAAATCTGAGAATCATGAAAAATCAAAAGACTATACATAAGGTATTAAATAGCCAAACGTTGCAAGTCATAGTTCTTGTTAATAAGACGTGTTTTCTGAATATATATTTGTAGATGCACGGGAAGGAGACGTGCCCTCTAACTAAAAATGATGAGCATTCACTAAAATACTACGCGCAAAATCCACACGAAGACTTCTAAAATATAGAATGATCATAATCCTCCAATCAATAGCACGAAATACAAATACATGTAGTTCAACACAGTCTTTTATGTGAAGAGCGAAAGGTAAACACAAGTTTACGATTATTTACCTGATTCAACTAGCCCTAGAAGTTACAATGTTTTTTTGACAAATAGATGACTTAAACACAAAACTTAAAAGGTATCGTACACGTTTGGTAATGACTCAAAACAAATATTAGCATAAAAACTTACTTGGTAACAAGCAACGGAGAGCTGTTAATAGTATAAAACATTGTAGGAAGCGACTCCCTCTGAAGTAACGTAGTTTTTGAAAAAGATGTAATTTCTCACTAAAATAATAAAAACTACTTGCAAGAAGTTTTATTCCTATCTGAAAGCACACAAATTTGTACAACAAGGGTGTTTTTTCTTTCATCATTTTCTTGCAACTTTGATGACCAAATGAGCCCAAATGTTCACAGGCTTGTTATTTTATGCATATGTTGGGATACACCAAGTGAGAACACTGGTCTTTGACAATTTCCAAACGAGTTCAGTGCCTTTAACTCACAGAGAGCTGTAGGACATTGTCCCTCCCAAGTAAACAGTATAAGAAGCATGGCCATGCTTCCTATGAACCCACACAAAATAAATGAGCTCTCTCTTGCTCCAAGCTCAAATTGAAAAGAGAAAGGTCCAAAGGTCGCAAATAAGAAAGTTACACCAGGCCCAAGTAAGATTGAGGGCCACTTGCGTTCACTACAGTTATACAATTTAACCTTTTATAGGGATTGTATCAGTTTGGTGATGGAAACCCACTGTTTGTTTCAATCCTACATAGTTGTAGATGTATGCTATAAAACTAACCTGTGAAAATTTCATTTCGAAAGGTGGTAGCGTTTTTGAGATAATGCCGAAAATCTGGAGCGGTTATGTCCAAGCAGGAAGAATAATCTGCAATTGGAATACACAATCTGAGACGCTTCTCAGATTCATATTTTGGGGGGATACAAAGTGATATCTTTTTCCAGTACTTCGAAGTGAACAGTTTCTCAAAATGCAAATATCCAAAGCTATTGTACTTCTTACCAAGTGAGTTTTTATTGCCATTCATTTTCAGAGTCATTACCAAAGGTATACAGACCTTTTAAGCTGTCCTTTAAGTTCATTGAAATTCAGGAAACAAGTTCAGCAATTTTTCCCCCCATATTTTTGGCGGATCTTACAAGAATACAGTGCACACATGAAAAATTGCAGCGCATCATGCAAGGAAGTGCGTATTGTCAGTTTGTACTCTCACATTTCATGTAGATCCCCAAAGGTTTTTTTGTTTTTCCACTTTGCCAGACACATGGGATTGTTTGATGAGCATCCTGCGATGTTTCCTGTTAAACAAAACTAAACAAAACACATTCCTTCTTCAGCTTGAAATCTTTATCTCTGGAAATTCATGACTCTAGCAGTTAAGCACCAGTCCTTAGAGCTTTTGTGTGTCTCTAATAGACCTGAATGTTAGGCAAAGTAAAAAAAAAAACATGTCGAGCGTCCCCGCCCGCTTCCTTTTTTGGGGCCGCATGGATTTTATTTTTTTTCCAATTCAAAATGGGACTTTAAACCCATAAAATGTCAACTGATACATCAGAAAATAAAATTCTTGCCAGTTACACGGTTGAAATGGATCGTTCAGTTATAAATTTACATTTATTCTTTTGAAAGTGAGCTACAGCAGGGTTTTTAGTACTGAACAAACTATTAAATAAAACCACTGTACACATGTTCAATGTCTTGTCTAATATGTTTCTGTCATAATTGTTTGTTGAACAGTGGAAAAACCAATGGTTGTTTTAAATTTTAAAAAGAATGGCAGTCATCTTGAACGAAAAAATAAACAGCCCCTCCTGCTTCCATTTTTTCAGGAACCCGGACGGTAAACATGTTTTTTTTTGACTGGGCCTTAGTTTAGTTAAACATTTTCATTGAATATGGCTGTTATTCAATTAGGAAACACTGATAGATGTACTTTTGTCAGGCTGGCTTCCTGTTTATAAATCTCAAAGGGCACTTTTACCAGCATACATGTGCTTTGTTCTTCATCAATAACGTGTAATCCTTGATATTATTAGAGCCTCCACTTTGTATTTATAATTCTCTTGAGATTTATGTTAGAAAATGTTAAGTGCAGTTGTTAAGACCCCTTGCTCTCTTGGTGGTACGGTTGGGCAAGGTCTTTGACATGTATTGTAAGTGAAACAGTGCTCGAATCTAGGGGGAAAATCTACAAGACTACAGGGCTTGTTGCTCAAAATGTTTACTGGACCAGAATTATTTTTACAAGACCAGAATCTAAATGAGAAAAAATTCCTGACCCAGTTTAACATGCATTTTATTTCTCATTTGTCTTTATGGGTATACACTACTGTATGTACTTCATTACTCAATAGAATTGAAGGTATTTCACCAGACTCGAAGTTAACATTTGAACATAATCTGTTTTTGTTCAAGATATTCACACACTGAGGTTTTATTATTCAATTGAAAAATGAAAGACCGCCGGACTTGCGCAGTCATGAGTTTACAGGCCCGACAGTAAAACTACTGGCCTCTGGCCTATGGTCCAGTGTAAAATTTGAGCCCTGGAACAATTTGGACAACCAGATTTGATCTTTCCAGCAAATTTAGCCACCCTTTTACCGAATCCTGGCCAAAACCTGTTCTGATTATAAATGTATGTCTGATCCCGATGTAAAGTATGATCAGTTTACCAACTCTATCGTTAAAGTCTGTATGCATTCCTATTATTATTGGTTTATTAAAAAATCAAACAATGCAGCTCCAAGGCTGAATTGTGTTTAAGGTATAGCAAAATTCATCACAGAATTAATAATAACAAAAACAAGATATTTTAGCAGGGTATAAAAAAACATTAGGGATTAAGAAATTAAATTATTTGTTTCAGTAAAAATATACACCTGCAAGATATAATACATTGAAAATACCAGAGATAAATGAGATCAAAATAGTTAATTTATTGATTTAGCAATTTATCTAGGGAGGGAATGGAGTTTTTTGTTGGACCAGTTTGTCCAGGATTTAAAGGCAATGTACACGTTTGGTAATTACTCGAAATACTATTGAAGTATTAGCATAAAAACTGACTTGGTAACGAGCAACGGAGAGCTGTTGATAGTATAAAACATTGTGAGAAACGACTCCCTCTAAAGTAACGTAGTTTAAAAAAAGAGGTAATTTCTCACTAAAATAATAAAAGACTTCAGGCCTGAAGCCTTTTATTCTGAAAGCACACAAATTTGTACAACAAGGGTGTTTTTTCTTTCATCATTTTCTTGCAACTTCGATGACCAATTGAGCTCAAATTTTCACAGGCTTGTTATTTTATGCATATGTTGGGATACACCAAGTGAGAACACTGGTCTTTGACAATTACCAAACGTGTTCAGTGCCTTTAACTGAACAGAGTTTTTCAGAGTTTCTCACTGTGTTATTTCTAGGGGGAGGGAGGTCTCACATATAATGATGTAAACACTTAAAATGTCATCTGTCAGCACCTCTTGAGTTGACGCAGGAAATACAGCATAGAATTAAAGGATTTCACATTATCTGGGTATCCAATTTGAGGTTACTCTGAAGATCGACCCCATGGATTTTAAAAAAAGTAGTTCGGGTGATTATTGAACTTCCAATCTGGAAGGTAGGTCGTACAGGTGGAGTGTATTGAAAACAGATATATTTTCAAAGATTGACACCTAGATGGGTTCAGTTTCATATTGTTAGACTCAGACAATTGTTGGAGATGGTCCAGTTCGTTTTGCATACACATTTTGGAGTCTTTAACACTGCGTCAAGCCAGTGGCTTGTAGCGGAAGGCACTTTTTTGTCATATTACATGTAATCCTCTATTAGACCCCCCCCCCCTTTGAGATAGTATAGTCATCCATGGGGTTTACTTCAGTAACAGGTCACCATCACCCTTTGAAATTTGCCGGTGGCAGTCCCCCATGACATGTCCACACAAACATTTAAAAAAAAAAAATCGCCTATGCAAATTTGTACACGAACCTTGCATTTTATTTCTAGATAAGGTCTGCAGCCAACACAATGTAATTTATCTATCATCAGGCTACCACAAAGTGTTTCTAGCATGGGAAATACCTTGGGACCAGCCCCAAACACACTTAATTACCCTTTAATGAAAAGTGCCTTCAAAAGAGGCTGGTGGGATGAGCCTTTTTTTTCTTTGGGCGGGGAGCCTCGGGTCGCAGGGTTAAAGGACTGACTAAGGGTCATGTCATCAACATATTTTTAATGAGTAATCTCCTGAGGATTTGTAACAAAGTAATTAAGCGTTACCAGGAAAAGCAATCGGCCGATTGTTGTACCTTGTGGGAGGACCCCACCATGTAAGTTACCTTGACAACATGAATGTCCATTTTGTGATGAATGAGTTAAAGTACGACTTCAGTTGGAAAGCTTTTAGCTACCACTAAGCTGGAAAACGACATCAGGCCTTTTTCTTTTGAAGTGCACTTTCATGGCTGCCCTTCAGATGATCGTCAAAGGATTCTCAAACTCACTCGAGGTTGCTTAGAAACAAAAACGTTTGAAGATTTTACACTTACAGAATCAAGAGGATGAGCTTATCTTTCGGCTGTTGTTATTTTTAAAATAATTTATTTTCCCAGTGTCTGTCAAGAAAGCAACATGCCAGCAGAAATGTGAAGAAGAAAAAAATCAAACCAAGGACGACGTTGTACACGTATATAGAGAAAAGAGGTTAAAAATAAAATAATAAAAAAATGGGGGACGTTGTGGTCGAGAGGGAAGAATGAAATACACATTGTAGGAATGCAAAGCTGCCAACTCTCCCCGATTCTGCAGAAATTGTTGAATGAGGAACAAATTTGAAAATCGTTTTCCCTATTATGTTGAATGGTATTCTACATTATGTAAGTACATGTGTATCTCCCTGACTATTGTACGAAGTCTCCCTGATTGCAAGATGCAAGTGTTGGCAACTTGGGGAATGAGAGGAGGGGAATGGAATCCATTCTGAAGTGGTCTGGACGACCAAAAGTGTACTTAAACACTGCGATTCCAATCTTAACTAGACTTTAAGTGTTTGTGAACAAACACAAAGCTGTTCCGTGTTTTTTTTACATGCTCAACAGGTTTAAAACTGAAAATAATTTGAAAATTGGCTGTGTAGTTCTTGAGATATGGTCTATCTTCTAGTTGACCCGGAAGTAAAGGTCAACATTGGGTCATGGTAACCGAAGTTTAATCTTTAATGCTCGAAGGATCTATAACTGAAAAGAAATTGAACATCGGTTGTGTAGTTCTTGAGATATGGTCCCACTTCCGGTTGACCCGGAAGTTAAGGTCAATATGAAGTCACGGTAACCCAAGTTCAATCTTCAATGCTCAAAGGATCTATAACTGAAAAGAAATTGAACATCGGTTGTGTAGTTCTTGAGATATGGTCCCACTTCCGGTTGACCCGGAAGTTAAGGTCAATATGAAGTCACGGTAACCCAAGTTCAATCTTCAATGCTCTAAGGGTCTATAACTGAAAATAAATTGAAAATCGGGTGTGTACTTCTTGAGATATGGTCCCACTTCCGGTTGACCCGGAACTAAAGGTCAACATGGTGTCACGATAACCCAAGGCTAATCTCCAATGCCCAGGGAGTCTATAACTGAAAAAAGTTTGAAAATCGGCTTTGGTCTTCTTGAGATATGGTGCTGCAAAGATTAACTAATTAAAGCTTTGAATTACCGTAATTTGACACCTGATGACGTCACAGTAACAAAAATGTGTTTTTCATACTAATAAATTTGATAAGGAACACGATGGTATATAACTTATTCCAATCCAATGCCTTTTAACGAAAACCCTATTAGAACGTCCTCTCTCGGTTAGGATTCCAATATCATGGCAGTCTTTGACGCTTGCGCAATCACGGCACAATTTGCCAGCTAGCCATAGGGCCCTGGGTCCGATTTGTCACTTCATCGTTAATTATCTTGGAAATACATTGTACCTTGATTAGTTTTAATGGTCTGGAATAACTCTTAGTGAAAGCATTCGTGTTTTAAAATAAAATTTCTTTCTTTTAGGTAACTCTCGTAGTCTTTGTTATTTCAATACAACTTTGCGTGCAGCAATATTTGTAAGAAACATTGAACGCTAGGGGGCGTTCCACACGAATCGATTGCGCATGCTCGCTTTTGCGATGGGTGATTGCGCAAAGTCAAAATGCTGCAATGAAGAATGAAGAGATTCAATGTTTTTGATCACATGCCGGTTGTGTAAACAGGTTTTTTTACTTGAAATGTTGTTTATGAAACTGCTGTTACACGGGTCGCCAACTGTTTCAGAAACGGCTACACGTTTAAAAGATATAACCGTGAATGCGCAGGCAGCCTGTTTCGGATACACGGTTTAAGTGACAGATCTTACGGTTAAACGTTCACAATTGTATGGTTCGGAGAAATGTTGAAAAATTCACTTGAAAAGTGCTGTGAAATGCTGACCATAATAATTGCGATCACGATTTGCACAGCAAACGATCCCATGCCACACACACCCTTATCGTTTCCAATTTACAGGCTTAAGTCTTTGTTATTTCATTACTTTGCATGCGGCATTAGTTGCAAGAAACATTGAACGCTAGAGGGCGTTGCACAACAAATCGATTGCACATAATCGTTTATTTTGCAGGCCGGGTGATTGCGCAAATTCAAAATGTTGCAGTGAAGACCGAATGTTTTTTATCGTTTGAGTGGTTGTGTTAATGGGTTTTTTTTGTTAATGAAACGCGTGTTACCAACCATTTAAGATGACGGTTAAACAATTAGAAAAACAACTGTAAATGCTCAGGCTTTGTAAGCCTACGGTCACACGTTTAACCATCCGATCAACCGGTTAAACATCTGCGTTATTACAGTTCGGATAAAATAATGTTAAAAAATCAACCTCAAAAAGTGTCGCAAAATTTGTTAAAAAATCAACCTCAAAAAGTGTCGCGAAAATTGGACTATAATAAATGCGAACGGTTAAGCCCGGTTCATACTTCCTGCGAATGCGACTCGAATGCGGTTTAATTTGACATGAATTTGACGTCACAAGTCTGTTTTCGCTGCGAATATTCGCAAAAGTTGAGCTTGGCTCAACTCTTGCGAATTATTTGTTGCGAATTTGTGACGTCAATATTCACTTCGCATTAGCATTCGCAGGAAGTATGAACTGGGCTTTACACATGTAACTGACCGTTTCAGAAACGGTTACGGGTTTACTAAAAAATAACTGTAATTATGCATGTAAAGCTAAATGCTGTTGTATTAAAATCGTAAATGTAACAATTTTTCTACCCTGAAATGGTATTCTTGTTTTGGCTAAAACAGTACATTCATATATGAGATAAGTGTATTGTAATTTTTGCTCTTCACACCCCCAAATCCAGCACTGACCGTTTAGCCATGGAAAAGCTCATTTCTCTTTTCTACACCTAGCCCTTTCCTCAATCAATTCCTTTTATTGATTTATTGCAACCACCAGTAAGTTTTTTGCTACACGGCAGTTTTCTGAAGTAATGCCTTTGCATAAAAAAACCTAAAACATCGTTTTCCGGCGAACGGGACCCAAGCGCAAACAATTCTACCACGCCGGCACATCGTCTCAGAACACGGCGGTCTATTTTTCACGTCCACGCTGCACTGAAACCCGAATAACGATCTGATTTGAGCGGTCAGAAGACGCTGCGCTGGAGAGAGACAAAATAATATTATTCTCGAGTGAGCGAACGTAGACTTGTGTCAGTCGGCGTCAGGGATGATGACTCTATGTATATTCTTCAAAAAACGCAATTGAACACGGGTCATAAAGGGTTTAGGACTTGATCGCGAGTTGCAAAAGCAAAAACTGCACCGTTAAACTCGTATAGCGCCCTCAATCGTTTAAAAATTGACACTTTTCGTATATAAACACAAATTAAATTCTAGGCATTAGTACCCATGGCGTTAAATTTGCCTGAGAATTTGGGGTTTTTCTCGACTGACTATGTTTTAATAAGTTTTGATCCTTTTAAACTGACCGTCAATAAAATCTTTTCTTGTTTTAAGAAACATTTGTGTACTCTAGGACGTTAAATTTGAGCTTAATTGAAAAATTATGTTTCTAGAAGTCGGATTTGTTTTCACAATCCCCATGTGTTTGAACACGGGTGAAAACGCCCGATAAATTTCGTCATGATGACGTCGTTCTGCATTTTAGGCCGGCAATTTCATCTACATTATCCCAGAAGTCTAAAACTGAAAAAAGTTTGACTAACGCGGGTATATTTTTTGAGATATGGCGGTAATAAGATTGGCTAATTAAATATTCATGTCATTATAACTTAGTAAACTAATTAATTAATTGAAGCTAATTAGATTTTACAACAACTTCATGGCCTAAGCTTCAATATGATATAGGATTTAAGTCTTTCATATTCACTAAAAATGTTATTAGGAATAAACAAAATCGTGTTCAAATGCTATGGGGATTTAGGCAGATAGAAAGAATAATAATAAAAACAAAAAAAATCTCGACGAAAACAAAACCTGTTCCGACTGTAGGTCGGAACAGCTAATTAATTTGTAATTTGAAATAAAATGGACAAGGATACAGACAGAATTATTTTGTCAGAACGGTTTTTATGCATAAATGTTGACTATGCAATATTGGGTTTATGAAAATGCTCGTAATTTTTAAAAATTTTTGTTGTGTATTACTGCATGTACTATCTTTACTCATATCCAACTGACTGCATTTTTTATTTTCTTTCTAAGCCCATAAAGTGCTCCATGCGTGTTGTGGCCGAGGGGTCAAGCGCACTTGACTCGAGCTCTGGTGTTTTTTGATCAGCAGAATGTGGGTTTGAGTCCTGTTCCTTGAAACCAAGACAATTAACCATTATTGCTCTGTCCTTTAGATGGGATGTAAAGCCGTAGCCCCCGTGCTTTGTGTAATGCACATAAAAGATTGTAGTTACACTTATCGCTAAGAGAACGGGTTTGCCACAGTGTTTCTGGCAGTGGCACATAAAAGATTGTAGTTACACTTATCGCTAAGAGAACGGGTTTGCCACAGTGTTTCTGGCAGTGGCTGCGGAATACAAGCTGCTACACAAATTGGCCTCGCAGTTCAAAAACTTCAAAAACCTTTCTTTAGAAATGTTTCTCTTTGTTAAGTGCCTATAAAGCCCGGTTCATACTTTCTGCGAATGCGAATGCGAAGCGAGTTTTGACGTCACAAATACGCAACAAACAATTCTGAAACATTTGCAGCGAAAACAGAGCTGTGACGTCCAAATTCACTTCGCATTCGCAGGAAGTATGAACCGGGCTTCAGACTCCGGTATTATTATTGCTGCATTACAAATTAACAGTAATTAGTTACTGCATACTGTTGGAAAGAGCACATCAGTCTCTTTGATGTGGCATACCACTCCTTCTGATATCACTAGTAAATGAGAGTCTAAAGACAAACTTCAATGTACCTTACTCGCGAGATAGGCGTTTACAGCGTCTGTGTGTTCTAAGGGAAATCCTGTAGAGTATGGGTTGATGACCACAAAATGTATACTGTTCCTGCTCAAACATGTAGTTTGTTTGCCATTTTGTTGTTTGTTTTGCCAAGAACTCGCTTTTCAACTTTTGCAGGGAGATCATTCTCTGTCCATGGCCCCGAATTGTGCAATAAGCTTCATGTACAAATTAGAAACACCAGCTCACTCGCCTCATTCATGACACTCCTTAAAGCTCACCTGTTCCAGCAGGCTTACTAACCATTCAACTGTGCCTCAGCGCCTTAGAGCAAACTTTTGATTTTTGCGCTCTACTTTTGATTTGCCAGCTGATAAGGATTTCTCTTAGTTTCTGAACTCTGTGCACAGTGAAATCCAATTTGTTGACCCGTTTCGTTGTTTTGATCTGCAGGATTGGGTGTGCCCACCATGCCGTGGGATATGCAACTGTAGTTTCTGCCGTAAGAAACAAGGACGTCATGCCACCGGCATCCTCATTCATCTAGCCAGGGAGAGTGGTTATACAAGTGTCAAGGACTATCTAGAAAAGTAAAAAAAGGAATTTCTACCATCTATGCCCCTCTCTATATGCCCCCTCCCCGACAACCCCATGACAACCCCAACCCTTCACACCCCTAACAATCAATCAATCAATCAATCAACATTTATTTCCACACATAAATCAAAATAAACAACTTGATTAGTTAACAGAGACTGAAACTGTATGGAGGCATGACCCATAAAAACAAAAGCTTTTAGGCTTGTAAACAAAATAAAGATGGAAAGTATTTAAATAATATTAAAATTATAGGATTAAAACAATTCATACAGATTAACAACAGATCAAACAAGGATCGAAACTAGACAGGTATTACAAGCGTAAAAACCAAACAAACAAACAAAGACAAAAAAACCCACACAAGACGGACCACAATGACACGCTTAACCTTGATGATAAATGATGAATTAAGACCCATGACCCCCAACAACCCAATGACTGTGAAAAGTTTGAAGGTTTTTGACATTTATATACTACAATTACAACCCTGACAAGACTAATTAGGCCAGAGACCAGCATTTTTATCAGTTTCCCTGTAACCTCACAATTGAGCAGGTCCTGCAGGTTACATGTATAGGAAAGGGTTTATTTTTGTATAGATTAAGATAATCCGGCAATAGGCTACAACTACTGTTGTGCATAGTTTGAAAATATCTGTGTTTTGATTGGAATATGATGAATTATGTGTGACATATGCGATGGATTCATATAAGTACTCCCCCCCTCCCCCCCCCCCAAACAAAAAAAAAAAAAAAAAAAAAAAAAAAATCTGCATGTTGTGTTTTGATTCCTTCAGCCGCTACCCAGTAAACATTGATCTCGTTAAATAAAACCTTTCCTCAAGATATATAGCCATTGTACCCTTTCCTTACAAAAGAGATAAGATTCATCAGCAATTTGTCCCAATCACCATACATGTAGTTATCTTGATCTGTATTGTGACTTGACAATCTGCTGGACAAATTACTAGTCATCCTCAATATAGAGAGCCACCAAGAGTTTACCAGAGAGAGGTCAATTTTAAAGAAGAGAGTCCTGATCCAGTAATCACACACTGTATGCGAAAATTTGAATTTTGTGCTGAGAAACATTTCTCTAAAGCTGAGTGTTTGAATATTGCATGTGATGTGAGTAGCCATGCAGACACATTGCAGACATTTAAACTTAATTCTTGCGGTCAAGGCATTAATGCATTAATGTTGCCTTGGTATTTGCCGTGTTTTTGACCAGGTGAGTGCGTATATGGACCAGTTTCACGTAATGAAAAACAAGTAAACAAACGCGGTTTTTTCCCTTTCATTTTTGTTATTATTAAGTTTATGTATTTCGTCATTGATGCAAGAAAACTACATAAAGGCACTTAAATTAAGATGAAACTGTGATTGTGATGCAAGACATTCCCTGATGAAAGCGCCCTCATGCAGTAAAAAATATGGTCAATTGCACCTCTGTACTTGGAAATTCAAAGGGCACCAAGGCAAAGAGAAGGGGTCATGGAGGCAATTGCCTCCATTGCCACTGTTAAGTATCAGGGCCTGAACTTAACAACAAATCAAGATTCATTTTCTAAAGATGAAATTAGACCTTTTAAGTAAGCAACGCAGGATGACACCTTTTTCTCACCATTCACTCGGTCCCAGTGCCTGAACCAAAGGCGCTGGGATGGGCTGACGTCTACGCATGCTCATTGGAATATTTCCCCTACCTAATAACCCCCTATCAGCTCTTCTTGTTTACACAAAATTCGACTTCTATCAATCCACCAATGTGGCTCTGTGGTGTAAATCCATTGGAAATAATTATTGTCCAATCATGCATTACTGCATCCTGAACAAGAGTTTATACAAGCTCATCAGCAGCCCATCCCAGTGGTCTTAGATGAGACCGGTAGGGCCGAGCGAAGCCTCACCATGGCCAACACTTGCTGGCTCAGTGTATTGATTCATTAGATATCTCATTGCAAGACCCATCTTGGCTTTGTGTTACAAGGGGCCCGAGCTGTTGATGATTATTTAAAGTTTGTTTAACACTCCGTAATCGATCCACTCCCAAACCTAAAATTGCTGCCAAAAGTACCTTTTTCGCTTCCGGGCATTCGGCCTGTAGTTGTATAACACTTTAAGTATTAATATTCGTTTTATTTTATTTTATTTGTCCTCAGGTTTTCAAAGAAGTAGCTTTCTGATCCATCCATCTGTCTGAACTGTATAAAGGATCCTCTTAATAGTCAGAGGTAAAAGTGTAACCATTTAATTTTTTAATTTCATATAATATTTCATATTATTGCCATAATTGTACTTTTGTGTTTGTACAAACTGTTTATGTATCTGTTAGTTTGGCCTCAAGTGAAGCGACAACAGGAAGTAAATTAACTTGTTAGCCTTTATTAGAAATGTATTCAATGTTTTCGAGGGGTGCTATGCCTATGCTTATTATCTCCAACAATGTTGAAATTGAATGTTGGTTTGTTGGAAACTGCCGTGTTGAATGGTGAATGGAGAAATTTATCGCACAGAAATTTATTATTGAAGTTGAAAAGCATGGCCTTAACATTTTATATCTTATCTTGATCAAATTTTGACAAACCAACTCTATTGTTTCTCCAATGGTGCAGAGTTTTAACCCCTGCTCAACTCTTTTTGAAATTCATCTGAAATACGTGGTTGTGCCTTATCTTTATTCAGTCAGTTATAACGTTTTTGATATTGTAAGACTGTGAAAGTGTTTGCTTATCTGCTGTTATTAATTGTTCATGTTCATCACTTGGCATGCAGGGTCCAATTGCATGAAGCTATTCTTCACCAAAAAATTGCTTAGCACGGGAAACAAAGGTGCCGAATAGCAGAAACAGTTTACCAGCCAAAACACTATGTAATGTCTATTGTTTTTGACTGGTTCTCTGTTGATGTTATTGGCTTGAAATTGCTAAGCGATTTTTTTTTTTTTTTTTTTTTTTTTGCTCAAAAGCTTGATGAAATTGGGCCTCTGTCATTTGTTCAATGATTTTTAATCGCATGATTTTCAAATAGTGACACGTTTGTTGACCATTTTTGGTTCAAGGGAGTGCACTTTTGCGACAGAGGACTCTGTCTTTGACTTTCAACTTATTGGTCAGAAGCATTTTTAACTCGATGCGAGTGACGTGTTTATCACGTGATATAAGTCACATGTTAATCACATGATGCGAGTCACATGATGCGAGTCACTTGCTGGTCACACGTCCATTGTGACACTGTCATTTTGTTTAGTATTTTATTATTGCATTTTTCCACCAATTGTTGAAGACATTTTGCATGCCAAAAGTTACTTGTTATTCACAAAAAAGCTGCATTAAATTGTTTATATTTTATAGCCATTTTGCATGTTACAGATTTATAATTTTTTTAAATAATAATTGAATACTTCAATTTCTGACGTAATTTTGTGTTTCCTGTGTGCATTTGAATAAATAATGTGTTCGTTGTATTCTTACCACCTGTTAGTAGATGTTAAATAAATGAATTTAGAAACAGAATTATACTTTGCACCGCTTTTTAAAGGAGCTTTATTCTTATTAGTGTGAGTTGTTTTCATCATCCCACCAATTGTTTGTAGGCCTAATGATCGTACCGTTTTTATTGTTGATGTATTTTTTCTTTACGTGTCTTTGCACATGGTATTCCCAAACAGTTAAAAACAGTTACAAAATATTATTATGTGCGTTAGTTTACAACAAAACATGAATATAAGACCATAGTATCTGCTTTCCTTTCTAACCAAAAGTTGAAGGTTCTTCTTTAGGGTTAATCTTTACAAATCAATTATATCGATTCTGGTGTTCCACAGGGCTCAGTACTTGGTCCTACTCTCTTTCTTGTTTACATTAGCAATTTGCCAGATGAAGTTTTGTCTCGGCTCCAGCAGCTTGCCTTGTATGCTGATGGTTCAACCCTTTGTTTTTCCCTTAACTCTTCCAACATGGGGAACGATTGGCTAGTAACCTTTAAAGCAATTTGTGTCTCGCTCTGGCGATGATACATTTCCTTCAATTCATATGGGGTCCATCGACTTTGCCTGAGGTATCATTATTGTTGCCTTCTTGGACTTGACATCATCTACATTATTGCCAGTTGGGAGATGTGTATCTTAGACGTTGCAAAGAGTGCTTCCACGCGAGTTGGTTGTCTTTAAAGCTTTATCGGGCTCGGACGTTCTTACCTCCTGATGCTACTCTCTACCGTGTATAATACAACTTCACGTCCCCTAATGGAGTACTTTTGTCACATTTGGGCCGGAGCGTCTGCTGTCATTTATCTTTATTAGATAGAGTGCAGAGGCGTATTTTTTAATCTTGTCGGTGAAGAGATGGGATCAAAGGTACAACCTCTTAGGTTTGTAGCTAGTCTCTGACTTTTCTACATATATTGTCATGAATATTGTTTTGTTATCACCCATAACACTCGTTTTTCTGAGATGTAGAACAGCTTCCAAAGAGACTGCATCTCTTTGGAATTTTTCGCCTGGTGCATGTTTCCCTCCATCCTGTAATCTAGACTGTTTAAAGGTATCGTACACGTTTGGTAATGACTCAAAACAAATATTAGCATAAAAACTTACTTGGTAACAAGCAACTTGGAGAGCTGTTGATAGTATAAAACATTAAGGAAAACGACTCCCTTTGAAGTAACGTAGTTTTTGAGAAAGAGGTAATTTCTCACTAAAATAATAATAACTTCTTGCAAGAAGTTTTTATTCCTATCTGAAAGCACACAAATTTGTACAACAAGGTGTTTTTTCTTTCATCATTTTCTTGCAACTTCGATGACCAATTGAGCCCATTATTGTTATTTTATGCATATGTTGGGATACACCAAGTGAGAACACTGGTCTTTGACAATTTCCAAACGGGTTCAGTGCCTTTAAATGGAATTATCATTCCCACCTTTAGCTCCCTTTAGTTATTTTCATCTTAAACAGCTACTTGAGCAAAACATATTTTAACGGGAATGCCATTTAAACTTGTTTATAATGTGCTTGTTTATCATTTAAATGTAATTTTGATATTGTTACACTTCTGAATTTTTCGTAATTTTCGATAAACAAAATAAGCCCTAACCTCACGGATTTGAAAAACTAGCTACACTTCTGCCGTTGACGGTGTGCGTTAAAATAACAATACTTTGACGTCATTTGTGGGAGGTTGCTTTGTTTTACCTCCTTGTTGCAAAAAAGTGGCTACACACAACGGAGCTCCCACAAATGACATAACATGAGTGATGACATAACATGAGTTGACGTGACAGGGCCCTTTGCGAATCTTTCTGAAGAAAACCGGATCGGAGGAGGGTATTCAAAATGATTGTTTGTTTGTCTTTTACAATTAAAATCTGTTTACTATCATGTGAACTCAATTTCTTTATTGATTGAACACATTTTAAATGAATTTCAGGAAATATCACTTGTTACGATTTTCGTTCAAGCTTGTCTTGAAATGTTTCCTTCTTGTAACCCCTTACCAAGAGTGGCCTTGTTTGGGGCAAACTTGCATATCAAAAATAATAATGATAACAAATCGAGAATTAAATACAAATACAACATAAGTATTTAACAAGACAATGGATTTAAGAGAACATCGGCATAGCTTTATTATGAGAGTGGGGCAAATTGTTACCCAAGACGGTGTGAATAGTGCCGTACACCCTTAAAGTGAACACTAACGCCACCGGTTGGCACACCCCTCAAAGAGACCCATGTAAGAAAACAATTACATATATATACAGCATAGGGCCTATATTAAATCATAATTACCTTTACATTTATATTCAGCGTGGTATAAATTACTGGAATAGTCTCAGCGAGTCTATCAAAAAGTAACCCTCACTGACTGTATTTGCCTGCAAACTAAATCAACAACTTCTTGAAGCATATTTATAATTCATAACTCTTAATTTATTGCGTATTGTATGTCTCAGTACCTGCATGCACACTCATGTTGCTGTATTCATGTATGTCTTTTGTCCTGTCCTCTCCTGTATTTTGTCTGTCCCTAGGTTCGGGCACAAAAGCATTTATGCTTCACCCATACCTAAATGTTGTCCTTTTGTGTATTTTGATATTTAATTCCTGTATAACTATATTTAAAAATTAAGCATTATATTGTATTCATTGTGCTTCAAACCTATGAATGATTCCTTCTCCAAGGACAGCTTTGAAATAAATGTTCTGAAATCAGGGAACACGCTGGTTGTTTTTCATGCATTTAAGCGTTTCACTATTATTATCCTGGATGGCGAAAACATTGCGAAATTTCTTTCCATTTACATTTTTGTATTCCTTTATTTCTGCATCTCAAACTATTGTTTCGTTCCATATACATCGTTCTTTATCTCGAAATATTTATTCCAACGAATTGCTATTTCTTCGGATCGCAATGAATCATTTGTTCCCTCACCTCCCTCGAAATTATTTCCTTAAAGTTTGTCTTGTCATCAAATTAGTTGTTGTTTTTGTTTTATCTGTTTTGGACACGGCATAATATCCGCCATGTCACCAAGAGGACAGCAATTATTTGCCGATTTCGGGAGCCTAACATTCCGTAAAACAGCAGCCGTCTGCCGATTCCGGTAGTAAGTATTCCATAAAACAGCTATCATATGCCGATTCCGGGAACATTCCATAAAAATTAATCATCTGCATTCCGGGAACCCGCAACATTCCATAAAACAGCAATAATCTGCCGACTCCGGTAGCCCAACATTCTGCTCCTTTTCCAATATCTACCCACTGGTTTCTTTTGGAGAATCAAACTGCCCTACCCAAACTTAATAAAACAGGACTTTTCCTGAGTCATGATTTTCCGTTGATCTCCCTGCACCTTCAGATTTTTTTGAAAGAGGCAACGAGCCATCACAGAGATGAGAAGTGACCAAACCTTCAGATGTTTATTTGAAAGGCTAGTAACACCCTAAAATCCTATAATTATGGGATTCATCTCACACCGAGACTGAACTGTTATCCAATTTTCATGGTTTTTCATTCTTATACATTCACACCCTTGATAAAACTGCTCTATTGCACCGCGTTTACACATGATCCAGCAAGGAGATACGAAGGAGGATCTGATCCTCCTTTGATCCCGCAATGAAGGGGGATCAAAAAGGAGGACCAGATTCTGATCGCTCTTGCGTTTACACTAGCTGTTGATCGCCCTTTGATTGCCCTTGCAGGATCTGATCCCTCTTTGATCGCCTTTGCCGGTTCAAGTGTAAACGGGGTCTCATCAGTGTTACTGCGATCCCAGAAAGGTACAGCTCGAAATAGCTTTCATATCCCAATAAATCTCCGGGGCTCTGCACCAGCTGAATAAAATTTTGAGGTAACGAAATATTAATCCGTGGGACTGATTAAAAATTTGGAGGGAATAACATTTCTCTCCCTCTGAATAAAAATAGGTTTCAATGAAATAGGCAATACCCTGAGAACAACGAAATAATAGTTCGAGGGAACGAAATATTATCTCGAGGGACGAAATACATTTTCGTTTCCACCTGTTCTATTTTGTCTTGACCTATCCCTTTAGCGGCTCTGGTCTGTAGTAAAGAAAACAAATAAAATATGACGTGTATAACAAGAAGAACAACGAAACGTTTTTTATTCCCCCAAAATATTATTTCGTCACGAAATAATATTTCATTCCCTCGAGTAATTATTTTGTTCTCGCTAATTAATAATTCGATCCCTTTAAATAATTTCGTCCCCTCGAAATAGTTATTTCGTTCCCACGCAATTAGGCCCTAGTTCATAGATTTGTAATTTCGAGGGAATTGGGGGTATTATTTCAAGGTAATACAATGCATTGTTTTGAGGGGACATACCTTTAAAAAGAATTAGTTCCCTGGAAATCACTTCGTTCCCTATTATACTTGACCTATATATTTCCTTATCTGTTCCTTTAGGGACTCCTTAGTTTGTCAAAATAGGAGTCAATTCGAATGCGATTACACAATACACGAACTGCTTTTGTTTAATACTAAACTCATAAGGGAAGAAAACAAAAACGGAAGCCAGTTTAAATTTGCAAATATTTCGGTTGGTCGAGTTTTAAAGGGGCACTTGGGAATTATCCGTGCGACTCTATTTTTTAGTTGTAAAGAGTGTTGTGAGATGAGACGTGTACCGACATCTTTTTACAGTAATCTGAAGATGGCAAAACTATTCACGGAATCAATAAGTCGTCGCCATCGGGGGTTGCAGATAATAGGAACAATTATTTCTCAATGTTTTCCTTTCAATTGAAGGTACACACGGAGGAAGGTCGTGGTTTGTCGTGTCTCTCGCATTGTCTAAATCTAGAAAACTATTGTCGGACTGTACAAGAACGTGGTACTTAATGGTGCAGTGCTACTTACGCAGTTTGCTGCCGTCTTAGAATAATAATGTTGATTTCAAGGGACCATTAGACCTAGTTTCTTGTATGTTGTCGTCAGCTCCGAGGCTAAGTTTTTACTTTGTAGGCGAAGTGGTAGATTTTTAACTTAAAATTGTTTTACTGATATTCTTCTTGCCCACTGGTACTCACCAAATACTTGCACAAACTAATCCATATTTATACCACTTTGTATATAAATACGGGGTACACAGTTTCTCTCTGTTCGTTATCAGGGTAATTATGGTTTTATAATGTAAAAAACAATGTAAAAGTGCTGTGTCCTTTTCTTATTGTTTAATTTGTGCTGTGTCTCTGTACATGCTGGTACCCGCGGGAGACCAGTGGATACCACTGATTGGGCCACCCAGTTGAAATAAGAAATACATTAATAAATAAATAAATAAATAAATAAATAAATAAATAAACAAACAAATATGTAAATATAATATACCAACAAAATACACAAACAAATAAAATAAAAATAAAAAAGTAAATAACTAACTAACTAACTAAATACATACATGTACATACATAAATATTTAAATAAATAAATACATAAATCAATATATATCTAACGTGTAAAGAAGTAACTATTGTCGTACGATAGTGATTAATAATATTGGTATAGATTATGCAGGGCATAACAATCAGTTTTTACTCTAATCGCGATGTCTCGAAAAAAAAATAATAATAATAAAAGACCCAAATGGGCCCACGTGCAGTTTTCAGTACACAGCTGCATTCTATAGTTACACTTTTTAAAAGAACGGTATTTTAATGGCAAAACACTATTTTCTCAGCTCGGCAATATCAGAGGGAAAAATTATAGAGATGGTGTTTAATTTTAAAAAATCGTATGTTCATGCAGTGTCTGTTCTTTTTTTAAAGAATGCCACTCTGATAATCTTTAGGAAACAATAATTTGCATGACCCAATTATCGCTGAAAGATGATATATATATATATTTTTTTCTGAACGAATTTTGCCAGATGAAGCCGTTTCAAAATGAAAAACACACAAAGACTCAAAGACTGGTGCATAATATGTCACGGACAATGCACATTGTAATAATATGCATACAGATTATTGTTTGTACATGACTGATGGACGTAAGATAATATTGGGATCCCGACAATAATTCATGTTTAGTTTGTAATTAACTACCACTTATCATTGTTGGATTGCTGTGAGCAAAACCTTAAATGAAAGCTTATAACTTTTTCAAATCTATACAAATAGTTATTTCATAACGGAACATTGTGCATCATGAGAAGCGCTCAAATAATGATGCGCTGTGTGCGTGCACACAGTATGTGCACATCACACACACCGCGTATTCTGATCTGACCTCGAACGTATAACACATGCTACGAAACAGTCTTTTTCATAAGATATGATTTTATGTCCTGTACAATGGCAACTGGTTCCAATTAACCAATTATTTCATGTTACATGAACAGATAAAGAAATTATTCAGCTTGAAGAGGCAGCGCGATCCAGGTGAATACGTTGCTTTATGTGCGAGTTATGGGAAGTTATGCTGCGAGAGCACGGCCATTTTCTATGTTTTTTCACCTTCTGCCATAGGCGCGTGAAAGAAAGTCAATTTGTTTAAATCAAGAGGGCAATTTGTTCCCTATCAACAAACAGTAAACTAATTATATGAATTGAAAGAGTATTTGTTTTTATTAAAAGTGAACGATCCATGAAATTTGCTTTTCGCGATCTCGAGATATTATGGATTTTCTAAGAAATTCTGTGTTTTAAAAGTTAGTTTTGTGCGTATTTTGGCACATGCAAACAAACAAAAAAACCGCAAATGATCGCTATGTTCCGTTATGAAAATTTAAATTCAAGTTTTGGACGGTCAAATCGACAAAAATCGGACCTAGCATCGTTAAAATGAATACCATTTAAAATGGATTGTATACGTTTGGTAATTGGAACCCACTGTTTGTTTCAATCCTATATAGTTGTAGAAACTAACCTGTGAAAATTTCATTTCAAAAGGTGGTATAGCGTTTTTGAGATATTGCCAAAAAATCTGCAATTGGAATATACACTATCTGAGAAACGTTACTGCAGTAACTCTTCTAAGATTCAAATTTGTTTGGGAAAAAAAAACTGATATATTTTTCCATAACTGCAGTAGGCCCTACCTCGAAGTGAAAAGTTTCTCAAAATGCATTACAGGCCTCCTAACCAAAGCTGCTGTACTTCTTACCGAGTAAGTTTTTATTGCCATTAGTTTTCAGAGTCATTACCAAACGTGTACCGACCCCATAGCCTATCTGAGCGCATTTTCGTTTCTGTCGGTTGAGTGAGCGAAATGATCCATCAAAGGGGGTTCACTGATTGGTTGTAATAATGAATGCCGATTATACAAGCAGTGAAAATCTTGCCAACGTAATGCGCCCCTGATTAAAAACAATTTTGTTTTTATAACAAACACATTTGTCGCAATGTACAACATTTACCGCGACGATTGGACGCAGCTATTTGCTGACGGTTGTTACACGTGACAACTCATCCTATACCCGTATAGGTAGCGTTGTGTATAAAGGACAAGTTCCACCGGTTTTATGCCTACTGGATTATAATATACAGTCTTTCCTTATTTCTTGCAAAATTGACACCACGCACGCAGTTGGCGTGTGAACGCCGCAGCACACGGACGTTTATTTACTACATACAGCCATGGAGACACAACTCAAACATGTAAGGTTTTACTTCACCATGATGACCCTTCTCACTGTCACCACCACAGGGACCCTGTCTCTCACCAACATCACACTGGGCGGTCTGTTCAGCCTGGGGGGCCCCGGCTCCGACTGGGACGGTACAGCTACTCTGAAAGCTGCTGAGATGGCGTTGATGCACGTGAACAGCGATCCTGATGTACTGCCGGACTACTTCCTCAACATCGATACCAAAAACTCAAAGGTAAGACCGATTCTCACAACACACCAAAACTAAGCGTTCATTCTAGTCAGTTTTATTTATTCAGAAAAATTTCCTTTAAAAGTACTAGAGTTGGTATATTGATCGGAAGTAAAAACAATAAACATCCAAGAACAATGGGTTAACCCCGGTGTTTCTGGTTCATTGCAAGCACCCTTGTTTTAAGGGTTTTCTGAGGATTTCGAGCTATAGTGATCAAGATACTCATGAGGCATCCTCAGTTTCATTACCAGAAATATATAATAATAATGGAAGTCCTTAACCCTGCATGACACCATCAAAAACCAAAACACACGGTGAGGCCGTCGGTCAGTAGGCTTCAGTCCATCCATTTGTAATTAGCGTGTAAATAATTTTTGTGGAGAACCCAATCAATTTCAAATGGCCCAAACCATTAGATATGAACCCTACTCAATTCATCCAAACAAACAACCAGGTCACTGCTTACAGCCATTGTACAAGTATACAGAAAAAGCCATTTGGAAACCACATGGTTCATTTCACCCATTAGTGGCTATTGACCCCAAGGTCGAGCAACTGCTGTGTAATTCCTATGGGAAATCCGGGAGAGCTGGTCATTTATGGATTTTTTTGGGGGTGTAAGAAAGACCCCGGATGGTAACAAGACATTTACCATGCTATTTGGCTAGGTGTAGATGGGGAATGTTCAATTTTGTAGACACAAAAACAAAATTTAAAAAATGGCGGAGTACTGATTATTTAATTAAAAACGGACAGTGTTAAAATGGGAACATTACCAGTGTTCAGTCAATTGCTTTTCAGACGAGTACCAAGTACTGCCGAATACAAAGGTGGTACGAGTACAAATAGCTTATTACCGAGTACTCTGATACATGAGTGCTGAGTCTAACGTCCGAGCACTTTGATTTCGGAGTAGAATACGGTTGACTTAAATGGAAACGTTGTCTCGGTATGGGCGATTTGGGCTATAAAATGCGTCTGAAAGAATTCGCTATGAAATGAATATGGTTGGAAATATGTTTTAAAAATAGGATATAATGATCCACACAAATATGCCTTGAAATTGTGTGGTTTTTACTTTTGCTTCGTGAACTAACACGGTCCGCCATTTTGTAGAACGAAATTTTTGACTCCACAAAATGGCGGACCGTGTTAGTTCACGAAGTAAAGGGAAAAACACACAATTTCGAGGCATATTTGTGCGGATCATTATATTCTATAAACATCTTTCCGATCATATTCATTTCATAAAGAATGCTTTCAGACGCTTTTTATAGCCAAAAATAGCACAATCAGAGGCAACGTGTCCCTTTAACACTGCGCCCCGAGGCTCCCCCTCCCCCCAAAAAAAATAAAATAAAAAAATTGCTCATCCCACCAGACTCTTTGGAAGGCACTTTTAGTTAAAGGGTAATTAAGTCTGTTTGGGGTAGTCCCAAGGTATTTCACATGCTAGAAAGACTTTGAAGTAGCCTGATGATAGATAGATTACATTGTGTTGGCTTAAGACCTTATCTAGAAATAAAATACAATGTTCGTGTACAAATTTGCATAGGCGAAAATCATATGTGTTTCAATGGATGTGTACAACGTATGTTTTTTTTGTTTTTTTGTGGACATGTCATTGGGGGGTGTTGCCGGCAAACTTCAAAGGGTGATGGTGACCTGTTAGTGAACTAAACTCCATGGATGACTATACTATCGGGGGGGGGGGGGTTCTAATAGAGGATTACATGTAAAATTACCGGATTTGACCGAGCGGTTCTTAATATATTGGGGGGGGGGGGAATGTGCGTTCCGCTACAAGCCACCGGCTAGACGCAGTGTTAAAATGAAATAGACAACAAAACACAAAACACATTAATTGTTGCCGTGTTTTTCCCGTGTGTTTTGCCTGTCTGTATTTTTGTTGAAATATTTTTATCGGCAGACTGAACCTTTTGGCTATAGGAACATTTTATTTTTTCTCCCCAGTCTCGCCTTCTCCATTTATTAATAGGTTTTATTGTATCCTTGTGTGTAATTTTATTGGACTTGTGGAGAGTGTGTTTATTACCTTTAAAAAAAATGAAAAGATAAAAGACAACTTAATTTGTTTACCTTCCACATAACTTCATGAACCTTTTGTGCTATTTAGGCCAATGATAACACCTGGCCTCATTGTGTAACAAAAACATTTATGGAAATTGGTTCCTTCATCCACTCAATACCAGTGACAGGATTCCACCATTTGGAAATTTACAATTTTGTCAGTTAGTTTCAACATATAAAGATATTAATCACTTAAAGGCACTGTACACGTTTGGTAATTACTCAAAATATTAGCATAAAAACTGACTTGGTAACGAGCAACAGAGAGCTGTTGATAGTATAAAACATTGTGAGAAACGACTGCCTCTGAAGTAACGTAGTTTTTGAGAAAGAGGTAATTTTCAAGAGGTAATGTACAACAAGGGTGTTTTTTCTTTCATCATTTCTTGCAACTTCGATGACCAATTTAGCCCAAATTTTCACACGCTTGTTATTTATGCATATGTTTGGATACCTCTCTAACCATAAACAGGGCATTTGCGGTTACTCCAGTTAGATGTATGCCTAATAAATATGCATTTCCAACTGGTAAGGGGTTTTTCTACTTAATAAGCCTCAACCTTTTTGCTTGATGGTTGGTTCCGAACTTGTTGCGTATTCGATTACACGCTGTTTGTGCCCTTTTTGTGCCGTTTTGCACAAATGCTTTCTAATCGTTAAACGCAAACATAATTATAACTATATTATTAGTATTTAGTAATTACTGAAGACATTGACGTCATCTGAAACTAAATTTGCAGTGGCGTTTTCAAGAGTTTTTGACTTTTGTCCGAATTCTGATTAATTTTGTGTCTGCATGGTGGAAAAAGGGTATATGTTATTTTCTTCCGATATTAAGAAATCAACGTGCACTTCGATCTATTTCTCTGTTGCTGGATGTGTTTAAAGGAAATGTTAATTCGATAAAAAGTAGTTTCTTTTATTTTGGCCTTAGCGTTGCATGAAGCACGCTTATCGCAATTCTCTAGGGGGTACGCTGCACTAGACTAACCTCTACGCAAAACCATTCTGGCAAAAGGATTGGCGCGATCAATGTACCGGTACGTCAACGAACAGAGGAATGTTCGCTACAACTGTACAATGCAATCATGAATTGCTATCTTTTTATTCTCACTGAAAATTTGCCCAAATCTCCCATTTCTAAAAACCTAATCTCATTTCTAAAACCGTCGTGCTGGACCAAAAGTCACAAATGGTGCGCCCCAGTGACGCATCTGTGCTGGTGATTTAGGGGAGGGGGCTGCCCCTTTCTGTTTTCCTAATTTTCTCTTTAATAGTTTGTCCATTTCAATTGCCGATACTTTTATTTTTCCAAAAAAAAACACCCCAAAACGTACACACACAAGTGTGTTAACACCTGCAATCGGGGACCGCCTGTTGTCCCTCTTTGTTTGTACTTTTTGGCAAGAGCTCCCATTGGTTCTGTATACACACTGTCCAACTTAGAATCTTCACCCAAACCGGGGACCTTATCGTCCTTGTTATAGGTTCCCGGTTTGAGTGTGTATACCCACCAACATACACACACACGACATCAACGCTCAACTTTTGATGAGTGTTTTACTAAAGACCAGCTCTCTGACCTTGATTAATTATTACTTTTTGCTTGTACGTAACACGATTAAAAAGTGTATAAATCATGTCTTCTGCTTTAAACAGCAAGAATGACTTTGAACTTTTCAGGGCTATTAATAATATCTCTCAAAATACTGTAATCAAATCGTGTAAATAATTTCTTCAAATCCTAAGTGGATTGCACTTTCATCAGTATAATAGGAATCGTAGATTTTAATTTAGTCCTATTGTTTGTTCTTCTTTTGAGCTTCGCACGTTTTCTGCCTGCCAGAAGTCCATGCGTTGGGGACGTTTTGTAAGCATGTGTGACGTCATGGGTCACTTTGCCCGTAAGTCACTGACGCCAAAGTCCATTCACATTGTATTGATATTGTCTACAACTTGCTGCAGCTGTGTTCATGCCAATGCCAGCCGGTTGTCAAGAAATTCCCAACGTGACACATTACAAAATTGTATATCACAAAAATGTGGGTTCTCAACAATTCTCTAGACTTAATAAAGCTGACAATGACTAACGAGATTCTTTAAAACGTAAGTCAAAACAATATTTTAGAAATCTACATTTTTAGACGATAAAAGAGCCGCATAATCGCCCGCTGATAGTTGGAAAGTTTTCTATTTTATTTGTGGTTCATAACGTAGTAAAAGATTCTCGTTCAATGCATATCTCTTAATTTTTCTTGCATCCCCCATCTCCACGTCCGCAGCAAAGGGAAAGCGTTTGAACCTAGATTGCTTTAAAATTATAAAGAGAGGCACGAGGTTTAAAATTGTAAAAGAGGCATTTGGGTCAAATTCAGTTTCTATAAAAAGAAAAAATATTAACAAGTGGGTCATAATTTCAACATCAGGGGACCCAGAGTATTACACGAAGGTAAAGATTTCAAGTTCTTCATGGTAAAGAAAAAACAAAAATCGTTTTTGTTACCTTTTTTTCTTCATAGTTTTGTGTTGTGTTTAGGAAAATCGAAAGTTGAACACCATTTATACACGGTCATGGGAAATAAACGATGTAACGGGGGACACCTAGTGAAAATTGGTTGGGATCCACTAATTACTTCAAATATCTTATTAGACTTAGGTTTTCATCGTTTTAAGGGAAGGTATACGTTTGATAATCACTCTTAAAATTATTGGACATAAAAACCTACTTGGTTAGAAGTACAGCAGCTTTCGATAGTATAAAGCATTTTAAGAATCATTTTACTTAGAAGTAATGTGGTTATGGAAAAAATATATCAGTTTTTATCCCCCAAAAATTTGAATCTGAGAAACGTTACTGCCAGTAACGTTTCTCAGATTGTGTATTTCAATACGGATTATTCTTCCTGCGTGGACATAACCGCTCCGGATTTTCGGCGATATCTCAAAAACGTGACCTTTTGAAATGAAATTTTCAAAGGTTAGTTTTATTGCATATCTACATTTATATACAGGATTAAAACAATCGAACGGTTTCAAAAACCAAAGGTATACTTTCCCTTTAACTGCAATGCGATGGTGTAATCCTTTGTGCCTGTATAGTTTTAGTTGTTTTGTTCATGTTTTAATAATCATGCACCCTGCTTTTGTAATTTTTCGTCTAACCTTGTAAGATTGTTGTTTTTTGTTTAACACTCAGTGTTCTGCTCTTGATTCATGGCTTTTCTTATTGCTCTGTATTTTACTATTGCATTTACTAATTTACTTGTTACTGTTTGTACACAGGGCCCTTAAAGGGATAGCAGTTGTAATACTGGTAAGGCTACCCTGTCTAAATAAATCAACAAATAAATAAATAAAATACTTGAAGCAAATAAGCTGATTGAAAAATAAGCTGTGTGAACGCGCAGTTTACCCCTATATAAAACTACAGTCATCATCCATACACGCACGCATTCTATTTTGTACGTCCCCGTGGAGACATGTCTTCTTTCTTGTCCCTAACACCCTCCCTTAGACTTTGTACACAAATTTCCTTGTGGATTATCCAAGTCTATAAAATTCCCCCATGGAGACCTTTTCTTTTTCCTTTTTTGTTTGTCCTCGGTCTCCATAAGGTAGCGAATATTAAAACAAATGTGCTTTTAATCGTCTGTATGGTTCCGAAGGCTCATTTACTTCTGATGATAAACAGTAAGTTTGTACGCAGACCCTACCTCTTGCGGCAATCGATTCTTCATCGTTTGGGGATATTGATGACCAAGAAATTTGAAACTGAGTTTTAAGTGGCGTGTTGTAGCGGTTAATAGCCCCGGACTCAAGCTCTGGTGTTTCTGGTCAGTAGAGTGCGGGTTTGAGTCCCGGTCTTGGCACTTGTTTCCTTGAGCAAGACACTTAACTATTAATGCTTTGTGCTTCGGATAGGACGTTTTAGTCGACTATCGAGTACGTGAATTTGAGTATGAGTCATTTTGAAGTCAAGTATTGAGTATTTTTAAAACACCTTTCCAACCATATTCATTTCACAACAAACGCTTTGTATAGCCAAAAGCGACCAAGTGTTAATGACAACTTCCAAGGCGCACAAAACAGTTTCACTCAATTAGTGCTTATAAAGATAGCGAGTATAGAATATTTAATTCGTCGTATTACAGGTCCCAACATAGAGCCTTGTGGAACAACAGTTTGTTGATGGCTCATAAAATACAATCATTTTCATGCATACTGATTAAAAAGTGGCTCCGAAAAGAATGCTCCTATAAATGCTCTTGTAAACTATCTCTCTCGATGTATACGGGTATTAATAAACACAAAATTATATTCTTAAATATTCCTGATGCAAATTTAAAATCATTTAAATTGTTGCTGCTAAAATAAAGGATTCGAACTGCATCTAGCTACCGGGCAAGCTCGGTTTTCTAGTAAGTCATCTACTCTAGGAGGCAAATGTCGTGGGTTCGAATCCCACCTGAGCAATATGCCTGTAGATTATTTTCACAGGACTCGGGAAACTATTGAGTGTGAAGTGCTTAAAGAGGGGCTTCAATGTCAAATTTAATTTGTGATACACTAATTTTTCAACAGATAGATTCCTCATAAAATGCAGGGAAAAATACAACTAACTCTTTTATAACGAAACTTGAAACGTAACGTACAGTTTTTATTTCCCAGCCAAAAGGTCAAATCCAATGCTGTTTTGATTGATGTCATCAGAATTCAGGAATAAACTAAAGGTTCTCTGTACAAGAAAGAACAGACCACTATTTGAAATATTTGAAATGTGACGTTTTCGAACGTTATTGGTATTTAATTTTTGTTTTGCACTAACCCTTGAAGGGTATATCAAACACAATGGCATTTTACACTGTTTTAACGGGAGGTTATATATAGACTCTTTACGACTTTAAGTTGGGAAGGTATTGCATTCTGCTCTTCCAGCCAGGCTCCTAGTCCTAGTGGATGATACCCTAGTGGCAGTTGATTTGGGTCGATAGCCCAAATCTCTTAAGTGTAGCCCTCACCTTGAAGTGGCCGTCCGGCCTTGTGATTTTAGGCGATCTCTCATAAAGAAAGAAAGAAAGTGGATCACAAAACTGAATTTGAATGTGGATCCCCTCTTTGACATCGATGTGTGTGTATAAAACAAACACACTATTCTTTATTCCCGATGCAAATTTAACATCTATGGAGTCTCTCAGGTCGATTATGAGGACAGCGCCAAACAACACATAATTTCCATCCGCTAGTTTTCAACAACCGACCTTTGGAAGTTTAATCATCAGTGGTCGCATTTTTGTGTGAAAACAATGATGAACAATCTGTTTGACTGCGGTTCTTGTGTTGTATATTTTACGATTTAGCAGAAATCAAAATAAGAACAGAGTATACGGTGCATTTTTGTTCAACTAAACAAGGACAATTGGTACTGCTACCAAAGTAACAACAAAGTTTTGTCCATGGAAACTTGATTTTAATTGAAAACCACCGTTATATCAATAACACAGTTTTTATAATATTGCGCTTTAATATCACACCCGAGGGCGTCTGAAAGCGCTCGTTGTTTGTTTTCTAAAAGGTATGCGGAGCTACGTTCGAAATTATAAGACACATTTATTTACTCAGTCAGTACCATGGTGTACCGGTTTACAAGCTTTGGCGCAATCTGCGGCCAACTACACCAGTAAACACCGGGGCAAACCTGTTCACTTAACGACAAGTGTACTGGGTCAGTCAACCTCGTTCCCAGAGCAACTGGCCCCTCTCATTCGATCTTGTGATACGTCTAACTGTATGCAGTTTAGGGTGACCATAAGCCACAACCACGGCACGTTTGCGTGGTTGTGGCATCATATGTAAGAAGCCACAACCACGGCACGTTTTCGTGGTTGTGGCATCATTATGTATGAAGCCACAACCACGGCACGTTTGCGTGGTTGTGGCATCATTATGTATGAAGCCACAACCACGGCACGTTTGCGTGGTTGTGGCATCATGTGTATGAAGCCACAACCACGGCACGTTTGCGTGGTTGTGGCATCATACATTACTATGTATGAAGCCACAACCACGGCACGTTTGCGTGGTTGTGGCATCAGACGTATTAAGCCACAACCACGGTACGTTTGCGTGGTTGTGGCATCATAATGTATGAAGCCACAACCACGGCACGTTTGCGTGGTTGTGGCATCATGTATGAAGCCACAACCACGGCACGTTTGCGTGGTTGTGGCATCATAATGTATGAAGCCACAACCACGGCACGTTTGCGTGGTTGTGCCATCATGTAGGAAGCCACAACCACGGCACGTTTGCGTGGTGGTGGCACCATGTATGAAGCCACAGCCATGGCACGTTTGCGCGGTTGTGGCATCATGTATGAAACCACAACCACGGCACGTTTGCGTGGTTGTGGCATCATGTATGAAGCCAATCACACAACAATCACGGTTTCAGCTTTCTCGCGTGTTCAGTTTTCCGGGTGACGTATAGCCGTACATTTCTGCACGTATAGTCATGGTCTCCCGTGCTCTAAAAATCGTCAGAATATACCACCGCGAGTACTGTAGTTCTCTCAGTGACCCCAAATTGTTTAATGTGATTAGTCTTCTCACAAAGTTCTCTTAGACAATCCACGCATTCACCCCTCGATGTACGCCGCCATGACAGCTACCGAAGAGAGTATAGCAACGCAGAAGACTCAGTACGGCACTAAAATGGACTACTTTCGCTTGCTGTGCGCAGGCATGGCATGACGTAATGTTACCGTATTTGGTCACCCGGAAAACTGAATACGCCGGAAAGCTGAAACCGCGACACCGGATCCGAAAAAACCCCTAGAGCTGTAAGTTTCAGTGCGCTTGACCGCTGGGCCACGACACGCAATCGTGATAATCATATTTGTAAGCTTACAGTGTGATTGTTCAGAGCAAGAGGGTTTCAAAATAGCAAAAACTCTAAATTGAAATTGTGAGCCTTTCTTTTTGGAGAAAGGGGAAAGTTCAGTACAGAAAGAAAACTACTGCAATAAACTCTGATAATGACCCATATCGAAATTAATAATATTATGCAGAATTGTGAACGAACACAAAAGTTCACTTCCACCACCCGGACAAATATAGGATGGCACAATGGAAGCTTCGATGTAACTGCAATGAAAATTGTTCCGGTGCACGCCGGTTCAATAATGACGTTAGTTCGCATAACAATAGTTACGTTTTCTCGAAATGTATACCCGAGTGTATGTGGCGAGCTTTACAATAAATACAAACATACATGTTCTTGTACAGAATGTCATTTTGTCTTCAATATACTTTTATAGAGACCAATGAGGAACTCACTCCGCGGCAGTGAAGTTAATAACAAGAAGTCCCCCCCCCCCTCCCCCTCGCCGATCCACTAAGCGAAAGTAGTAGTCCCGACCGATTTCCTACC
Source organism: Plazaster borealis (assembly GCA_021014325.1). Taxonomy (NCBI): domain Eukaryota; kingdom Metazoa; phylum Echinodermata; class Asteroidea; order Forcipulatida; family Labidiasteridae; genus Plazaster; species Plazaster borealis. Next base: position 5,313,665 of record CM037470.1, read on the forward strand.
TTCGTCCCAGGTAGTAGTTAAGAAGCAGGGCTCGATTTCACAAAGAGTTAAGATTGATCGTAACTGCAAATCCATCGCAGTTGCTTAGCAATGATGTCATAATACAAATCACTATGGTAAGATGAATCATAGTGATTTGTGAAATCGACCCCAGGGCAGTTCTTTTCAGAACTTGGTAGTCTCCCGAATTCCGAAATCTACTCTGCGGCAATAGAAGTCTCCCGAAGTCCGAAATCTACTCCGCGGCAGTAGAATATAGCAAGACAAGTTCTCAAAGAACACAAATCTACACAGCGAAGTAGATATACACATGGTGCAAGCCAAATATACCTTTATATCTACCATGCAATGCCTCAAATCCTATATACTTGTATTTGTTGTTATTACAATTTACTGTACACTCCGGTTTGGATAATGCTTCATCTCTACGCCCTGTAAACCAACACAGTAAATTGATTTTTTTTTTATACACGCTCTGTGCAGGGATTTCATTAGTTCTTGTAGTTCAGTATTTTAACGGATTTATCTTCTTGAGCCATAAGATATGGCAGATATTTACAAACGCCTTAACTACAACTTTATTGAGAGTCATTTGCAGATTGCTTATCCGGCCACAATAATTTGGATCGTGCTTTTCTTGGGATATTTAGCTTCTCGGAATAACATGGGCAAACTAAAATCAAAAGAAAAGCACGATATTTATGTCCAGCGTCGTCTTTAGGGGGCATTTGGAAGCGTACACGTGCATAAAGTTTGCCTTATCATATCTCCCAATACGCAGATCCACAATGCAAATAATTTTATCTCTGATGAGATAGGGTGGTTTAAATATAGCACACTGCAAGTAGTTCTTGGAGACAGGTACAGTTTGGCAATAATTTTGGGGAATACTGCTTAGTTTCAATGTACAATCTTACATGCAGCTTGTTAAATCCATACAATGCACTGATCCTGAAATTCCGTCTGAAATGCTGTCAAAGTCACAGTTGATTATTTCTTCAACTTCAACTTCGAATCGACATATATTTCCACATTGGTGAAAAAAGGAGAACAATAAACAAATTTAGATCAATTATTTAAATCAAGGACAATCAAGAACTGATTGTGAACAAAATAAACAATGAAAACAATAAATAATTATATAGTAATAATAATAACAAGCATTTATATAGCGCCAAAATCCGCCTAAAAAGACGCCCAAGGCGCTCAACAGATAAAAAGAATGATGTAAATCGAGAAGCCAATAAACAGACCGGTAAATATAAAACAACTGTAAATAAAAACAGGAATTCCATGAACCCCTAAAAAACATGAAACTAGTAAAAACTTAAAGCAGTCTTTAGAAGGAGGAATACAGGAAGAATCATTAACCAAACAGTAATACACTTCATGGATGCAGACAATCCATAATAAAGTTAGTACACAACAATATTTCAAATAAAGTACCCGGTAGTAATTATATAAAAGAATGGGCAAGTTAAACACACTAGGACCTGGTTATTCTAAAGCCAATAATCAATAAACAGAAAAGTAGCGACTGAAAATATATCACAATATAAAGGTATTGGTATTGTAATCTCACAATGACTGAACATTATTATACTACAAAAGGTATTTACAAGATGTGATCAAAAGGGGAGAAGTTTCCAGCACATGCACCCTCAACCAGATCCTCAGCATCAGGCCATTAACAAATACACATACAACAAAAGTGTTGAACAGTAACAATGAACAACACAAGAGGGGAGAGGATACCAGCACATACACCCTTACCCACATCCGCATCTGGCCATACAAAAATGAAATACATAAAATAAAAACAGTAGTAAATTCACATAGAACCAGTAATAGACTGATCGCAATGATGAAGCCATGGTAAATGCCAGGTAACTGAAACAAGTATTACCTTAAAGTAAATAAATGAGTCTTTAGGGTTCTCTTAAACTGGTTAGTGGAGTCCGCTAGAATTATGTGTGAAGGAAGGTTGTTCCAGAGGGATGTAGCAGAAAATTGGAAAGCACGAGTAGGCCATACCCCATGAGCGACGGAATTGCGAGGGACAATAAGTTTAACAGATTGTGAAGACCGCAGGTTCCGTTTTGGTATGGCTCGGTAAGGCGTCAATAAGGTACTCTGGTGCTCTTCCACTAAGTGTGTGAAAAGCCAGCAGCAAAACCTTGAAAATTATGCGTTCACACACTAGCAGCCAATGAAGGGACTTCAGAGCTTGACATGAAAATAATATAAAGACATTGATACGGAGCAAATCAATATGGGGGCATTTTCAGAAGCCAAAAGGAGGCTTGTATTGAAATTCCCACTGACAAAATCATGCAAAACGAAACAAATTACAGCATAAACAAAAGCAACATCAAACAAATATTAACATTTAAAAAAAAAAAAAAAAAAATGGCTCTGGAGTAAGGGAGTATCTATTAGTGTTGTCGGGCCACGGGATGATTTCACAAAGAGCTAAGACTGATCTTAACCTATGTGTATCAATCTTAAATACTAAGCAAAATATGATGTCACAAAACAAATCACCATGATGACGACATTATTGCAACTCTTCTTAAGACTAATCCTAGCGCCTTGTGAAATCAAGCCCAGGGCATGTCGAGGATCCCCTGCAAGCACATTGATGTTAAAATGTCACTACACATTCATTGTAAAATGCGCTATATAAGAACTATAGTTATTATTCAAAGGGGTCCTGTAGCAAGGACACCGCGCTAAAACATTATTTTTACTTCATCTTGAATTTATTTTTCTCTTCTGAGGGTCTGCAGATATCAATCATTAAAAAAAGAAAAAGAAAACAAATTTGTTTTAATTCCATCTAGGATGCTAGCTGTTTTCTTTTTTTTTCTTTTTTTACAATACCGTATATTCCAGAAGGATTTCTAAACAAAGGCATTGGGGATAAGCATTCAAACAGCTGAACGGGCTGAACGAAGTTTCTCAGACAAATGAATATTTCCCTGTTTGCTTGGGTTGATATGAGGATAGAATATACAAACAAAACAAAACAAAATTGTTATTAAGTAAGACGTGATTTTGTTTTGCTGTCAGCTACAGTAGAGGTATATTTGCGCTTGCACAGGTTCCCTTTAAAAAACGTTCAATTGTGCCATTTACATAAGGGTACATCAAGGTATAATAAGTATAACAACTATTCTCTTCTAAAGTGTTTCTGTTCGTTGATGTATTTGGATGCCCATAAAAACGTACTCTAAAAACTCCCGGATCAGAATTCACCAGGGCAATATTTCACATAGGGTCTGTATACGTTTGGTAATGACTCTGAAAATTAATGGCAATACAAATTTACTTTGTAAGAAGTACAGCAGCTTTGGATCGTATAAAGCATTTTGAGAAACCTTTTACTTGGAAGTACTTCGGTTATGGAAAAAGATATCACTTTTTATCCCCAAAAAATTTAAATCTGAGAAACGTTACTGTCAGTAACGCTTCTCAGATTGTGTATTCCAATTGCAGATTTTTTCTTCCTGCTTGGACATAACCGCTCCAGATTTTCAGCAATATCTCAAAAACGCTACCACCTTTTGAAATTTAATTTCTACACAGGTTAGTTTTATGGTATATATCTACAACTATAGGATTGAAACTAACTGTGGGTTCCAATTACCAAACGTATACAGTCCCTGTTAGATGAGTTGTTAATATCAACCTTGCGATTTGTATTGTGACATCACAGTTTGGTTAGCAATATTAAAATTGATGCATAGTTTAGATCAATTTTAGCTCTTGTGAGATCGGCCCCGGGGGCCCTGACCACTTTCTCGGTCAAGCTGACCCGGAAAATGGTTATCAAAGTGGATTTAGACTCGGATTTTGCTTCTGTTTGACACAGTTTCGGTCAATTTGACATGATTCCAGATCATTCTGACCCATAAATGGGTTAGGCCCCCATGGGACCACGAACCGGGTCAATTCTAGACTTGACTCAAGTCCCAATTCTGTGCCATCGCCAGAAAACTATTGTTTTGTGATGGTCTGCATTCCCCAACCTGTTCCGCACGCGGGACCACATTTTGACGGCGAGCACGCACTGTACGGCTTGTTTGCTAGCCTGGCGCGATATGCTTGGGGACCTCTCGCACGAGAACGGGACTTGAATCAAGTCTAGGTCAATTCTGACCCGGGAGCTTTTAGAGTGTAACACGTTTTGATCCAGTGCAAACAGAATCGTCGCATAATGGTGAATAATTTGAAAAAACCCCTAATATTGACATTAGGGAAAAATCTTGAGAAATATTCTAACTTCCTTAAGCCCTGGTCAATTGAACGTAAACGATAATTGTATAGGCTATCTTTTAAAATAAAATATAACAATCCACCAAAATCATTGGCGAACACACCAATAGGCACAAGGCTAGGAAAGAGAGCAAATATCTAATTTTCTGCAAAAACTCAGATTTTCAATATTTGTTATTAATATAAATTTTTCTTCAAAATTGAAGATTTAAGAAATTGCCGTTAAGTTGCATGTATGATTAGCTTTCAAAAGTTAACAATAATGTTTTAACTTTGGCTGTGTCTGGTTTACCGTAGAATTGATGGTTATTATTATATATTTGTGGTAATGCAATCCAAGATGCCTCATAAGTGAACTTAATCTAAAACTGAAACTCCCTTCCTTGTCTTCTCTCCATTGGGTTATTGGCTAGTACAGTGATTAAGTTCGCCTTTGAGATCCCTTGGCTTCACAACCAGAATAAATGGAATGAAATGAAAACACTGTAGCTTGCAAGCCTGAGGAAACCTGTAAACAAGGGTGCGTGCTGTTATGCGAACCAGAATCACGGGGTAACCCCTACTCTTCCACGATAAGTGTTCTGGGTTCTTTTAAGTGCACTACCAATCCTATTACAGGGGACCTACGGCTTAATGTCCCATCAGACAGACAGATCGCGATTATGGTGAAGTATCTTGCCCACGGAACACAAGTGGAACGACCGGGACTGGGGCCCGCACTCTGCTGATCAGAAATACATGAGAGTCCGGTGCTATTAACCGCTCTGCGACGACACGCCACAAAGGCTCACGGGTGCACCCCACTATACAGTGCAAAATTCTTAATATTCAACAACAAAAATAACAAATACTTAGAAGTCTCACATTTTTTTACAGTAAAGGGAAAATTATCCATTGACTCTTGAACTTGTTTCCTCTGCTAAATTTAATATTGGGGAGTCTGAAGGCCCGGAGAGGTATTCTCCCTCCAAATAAAAACACCCTTAAAGCAGTGAAAGTTTCCAAACGTCCGAGCATCAATCTTGAAAAATGTCCATACACCTCTCGGAAATAGGACCAGTTTTTTTCAGGGCATATGCCATCCAAAATACCTCAAGCTGGAAGTCAACAACCCCAGGTCACAATTGGGAATTTTGTTTTTACACTTTCCCCCTTTTTGGGGGGCTCTCAAATTTGTCTAATATACACCAATCCTTCGCCGATCTTAAACTCTTGGTGGCAGCAGAAACGCCTCCATTACTGCGGTGGTACCTGGGTGGTACTGTGCTGCCTATCGATGAGCTTAAGGGCTGCGCTACACTAGTTAATTTATAAATGGTTATATGTCAATAATGGTTGTTTATAAATAATAGTTACATAAGTGGCAAGGTCGTACCACCGCAGTACCACCGCAGTTTGTCTGCTGCCACCAAGAGTTCAAGATCGGTGAAGGATTGGTGTATAGAATATTTTGAGGGCCTACAAAATATTAATGAGGCCGACGCTTTGTTTACTTCCTATTTGGTGGGGTACACCCTCACGTTGGTTTTGTATTATTCAACAAAATAAACTAAATAAACATATCAACCTATTATGAAGCCATCATTGGGTTTCCACGTCGGTTTTTACGTATCGTCTCTATAACCTCGATTTAATTAGCAGAGTTTGGTATAGGTTATGTATACACATTTGACTGCGAGTATATTGATTCCGACCCCTGCCCCATATTAGATATTAGTTGATGAACTAGTTATCGTGAGGATCATAAATTGAGATGAATTAATTATTAGCTTTTTATTCGATGCAATCGATTATTATATGTGGCGGTTTGTCAGAATCGATGCTGTTGACGTGATAGGTTCTTTATCATATAGCCTTGGCTTCTGGGAAATTTTGTGTGCCCCTTTTCTTTTTGGTTTACAAAATTTGGGCGGACCTCCCTTGTTTCCCCATGCTTGCTATCGATAGACTGTTGTCTCAGAATTTGATCCTTTCGGCGATCACAGATAATCAACATTATTAATGTAGATACAACAAACTTGTTAGAAATTCAAAATTACAACAAGGAGTCATTCTGGTTCCTGTATTCATTTAATATTAACAAATAACGCCAACCAATATGAAAGAATAATAGGAATATAATACCCAGACACGGACCTTACCCACACTCTAAAAACTCGCGGCTCAAAATTGGCCCGAATACATGTCCCTTTGGGCCTGACCCACATCCGGGTGAGTATGACCCGGACTCTGTATCAAAATGACCCAGAAATGTGTCAAATTGATGCACAGTCCGGGTCAAAATACAATTTTTTGACCAGTTTCCGGGTCAGCCTGACCCGGAATGGGTCAGGCCCCCTAGGACCCAGAATCCGGGTCAATTGTGACCGTGGAGGTGTTTTTTTTTAGTGCATTTAAACATTAAAACACGACTCTATGTCCTACGGTTTTAAGGTTTTCGGGTCTACAGCTTTGGAGTGTTACACTGAATATTGGACAGCGCCATCATTTATCTATCAATAATATAATGTTGTCTCTGCCTTCTCCTTTTCCCAGACAGATAACCTCCTTTAAAGTCTGCCTCATTCACTAATTAATTACTTTTTCTCCCTCTTCCCACCTTTGATTTTGCCCTTTGTGTTTCCAACTTCTTGTGGTCAAACCAGCCCCTTCCCTCTAAACCCCCTTGTCTCCTGATTAATGGTTACCCCTTGCTTTTTCTGTTTGCTTTCTGCCTCTCTGAAAGAACATTGTACATTATGCCAAATTTGCTAATCGCATGTCTAATGTGTTGTTTTTCCTTTGAAAAAGTAATTGATGTTCAGATTTACAGAATTTCAAACTATCACCGTACATTTTATCATTTTACTCGCAATGGAAATTGTTTTGAACCGTAATGAATTTTCAACACGTAAAGGGTTTTTTTCCCCTACAAAAATCCATACGCTAACAACATTCAACCGGCACCATGCTGCACTATACAATCCCAATTATAACATCTTCTAAAAAGGCCAACGTCCGTTAAAAACGATAACATTCAAGATAACCATTCAATTACCATGTTCAGCCTTTCAGCAGAAAACACTGTAAGGAGTCAGTTGATGCATCATTATTTCCCAATTTGATCTTTATTGTGGCGGCCACCATGGCAACTGGGGCTCGGGGTTTTTCACCAAGGTTTCAAAAACAGCATGCAATACACCGAACACTCAATAGTAATATAATTCATTCATTCATTCATTTATTCATTGCTGGTTTATTAATTAAAAAAAAACCACATGGCAGCCAAGGGCTAAAAAGTCAAAAGGATAAAAAGCAAGCAAGTCAAAAAGGCAGACAAAACAGAAAAACCCCAGTTATATAATGTGCACAAGGCACTAATGAAGATAAAAAAACAAAACAATTGCTTTAAAAAACACACCAAAAGGTACACAAACCACATTGGATGACAAAAATTAAAAACAAAAACTGAAAAGGAAGCTGTTTGTATACAATAATAATGATTAGGCAGTAAATCAATTGGAAAGTTTAAGGCACTGAACAGTACAAGTTTGGTAATTGTCAAAGACCAGTGTTCTCACTTGTGTATCCCAACATATGCATAAAATAACAAGGCTGTGAAAATTTGGGCTCAATTGGTAATCGAAGTTGCAAGAAAATGATGAAAGAAAAAACACCCTTGTGGTACAAATTTGTGTGCTTTCAGATAGGAATAAAAGGCTTCTTGCAAGAAGTCATTTATTATTTTAGTGAGAAATTACCTCTTTCTCAAAAACTACGTTACTTCAGAGGGAGTCGTTTCTCACAATGTTTTATACTATCAACAGCTCTCTGTTGCTCGTTACCAAGTCAGTTTTTATGCTAATATATATTTTGAGTAATTACCAAACGTGTACAGTGCCTTCAAGTAAATCAATAAATAATATGGAATGGCACTGTTCCTGAATAAATTATTAGTTTTACAGAAGAATTGCTGGTAGTGAATGTCTTAGGGAACTCGGTAAAGATCGGTAAAGATCGGAGGGGAACCCGTATATGAACGATTTCCATAAAAGCGCTTTCCTTTTGTAGAGTTGAAAACAGTCCTCCAGATAAACATATCCATCTGAAATACTGTCAAAGTGACGGATATACATTTTGAAGATGTCAAACCGTTGGTTATTTGGATTACCGCAAGGGAAATAAGCCCGATGAAATTGAAATGATCTCTGCCTGACGAAACATAGGCTATAAACCCTATTTTTGGTGATTGCACAAAAAAGTAACCACCAAATACGGAAAAAAAAACATATAAATTGTATGATTAATAAAAACAGGACGATTTGAATGATTTACCCACCTAAAAAAAACCAAAAAACCAAAAAAAAAAAACGAAGAAAAGAAGAAAGACAAAAAAACAAGAACAAAACATACGATAATCCCTTAAATACTTTTTTAAAAACCAGAGGATTGGATGAATGTACTTTTCCGAAAACATCGAATGTGTCAGACTGCAAATTCTCTAGCAGGACAGTTTGACGTGTAGAATGACTGGTTTATGAAAGGTCGAACGTGGAGTACCTTGTACATTCATGATTATACTATGTGTTTCTCGCCCACCCCACAAACCATGTCTCCTGCAAGGCGGGCAATTTTGACGGATCCGTTGTGACACGCACTATAATTTTCCAACCTATTTACAATAATAATTTAGGACGAGTCACATACCACAGGTCGGTATCTACCTTCATCGAGTACCGGTATCATGCGAATGTTGCAAGTTACACATACATTGAATAGACTGCCCGAAACATCTCTATACAAAGTGTCAAACAACATACGCCAATGGCAGACAATGACACGTATATATGTCACCAATCATCAATCATTCTCACGAACAAGATTGCCGCATCGATGATTGGAACATTGTCAAACTCATCGTACTGTTGTCACATTATTTGTGCTGGAGCTTCTGCCTGTCATTTATCTTTATTAGATAGAGCGCAGGGGCGTATTTTTTTTAATATTGTTGGAGAATGGTAAGGATCAACGTTACAACCTCTTCCCCACCGTAGGTCTGTAGCCATGCAGCCTCTGTTTTTATACAAATACTTTCATGGTAAGTGTGCCACCATTGTGCATGACCTGGTTCCTCCTATCAGGGTGTTTGAGCGTCAAACCAGGCTTTATGCTTGTTCTCACCCATAAACTCTTGCTTTGCTGAGATGCAGAACAAAGAGCCATAACAACAGCTTTATTCCACCTACTGCATCTCTTTTGGAACTCCTTGTCTGGTGCATAATGATTCCCTCCATCCTACAATCGAAACTGTTTTAAGAGGAATATCAATTCCTACCTTCAGCTCCTCTGAGTTATGTTGATCTTATTTTTTTTCTTCTGTAGCCCCTTACCAAGAGTTGCTTATAGCCGTGTGTGGGGCAACTTGTTAACAAAAAATAACCTGTCAACCTCCTGGCACCTGCGCAGCATAAACACAGTAACCCAATATATTTGTTTTTACATCATCGATATTATGGTCACCATTCCTCAGCCTATCTTTCAAGCCGCAGTCTAATACAGCATCTGACTCCCCCCAATGCACATGCAATTCAGCCAGCAGACAACCCAGATAGCCCATGAACATTGAAACAATTGACGGTTTTGTCAACAAGTTACTTTAAAGGCAGAGGACACTATTGGTAATTACTCAAAATAATTATTGGCATAAAACCTTACTTGGTAACGAGTAATGGGGAGCTGTTGATAGTATAACACATTGTGAGAAACGGCTCCCCTGAAGTAAAGTAGTTTTCGAGAAAGAAGTAATTTTCCACGAATTTGATTTCGAGACCTCGGAATTAGATTTTGAGGTCTCGAAATCAAGCATCTGAAAGCACACAACTTCATGTGACAAGGGTGTTTTTTCTTGCATTATTATCTCGCAACTTCGACGACCAATTGAGCTCAAATTTTCACAGGTTTGTTAATTTATGCATATGTCGAGATACCCCAAGTGAGAAGACTGGTCTTTGACAATTACCAATAGTGTCCAGTGTCTTTAAAGGGGTTGTATACGTTTGGTTGTTTGTTTCAATCTTGTAGATATGTACAATAAAACTAACCTGTGAAAATTTTACTTCAAAAGGCGGTAGAGTTTTTGAGATATTGCCGAAAATCTGGAGCGGGTTATGTCCACGCAGGAAGAATAATCTGCAATTGGAAAACACTATCTGAGAAAACGTTAATGCAGTAACGCTTCTCAGATTCTTTTTATTTATTTTTTTATAAAAAGTGACATCTTTTTCCATAACCGCAGTACTTCTAAGTGCAAAGTTTCTCAGAATGAATTATTCTATCCAGTACTTCTTACCAAGTAAGTTGTTATTGCCCTATAATTTTAAGAGTGATTACCAAACGTATACAGACCCTTTGACGTTACATGTATTTATTAACCGATGATGCAACGATAGTATACTATACGTTTTATCAACTTTAGCACAAGTGCTTAGTACATTCTTACACATTATTCTTTATTGAACTTGTAATTGATAATTGATTATTACTATACGTTACTATTCATGCTACAGTCAATATAAACCTATACATCTTAGTTCATGTGTTTTGATGCTTAAACAATATTATTATTATAAGGATGTAGAAATAAAGTTGACAAAATTATTATTGAATGACGAAATTCCACCAAATTGTTATATTTTCCATGTCGTTAACTTAAATCAAACGTTGATTCGATGTTGATTTATGAACCAAACAGGAATAACCTAAAGCAATCGTTGATTCGACGTTAATCATCAAAAAGGGATAAGCGGTAACACAAGCCGTATAATGAGTCAACGTACTAATATTCAATCAACAAAAACAGACCAACCGTGACTATACCTCGTTGGGTCAATGTTTAAAGGGGTTGTATACGTTTGGTAATTGGAACCCACTGTTTGTTTCAACCCTCTGTTGTATATATGTATCATAAAACTAACTTCATTTCAAAAGATGTCAGCGTTTTTGAGATATTGCCGGATTGAAAACAAACAGTGGGTTCCAATTACCAAACGTATGCAATCCCTTTTAGTCAAATTAGTGATTGCAATCGTTTTGTAGATCCAGTCACAGTTGACTTGTTCAATGTTGACGCTAATTATGGTAAAAAAAAAACCTTTATTATTCCACACTGGGGAAATTAAACTGTCCTTGATTCAAACAGTACAGACAAAAACACTAAAATATAGAACAATAAACAAACTGACATATTTATAACCCAAAATTGATTTGTTTCTTTCTTTCATCATGATGATACTGCCAAATGCTAACGCCTTGTTAGTAAATAATTAGCATGAGCATTTTGATGCTTTATTGAGCTTTCAAGATAAACTCATCGTGATTGAACAAGCTCGTAGAGCACTTTAAGGAGAGTCCTTCTATTTTGTAGCGATCTCATCAAACGGGACTGTTTGGAGAAGACAAAATGGTCAACTCAAATCAAGCAAGCTTACGAGAAGGGTGCCCGCTATCATTTTTCTGCGGGCCGCTGGAGAAATTCCAAATGTTCCCCAGTAAACTGTACATAAAATGAATAACTTTGATTGTAACCAAGCACTTCATTGGGAAATGGTTAATGTAGTATTCGTGGTTTCTCCATTCAGTTTTTTGCGGCAAAGAAAAGGATTCATAATAAGATTGAACAATCTCTGGATAAAGAAATTAATTTGTTGGAGTCTCACATTCATGCTTATCCAATTAACTCCAGAGTGTTGACAAGTTGCATGATAAGAAACAATTTCTGTATAGACTGAAGGTGAATAACGTACTTTTGCACAATATTGGGCTGGCAAATAGTTCAAAATGTACTTTTTGTAACTCAGAGGAAGAGACTCTTTCTCACTTATTTTGTAGCTGCACTTATGTAAAATCCTTTTGGAGTTGTATACACGATTTGATGGCTTCTATGTTGAGGATAAACATTGTCAAAGTTCTCTTATGTTTGGTTACAGCATTTATGACCCCTTTTTGTTGATTAATCATTTAATTATTTTAGGTAAACAACATATTTATAAATGTAAGTACAAAGAAAAACCTCCTGTATTTAACTCCTTCAAAAAAAGTGTAATGTTAATTGAGGGTATTTAATATAAGATTGCCCAAAAGAGAGAAAAGTTAGACATCCACAATCGTATTTAATCGCTGATTTAACGTTATTTTATCAACCAAAAACAGTGAACACTCAACACAAACGTTGATTAAACGTTAAATTATCAACCCAAAGAGACCAACTACGAAAACCTAGAACAAACATTAATTAAACGTTAGTTCATTAATCAGAAATGAAAACCTAAATCTAACGTTGATTTAACGTTATTTTATCAAGCAAAGACGGCCCGACCATGAACACTTAGAACAAACGTTGATTTAACGTTAATTTATCAACCCAAAACATTCTAACCATGAACACCTAGAACAACATTGATTTATTAACCAGAAACGGACCAACCAAAAAAACCTATTGATTTAGCGTTATGTTATTAACCAGAAACGTTCCAACCATGGAAATCTAGAACAAACGTTGACTTAACGTTATTTTATCAACCAAAATAGACAACCATGAAAGTCTAAAACAAACTTTGATTTAACTTCAATTTATCAACCCAAATGGAAACCTACAACAAACGTTGTTTCATCAACCAAAAAGGGACTAACCCTGAAAACCTAAATCAAATGTTGATTTTACGTTTTTTAGTTGACAAGAATCCAAAATAAACCGTAACCTTATGACAACGTTTATTTAACGTTAGTAAATGAATCATAACAAAAAAATTGCCATGCGAACCAAAATTATCAACGTTGATTCAACGCTCATATGCTATATGGGAATAAACACTTTAAACCGGTCAAGCTCAACGAGGATCCAGCAATATTTAGGTCCTAGCATCAGCAGCAGTCCTGAATTCTTCTGAAGATGAGCAGAGTACACTCTTCGAAACACCGAGACCACAACAATAGCTCCAAAAGAAATTTTACACAATTTTGTTAACCAGAAAAAAAAGTCACAAGCCAAAGTGTCATTCCAGACTTACCCTCTTAGACCGGTTTCCCGCAAGTTCTAGCTCCGAAAAAAAATATAAAAAATCATAAAGCAATTTGTTTCTTAGTAGCTCTCATCTATAGAATTGGGCCCTGCTCATACAGATATTGATTTGCTCATTTCATTTTCCCCCTAGTGCCGTCCTGGTGATGGAATGAAAGGTTTCTTTGAGCTTCTTTATGAAGAGCCAACTAAGCTCATGATTCTCGGTGCAAGCTGCTCGGTAGTATCACAACCCGTAGCGGAGACTAGTCAACACTGGAACATGGTACAGGTAGGTTCAATTAGTGTGTATACTCAAAGTATAGACCCCTTGCATATGATGTCACAAGACCCAAACAGCTCCCTCACTTGGGGTCAATGCAAACCAATCATTTTTTTGCTGAGAATTGTGCGCGGCACGTACAACGCGTGTATGTTTCCATTGTTTGACGTCAGAGATGGCGGCCAATACAAGGGGGGCCTATTTATGAAATTGTTCAAATAATAGATGCTTAGGGGCCTGGGTGGCACCTTTAGTTGACCATCCGACTTTTACCAAGTTGACCCAATTTTTGGCAAGTGGGACATGTCATTTTTGTATATAGGGGGGCCTACTGGTCATAGCTGTAGGGCTCAATGTTATGGCACTGCTTACCAAAGAGCTCTGTGGATACAGCCCAAAGAATCGCGCCTTAAGCGCAGATTTTTGTGATAATAAGCAGCACCGTAAAATTTAGCCCAGCACCTGTCCACAGAGAAAAGTGTTTAAAGGGGCAGTGTCGTCATGATCAAAGCAGGGCTGTGGCTGTGTGCATTGAATTATGAACTCTCACCAAGTTACTGCACGCGCGCTCACCTGCTCTCCCCATAGCTTATAAGGGAGGGTGTGCGCGTGCAGTAATGGGGAGCTTTGGGACGCTAGGTGGCAGCAGACTTACCAGGTAAATCCATTGTTCACGGTAATGTGCGCATGCTCAGAACTACGTAAACAATGGACATTTACCCGGTAATTCTGCTGCCACCTAGCGTTCCAAAGTCTCCCATTCACATTGGGTGAGAGTTCATAATTCCATTACAGCGACAGGCCTGCTTTGATATCATGACGACGACATAGCCCCTTTAATGTTAATAGACAACGAGAGAACAGCTGTTGTGTTCTAAGGAAATGTTGACGATTGCAAAGAGGGACTGTGAAAAAGAAAGTAGATGTTCTGGGCGTATGATAAGCAACATGTGCATCCATGCTGGTTACCGGTACTGCATACCCCTGAGGAGTTTCAAGAATGCTTGTGCTCAGTGAACAAGTTTAGTAATGGAGGTGGTTTGGTAGTAAGTCCCTAATGAACGCCTGTCACTACGTTTAAAAATCTTCAATTTTCTGCTATCGATGCGGCTTTCATATTATTTTACGTGAGTCTCACACTGGCCTTGGTTTCTATTAAAGGGGGGTGGGGGACACACATACTTTTGGTAATTACTCCAAAATTAATGACCACAAAAACTTACTTGTTAAGAGCACTGGAGCTGCTGATATTATCAAACTTTGTTAGAAACGACCCCTTTAAAATAATGTAGTTTTAGAGAAAGAGGTAATTTTTCACCCCAAAATTTGAATCTGAGAAAGGCTTCAGGTATCAGCCCAATTGAGCCAACATTTTCAAAAAGGTTTGTTATTTTAGGCATATGTTGGGATACACCAAGTGAGTATACTGGTCCTTTACAATTACCAAAAGTATATCCTGCCTTTATCGATGTGTAAACATTGACCTACTGACGGTCAGCATTTGATATTTATCAATTCAAACATTGTTGCAACTTGACCAACAGGCATATCCGATATTACCATCGATAAAGTTGACCATAACCTAAAGTGTTTTCTACGTTGTTTTTTTTTTCTCCGTGTCAATATTTGTTAGTCCTACGCTCCTTTAACCGGTGCGGGACAACTCGCCTCTTCCATTTCTGATTCGAGGGGTAGGCCTACAGACCTAGAGGTTACACTTAACTGTGAAGAGGGCATCACGGCTCCTTAAGCATGTTCTCTCTGCTTGATGAGTTGAGGGGTTTCTCCCTGTCTCTTTCCTAGTGATTAATCCTCAAGTCCGTTCCATCAATCTAGTGGTTGGGGGGGGTGTGACAAGACCTGTGAAAAGCTGTAATATGTCAATTTGAGAAAATAGGGCGCCTAAGGGTCTCTGTTAGTTCAGAGAACCCCAATTTCACGGCGTGCAGGCTAACAGGCTCACACAGGTTGTGTTTACTTAAAGGTGAACAAACATCAGCGTGATCAAGACTGCGCCACCTAGTGGCAAGCACTGACGTGTCGTGGCCGAGCGGATAAGAACACCGAACTCAAGCTCTGGTGTTTCTGATCAGCAGAGTTTGGGTTCGAATCCCAGTCGTGACACTTGTGTCCTTAAGCAAGACACTTAACCACATGCTTTGTCCTTCGGATGGGACGTTAAGCCGTAGGTCTCGTGTGTTGTGTAATGCACGTAAAAGAACCCAGTGCACTCATCGCACAGAGAAGGGGTTCGCCCCGGTGTTCCTGGTTTGATTGGCTGCATATCGCGCCACAGCACCTTTAAACCATTACATGGTGCTATGTAAAGGAAGAGGTCTCTTACTTCAACACGTAACTCCATTTACCTTGTAGGAAAAATACTGATCGCTTTGAGACACGCATCGGGAGTATTAAGCGCTATATAAGAACTGCATTGTTATATATTACTGAATAGTTCAGTCAAAATGCGACAATGCGATAGTACGACGCGACTATGCGCCGCTGATGGCGTAAAAGGCAAATGACACCAAATCAACAAAAATGCGACGACACGACTTGGAATAGGGACGGCATGACGCAACAGTACGGCAATGGCACGACCTGTCATTGCGTTGGCACATCGCGACAATACGACGGTACGACGTGACAATATGGCGGCACGGTGTGACTGTGCGACGTCTCAAGCGCCCCAAAGGCATTGGGATGTGCTGACCTGAGCACGGTAATTTTTCACCATTGGTCCATTTTCCATAACCTGAAAACCCCCGATCACTTTCTTTAAATATTATTTTTAAAAAATCTCGACCTCTATCAATATAATCACGTAGATCTGTGGTACATCATGTAAACCCAGTGTAAATGTGGGCATCGTACTCTAAAGTAGGGCTCGATCGCAACATTAACAATTTACCGATATATAAATAAATATATAAATAAATAAAATAACCTTTTACACTATACGCCGCTGGTGATAAGAGTTATTTAAACGAAGCAATGTTCATGTTGCACCAGTTACACAGCAACACGTTTATATCCCCTGCTGCAATACAGCCAGTCCCATCATGTATCTCCTCGCTGCACATGTAGTGGGGCAGATTGGGGAAATATTTGGGGGAATAGACCTTATGCATTGACGTCATCCAGCCGCCATCTTAGAGGTAAAATGATGACGAAACAATCAAAATGCACAGATTTGTACGCGCGGCGCACAGGATTGGCCAATGAGCAACCTCCTTTTGACCTCTAGGCGAGGGCGCCCTACTGTTATGACATCATGTGCATAAGGTCTATTGTGCCTTTGGCGATACAAGCATGGGATTTGGCACACAGTCAGAGTATGTCACGAGAAAGATATTTTGGTTAGACGGCACGAGTGTGGAGCCAACGAATCTGCATCATCTATATATTGAGTGCAGAGGCCCCAGATGTCGTCCCTGAGCCTAAAACAGAGAGTATATGGTCCATGTCCACTTGTTGTTCTCTCTTTAAAAATCTATATAATAATAGGCCTTCATAGGTAGAATAACAAGCAATTTTCAAAAGTTTCTAATTGGCTGCAATTACTTGTTATTGATCATATATTTTTTTCGAAGGATAAATCTGGGATGCCCATAGCCAAATATCTTGCTCATGACGTACTCTGACTGTGACAAATACCGTACTTGGATCATCAATTTACGTCAGGTGCACAATTTTAGTTAATAATAACACAATTTATATTTAATTAGTGCCTCAAGCTGATCCTACCCGTGGGGTACTTTACAACAATAAAATTCTTCAAGAATATGACGAACTTTAATTTAAAAACAAAAACAAACATAAACTTAAAAACACAAAAACAAGGTTTGCCAAACATCTTCCCCCAAACAAGGTTCTCCCAACGGATACTTGCATAATGGCAATTTATACTTTCAGTGGCACTAACTTAAAAACACAAAAAAACAGGTTCGCAAAACGACATACTTGCAAAAAACAAGGTTTGCCAAACATAATTTTAAAAACACAAAAACAAGGTTTGCCAAACATCTCCCCCAAACAAAGTTCTCCGAACGTACACTTGCATAATGGCAATTTATACTTTCAATGGCACTAACTACACAACCTATAATAACCTATGCACACTTGGGATCCTCCTTGTTGGCAAGCGATCCCACGCACGATTACTCTGTTCTGTCTTTTTACTCTCCATTCATCTCCCAAGGCATTGTACATCAATCAAGCTGTTGATTACTTTTCCCAACCGGTTACACTAAAGTAATTTTGTTCCAATATTCAGTGTTTTCATAATGTTTTGTACTACTCTTATAATTTACAGTCTTTTGGTCTTCGAGAGCACCGTTTCCTATAATAATGCCAATTGGTGGAACCCTGTTTGTGTACGCATCGTTTCATTCCGTTGCCAAGTGATAACAAGGCGGTTTTTTTTTTGCCGTACAAAGTCGCCGTTCCATTTTTTTTTAGCAGAGTAGGTGCAACTATAAGGAATTCAGCGAAAATATGCAGCGAATTTGAATGCTGTTCGATTGAGAAGATCGTTAAATTGAATGGTTATCTGTTTAAACCGCATGACGCAAAAGAACATCTGCTTAAACATTAGGTGAAATTCAATTACTGTGTTTTGAGGAGTTTTCAATTTCGTGCGAAAAAGAGTAGTGTGACGTTCAAAGGCAGTATACAGGATTAGTATAGAGCGGACAAAACAGTCGGAGGCAGTGGTCATAGTGATCAACCATTATACATGGAATATCAAACCCGGTGAAAATTTGGGCTGAACCCATTGTGTGAGTCTGGAGAAAATAGTGCGAACCATGCACAATTTTCAGCATGTAAACACATTGTCCTTAATTTTGGTTGTAACAACCGAAATCAGCTGCCCCCATTGGTTACGCCTTGCCGACTTGTCACCGTTGCTACACATTTAGTTGTACAACTCAACCAGTAACTATCTCAATAGTTTTGACAATTTACTTTTCGATTATAAAAACAAATTATTGTAAAATTACTTGTGGTTTGTCATCGCCGCTTATCATCACATTTTCCTTAAAAGAAATTAGTCTTTGCCACTACTACAGCAGACCTTAAATTTGTGTTTGTTTTTTCCAAGTACATCAAAGCTGGGATCATTTCTGCACGTATCATTCCTTTGAAGACGAACCGAAATAGTACAGTACCTGCGATGCCGCCATCTGACGTTTTTATACAACCCCTGCTTGTTTTCAGGTTTCGTGCAGCTCCGCATCCGACGCCTTGTCGTTCCGAGACCGTTTCCCTTACTTCTTCCGGACCAATCCGACACAATCCGGACTGAATGCGCCCCGGATTGCCATCATGAAGGCGTACGGCTGGGAGAGAGTAGCCGTAATACACGACAACAATGAGTACTTCACAACTGTACGTCATAAGTCAGCCATCCCCCTATTCCCTGTTTATACGAAGGCTTAGTTTGCCTGTAATACTTTATGGTAACCAGACTAAGTGTAAGGTCGTGTCATTGGCGGCTACATCAGCTACGGCTACGGCTAGAGATTTCCGCGTCATCACATCCTTAGCAAGACTCTTAGCAACAGTCGTAGCCGTAGCTGTAGCTGTCAATTCGGATACGGAGTCAGCCGGTTTTTGGGGGGTTTTTTTTGTTTGTTTTGTTGTTGTTGTTGTTGTTTTTTTTTTTTTTTTTTTTTTTTTTTTTGGGGGGGGTCTTATTCCCTGAATATGAAGGTTTAGTGTGCGTGTAATGCCGGTTCTAATGTAATTAACAGCAAATAATGAGGTGTTTGTTTGTTTGTTTGTTTATTTATTTATCTTCTCCATCGTCATTTATCATCATCATCCAGGCAATAAATAAATTTTCCGAAGATTTAGCCGTAAACAATTTAACCCTGGTCGCCAAAGAGTCTTTTAATGCTGGAGAAAAGCCTACGGTACAGCTCCGAAATATAAAGGTACGCATTCAAGAAGACTTCAACATAATATTTAAAGACGTGGGCTCCAAGGTCAAAATTCAGTTTTGTAATGCACTCATTTTCCAATAGACAGAGTCCTCATGAAAGTGGGGAAAAAATCTCTAACCTCACGGTAAAATGCCATTTTATTTGTTACTCATTCATAGATAAATTTGAAACGTGACGCCATTGAACTTTAAGAATAAATGAGGAATTTGTTTGTGTGGCAGTGAAAAGGTCAAATTCAATGCCGTGTTTAGAGTATGTCAACTAAAAATTATCCGTACACAAACCCACAGACCATGTAACGTCATCGAACGTTTTTGCGATTTTTACAAAACATTGCACTTGAAGGGTATCAAACACAGTGGCAATTTACACCATTTTAATTTGAGGTTAGACACCTGTTATTTTGTTTTCATCTTCATAAGGACTCTTTTTGAAAATGAGTAGATCACAAAACTGAATTTAACCTTAGAGCTCTTCTTTTATAATGAAAGTTTATATCGGGTGTGCTCGTTTTCCGTATACGGTCGTATTCGGCCATGGAATGATCTATGATGTTACTCATCCCCAAAACCAATGTTTTACCCTTTATGAAAAATACAACAGGAAAGAGACGCCCGCATTATCGTTGCAAGCGCGTACGAGGATGGCCTTCAGCAGATATTTTGTGAGGTAAGGGACTCTTAGAGCCTATAGGGAAAACAAACCACATATCTTCATCAGGAAAATGTACATAATAATTTTGATCTGAAAGCTCTTTCATTCTGTTAGTTAAACAACCAGTTCCCTGTGACGTCAAGGGACTCTTAGAGCCTATATTATAGGGAAAACAAACCACATGATTTCATCAGAAAACTGTATAATTATAATAATTTAGATCTGAAAGCTCATTTTTGTTCTAAAGCTATAACAGTGCCATCTAAAGAACTATCTCCATGCATCTGAAATACTGTCAAAGCCGAGGTGATAGAATTTGAAGGCACCACAAATAAGTCACTGCTGCATATTTCAATTTTCGATTTGGTATTTTGGCCGTGTCCGAATTGCCGGCTACGGTTAAGACTTGATTGCCTCATCAATATGCGTTAAAGTATAGAGGACCCCCTTTCAACACCGTACCGTAGCTGTAGCTGCCAATTTGGATACGGCCATATATTCGGTATTCACCCCAACAATCTAGGACTTTGATTTATTACGCTCCAATTATCCAATGTTTCAGAGGACACAGATTTGTGTTTTGTTTTTTCCCCTTGGCCTCGGGAAACGGTAGACAAAGGTCACTTCAAATCAAGCAAAAGTACATATCGATTAGTTCTTGTTCTTAAAGTGTCTCTGAAGTGACGAAGGCTGACGCAAATTAGTTCGATGGTTATGTTATAACAAACAAAGCATGTCAAGCGTAACAATTATTTCTGATTGCTTGTTATTATGCTTATTGCACTATTTTTGACTACGTGGGAAAAAATTTGCCCTTAGTGGAATGACATGAACCGTTATGCCCGACAAACCATAGTGAAGCGCAAAAAACATCACATTTTTTTCTTCGGAAAACCATTTAAGGCCTGTATTTTGGACAATGGTTTAGGACAATGCTGTGCGTATAAAAGGTGGGCGAGACATGGAAATGATTGTCGGACATAATGGGTCTAAGTCGGTTGTCAGACAAAATTAGTCCATGACGGACATAACAGTGCGTTACATCAGTTCCAGATTCTGTTTTACCCTTGGTTTGTTTTCACCGCGGTTACCACTACTCAAAATATTATATGTTCATTTCCCATTCGACTTTATCGTGCTTTTAGCTAGCAGTCTGGGCATCACCATAAACATCGAAATGTTTTCATTACGGTTAACAGGGGACCTTTGACCGAGATATTATATTTTTATAAAATATACTTTGAATAGGTTCGCACAAGGTGCTTAATGACGTTTGAGGTCGAAATATTCCTTTAAAATGAGCAATTTATAATACAGTGCGCCACCTAGAGTTTGTCCGAAAAGATCATCTTTAAGAATGCTTCAACGCCCATGCCTCGACAAATATTTCGTCTTCTGCAGAAAAACAATTATAACAGTTAAACTTGCAAAGTGTAGATTTTGTCAAAATTCCGTGTGAAACACGGTTGTCTCTTTAGCAAACTATTGGTGGCGCTCTATATTATTGTTAATCGAATTCATTGTGATTTTGAATTTACCCCCCCCCCCCTTCTTGCAAGGCGTACCAAACTGGAATGTATGGCAGCAAGTACGTTTGGATGCTGGAGAGCTGGAATAGTATTGACTGGTGGAAGAATGTCACATTTGGCTGCACCGAGGAAGAGATGTACGCAGTGGCACAGAACTACATAGGGACGGTCTTTCTGGATCTCCGGGAGGACGATAACTTCACTGTATCTGGATTGGTAATACAATTTCATTTTCATCATATCAGATTCCGTACGAACCGTATATATTTTAAAGGAATAACGCATGAGCAGGTACTCATTTCATGGCTCTGCTTACCGTAGGCAAATAATTTGAGCTTACGGAAGTGGGGCATTCTGCGCTTACATCAGGCGTAATTCACGGGTTAGCATGGCCCATTTTCATTGCTCTGCTTACTTACGATCATCATTCTTCGCTTACACGGCAAACAAGCAGAAATTATTTACTAACCCGTGAAATAAGCTTGACGTAAGCGCCGATTCTTTGCTTACGTTAAGCAGAGCCATGACATTGGGCCCAGGTCATTTTTGTTTGTGCTCGTGCGTACTTCACGTTACTATAGACATTCTTCGCTTGCACAGCTAACACTAGACTTGACTCAAGTCCCAATCCCGTGCCATCGCCAGAAAACTATTGTTTTGTGATGGTCTGCATTTCCCAACCTGTTCCGCACGCGGGACAGGGACTTGATGATGCCGCAGTCGCCTGATATGTAAATGTATTCACTTATGAATATGTAAACTTGCTGCATTATACGTGTTGTCCAATCAAACCCATTCAAAAAGAAGACTCGTTCATTTGTTATTTGTGGGGGTTAAGTACTTAGATGAGGATTGAAATACATTTTTATATAACCAATTAATTATAAAAAAAGCACTGAATGTTCATTAAAATTTAAATTAATACGTTGTAACATACACTTGGGTCAGTTTTGTTTGCAAAATTTGAACTTTGGGAAGTGCAATTCAACGACTTTGGTACCGACACCCACTTGCCTGCTGATGATCGAGTTTGCCCACCCCCACGTGTCACCGCGTTTAGACGCGTGCACTTACAATGTCTTGCACTGTGATGTCACAGAGTGTAATGAATATTTTACCGGCAGGGCAGCGCTTCCACGCTCCCATTGGTTTTGTTCATCTCCCCATTTGGGGAGATTTTCCAATAACAACGTGCAGTGTAAGAAACGACCTCGTCAAGTCCCATTCTCAGGACCACATTTTGACGGCGAGTGTGCACTGTACGGCTTGTTTGCTAGTTGGCGCAATATGCTTGGGGACCTCTCGCACGAGAACGGGACTTGAATCAAGTCTAAGCTAACGCGTAAATTCGGCACTTGCCTTGTAAGGCCACATAAAAATAAAAAATTGTTGATCGTCCTTTTTTTATGGGAAGTGGGGGAGGGAGGGCGTTTTTTTTTTTTTTTTTTTTTTTTGACGTGGCAAAATATGAAATAAAGAATAAAGATATCATCATAATCACTATAAAACAAAGGGTTTGTGTGATTTTGATGTTTTTAATTGTTTTGTTAAACCCTTTCAAATCCTAGATGACTTTTTCTGTAAACATTTTCAAAAAACTAAAACGCAGCCTAAGTAAATATTTGAAGAATTTTTCTTGTTTTGCCAACATGAATAATCTTTCTTCAATCATCTATTTCCGACCTATGGATTTTAAAAAAATATCAGCTGAAAAATCTGGGAGCAAAATTTGACTGAAAAGATCATACAAAATACCGTTTTTATGATTTAAAAAAAAAAAAAAAAAAAAAGGGGGGGTCGGGGGGGTTTTGTAGGGTCGGGCGGGGACGATCAACAATTTTTTTTTTATGTGGCCTACCCCCGGCATTTTGTCTTTGTGCCCCTTTGAAAACAATTATGCACATTTTCCTCTATGAGATGCCCTTCACCAAAGAAAAAATGCCTTATCCTTACAAGAGCGAAGTATATATGGCCACCTTGATTGATGTTAATCGGGATAAAATATGAAAACTTTGAATCTTTAAGCTTAATTTTATATTATTTTGTTCCCTGAAGTTGTAAGGAACGGCTGAAATTAACTCTGAAAACTCCGGGTCAGAGTTGACCCGGTTCCGGATCTCCAAGTAGCCTGACCCATTTTCGGCCAGTATGACCCGGAATTTGTGTCAAATTGACCCAGAAATTGGTCAAACTGACGCGCAGGATCCAAGCTAAAATCTCATTTTAAAACCTGTTTCCGTGTCAACCTGACCCAGAAATGGGTCAGGGCACCGAGACCCGGGTTCCTGGGTCAGTTCTGACTCGGGAGTTCTTGGAACGTACAACCATGTGCGACACAAATTTCCTCTCATGACTCTATTTGTTGTTTTGATTTGCCAATGAACTTGCATGCACAAAATCCCTGCCAAAACGTATGTTGGTGGTTGCTTTCACTGAAACATGACCACCTAGGTTGGTTGTATAAGTGTTAATTTAAAATTAGATGGTGGTATGAATGTTCCTTCATTTATAAAGGTATCATAACTTCAGTTTGTTAATGTCGTTTTGAAGAATTAGAAACTGCACTGTTATCATTGTAATTATTGCTATGTTGGTTGTGTTTTTATGCTTTTTGCCCCCTTTTTAGTATTGTAAAGCGTTCAGTGACTTGTTAGATGCTGGGCGCTGTATAAATCCCGCTTATTGCTAATTATCTCACGAAATTAGTTTTTCTTTGATTTGTAGTGTTATTGTATCAGATTATTATTGCCCATCAAATGTGCTCTCGACCACAGAATGCAAGACAATACAATGAAGTGTACACCACCTTCACAGACGGGCAGGCGTATGCTGGTTTGGAGTTTGCACCGTATGGTTACGACGCCGTTTGGGCGGTGGCTCTAGCCCTGCACAGCATGGCAGAACAACTGGCCTCAGAAAACTCCTCCTTTAAAATTGAAGATTTCGGCTACGACAATACTCATCATTTACGGGAAAGACTAGTGGATGAGTTATCAAATCTTGAATTTGAAGGAATATCGGTAGGTTTAACAAACGAAACTTTGAAGAAAAAATGAAACTGAATACTAAAACAAATGGGGCAAAGTAATTAATAATAAGAAAAAACAATTTGTTTTGCGAAGATATAAAAAAACAAATGTGACAGGGTTCGGAGCTCAAGAATCCCCGCCCTATAAAAAGGGGGGGCCAATAATGTGTGCTGTTGGTTTGGGGAAAGTTTTAACAATGAATGCACGGAATTAACCGAAGTGAACTTGTACATAAATGGGGTTTCTCGTGGAGTATGATCTAACTACACAGGACACCCCTCTGCTCCCCAAAATAGTTGTTTGTCAACCAATCCTTAGGTGACCCACTTCCCAACCTAACACTTTCTTACAAGTGAATTCGCTCAGAAAAACTACTATTGATTTAAATCAATAGTAGGTTTTTTGACTAATAAAGACCAATGTGTATCTCTATAAACAAAAATGTTAATACTATCCGCTCAGCGATGTGGTCTTTCCCCGTAGCTTCGCACTCTAAAAACTCCCGGGTCAGAATTGACCCAGATTTCGGGTCCTTCGGGCCTCACCTATTTCCGGTTCAGGTTGACTCGGAAAGTGGTTGAAAGATGGAATTTGTTACTAGATTCTTTGTCATTTTGACCCATTTCTGTATCATTTTGACACAGATTCCTGGCTATTCTGACACAGAAACGGGTCAGGCCCCACGGGATGAAGATCCAGGTCAATTTTGACCCCGATGTTTTTAAGAGTGCAGATCTTCAAAACTTCATTACAATGAGGCGTACCGTATGTTTGTTTGTTAAATTGAGTGCCCGCCATTTTTATTTTAATTTTTGACAATGCATGGAGCGAACATTCTAGTAATAATAACATAATCAGAGACAACACTATGCATAATATATACAAGCTTGAGTTGTTCATTCTTTTTGTAATAAGTGAAATAAATCACAATAATTCTTATGAACACTGAATTTTTGTCTGCGTAAACATCCCATTAGTGTCAACCAAGATAATGTGATGCAGGGTCAATAATTTTTTTTTTTGTTCTTTTGGGGTGTTTGTTTGATTGTTGTTTGCTGACTGCATGTGTTGTTGTTGTTGTTGTTGTTGTTGGTTGTTTGTCTGTTGTTGGGGTGTTTATTTGTCTGTTGGGGTGTTGGGTGTTTGTTTGTTTGTTTGTTTGTTTGTTTGTTTGTTTGTTTCTGACAAAACTTTTAATATAATTTTTAGTATTCTCCTATTTGTAGACTGTTATGACCAGAGGCTTGTGGAAGACACTTCTTTCGGATGATTTTTATTTTTATTTTACTTTTTTACTTTGTACTTCCCTGGATGACTCCTAGTCAAGAAGTTTGTTTTTTGTCCGAAGATTTAAAAAAAATAACTAATGTGTTTTCCTCCAGGGCTCCGTCGCATTCGATATGTCTGGAAATCGTGTCGCTCCTTTCAAAGTTGAACAACTAATTGGTGAGTGCATTCGTTGAATGTAGACCGTTGCTACTCGAATTTCAGACCACTTGTTCTTTTGTTTGTCATGTTCCTGTGAGGGACGGTTGCTTTCTCAAAGGCATGATAATACGGCCGTCGATACATTTCGTCGTAAATCTTCAATATCTCACTAATTTTAGAATGCAATTATACACTTGTTCGATGTGCATCAAGTCGATTTTTTTTCCAGACGGAGTGGAGCAAACGGTTGCTATATACTTCCATGATGGTGGACTGAGGTGGACACGAGCAGACGGGCTCTCATTTACCGGTAAAGACTGAAACAATTTGTTACCATTTACAAAAGTTTAGTTAGTCTGAAGAAGTCATAGACCCATTTTTATAATGCTGTTTAATACCACAGAACTGTTCACTTACGGTGCTTAAAGGCACTGTACACGTTTGGTAACTACTCAAAAATGTTGAGTAGTTACCAAATACTATCAACAGCTCTCTGTTGCTCGTTACCAAGTCAGTTTTTATGCTAATATATATTTAATATATATTAGCATAAAAACTGACTTGGTAACGAGCAACAGAGAGCTGTTGATAGTATAAAACATTGTGAGAAACGATTCCCTCTGAAGTAACGTAGTTTTTGAGAAAGAGGTAACTTCTCACTAAAATAATAAAATACTTCTTGCAAGAAGCCTTTTATTCCTATCTGAAAGCACACAAATTTGTACAACAAGGGTGTTTTTTCTTTCGTCATTTTCTTGCAACTTCGATGACCAATTTAGCCCAAATGTTGGGAAAAACCAAGTGAGAAGACTGGACTTTGACAAATTACCAAACGTGTTCAGTGCCTTTAACGTGTTTTTCTATGGACCGTAAGCACGATATTTCGTGGTAAGCAGCGCCATAAAATTGAGATTGCCTTCGCGATCACGGTACCATTAGGTATAAATCTCAACACAGAATTGCCGAAGAAAATCTCTCTTACACAGTTTCAGTGAATGTGGAGTATGTCGCATACAAATCATTACCAACTTCCCAGCGGACGCATTTAGGTTACGTTTTGTACACTTTAGACTTTTTTAACATTTCATGTCTGTAAATTTGTAGCAAAAAACCCAAACCATTTCAGGTCATAGGGATAGGCATTTTACGTCAACTTATTTTGTTTGAACCGTCCAGGGGGTGCCACTCCTAGAGATGGCCCATTGAAGAAGAGTGTCTACCTCGGTATCAGCCCATCCACATTCAGCGTCTTCACATCATTTGCAGTTCTAGGAATTGTTATGACAGTGGTGTTCTTGATATTCAACATAAGCTTCAGAAATAGGAGGTGATTATAAAAAATGTAGACCCCGCGCCGTCCACCAAACTCATCTTACATTCAAACTTTGACCCGGATCCCAGTCCCGTGGGTGTATTTTTTTTTCACCACAGCGAGGGGTTTTGTACTGTAACACTGTCAATTCCGTCTTGAGATAGGAGACTACGTCTAACCCTAACCCTAACCCTAACCCTAAACCTAACGCTAAACCTAACCTTTTATAGGCATAAGTGTTTGTAGTCTCATCTCAAGACAGGAATTGGCAGTATACAGTACAAAACCCCTCGCTGCGGTGTAAAAACAAAAATATGCCTCCCGTGGGGCCTGGCCCATTTCTGGGTCAGTCTGACACGTAATCTGTGTCCAAATGACAAATAATGGGTCAAATGACGCAGAATTCAAGTTCTTAACCACTTTCCGTTTCAATCTGACCCGGTTATGGATCAGCCCCCCTCCCCCTCCCCCAGGGCCTTGGATCCGGGTCAATTCGGACCCGAAATATTTTAGAGTGTAGCGCTATAACTGAGTCAGAAACATGTAAACTTGTATTTCATTTATTTAATTAAAGGGTCTGTTTACGTTTAATGGCAATTCAAGCTTACTTGGAAGAAGTACCTACAGCAGCTTTGGATAGTAAAATGCATTTTGAGAAACTTTTCACTTCAAAGTACTGCGATTATAGAAACAGATCACTTTTTTATCCCCCAACAATTTGAATCCGAGAAGGGTTACTGCAGTAACGATTCTCAGATTGTGTATTCCAATAATTGCAGATTATTCTTCCTGCGTGAACAAAACCGCTCCAGATTTTCGGCAATATCTAAAAAACGCTACCACATTTTGAAATGAAATTTTCACAGGTTAGTTATCTGGTATATAACTACAACTATAAAGGATTGAATCAAACAGTGGGTTCCAATTACCAAACGTATACAATCCTTATAAAGGAATTATAAGGATAAAGGGCACACTTTTAAAGTCATCCGGACAGCAATGACTAACTACACTTTTGAGACGCGTGTTTTATTACATGAAAAATAAGACGAAAAATAATACAAATGTATGTATTTCGAGGATGCATTTGTTGCATCGGTGATAGAACACAATACCATATTAATTTGGTCTGCAATAAGCTTATGGATTGAAAAACACCGCATGCTCATTGTATTTGTGGTGCCTATACTAAATACGGGGAGGGGGAATTAAAATAATATTGTGCTTTATTGCTGCTGCTACATTTTCGTGGCACTACTTACCGAAAAATTCTGCGCTTATATACGTGCCAGGTAAAGTCCGTGGCTCCAATGAGCTGTAAGCGCTGAATTATGTGGCAAGCAACGCCATGGAATTGGGTCCTACTCTTGTCCAAGGGGTATGGGTGCAAATCCCACCCAATGTGCTTGTGGATTTTATTCCCTACAAGACTTGGAAAACACTTTATAAATATTAGATATTTCTGGTAATGAAACCAAAGATGTCTCATGAGTAAACGTGATCACTGTAGCTCGCAAGCCTGAGGAAACCTGTAAACAAGGGTGCTTAATATATGAACCAGAATCACCCCTTCCACAGTAACTGTTTTGTGTTCTAGTACACGGGACCTACGGCGTAATGTCCCATCCGAATGAGAACGTAGTTTTGGTAAAGTATCTTGCTCAAGGACACAAGTGCCACATGACCGGGACGCGAATTTTTTTCCTGTACCTTTCGGGCAGTACTGTGTACATTTTGTACGTGGGCCATTGAAAAATCAAAAAGCGGTATTATGTGACGTCCTCGCTCTGATTGGCTTAAACTCCACGGACACTGCCTGAACGGTTCAGGAAAAAAATTTAAGACCGGGACTGGAACCCACACTCTGCTGATCAGAAACACCAGAGCTCGAGTCCGAGCACTGTTCGTAACAAAAGCATTTTTTTTATGACTCAATACGAATCATTTTATCATTTTCGTTCAGGGTAGTGAAGCTCTCCTGTCCGAGTATCAACAATGTGATTGCTGTTGGATGTTTTATGTGCTATATTGATGTCATCTTAGCCGGTTTGGATCAAAGCCTAGTCGATAGAGATACCGTGGGATATATGTGTCTGGTAAGTGCTTTTTGTGAATATTATAAGACTCGACCAAGGTTCTTTTCTTGAGCCCATTTATCACGCAATGATTAAACCAATAATACAATAAAAATCATCGAGAATATAGCAGTTTTCACAAAGAGTGCTTGTATTCGATCTTTTTATTTATTCTTTTTTTGTTCTAAATATAATATATATATATATATATATATAATGATTTTGGGTTGAACAAAGAAAAGTTTACTAGAGTGGGATTTGAACCAACGACCTCCGGTTTAATATTTAATACCTCCGGTTTAATATGTGTGCATATATATATATATATATATATATATACACACATATTTGTGATTGTTTATGCCTCTGACGAAGGTCCGGTTTGGATCAAAAGCTAAGGCCATCTCCCTTAACCTATACACACACATTAAATATACCACCTATTGTTAGTTGCATTATCCTGATGCACCTTGCCCTCTAATCCTACCCTTTCATGCTTCCCGCATTGTAATACCTAGAATGCAGTTACCACCTTTATGGTCCAGTAATCCACCCTTTCACAGTGACCATCCTTTGTCCTCACTACCTTACTCTAATTGTTCTTAACCACCCTATTGTTTGAAAATTAATAACTTTGATTGGCTATAACTTTGGTTTTCTGGACACCTTCCCTTAATCCTTTGCTCGTCTTTTTTATTTTGCTATAAGTGGATATGTTTGTGTCTGCGTTTGTTTATGCCTCTGACGAAGGTCCGGTTTGAATCGAAAGCTAAGGCCATCTCCCCTACACATTTTTGGTAATTTATACATATAAATTTCATATTCAGCCTATATAGGCCTTGTCACACAGGGCAATTTTTCAGCCAACTGCACTGCATGCAAAATGAACACTTCGTCAGCACAAGAGGAACATTTAGCATCCCCAGGAAAATAATGAGAAAACTGGAATGTGCATGAAGTTTCTTAAAGGAGATTACCTGGAACTAGTTGCCTGTAAATTGCCCCGTGTGACATGGCTTTTAAGTAAAGGACCAATTGAAACATTGGTTTTAATGGTATACCAACATTCAATTTCATCAATCGTTTGGAAATAATTGATTTGATTTGGGAACTTACTTAAGGTACTTGTTGATTCGTTTAGTAGAATGTCCGAAACACCATGACCTGGGAAATAATTGAGAGTGGTGTTCATATTGTTTGTATCATAAACCAAAAATAAATCCAAACGAAGTATCGGTAGGCCTGAAGTAAATATAGTTGGCATCCGGGAAATTTTTTATTAGACCTATATTAATATCACAAGTCAAAGAGCAATCCACAATATACACCATGGGCACATACTTTCAATGACACTAATTATGATAGACCATAACGACCTTTCGTCGTTATTGTTATTAATTGTCGAAGATACAATCATTTGAGTCAAGTATTATAACAATCAATTTAAACCACCGTCAGCCTTCATAGATAAAAACCTGAGTGTGCCAAAAACAAGTTATCGAATGAATTCCATATACGCATCATAGGCACGGGAAGGAGCCGGCCCTCTAATTTAAAAGGACGAGCATTCATAAAAAATACTACAGCAAAACCAATACGATATCCAAGCTCCCTAAAAATAATAAAGAGATCAATACCTTAAGAAAATAAATGTGCTCTCTCTTGCTCAAAGCTGAAACGGAAAAGAGAAAGGTCCAAAGGTCGAGGACACAAACTTTAAGTTTTTACAGTAACTATTATGCTAATGAGAAAGTTGCATCAGGCCCAAGTATTAGATTGGGGGTGACTTGCGTTCACTACATAAACATAGTGTGGCTCCAGATGATCGTTACAGATATTTTTGGCGTCAGCTTGTACGTCGAAATACGCGAATGTTAAGTTGTCTCATTAAAGATACTAGAGAAAATGGCTTCTGATTATGACCACAAGTTTGGCAATCTGCGATCTGTTTGTCTCGGCAAATCCAATTTCGAACAAGTAAATATGTACGCAGAGTTATCAAACAACCGCAGATTCTTGGTTCATTGCAGTCACGAGGACTTCAAATTAAAAACAAGGTGTTGGAAATGTTTGTCAACCAATACAGCGGAAAGGTTATCGAAGTGCTGTTTATTTCTCCAATGAATCCTACCCATGCTTCTAGCGTCGTGCCGTACATGCCCCTCATCATTCTGAGGCAGATGAACGGAACCATTTACGCCGGTGTATGACCAATTGTTTTCAATACCAACGAGGGCACGCAGGATGTTCACCCGGACCCAAGCTTTGGTGTTGTCAGCAGCAGAGTGTAGGTTCAACAAATCCCGGTCATGACACTTGTGCCCTTGAGCAAGGCACTTAACCATAAAATTTCTTTGTAAAATTTGGGTATAGGTAGTGCATCCTGCTCTATCAGCCAGGCTCCTATGATACCCATGCCTACATCCTTTACACGGACTGTGAAACGGTGGGACCCTGTTTCAGCCCCAGGAGTAGGTGGCAAAGTGCCCCATGTGAGTTGATTCGGATCGGCAGCCCCAATCAGTAAAGTGTAGCCCTCACCTTGAAGTGGCCGGTCGGCCTTGTGATGTAAGGCAATGTCTCAAAATTGTTAAAACAAAAATTGTTAATGTAGGCCTACTGGTATAGTGTTTTCGAAATACGCCGTATTCTTCAGCAGCACCTCCTCTATTTCCCTTTGAAGATTGCTGATATTGAACATGCTCTCCAAACACCACTATGTTTATCTAAATTTACTCAGCAAGGTTCTGAATCAGGCATGTGGAAAGATCGTGTCTACCCAAATTAACCAAGGACTTAATTAACAGACCGAGGCAGTGGCGTAACAAAGAGGGGGGGGGGGGGCAAGTGGTTGAACAAAGAGAAGTCCTCGATTTAATACCGGGTCGACAAACATGTGGGTTTACGTTCTCCCTGACAATATCTATCATAAACCTGTCAGACAGTTATGCGTTTCTGGTCCCTAACTATACAGTCCATGTTTCGTACCAAGAAGCAAACATGACTGATCGATGCTTTTCTGTCGCTGCTCTTAGGATGTGGATCTTCCTTAAAGGGAAACATTGCCTTCGGATATAAAAAATAAAAAAGCGTTTGTTATTTAATAAATATGGTTGGAAAGTTGATTAAAAAGTAGAATTTAATGATTCACACAAATATCCCTCAAAATTGTGTGGTTTTCCCTTTTACTTCGTGAACTAACACGGTCCGTAATTTGGTGGAGTCCAAAATTGTGTCTAAAAATGGCGGACTGTGTTAGTTCACGAAGTAAAGGGAAAACCACACAATTTCGAGGGATATTATATGTTATATTCTACTTTAAAACCATCTGTCCAACCATTTTCATTTCATAACAAACGCTTTTTATAGCCCAAAGCGCCCAATCCGAAGGCAACCCTTTAATACACCAATCAACCTAATAACCATGTTTAAAACTTCTCTCATTCTCGAGAGCTTACCCTTAGAGCAATTCTCGAGAGCTGACTCTAAGATTAATGACCGTTGGCGCCTTGGAAATTTACCGAGATGATTGAGTTCTAAAGTAAAAAAAAAAAAGAAAAAAAAAAACCTACATAGTAATACCGGTACATTGTACAAACATGAGAAGCGTTGCGGGCTAATTTAGTTTCCGCATAATTGTTGCATCTTGTGAATGTATTGTTTGTTTTTATCCTCAGGCCCATGTATGGATACTACCGATTTCGTTTACTCTCGCCTTTGGCGGGCTTTTCGCAAAGACGTGGAGAGTCCACGTTATATTCAGAAATAAAACGAAGAGAACTAAGGTAAAGGTTGCACTTGGGTTTACAAGCAGTAACAATTATTCGCAGTGAGATGGCTAAAAAGGCACTGAACACGTTTGGTAATGGCTCTGAAAATTAATGGTAGTAAAAGCTTATACTTGTTAAGAAGTACAGCAGTTGTGGATAGTATTTTGAGAAACTTTTCACTTCGAAGTGCTGAGGTATTGGGAAAATATATCACTTTTTATCCACACAAATTTGAATCTGAGAACTGCAGTAACGTTTCTCAGATTGTGTATTCCAATTGCAGATTATTTTTCCTGCGTGGACATAACTGCTCCAGATTTTCGGCAATATCTCATAAACGCTACCAACTTCTGAAATTAAATTTTCACAGGTTGGTTTTATGGTATATATCTACAACTATATAAGATTGAAACAAACAGTGGGTTCCAATTAACCAAACGTATACAATCCCTTTAAGCGTATAGGCCCCCTAATATGTTCCATTGGCATGTCTATTTAGTCAGTATTAACAGACTTTGAAATAGTAGGGTATCAATGTCCCACTTTATAGAACGCACACAACAAGGCCTAGAGGAATATCAAAATAATTCCAGTTATTTATTGTACCATTAAAGTTGGTAACCAGATAAAGAGTATGTAAAAAACTGGGGTGTTTAAATTGTCACAATGGGTGTAGTCACATATAAATACCAAAAAGGATAAACATTTACAACATAGGGTGTTAAAATAACACTAATTTCTGTCAACACAGGTACTCTGGTGTTATTTTAACACACTATGATGTTAATTTTGATTCTCTCTTGGGTATCTGTATGTGACAACACCCTGGTGTCAATTTTAACGCCCCAGTTGTTGGAAGTAAAGTACAACTATGAGAGCAAAGTTGTCGGAGGTTCCTTTTATACTTATGAGCGAATGGTATTAGTTCCTACACGTTGTATATGTACATGGATTGTGTGTATTTCTTGGGGTTTAGTCGTTACCATGCTTGTGAGATTTGTTGTATTTTGTCGGGGGAATTAATGCTAATAAAGAATACTGCAATTTGTCGGCCCTAAAAGGATTGAAATAAAACCCCTGCTGACCTTAATTCAAGACGCACACGTAAATCGACCCATTTCACCTGACGTCATCATCACAATAGTCTGAATTGCGCATTTGTTTGGCCACGCGGCGTCACGCTTGCAATAGACCCCTTGCATTGATCTCTATCATATTGATACAATAGAGATCAATGCCACCTTGCATATGACGTCACACGCTAAAAAAGCGCCCTCACTGGGGTAAAAAAGCGCCCTCACTGAGGCCAAAGGAGGCAAATCATTGGACGATGGCTGATGTTTGTGCGTCAAAACGTGCGCGTTACCTCAGCGTCCCTTTAGCGTTTCGCGTTTTGCAAGGGGTCTATTGACTACCGAAAATAAATGGCGAGCGTGGCAGACATCAGCTCGTGTGACGTTGATGCATGGGGGACGATATGACTACCCGTATGATATGATTGGTTCAGTCCTTGAACACTATGAACATGGCCGTTCATCATTCCCATTATTAGTTCGAATACGGTAATTTATTGACTGATAATTCCTTCTTCTTTTTCCGAGTTGCTATGTTGCAGCATTTGTTTAGTGTCATTGTTCTTGAGTATGTGACAATCCCAAAATGGGTTTACAAATAAATTGATGTCTGCACGCATCAACTTGTCTCACAAAGTAAACTTAGGGGTATCTTGTCTTCGGATTGAGCGTCTTGAGCCATAAAAAAGCGTTCGTTTTAAAATAAATGATTTGAAAGATATTTTAAAAGTAGATTGTAATGATTCTCATAAATAGCCCTCGAAATCGTGTGGTTTTTTGTGTAGTTTCATGACAGAACGCGGTCCGCTATTTTGTAGAACCAAATTGATGACTCCTCAAAATGGCGGACCGTGTGTTCCACTGGATGCATTTCAAGAGGCAAGTTTATGTTTTATTAATTGATACCCACGAGTTACAAAACACTGTATATAAATTATGCATGAACAACTCTAGAAAAGGATAAGGAGCGAATTCTAAAAAGCAACATTATAAGAAGCTTGAGGGCAAAGTGCCTCTTTAAATAACAGAACCGAGCAGGCAAACCATTGTGAATTTTCATTGTTTTCTTAATAATAATAATAATAACAACAGATAATTCATATGGCGCACACTGGAGGACCATTCAAAGGCGCCGGTCGCTAGCAAATCACTGTTGTTCAAACGAAAGATTGAAAAGATGAGTCTTCAGATGGCGTTTGAATGATGACAGATCAGTTGTGTCCCTTAACTCGTCTGGCAAGGAATTCCAGAGACGCGGTGCACAGCTGGAAAATGCCCGGTCCCCGTAGCTTGCCAGGCGAGTTTTGGGAACATATAATATCTGTGATGAAGAAGATCAGAGGCCTGGTCACAGGTTGCGAAGTTGTAACGGCTCTTGTATGTAGGATGGAGCTAATCCATGAAGGGTTTTGAATGTGAGGAGCAGAATTTTGAATTGTATTCTGTATTTAACGGGACGCCAATAAAGATTGTGTAGTACAGGTGTTGTATGCTCAGAAGATCTTGTTCTGGTGGGTTAAGACAATTTTTGGACGTGTTTTTTGTTTGTTTAGATATTCAACTACCATCTCTTCATGATTGTCGGCGTATTAGTCGTAGTCGATGTCATAATCATATCAGTATGGACAGCCTATGATCCGAGTCAACTCGTCACAATCACCCTTGCAGATCAGGTAAACAATGATACAGGAGTCTTATATAGCGTTCGTATAATTACACCAATAAGGTACCCGCTGTACTTCCTAGTAATATAATACACTATGCAAATGTAGGGCGCCCTCTGTCCGATATCGGACTTAACATTCACTCTACAGTGTAGTGTTTTTAGACCGCGTCCGAATCAAGCGACTTCGTATATGGCTGTGGCTAGCGGTGTTTCGGGGAGATCTGTCCCCGGAGATTCTGTCCCCCGTGGGAAAGGCTCAAAAGAGGACGCTATCAGAAGAAGTTTGGGGACAGTTCGACGTATGGGTGGACAGAATCTCCGGGGACAAAATCTCCTGTCAAACCGGCTGTTGTGGCAACATTGAAGAGTAAGCCTTTTTAGCGATCCGGCCACAGACACTGCCGAAGGTCTGGCAAAGCCGTAGCCAGAGGGCGTCTCAGTGTCTTTTATAGACGCCTTGAACTTTCCATTACTACAAGAAACGGGAACACTTGAAGGCCGTGAGCAATAGCACGATGACACCCTGTTTGACATTGTGAGGACTTACAAGAAAACGTTATAAAAGATACCGGAGCGCCGTCAGGCCTAAAGAGGGCTGCTTCCAACTGGTTCCCATGCCCTGGTACCCTGATTCCAAGCCTGACTATTACATTTGTTATTGTTATTATTATTACTGTTATGTTTATTGCTATTATAATTTGTTTTTTGTTATTCAAACAGTTATTAATTTCAAAAATACGCACGCTTAGGTATTGTTTACTCGATCCAGAGCCGTTTATTGAGAGAGTTGCGACAACTTGCGATTAGAAGCCATTTTCGGTCAAAACAACCGCATGTGCGCACACAGACCAGACTGCATATTGGGTTGTGCTGCATCTGCTGCATCCGCTAATCCTCGTGCACTTCCTCAACTTGCAAATATTTCACTTCGAATCAACAATGAGATCATTGCACCTTCCACTACTGTACGGAACCTTGGCGTGGAGTTTGACTCTACTCTGAAGATGAACCATCATGTGTCTTCCCTTTGTCGCTCGCTCCACTTCCATCTGCGCAATATAGGACGCATAAGGCCATTCATCCACAAATCAACATGTGAGAAGGCAGTTCGGGCAGTCGTTAAGTCAAGACTCGACTATTCTAATGCACTGCTCCACGGAATCTCATCGTCTGACATCAAACGTCTTCAGCGTGTCCAAAACCGGGCTGCCAAACTGATTTTCAAGTGCGGTAAATACGATCACGCTACCCCACTCCTCCATCAACTCCACTGGCTCCCAGTCCATCAGCGAATTGTTTTCAAGATCCTCACCATTGTATACAAATGTCTCCACAATACCGCTCCTGCATACCTCACTAGCCTCATCAAGGTTTACCATCCCGGACGACCTGGCCTTCGCTCTGGTTCGGACCGTACACTCCTGACCGTCCCAAAAGTGCATTCTGCTGCTGGAGATCGTACAGTTTACGCACATGCCCCCCGCCTTTGGAACTGTCTCCCTCATCAAATTCGTTCTGCAGAGTCACTTGAAGTTTTCAAGAAACATCTCAAAACTTTCTTATTCAATGGTTGATTGCTCAGGACCTACTGTGTTTCCCATTATTAGTGCCTTTATTTATTCGCTTAGTTTAGTTTATTGTTAAGCGCTGTGGTACCCAGTGTAAGAGCGCTATATAAATGCCCGTTATTATTATTATTATTATTATTATTATTATTAAAATGGCGTCCAGCAACCACGTGACCATAGAAAACTGGTCCCTACGTCGCAACTCTCTCAATGCACTGCTCTGCCCGACCCGTAATGTCTGTTGATACGGTTCACCTGACGTCAATATCACAACTATCTTCGTTGCGGCATTCTTTGAATTAATATTCCCTTGTCCAGTAGTGTGCAAATTAAAGGCCAAGTACCATATTTTTAGCTGAAATTCAGACTCCCCCAAAAATGCCGAGCGTGGCAGACTGTAGCCGCAAGTGACTTTGGTAGAAAGTGTCAATTAAATGGGACGCTAGGTGGCAGCAGACTTACCAGGTAAATCCATATTCTCTGTAATGTGCGCATGCTCAGAACTAAAGTCTGCTGCCACCTAGCGTTCCAAAGTCTCCCGTTCGTGTGAGGGGCAATAACTGTAAGACAATATGTCATAAGAAGCATTGCTATATCAATTTGCTAATATTATTTGTGATTCTGGACCGTCAGGTGGATGTCGAAGCGGACATGACTATTGTGCGGACGTTAGACAAATGTGACTCACCAAATTCTCCCAAACTGTTGTGGTCGGGGATCATGTTCGGTTACAAGGGAGCACTTCTTGTGTACGGAGCATTCCTGGCGTGGGAAACCAGGCAAGTACATTACATACTTTGTTAAAATAATTTAAAAGATGGAAACTATTTGGAAAAACAGTAACTTGTGATAATGACCATTCTGCTATATAAAAGTGATGGGGTGGGCTATGGCCCTGGAAGCATTTCACTTTCATGTTTTTCTTCCAATGTGTGAAACAGGTCACAGACAGTTGTATTAACTTTCAACTAATTAAAACACATGTACATGTATAACATTGGTAGTTTTCAAAGACCATTATCCGCATTTGATGTGACCCAACACATACATAAAATAACTAACCTGTGAAATTTTAAGCTCAATCTGTCTTTAGAGTCATGAGAAAACAGTGAAAATCCCCATTATATATTTTCACTGTTTTCAAACATTGGGTTTTGGTCGCGCGAGATAAAAGCTAATTGTTTTACTCATTTCCTACAAACTATATCAATTCAAGCAAAACTATTTCAAGGGAGATTTTCCCACCTTGACCACCTTTATACCATGTAAGCTATGTGCAAATCTGTGAACATTCATTTTTTCAATCTATACCCAATGTTGTACACAACCTTTAAATTAAGGACCTTCCAGAATTTAACTTCGTAAGTGTTGTTTTTATTCAATCGTATCATAGGAAAGTGACCATGCTGCAACTGAACGATTCCAAGTTTATTGCGATTGCAATATACAACGTGGCTATTCCAAGTGTTATCATCACCCCTCTGGTTATTTTACTGGAGTTCGAAAAGCCCAACGTGACTTTTAGCCTCACCGCATCGTGTATAACCTTCGGAACAACTATAACAAACTGCCTTATATTTCTTCCAAAGGTAATTACAAAAATATTGTCCCGCCCCAAACAAGGCTTAAAGCCACTCTTGATAAGGGGCTACAAGTAGAAAATGTTAAAAGATGAAAATAACTCGGGGGAGCTGAAGGTAGGAATTGATATTCCTCTTAAAACAGTCTAATTTTAGGATGGATGGGAAACATGCAGTAGGCAGGGAGTTCCAAAGAGATGCAGTCCGTGGAATAAAGCTGTTGGCTTAGTTGTAGACTTAATACTTTATTGGGGATACCTTGATCATCAGACCTCGACTCGGGGGGGGGGGGGGTATTTGACGTTGGGCTATGTTGATCGCTATAGGAACTATCATGGATATCATAGTAGGCTACTGGTTTACATTTACCCGTGCATAAAAGCAGGGTCCCTGAGCAAAGCTAAGCTAAGCTACTCCCACCGGGCTGGTTATGCCACTGTTTAACGGTATTTAGTTATTGAGTAATGGTACCTTAAAACTAGGTATAATAACATCAAGTACAATCCTAGAGCAGAGGGTATCTTGATATTCAGCTTTATTTAAGGGTCTTTGTAATAATTTGGTATGTTTAATCATTGAATATAAATTAAGTATACCTTAACCGCTGTCATTGAACAGGTATACTAAGCGCCGAGCTACATTGGCAGTTACATTTTTTACACTAAAGTAGGGTAATCGTTTGGTTTTTGTCAGCGTAATGCTGACTTACAGGCAAAATGTTCAAGAATATACAATAAAAGTCACTTGTGATAGTTTCAGTTGAATATAGTGTCACACCCGTTGAAAAATAAGCAAAAACTGTCGTGGTATTTTTTGTGGTTTTAATCGTAATATTATCTCCCGCGTTTCACAGCGGCCACCCAACCGCATCTCTCTGAGGGCAATATTTAAACGGACACCACGGAAGTCTCAAAAAGTCGCCTATAGGCCTACATGTGATTTTTTGAGATTCACACATTTCGACATTTTGTTCTTGAAATAATTTCTCAGGATTATTACTACTACTGCCATATTTATAACAAGTTGTATTTTGGAGTCTCTGTACTAAGGCCAAAAACAGAAAAAGCTGGGCCTATGCCCTCCGTGGCCATTTTTATACTGTAGGCGCTTAATACCCAGAAAAATACGATATTTGTCCGGTTTTGTTGTGTACATTCTTTATTTCCTCACACCATAGATTAATGCAGTGTGGTCCGAACACCAAGGAAACGGATCTCAGGATCAGAGAATGTTTACAACACACAACCAAATAGCTCCCCAACAACGTCCAGGTACCAGTCTCAACATAGACGTTGCCAAACTGAGGAATAAAGACAGGGACATTGAGAAGTTAAAACACGAGTTGGAAGAGGTAACAATATTTGAATAATGTAAAAAAAAACAATAAA
Source organism: Plazaster borealis (assembly GCA_021014325.1). NCBI lineage: Eukaryota > Metazoa > Echinodermata > Asteroidea > Forcipulatida > Labidiasteridae > Plazaster > Plazaster borealis. Next base: position 5,354,280 of record CM037470.1, read on the forward strand.
AAAAAACACAATGGCTATACGGAAGTTACATGTTGTATGGCTTTCTGACTGGCACCCGAGAACAAAGATATTGACCAAATAGGGAGACCGCCAGCATTAGGGCTAGATAGCTCAGTTGGTAGAGCACGAGCACGTGAATCCTTGGGTCTCAGGTTCAAGTTCTGCTCTAGTGTTAATTGTTCTTTAATCAAACCAAAAATTTAAAAATCCGTGTGACACACACACCCACCCTACTTCCCTTTTATTGAAAGTGATCCCACATCATCGTTAACAAACTAAGATTAAACCATTTTAAATATGTTAAGTGTTTCAAAGCTTAACTCACTCTGCAATTATCACAATATTTTGTTTTATATCCGGGTTGCAGTATTTTAATTGTCGTCTCGATGTTGCCTTAAAATGTTGGTTTAAAATTGAGCCTAATCCAGGTCCCAGGACCTACACCCATTTTTATGGTCAGCATGGCCCGGGTTATGGGGAGGGGTTCATGTTCACTTGTTCATTAATTGTTATTCAATTTGGAACGCTAGGTGGCAGCAAACTAACAATAGAGGCCTTTTCCAAACCTCGGCTTCGACTTTGGGCTCTGGCATCAATATTTATAAGCAGTGTACATTTTGCACGGCGTTTCCAACATCTAATGGATCCTGGAGCAGGAGACGGATCCTAAGCCGCGGTTTTGAGAAGACCCCCTTGGTAAATTTTAATTGGAGGCTTTTCGGGACTCTAGGTGGCAGCAGACTTACCAGGTAAAATCCATCGTTCTCTGTAAATGTGAGCATACTCAGAACGACGTAAACAATGGAAATTTGCCTGGTAGGTCTGCTGCCACCTAGCGTTCAAAAGTATCCCATTGCGTACGTAGTTTTGAGCCTGTGCACATTTCGCAAACAATTTGGTTTAATTACCTGCTGCCAAATAACGTAGCGTCCCAACAGTCTGCAGATGTGTCATCTTTTTCCGCACACCAGGAAAATTTTATCTCCTTTTATCATTTCCAGAAAGATACGAGGATTGCAGAATTATTGGAGCTGGTTCAACATTTCCAGCAACAGCTGCAAGTCTGCTCCGGGAAATCGTAGAACTTTATAAAGAAAGTTGTACATTGCTCTACTTTCGACCAGTATGGGACATCTCTGCAGTGTCGCGTCGAAAATACATCTTTGGTTGGGGCTGGGAAATAGTTTCTCAACCCAGCAGGGTGGGGAGGGGAGTGGGCTCAGTGAGTTCAAGTGAAATGGGTTTTCGGTCTGTGCCCTTGGGGTGGGGCAATAGACCTTATGCATTGACGTCATCCAGCCGCCATCACAGAGGTAAAACGATTTTGTACGCGCGGCGCACAGGATTGACAAATGAACAACCTCCTTTTGACCTCTAGGCGAGGTCGCCCTACTGTTATGACATCATGTGCATAAGGTCTATTGCGCGGTGATTGTTCCGTGCCAAACTTGGCCCAATTTCATGGCTCTGCTTACCAGTCGAGTTCTGCGCTTGCAATCCATTCTTCGCTTAGGCCTTACAGGACAAGTGCCGAACAGACCTTATGCACATGATTTCATTTGAGTAAGGCGCCCTCGCCGAGAGGTCAAAAGGAGGTTGTTCATTGGCCAATCCTGTGCGCCGTGCGTACAAATCTGTGCGTTTCGATTGTTTCGTCATCGTTTTACCTCTAAAATGGCTGGATGACGTCAATGCATAAGGCCAATAGAGATCAATGATAAGGCCCCTGCGCTAGCTTTTGAAGTGAAGATTACCTAGTAACTTGGGAGTACGCACGCGCACAAGCAAACATTCCTTGCTAACCTGTGAAATACGCTTGACGTAAGCGCCGAGTACCCTGCTTCCGTAAGCGCCGATTATTTGCTTACGAAGCAGAACCATGAAATTGGGTCCTTGTAAGAATGTTGGTGTTTTGCTGGCCTTTTTACTACAGACATTACTTGTCAAGAAGTAATTATATTGATGCACTTGATTTTTTTCTCAGGATAACATTCCATGATTTAATTGTTTGGCGTAACTCTAGTTATAGTTTCGTATGCTCAGATCTTTGTGTTAATTTGATGTTAATTTGATGTATATGCAATGTTATCACAGCGTGGCTTTGTTTTATGTTTACTTAGGCCTATTTTTATTGTGAGAAACTGATCACAGTTCATATTGTTGTTCACACTTTATTGACCTTATGCAGTGACGTCATCAAGCCGCCATCTTTTAGGTAAACCGATTAAATGAAACAATGGAAATAGCCACAGATTTGTACGCGCGGCGTCACTGTAGTGTAATACTAAAGGGTAAGGCCGCCAGGACTATTCATTGGCCCATCGTTTGCGCCGCGCGTTCGAAGATACGCGTTTTCCACTTTTACATCATCGTTTTACCCCTAAGATGTCGGCGTGATGACGCCTATGCATAACGTCTATATTGGGCACAGGTGAATAAATGTGTCCATTGTTTTCCGTAATCCTGAACATTACCTGGTAAGTCTGCTGCCACTTAGCGTCCCAAAAGACCCACATATTAATTTCCAAAACTCGCCTTGCAGTGAGTTTTGAAGATCAACGCAGGAGGTGTACAATGCATGCGAATTTTTCCTCCATGCAAGGACTTTTGGTCCCTATTGACCCCTATATGCACAACGCGGAACGCCTTCCCGCACAATGCGCGTCTATACCATTCCCACCATTTTGGGAGCCAATTCATTTACGTACATTTTGACTCCCAAAATGGCGGTTATGTCAATACCATTGATCTCTATTATATTTGTCAATCATTGGTCTATCAATGGTCAATACCCATCCCAATATTACGCAACAAAATAAAGCTTTATGCGTAATGCGTAGTGCGCAATGCGTAAATAAAATACACGCCAAAGCAAGCTCGTAATTTTTACGGGAACGCAGTACGCAATACGGCAGCCCTACATGTAGTTATGTGCGCGGTTTGCGTATAGACCTACTTTAATTTTTACACATTTACACACAACGCATGACGGACACATGGATTTCCGGCTTTCTTAGGTTTACTGTTATATTATCGGCACTTGGGGGAATTTTGAGACGCAAGGCGGCAGCAGATTTACCAGGTAATGTGCGCATGCTCAGAACTACGTAAACAATGAACAAAGTCTGCTGCCACCTGGCGTTCCAAAGTTTCCCAATAATATGACGATTTGTAATGCGAAATCCGTGTCTGCAAATAATTATTTTCGATGTGCACGCCGTAATCATTGTACTGTGTCCTATGTGTTCTTGTAACTATTAGTTTACAGTTGTTCACTGTGTACAAACCGCGTCATGGTAGAGTGAAGTAAGGGCCTTTAAGGGTTGGGGAACACGCCTTCTAATTATTGTTCGTGTTACTATTGAATAAAATTTGAAAGTTAATAAATTGTAAAACTGTTTAGACCCGTAGGCTATTCTTAAAAGTCATGAGTTAACCCCCTATAGTATGTGTCATGACAAACACAAGTTATACTAACTTGGCTAGTGATTTAGTTTTATAGTTTTATAAGAGACTATTCATAGGCTACAGGGCCTGTGAACATTTCATCAAAAGATGTTTTGTGGGTGCAATGTTTCGCCGACCGTTCTTGTAGTTTATTTCCGATTGCGGCAATCGAAATAAACATTTATTTTGGCTCTTCAAATAATTTCTCGACTTTGACGACAGTAGGTCAGACAACAATCTCTGAATGATTGGTATGCTTTGTGAATATTTAATTTAGTTGCCTTATAACCTCAGCTTATCACTAATTTGCCCTTTTTTAACCGCTTGAGGGCGTTTGTGAACCGAATTCACGTGATGCAAAACAAGTAAACAAACTGGGGTTTTTTTTCATTGTTGTTTTTATTATGTTTATGAATTTCGTCATTGATGCAAGAAAACTGCATACTGTCAGTGTGATGCAAGACAATTCCTGACGAAAGCACCCTCATGCGGTCAAAATATGGGCTTAACCTCCTCGCTGTCTATGGCAGGGCTGCGTATTTTTATTTTTACACCGCAGCGAGGGGTTTTGAACTGTAACACTGTCAATTCCGTCCTGAGATAGGAGACTACGTCTAACCCTAAACCCTAACCCTAACCCTAAACCTAACCCTAACACTAACCCTCACCCTAAACCTAACCCTAAACCTAACCCTAACCCTAACCCTAACCCTAACACTAACCCTCACCCTAAACCTAACCCTAAACCTAACCCTATCAACACTAACCCTCACCCTAAACCTAACCCTAAACCTAACCCTAACCCTAACCCTAACCCTAAACCTAACCCTAACCCTAACCCTAACCCTAGCCCTAACCCTAAACCTAACCCTTTATAGACATAAATGTTTGTAGTCTCAACTCAAGACAGGAATTGACATTATTACATTACAGAACCCCTCGCTGCGGTGTAACAAAAAATATGCGGCCGGGCTTACTGTCGCAGGGTATGGTACATTCAACCATAAAACTATTGCCTATCTCATAATATTATTGGCCACACTGAGCTATGAACATGAGCTATGTATATTTACAAGTCACAAGAGGCTAGTACGTACAAGATGATGCATAATCATTTGACTATCAACAATTTGGTTAGTTTTAATTTTCGGAGTAAATCCGATCCCCATTAAACCTTTATTTATTTGGGCATACACTAAAAAAAACTCCCATATTAATCAATGCTAAATGATAAATGGTCAAAAATACTCAAAAAATATTTAATTCCGGTACTTTACATTGTATTAAGCCTGGAAACCACATATCATACGGGTGCAACCAACTATATTAACCATAATTATTTTTGAGCGTATGAGGGAGGGCGCTTTCACAAGGGAATTACTTGGGTGCACCACACTAAACTACCATAGCAACCAATGCTGAAAGCTAAATATTCAGAAATACTCAAACAAAAATGACTCTTGCCCGGTGTTTTCTCTCGATCCTCCTTTGATCACGGACTGAGTCTGTCCGGCCAGTTGGCGGTGAACGGAGCGCTGCCGGCCCCCTTGAGGTTGCTCCTCCGAAAGCCTCAAAAATTAAATGCAACGCAAATTAAACAATGTTGCATTATTCTTTGTATCTTGTATTGTGTTTTTACCTAAAAAAACACAAAAACAAAGTACAAATTGAATCTGGAAAAGAGGGTAACAAGTTACGCTGTGGTTGCCAGGCTTCCATGCACCGGATTGCACACACTGGCCCCTTACCGGCTTCCATATAGTTCCCATGAGGCGTGGCATCCGACCCATAGCATGTCCTCCCCTGTTTCTGATTCCTGGCCTCTCGGCTCTACCCATTTAGGGGAGGAACACAAGACAGACCCCAGTCACGCTGTAGCCACATCCAGCAATCATGTACCTATTTTAGGGGTAGCCGGACTCGAACCCAGACGGGCGTCTGAGCATGAAACAGTCCCGGCACTTATCCTACTGCGCTAAAGTGTCTGTACCTAATCCCGGGACTTCACATTGTATGTAGCTTGGAGTCCACCTGGGTGCAACCAACTAATTGACCATAATTTGTTTGACTATTTTTGACCGCATGAGGGAGGGCGGGCGTTTTCACCAGGAAATTATCTTGGGTGCACCACCCTAAATAAGCTCCCATAGCAACCAATGCTAAATGCTTAATATTCAATACTCAAAAAAATAATAGTTAAAGTCTCCCTCAGCAGCCTCTTGAAAACCATTCAAACATATTTTCGGACAACTAAACGTCAGATTTCTTTTCAATTTTTGGCAGGTCAGCCGTTTGGAATCTTTGCTAATAAGGCCTACCCCAGAAGAATCAACACCCCCGACCGAAAGGGTTAGGGTTAGTGTTGGTTACCCGAATATGTGCTTTTTTCCCAAACCGATTTGTTGCCAGTTTTCGTGAAAAAACTTATCCAATTCCTAAGCCAGATAGGACCAACTTTAAAGCCTAAATTTATCAATATTCTCCTCAAAAGTTGAAGCACAGAACCCCCAGGTTGTGGTAACTCGTCATGATAATCGGTTGCAAGACCCCCAAAACGTTATTATTCAACAGATTTTGAGGGCCTACAAATATTATAATCAGTTTGGCGCATGAATTGTGGCCTATTTAGTGTGGTGCACCCTTTCGCATCACAATAACAGTTCCATCTTACTTTAATTGCCTGTATGCAGTTTTCTTGCACCAATGACGAAATACATAAACATAATAATAACAGCAATGCAAAAACCCAGTTTGTTTACTTATTTTGCATAACGTGAATTCGGTTTACATACGCACTCATGCGGTCAAAAATACGGCGAATTGGGAATAAAACGAATCGACGGCCTCATGAATATTTTGTAGGCCCTTAAAATATTCTATACTAGACAGATACAAAATAAACACAATAATGTTAAAAGCTGGACCCCCATCAAAAAAATAAATAATAATAATATTTTGAAGTTTCTCCTCATAAGGCCTCCAACTCCGTTTGCCGTCTTCCTGGAGGACCCCCGCGCCACTCAGGCAAGGGTCCCGCCGGGGCCCGCGACCTAGGAAGACCCATGCCCGATGTGCTCTCTCGATCCTTCTTTGATCACGGACTGAGTCTATCCGGCCAGTTGGTGGGGAACGGAGCGCCGTCGGCCCCTTTGAGGTTGCTCCTCCGAAGGCCTCCAAAATAAATGCAACGCAAATATTAAACAATCCCTGCAATATTCTGTGTATCTTTTATTGTGTTGTTGCATAACAAAACACAAAAATAAAGTACAAATTGAACCTGGATAAAAAAGGTAAAAAGTTACGCTGTGGTTGTCGGGCTTTCAGGCACCGGAATCAGTTTAATAGCACACACTGGCCCCTATCCGGCTTCCCTAGTTCCCTTATGGCAATGGCCTCCGACCCACAGCATGTCCTCCCCTGTTTCCGATCCTAACCTTTGAATTGGCGCTGCCCATCAGGGGAGGAGACAAGACAGAACCCCAGTCACGCTTTAGCCACATCAAGCAGTCTTGTACCTATAATGTAGGGTCAGCCGGGCTCGAACCCAGACCGGGGCGTCTGAGCGTGAAACAGTCCCGGCACTTATCCAACTGTGCTAGTTAGTGTCGGTACTTAATCCCGGGATTTTACACTGTATGTGGCTTGGATTCCACCTTACCATCATGACGTCACTCCAGAGACCACGTGAGATAACGCTTACCAGCCAGCAACCGTCATTGTGCGATCTAGCCAGCTGCAGAACGGACGTATCCGTCCTGCTCCGTCGTTACTCAGTGCACACAGGCCAAAGCTCGTGTACCCACTGTACATGCTCTACTTGCAGTAACAATTTGTTTTAAGGTAAAACATAATAACTCTTGATTTCTTCTGCTGCCAATATTATGGCTGAAGCATTTATTGACAGCGTCCTAAAATTGGACAATTTATCAGATTTGTCGCCACACCCAACGCCATCGCGGCATAGGGTTTTCGAGGCCGGGGAGCAATCTTCCGCAAAGCCTACAGGATACGGCCCAATGGCTATTTCTCCGACTCAACAATCAGGGTTTTCGTTTCCAATAATAACTGTGGTGAAGAAAACAAGGCCCCAAAACAGGACAAAAATGTCAAAAAAGGCGAAAATGGGGGCAGGGCACAGCCCATAGATCCTTTGGCTAGCTCCACCCAACCGTGGCAGGAGCTTAGCGGGTGTTTAATACAAACAATGCAAGGTGGGTTTGCTGAATTGACCAGCGCATTCCTAACTGCAAACAAGAAGCAAGAAATGCAAATGAAACGTGATGTGGCTAGTACAAGTACTAGCAAGACTAGTGCAGGTCCAATGGCCAAAAAGCTGAAATCAGCCATTATTGTGCCAGACTCTGCCACAAACGAATCTGATAGTGAAGCAGATTAAACCATCTCCTTTCTGAGGGAGAAGTAGTCTCTGAAGATGATATGTTGGGCGATATTTGAACAAGCATACGAAGCACTTATGATAAGGTTGGCCCTAAAATAAGAGTGACAAACTTGCAGTCATGACGAGTAAAATACTCACTACCAAGTTGTCAGATGAGAAATTGATAGACAAACAGAAAATGTATTGTCGCCCGCAGAATTGCAAAGAACTGATCAAGACAATAGTGGGCATTACTTAAAGGCATCGTACACGTTTGGTAATTGTCAAAGACCAGTGTTCTCATTTGGTGTATCCCAACATAATGCATAAAATAACAAGCCTGTGAAAATTTGGGCTCAATTGGTCATCGAAGTTGCAAGAAAATGATGAAAGAAAAAACACCCTTGTTGTACAAATTAATTTATGTGCTTTCAGATAGGAATAAAAACTTCTTGCAAGAATTTTTTATTATTTTAGTGAGAAATTACCTCTTTCTCAAAAACTACGTTACTTCAGAGGGAGTCGTTTCTCACAATGTTTTCTACTATCAACAGCTCTCTGTTGCTCGTTACCAAGTCAATTTTTATGTTAATATATATTTTGAGTAATTACCAAACGTGCACTGTACAGTGCCTTTAAACCAAGCACTCGGTCTAGAGACCTGAAATTTATAAGGCTACAAAAGTTACTAGTTTCTGCATTTGTTCCATTGCTTCAACTGACGGACATGGGCGTCATATAGGGGGGGACAGGGGGACATGTCCCCCCCCCCCAAGTTTTCAAGGGTGGGGGACACAATATCAAATGTCCCCCCCCCCCATATTTTTCGCCCATGCCGTTATTACATTAGTGTAAAACCCGGACAAGTGGACTAAAACGCATGCTATATCTCCTGCTACTTTGAATCTCAGCGTGATTGGAGACGAACATTTTTCAAAGTGCTCAGATCGACCTTAGATTAATTCTGTAATTTGTACGCCGACCCTCCCACTCTTTACACGCTGAGCGCTCTAACGTAATTTTGCCATTTCCTGGATGTACTTGAACGATGAATATCAGCACAAAGCAATGGGCGCATACACTGCCCTGGACATTGCAAGCAGTCTACTCCATGATAAATTTTTATATTCAGCCATCTGCTAGGATGATTACACGGCCTACATCATTCTTGTCTCTTACAACAAGACCGGATTGATATTTTCAGCAAGACGCTTGTTTGTTTGTTTGTTTGTTTGGTTGGTTGTTTATTTATTTATTTATTTTTTGGTGCTATGTTTTTGTCTGTTTTTTGTTGTTTTTGTTCATTTTATTGCCTTGTGTTGTATTTGTTGTTCTTGTGTTGTTGAGGTCGAATAATTAACAACAATAATAGCAATATTATTCCAAACACATGCCAGGATCACAACTCATTAATTTTTTTTCTGAGTTTGCTTAACAGTTTGTTAGTAAAAGATTTGTATTTGTTCTGATAGAGTATTTTAAAGTAGAAACATACTGTATAACTTAGATATTCTATAAATCGGCCCATTGTTTTAAGCTTAAGAAGTTGTCCTTAAAATTACACATTTTATATCTTTGAAATTTGGCATAGGCCCTACAAAAAATATTATCAAATTTTAATCAACATCCTTTCTTTTTCTTTTCATCGCTTACTGTATTGTTACGCACAAAGGTGGAAATGTATACTGGAAGTGGCCTTAAAAAAGGATGATAAAACTTTCTATCTGAAAATCAAAAGATGACAAAGGTGAAAGAACCTATCATAAACAACCATGGACTTAACAAGTTTCCTGAACCGAAGCAAAATTGTTAATTTTACAATCCATGAGAGCAGGGGCGGATACAGGGGGGGGCGTGGGCGTCAGCCCCCCCCCCCAAAAAAAAACCTTTTCTATTTTCTTTTTTAGTACTGCCTGTTTAAAAATTAGCCACAAGTGTGTGTGGTGTAAATTCCCCCCCCCCCCCCCGAGGCAGGATGGATTTCTTTGTCATACTATACCATTCACATTTTTTCTTTCTGCCAAAATTAATCTTTCATGATATGTCACTTGTAATTGTTTAATAGATTTGCAACAGTAACGTAACATTCGAAACCTGATGTGCCAATTTGTCCGGGATAATACGACAGTTAGCTTGAATTTGAAAAAAAACGATCTTACCCACTAGTGAATATGTGAATATGCATAAAACCAGATAATGCAGCGACCAGATCCAAACGTGAGATTTGTGGTATTACAATTTTCTTCTTATATGGATCAAAAGTGCTTATAAAAAGTGTGTCTATTTCTCTGTTTTAGGCAAACAGAGGCTTGATTTTTCACCCCTCAAAAGGCCAAAAGCTCAAAGCTTCCGCCAGGGGCTTCGCCCCCTGGACCCCCATCGGGGCTTCACCCCTAGACCCCACCATTAATGTTACAGTAACATTTTCCAGTAAATTTAGAAGAGTGAAATGGATCAGAAGTGCTTAAAAAGTGTTTCTATTTCTCTGTTTTTTGGTTAATTATATTGAAAATTGCACTATCATATCATTTGTCTCACCATGGAGGAAGGATCCTCCTCACCCAACACTTTTTTTGTCCCTGAATAAATATTAATTGTAGACTGCATTTTTGTTTTATAACTCAGGATGGCTGATTCAATGACTCCCAACTCGAAAATGATGATTAAATAATGATCTTGCAAAAACAAAATTGATTAAAGTGGTCAGATCCTGCATGAGATCGCACCACAGAGCATCTAGAATCCTAACTGTTTCGGAGCATGTAGGCGGGCCCCTGAACCCATGCCGATAGGGCTTCGAGTTTTCACGCTCCCCGTTTGGAAAATCCTGGATCCGCCCCTGGAGAGTTTATTGTTTTTTGTTCTAAATAGGACACCATCAAAATGAAAATGAGTAAACAAATTTGGCATGTCCTCTGCGTGTATAGCGCGAGTTACCGATGTTCGCCGCTGTCCCATGCATACAAAAGTAAAACCAAAAAAATGTCAAAATACTACGAGGATCTAGCCTTGAATGTTGGTTGTTTAATACCTGGAGCATATAGTATGTAAAAAGACACCTTGAATTGTAGCACGAGACACAGTGGAATTGCCCATAAGAATAATAGGCCTATATCATGTATGTTGGTCTTTTATTTAAGTGTCGCTTGTTCTATCTCTCTCTGAACCAAGTCCAAGTTTGATATGTAAATAATTATAGCAAGGAGAGCTTTTCTAGGTCGTTCAAACATGCTAAAGCCCAACAGCTTCAGGGGGCTCCGCCCCCTGAACACCCGCCAAGGGCTTCGCCCCTGGACCCCCACCAGTGGCCCTTGAGCGGGCCCCTGGACCCCACGCCGTAAATGATCCTGATGTCCCCCCCCCCCCACACATTTCAAGACGGCTTGACGCCCCTGCCAAAGATAATAACGCAAAAGAAGACGTTAAATTAGCTATGGACTCAATGACTTTGATGGCCAATGCCAATATTGAACTAAACCTTCGTAGAAGGGAACTCATCATGCGTCCTGATTTGAATGCCCAGTACCAGCGCCTATGTGCACCACGCATCTGTTCCCATCACAAAGTTACTGTTTGGGGATGATTTGACCAAAGAAGTCAAGTACGGAGAAACCCAGTACAACCAGTACAACCAAAGGGGCCACTACCCCTCCAGAAGCTATGTCCGAAAACGACCGTACAACAATTCTACCTCCATGATACAACAGACGGGGCCAAAGCACCCAAGCATCCTAACTGCCCAAAGCACATCATTACAGGGCGGCAAGGTCAGTAAACTCTGGTGAAAGTAAAATAAACTCATTCGTGGCAGGCAGAATCAAATATTATTTGCCCACTAATTGGAAAAGGCTAACTTCTGACCAAAATATTTTAAATAATATTGTAAAAGGAATGAATATTGAGTTTGAAACGCCACCAAGACAAAAATTCATACCAAAGCAGTATGCCGTCAGTGCTCACGAGGGAATTCTTGTGCAACTAAGAAATTACAAAATTGTTGACCAAAGGAGTGATTGAAGTCGTAACTCATGAGCCTGAAGAATTTCTTTCAAACATATTTCTACGACCAAATAAAGATGGATCGTACAGAATGATACTGAATTTAAAGGCACTGAAAAAACATGTCAAATACCATCATTTTAAGATGGAAACTTTGCAGTCTGCAATACACATGATGACAAAAGATTGCCACATGGGATCCATTGATTTACGTGATGCTTACTAGTCAGTGCCAATTGCGTATGAACATAGAAAGTACCTCAAATTTCAGTGGGGAACAAATGTTTATCAATACACATGCCTTCCAAATGGCCTTGCTTCAGCACCACGTGTATTTACAAAAGTATTAAAACCAATTTATTCTGCCCTTAGAGGCCAAGGATTTCAATCAGTGGCTTATATTGATGACTCCTTAGTATACGGAGAGACATTAATCGATGAATGTTGCAAGGCAACTATACAACTTATGACCCAAGCGGGTTCATAATTCATGACCAGAAATCAGTTTGCGTTCCCACACAAACAATAACCTTTCTGGGGTTTGAGCTTAGCTCCAGGGAATTGTCAGTCAGTTTGACACCAGAAAAATCAAGGAATTAAACAATTTCTTGTCAGTCCTTGAAAACAAAAGATACTCCTATAATTCGAGAAGTAGCCCAAGTTCTTGGCACGATAGTATCAACTTTTCCCGGTGTAATGTTTGGTCGACTTTTTTACCGAAATCTCGAAAAAGAGAAAATTCGCATTGCAATTAGAAGACAGTACATACGATACTCAAATGAGTTTGTCACAGGAGGCATTAAAGGACCTCACCTGGTGGATTAAAAACATTGAATTCCATGAAGCCACAAGTTATGTTCAAAAGGTGAATTCAAAACCAAACATAACAATCTATCAGATGCATCCAAGACAGGATGGGGAGCATTGTGCAAGAATACTGGCATGCGTACGCGAGGTCATTGGACACCTCAAGAATCCAAAGCTCACATTAACTACTTGGAACTATTGGCATCATTCTTTGCAGTAAAATCGTTTTGCAAAGATTTGAAAACCGACCATGTACGTTTATATATTGACAACACTACAGCTGTTGCATACAATAATAATATGGGTGGAATGCACTCAGAAAGCTGTATAAACTTACACAGCAAATATGGATGTGGGCCAAAGAGCACAAACTGTGGCTCAGTGCTGCACTATTCCTGGAAAACAGAATACAATCGCAGATATTGAATCAAGGAATACAAATACAGATGCAGAGTGGATGCTTAGGCCACAAATTTTTCAACGGTTAAAGGTATCGTACACGTTTGGTAATGACTCAAAACAAATATTAGCATAAAAACTGACTTAGTAACAAGCAACGGAGAGCTGTTGATAGAATAACACATTGTAGGAAACGACTCCCTCTGAAGTAACGTAGTTTTCGAGAAAGAGGTAATTTCTCACTAAAATAATAAAAACTTCTTGCAAGAAGTTTTTATTCCTAATCTGAAAGCATACAAATTTGTACAACAAGGGTGTTTTTTCTTTCATCATTTTTTTGCAACTTCGATGACCAATTGAGCCCAAATTTTCACAGGCTTGTTATTTATGCATGTTGGGATACACCAAGTGAGAACACTGTCTTTGACAATTACCAAACGTGTACAGTGCCTTTAAGTCGGCAATTTATCGAACCTGATATTGATCTATTTGCGTCAAGATTGAATTATCAGATTAAGCCGTATGTTTCTTGGAAACATGACCATGAAGCATTTGCCTTAGACGCATTTATGATATCATGGGAAACTTAAAATTTTTATGCTTTCCCACCTTTCAGCTTAATCGGAAGAGTTCTCCAGAAGATCATGGACGACAATGCCGAAGGGCTTCTGATAGTGCCAAACTGGCCTACCCAATGTTGGTACCCAAGGCTGATGCACAACAGACCCAGTGCTAATCCCATCCTCCATGGCGCCACTAGAGTTGCCACAAGACACCCACTTCATCCCAAGATGTGTCTGCTAGCTTGCCATTTATCCGGGAACGTCTTAAAGACAAGGACCTTTCGGCAAGGGTGTCTGACATTATAATATCCTCATGGAGAAGCAAGACCCAAAAGCAATATTCCTGCTACTTAAGGAAATGGGAGTTATTTTATTCTCGGGGAAATATTAACCCCATAAAACCAACCATAGGCAATGCCTTAAATTTTTTAGCAGAAGTGTTTTATGCTGGACTAAGTTACAGCTCCATTAATACTACCAGATCGGCAATGTCAGCAATTTCTTTGCCCATAGATGGCACTCAATTGGGAAACCATGTACTTACCTCAAGGTTCATGAGGGGTGTTTTCAACAGCAGGCCAACGTTTTCACGTTACAAGTCTATATTTGGGATGTTGGTATATTACTAAATTATTTTAATTCAATAGACTCTAATGACAAACTCTCATTAAAAGTGCTCAGTAAAAAAGTGGTAACTTTACTAACTCTACCCACGGCACAACGAGTGCAAACATTACATTATTGCATGTTCAAGATGTACAATTGTCAGACACAGAGTGTTGTCTAAGAGTACAATGTCTGTTAAAACAGACTCGTCCAGGAGTTCATCAGGCAGATATAAATCTGCCTAGGTATCCCGAAAACCAGAAACTGTGCATAGTTGATAATCTAAGAGAATTATTAAGCGCACTCAGTTTGTGCGAGCTCAAGAAAGCAAATTATTTATAAGTTTTCAGAAACCATACGGAGCACTGTCGAGAGACAGTTTAAGAAGGTGGGTCCGTACTCTACACCTTATTGCAGGGATTGATGTGTCAAAGTTCACACACACCGCACAGGGGGAAGGGCTGCATCGACCTCTGCAGCTGCAACTGCTGGAGTATACAAACAATTTTGTTAACAGCAGGTTGGTCTGGAGCACAGACTTTTGCGAGGTTTTTTAATAAACCAATTATTTCAACTCCTGATTTCCACTGCAGTTTTGCAAAGAAGTAGCTATCCAATTTATAAGCTAAAAACAATGTTCAGTTCAAAGTTTATTTCACTCTGAGGAATGTTAAGACACGTAGTAATATGAACAATGTTCATTTTCATTGTGTTGTTATCTTCAACACAAATTGATTCAATAAAGTTGTTTGAATCCCGTTGATAGAACTGTTACAGTTTGTTTATTGAAATGTTTCAATTCTTAGTGGTTCTCGTCTTAAGTCAAGTTTCCGTTACTCTAAACATCTCACGTGGTCTCTGGAGTGACGTCATGATGGTAAGGTGGAATTCTAAAATTAAACGAGTCTAATTTTTTAGGCGAAGTTTGATTGGGATTCTACCGACATGACGAACGAAAGAGATTACGTGCCCTCCTTTGTTCGAAGTTAGAACTCACCCTGGGTCAACGGAAACTTAGACTTGCTGTAAAATATGACGGTTGCTGGCTGGTAAGCGCCATCTCACGTAATCTCTTTCGTTCGTCATGATGGTCGGTAGAATCCCAATCAAACTTCGCCTAATAAATTAGACTCGTTTAATTTTAGGAATCCACGTGCAACTAATTGACCATAACAATTTTTGACCGCATGAGGGAGGGCGGGCGTTTTCATCAGGGAATTATCTTCGGTGCACCACCCTAAATATAAGCTCCCGTAGCAACCAATGCTAAATGCTAAATTTTCAATATTATACTCAAAAAATAGTTAAAGTCTCCCTCAGCAGCCTCTTGAAAACCAATTAAACATATTTTCGGACAACTAAACGTCAGATTTCTTTTCAATTTTTGGTCGGTCAGCCGTTTGGAATCTTTGCTAATTAGGCCTACCCCAGAATTCAACACCCCCGACCGAAAGGGTACGGTTTATAGTGTTGGTTACCCGAATAAGGTGCTATTTTCCCAAACCGATTTGCTGCCAGTTTTCGTGAAAAACCACTTCCTAAGCCAAATAGGACCAACTTTAAAGCCTAAATTTATCAGTTCTCCTCAAAAGTTGAAGCACAGAGCCCCCAGGTTGTGGTAACTTGTCATAATTACACAGTCTATCAGTTGCATGACCCCCAAAACGTTATTATTAAAAAGAGTTTGAGGGCCCTACAAATTTTTATAATCAGTTCGGCCCTCGCATCGCAAGTTGTCGCACACGGTAAACAGCGCCACCAACTAATTATTGAGCAAAGGCCGAGCCCCTCGATTAACACTGGTGACCACTATTACCTACCTGCCCTTTACATGTCAATTGGCGACTACCAACTAGTGTGGCTGTTCGTTACACTTGAGTACATTAATTATGGTCATTTTCAGTGCATTGTACACTGAAACATCCGGCCTTTATGGGATGTTTTTGTTTGTTTGAACCAGGTCATGTGGTGTATAGTGTAGGTTACATACATAGCTTACATGAACCATGAACCATGGAGCTGTCTAGCCTATGGACAAAGGACAGTGCAGGGTAAGTTGAAGATTACTCTTGTATAAAATAAATAAAGGGGGAAAAGAATTGACATCACGAACTGCGGGTCTTGTGTTTTTGTTTTGCCATGAATAAACCAAACACAGTTCCAATCTACCTCTTTGTGATTGAATCATGCAGACTTGTATTTTTGTATTGTATCGACTCTAGCTGTCTAGAGGGGGTAGAGTTTACGGTCAGTACGCCTACACACGTACATGTACGTACAATACACTCTACAGCAAAATACTTTGTCGATGTTGCTCTGATCATGGAGGTAGAATTCTAATTCTACCTCCATACATGCTCTGATCTACCATTTGTCTACAGTACAACACCTCTACCTTAGCATGCTTAGACCAGCAGAAGACTATAATTAAATTAGTGCTACTGAAAAAAAAGTGCTACTACTGAGAGCTACCATGGAGGAAGAAAATACATCCATCATTTCCATGCTGCTACCCATGGAGGAAGGTTAACCATGCTATACCTAGCACTAGCACTTAGCAATAGCAGTTAGCACTTTTTCACAGTGCTAGTGGAGTGCTAGTGGAGCACAATCCGCACTCACTCACAGTCAGTTGTTGTAGAAACTAGAATAAAGTCCTGCACCAGTCCATGCTTGCCAATGTTTTGTGATAAAAAGTTGTACTGTGAAGTAGAACTTGTACAGTACTGACTTTACATAATATTTACAAATACATAATTTACAAATTTGAAATAATAGGGCCTTTTTAAGGTAACATGAATACATTGCATGAAACATAACCCATCAAGGCAGAGGCAGAGGCAGAGGAGTTAGTTTCAGATGGCAGAAGTGAAACTCCAGCTGGGAAAAGTTAAATGAGACAAGGCAAGGTCAAAAGAAGGTCAGAATTAACCGTTATGAATCATGAAATCCAAGGTTTAAATCAATACCATGTTACTTTCATGGTTGTATGTGCCAAATTGTTCAAGGGGAGGATATGTTATTTTTAGGCACGTGTTGGCTGCCTGCAAACTCCGCACGAGAACTTCACCCACGCATCTGGATAGCCACAATACTATTGGGGCTATCTGTCGTGGCCGAGTGGTCTAGCGCACCGAATTCAAGTTGTGGTGGCTGAGTCATCACAATGTGGGTTCTAATCTCGGTCCCGGCACTTGTGTCCTTGAGCAAGACACTTTAACTATATTTGCTCCTTGGCGTTTATATCCTAACTTATGGATCCGGTAAATTTTCCGCTATATGCCACCAATTTATCTCACTTTATTCAGGTCAATCCTTACGGTCCAGAAGGGATGACAGAATGTATACAGAGAGGCACAGGCACTTAGAATGGCTATACAAAGTTTCAAAAATCATGAACAATGAGCCATTTTCAGTTCTACGGTGGTCTTCACAACGCTGCTTGCTTACACTCCATTTACTTTTAGTCACTTTGGTTCTAGTACACAGTGCGCGCGCGAGAGTTCTGTCCGCGCGATGAAATGTGCGCTTGAATTTTCATTTTTAAAGGTCAAAATTTTGGGTTTTAGCTACCAATTCCTCACGAGGATTATTACAAAAAGGGAAATGAAATTCAACATCCATTACAAAATCAATTACATCCCTTGGAAATTGGTGGCACGATACGGAAATTTTTCCATGGATCCTGCTGAGTAACAAAGTAGAAGAAGTAGAAGTATCCAGTGCCATTAGTACGCCGGACTCCTTCCACTTGTTAGCCCTTGCAGCATTGAGGAATCTTTCCAAATAGAAACCCGCATTTTTTTATCAAAAGTTTGGTATGATAAATACCGCCTTGACTAAAGACTAATATAACTAGCAAGTGAACAGCGTAGTCATACAGTTTGTCATCGTTCATTGCGCAGAAGTAAACATCATGGCAACTTCTATTGCTAATAGTTTATTTTATGGCGTGGATTATATCGCGTAGAGTCTACTTCTTTCCGGCTGTACAGTAATATAGTGCACTACCATGTTGTAAACCACAGAGAGCGCTTCGAAATAATGAAACACCAACTAAATAGAGGCAACATTTTAGTTTAGAAAATAGGAAGTTTAAAATTGTATTCATTTTACTCTTCAGGAAGAATACACGTACTTGCCCTTAGATTGGCAACAGTGGCAGTCTCGTGCAAGCTGCAAATTATGGGACCCCCCCCCCAAAAAAAAAAAAAATATATAGAAAAAATGTAATTTTATCTTAATTACAATTACACAATCGTAATAGTAGTACATGTAAATGGAGTAAGTTGTATGTAGGTTTTGCGTTTTGTCGGCAGGCTTGCTGCAAGTTCTTTGTCATTAGCAGTATCCATTGCTTGCGCAATTTATCTTGACGGTCACACCATTATATTATATGTAATGTACCACTACCACTATTTTATTTTGACCGTTGGGTAGCTTATACTACAAAACAGTAGCATGCACAACCATCCCCATGTGTGCCAGTGTTGTTACATACAAGAAACTGTCCTCCGCATGAAATGTACAGTATTTGGGGGGGGGGGCTGGGGGTCGGGGGACAACAACACACATATTTTCCGGAGGAGACCAACATTTCCTGTGTAGAAGGCACACAGAATAGCCTACAGGGCAAGGTACAATCTCAGGACCTGTCTCGAGAGACACAATTTGGTCTTGGGATAATTTCAGGTGCAGGGTTCTCCGGCATTCTGGGCAAAAATTTTGGGATGTACTTGTGTACTTGTGACGTAATGTCAACAGAATGAAACAAGAAACAAATTACACGTGACAAATGTGCATCAAGGGGAGTGCAAAATAAATAGGAGCCTCCATTGACTGAAATGGGAGCTCGGTTGAAACTAACTTAGTTGAAACAAGGAAATGTTATCGCTGACATTTTTTTTCTTGTAAAGGCAAGGCAGTTTTTCCTGAGCAAAACCTTGGGCACCGCAATATACACTGTACATGTAGTGGGGCAGAAAGGAAACTTTTTAGGGGAACTGTGCATTTGATGATACATGGATGTAATTTTTTAGTCAGTGTACATTATTTTAGTCATGGGAAAGATACTTGGCTACATGTATGGGGCCATTGCAGATTTGTTCTTGGAAAAAAATCTAGTGTAGATAATTAATAATCAATTTTTTAAAATGTCCAAATTGCTGTCATTGCTTGTTATTCTTCATACGGACAAGTCTGTGATGGCCCTACATTTGTATCCAAGCATCTTTCTCATGCTCTGATTGTATGTCAAATTCTATGCTTGAAATCTAGGCAGTATTCCCCGGGATGTAACATGTACCCAGAGCTGACAACTCTTCCTGATTCTGCAGAAAGTTCCCTGAAAATTATAACCAATCTTTCCATGTTCTGATACAATTTTGAAAATCTCCCTGATTATGGAACTTTTTCCCTATTATGTTGAATCATGGAATTTTGTAATGATATCTCCCTGATTGTCGTACAAAATCTCCCTGATGCAAATGTTGGCAGCTCTGATGTACATGTACATGTATGTACCTGCCACAGGCCTATAATAAGGGATTTGTTCTGGAACATTTCAAGGGGCATTAGGCAATGACTAGGGGCAGGAATGGAAAAATAAATAGACTGAACATGTTTTGTGCGCACTGATTTGGTATTATTTTGAAAAGCAAAATGATGATTTTGAATAACAACTGATAGTGATACAGTTTGTGTATTTTGAACATATCATTTTGCGACATGTTTGCTATACAAGGCAAATCGTTCACTGCAATTAGACAATGCACAAGCGCCATCTTCAAAATATACCGCAATGCATCTTGTACAGTTTAAAAAAAATAATAAAGCTGCCAAAAATGGACCCCATGCTGTAGTTTACATAAAAAAAATACACAAGTACCACATTTCTTCAAAAACAGTGCGCCATGATTGATGTTGGTGTGGCTTGGACTCGGATTTCACCCTGAATCCTTTGCGTGCCTAATGAGCATTGGAACATGCTTCCGGACGAGTTGGCAGGTGTACGAGTTCATGGGTGAACAATGTACATGTAGGCCTACACCATAATTTAGGAGAATAAAATGCTTCTCCTCAAATTTCTTTAAAAATGAAAGACTTTGAAAGTAATGTGGTTTAAAGGTATCGTACACGTTTGGTAGTGACTCAAATCAAATATTAGCATAACAACTTACTTGGTAACAAGCAACGGAGAGCTGTTGATAGTATAAAACATTGTAGGAAACAACTCCCTCTAAAGTAACGTAGTTTTTGAGAAAGAGGTAATTTCTCACTAAAATAATAAAAACTTCTTGCAAGAAGTTTTTATTCCTACACTAATCTGAAAGCACACAAATTTGTACAACAAGGGTGTTTTTTCTTTCATCATTTTCTTGCAACTTCGATGACCAATTGAGCCCAAATTTTCACAGGCTTGTTATTTTATGCATATGTTGGGATACACCAAGTGAGAACACTGGTCTTTGACAATTTCCAAATGTGTACGATGCCTTTAACACACATGTCTTGAAGGAATGGTACACTGCTACGTGCACTTTTTTTAAGGGGGAAGAAAGTACCAAGATCTCATGGGCAGATGGGGGTATGAGTTGATGTGGGAATGAGACCAGCATTTAAGACTAAGAGAAACTGTTCACAGAGGGGTATGGGGGCAACCGTTGCCTCCATTCAGTAGGTGTCAGGACACTTCGTACCTTTGCCACTTCGTACCCTGGACACTTCGTACCTTTTGCAAGGTACGAAGTGACTTTGGACACTTCGTACCTTGGACACTTCGTACCTTCTTACAAGACACTTCGTACCTTCTCACAAGACACTTCGTACCTTCAGGATTTCTGCATCGTTTCTGGATTTAAAAACGAATCAAACCCAAATGGTGGTTTATTTGTTGACTGATAGTGATGAGTATCATGAAACAAAAATGAATAAAACCCAAATGGTGATTTATTTAATTACTTGTTGACTGATAGTGATGAGCAAAAAAACCCACTTATTTTTAGATCAATTTTATAAAAACCAATTTCTAAAACAATCAGTGTAATGAAACATTTAAAAATCATTTAAAAGTTAAAGCTGGAAAGTATTCAATATCATATATTTACGTGCCGAGATAATGAGAACATAAAAACAAAAATACAGGGTTAACAAAATACGGACAAAATAAAGGTATTTTAGAGATATTTTTATACAATAAAAAAACAATAACATTTCACATTAAAAAGGACATTCACATCATTAAACAAAATGAAAATTCATTAATTATTATGTTGTATCTCAACGAACATTATCTTATTAAGGAAATACCCATTTAACTGAAGGTACGAAGTGACTCGGCTAAAGGTACGAAGTGACCCAGCTGATGGTCACTTCGTATGTACCCCACCCACGGTACGAAGTGACCAATTTGGTTACGGTACGAAGTGTCCCGAAGGTACGAAGTGTCCAGGGTACGAAGTGGCAAAGGTACGAAGTGTCCGACATCCATTCAGTACAACACATCGGGCTTGCTGCAGTCTGATATGAAAGGTGACAGCTGTGAGAAAAACCTTTAGCTTGTTTGTGTGTTTTTAACAACAATGAGTAACAGCTGTTGAATAGCCTTTAATTTAGGCTGAAAATGCAGAAAGAGGCAACATATGTACTGTAAGTGTGCTTTGAACATTGTTGTACATGTATGTACTTGAGTTGTACTACATATTATATAAATGTGTTACATTGATACACAAATTGCATTCTTTGTTCATGAAAGGTTGCTCCACTTTCTTAGCTTTCTCCCTAAACAGTGTTTGTAGGGGGAAGAGTGACATCATACAGTGTACATATGTAGCCTTGTGCAAGCAAATTATGAGATGAGACCAATTGTGACCACAATTATTTTTTGGATAGTACATATGATATGTACATGTACATGTATACATTTATATTATAGAAAGTTTTTTTAAGGACATTTAAAGAAAATAGTAGGACCGGAACGCACCAACAATTTTCAAAAAGCTAAAGGTTTTGTTATATTAGTCGAGTTATTTAGTCGAGGTGGGGGGGGGGACACAGTGGTCCGCTGGCAAAATGCTAGTTAAAAACATGAGGAACAGGTAAAATTCTCTCCGGCTGGCTAGTTCAGTGTTGGAAAGCAGATCCCTGCTTTTAGTGAATTGACTACATGTAGCTGGTCCTGCTGTCCAGTCACTAAAATTGTTGAAGGGCAAACCCTGAAAGTCTTTACCATACCAAGACGTCCATCAAGAATACAAATTAATACAATGGAATAGAATTCATATTAATTGGCCTACATGTACTGGTATCATGTTCATTATCATTAAGTTAAAGCAATACGCAGGCCTTGAACTTCGCTCTTGAAGGGGCACAGCAATTTTCTTCTAGTAAGGGGCACTCTATGAGGAAAATGTAAACTTGTATTGGAACTTTGCAAAGGGCACCACAGCAAAAGCACAAGGCACCACGGCAATTGCTGTGGGTGCCGTGGGTTAATTCGAGGCCTGAATACGGAAAGAATTAAGGACAGGGTTACTTTTGGTAATTGCCAAAGACCAGTATCCTCATTTGGTGTATGGTGTATCCCAACATGCATAAATTAACAGCCCTGTGAAAATTTAGGCTCAATTGGTCATCAAAGTTGTAATACATTGTAAATAATGAAAGAAAAAACAAAACACCCTTGTTGCATAGAAATGTGTGCTTTTAGATGCCTAGGAAAGGCTTCATGCCTGATGAAGCCTTTCTCAAATTCAAATTTTTGTGTGAAAAATTTCTTCTTTCTCTAAAACTACATGTATACTTCAAAGGGGGTCGTTTCATACAGTGTTTTATAATATCAACAGCTCTCCAGTGCTCTTTACCAAGTACATGTAAGTTGTTATAGTCATTAACTTGTGGAGTAATTACCAAAAGTACTCCCTGCCTTTAAAGAATTTGAATGCATACAAAAAATGCAATATTTCAAATAAATTACCAAACTAAACAATCTGGGTTCGATACCCGTTCATGACACTTGTGCCCTTGAGCAACATACTTTTCCATAATTGCTTCATAAAAAGTTGGGAAGGTAGTGCATATTCTGCTCTACCAGCCAGGCTCCTAGTGGATGATTTGCCTACATCTTTACAGACTGTGAAGGGGGTAACCCTGTTTCAGCCCCAGGAGTAGATGGCAACGTGCCCCTGGTGGCAGTTGATTTACAAATTGTAGGTTGATAATTTAACCCAAATCGTGTTTGTAGCCCTCACCTTGAAGTGGCCATCTGGCTTTGTGATGTTTGGTGATATCTCATAGAAAAAAAACCCCAAAACAAAACAAAACACTGTACAGAAAAATAAATACAACTTTAGACAGTTTTATCTCACCACTCTCACTCATCCGTTCTTATTGTTATTGTGAGCTTTGGTGCTCCATGTTTGTGTTAAGACCCCATGATGTGTGCCATACGAGCAAAGGACTAGTATGTTAACTTTGCATCGGGGATAAAGAATATAATTTGTTTACCCTTTCACCGATGTGTATTAAGAGCACTGTATACTCAGTACTTTCCGGAGTTCTGTGAAAAAAATCCACCTTAGGCAAATCACTTTGGTCCTCCATGCTAGAGCCTACATGTAGTAGAGGCGGTGTTAGCAGCGGGTACCGCAACAATTTATTAGATGTTAACTTTGCATCGGGGATAAATGACTGTTGGTGGAAAAGCTGTTTGTTCAAAACGGTCACAGGTACATGTACTGTACTTTTCGTTTGTAAAACTATTATTTATACTCAAAATTGTTTAAAATTAATGTTTGTATATTATAGGTGTTTTCTTCTTTCTCTTTTTATAACCCACTCCCCCACCTCAACTTTCGTTTTCATAAAGGTTGTAGGGGTTTCTGTGTTTTTTTTTCCCATTTTTTGTTTTGTAATTAAATTTGTGATTATTTCTTCAAATTTGACCCACCAAAATTGTTCAAAACCCCAGAAAAAAATAACACTATTTTGAAACTTTGATACTTCCAAATATATCCCCAATTATTAAAGGCATCGTACACGTTTGGTAATTGTCAAAGACCAGTGTTCTCACTTGGTGTATCCCAACATATGCATAAAATAACAAGCCTGTGAAAATTTGGGCTCAATTGGTCATCTAAGTTGCAAGAAAATGATGAAAGAAAAAACACCCTTGTTGTACAAATTTGTGTGCTTTCAGATAGGAATAAAAACTTATTGCAAGAAGTTGTTATTATTTTAGTGAGAAATTACCTCTTTCTCAAAAACTACGTTACTTCAGAGGGAGTCGTTTCCTACAATGTTTTATACTATCAACAGCTCTCCGTTCATTGTTACCAAGTAAGTTTTTATGCTAATATTTGTTTTGAGTCATCCCATGTACGATACCTTTAAATTTGAAATACTGTTTTTCAGTTTAAAGTTACCAGTAGTCATTTCCCACCTTGTGTCTAAAACTCAGACCTGTGCAATAAGTAAGTGCCTTTTTACATTGAGCAGGAAAGGTAAACTGTACCTAATTTGTCCCTTTGTGCATGTTAAGGTCCAGTCCACACACAGCTAGATTGCTTTGTATTGTTGCATGGTTATTGGTACATGTACTGTACATTGAACTCTGGCACTTACATGTAGCTGTTTATTAGCCCCTTAAGAAGACTTTATTTACAAAGCATGTTGCCAGGTGTTAATACTATTCAAAAAATGCCACAACTTAACCCTGACCAGGATATGTTCAAGAGGTTAGGTTTCTATCTCTAGTGTCCACTTTGTCCACCTTCTTACCACTGCTCAATGGTCCTTCCAATCCACTGTTGTTCTTTTTGGTTTGTTTACTCTGTCCCTGAATACATGTCCAAAAGCTCTGGGACAAATGTTGCTTATTGTCAATGTCTGCAAGCAAGTTCAAACACACTGTTTACTTGAGATCTGTGGTGTTTATTTCAGGGGACAGTGTAAATAAAACCAAACAGTGGTACCAGTGAATGATTTCCCATAATGGCACAGCAAAATGCAGCACAAAGTGTACCAGTGCTGACAGTGACAAATCATAGTTTGCTACTCATCATTCAGTGAGTGTGTACAAAAATAGTTCAGTCCAAAATTTTTGTTGCTTGAAATTTTTTTTTCTCTGGGTACAAATTACATAACATTTAAAAAAAAGGTAAGCTGATAGTGATTTACAGAGATGGCAACATTCCGAACGATGTACTTGTCATGAACAAGTCAGGTGTTTCCTTTCATGAAATTTGTTTACTGTACATGCACCCTTTTAAAACAATAAACAAAATCAATTAATCAGGGAAACTTCTTTTAATTTTACAGCCCAAAGCACACATGACAAACTGCATAGCCAGCACCATCACACCTACGACAGGGGCTACTGCCCATCGTGGCTTCCCAACAACTCTAGCACGCAGTAGCATAGTGGGTTGTCTCGCGCCTTTGGGCACCCACGAAACCCAACACCATGCTACTAGATAGATGCCCTGTGACCTTCAGCCACGATGTCACACGCCACTTCAACCTACCCATCCTCATTGCATTATGGGTAATTTACCCGGTACCCTTGCATAGTCTGTACATCGCAAGAGTAGAGTATGCGACCAACCAGGATGACACAGAGTCGACATCCTCTGACAGTATGCAGGAAACTCTGTCGTGGGCCGTCAAGTTTCGGACCAGCGATCACAGAAAGACGGTCCAACGGACTGACTACGATCAAATAGCCCACCGAATATCCCGAGAACTAGACCTTCTAAATCACGGCCAAGTTGGAGAGCTATTAAACCACTACCTTTTCGTGCACGCCAGTTACAACAAAACTTTGAAAGGGGCCGACGATCATGCTGATGCCAGGCATATCCAACAGGAAACCGAGGCCAAATTGCAAAAGCATCCTGACGTGGAGTGGTTCCATCGGCAGCGGATCCGTAGAAGAACAAAGCGAAGCTTGAACTTCAAGGATCCCTCATATGCTGTGCAGTGGCATTTGGTAGGTACATTTTATTGTCCAGTGTATCCAATATATAATCCATTTGCGAGTTACATTTGAATAATGTCTGGTATAATGACTTGCTTAGTCACAAATTACCACTTAAATTTGAATACCTCAGACTATAGAGACAGTTGCTATGTCAAATGGTTGGGGGCAAGCTTTTGCATAGCAACCTCCAGATGAGCAAACCTTGGTACCATTGTGCCATACACATTCATTCAAAATTGTGTACATGGGTGTTCGCCGTCTCTTAACGTACTACGCAAAAGCTTGCCCTGAAACATGTGACATAGCAACTGTCTCGATAGTCTGAGAAATTCAAATTTGAGCGGTAACTTGTGATCACGCAAGTCATGTACCAGACATTATTCAAATCTACATGTAACACGCAATTGGGTACCTTTTTATACAGGCCTAAACGATATACAACTATCTCGAGTCAAACCTTTTTCGATATCGTCTAGCCTTACAATGCAGCGGCCTGCACAAAGACAAATTCCAAGATGGCAATCGTGATCAGTGTGCCATACAGTGCACCCTACTTTTACTGCCTGATTTCCTACTGTGCCCTATTGGACTGCTCTGTGGGTGACATTATTATTTTGCCATCATCTTTTTTATGATAAAGTTACATGTACTTTCAAGTACCGACATTAATTTTTCGGTACAACTGTAGAATGCAGGTACACTTCGAAGCTATGACTGCGCCTCCGCGGAGACGGAGTCGCGGTCACGTTCATACGTACGTACACAGTAGGGCCTAGCCTCCCTACACCGGAGTCGAGCTAGCCTCCCTACACCGGAGTCGAGGTCGCGCTCTGTTGCTTAATTATAAATATTTGGCAACCTAGGGGGCACTCTGAAAGATGCACAACAGTGCCCTCATTAGGCTCGAAAATGCACAACTGTGCTGTCAATTTATTTTAATCATTTCAAGAAGGGAAATAAAGCCCGAATTCCATATAAATAATATTAATATTGCCGTAATACATGACCCCATTAGAGGATCATTTCAAGAAGGGAAAGAAAGCCCGAATTCCACTAATTTGAATATTATTGCCATAATATGACCCCATTAGAGGATCATTTTAAGAAGGGAAAGAAAGCCCGAATTCCATGTAAATATAAATATTGCCGTAATACACATGACCCCATTAGAGGATCATTTCAAGAAGGGAAAGAAAGCCCGAATTCCATGTAAATAATATTAATATTGCCGTAATACATGACCCCATTAGAGGATCATTTCAAGAAGGGAAAGAAAGCCTGAATTCTACTAATTTGAATATTATTGCCGTAATATGACCCCATTAGAGGATCATTTCAAGAAGGGAAAGAAAGCCCGAATTCCATGTAAATTATATATTGCCGTAATACACATGACCCCATTAGAGGATCATTTCAAGAAGGGAAAGAAAGCCCGAATTCCATATAATAATATTAATATTGCCGTAATACATGACCCCATTAGAGGATCATTTCAAGAAGGGAAAGAAAGCCCGAATTCCATATAAATAATATTAATATTGCCGTAATACATGACCCCATTAGAGGATCATTTCAAGAAGGGAAAGAAAGCCCGAATTCCACTAATTTGAATATTATTGCCGTTATGCATGACCCCATGAGAGGATCATTTCACCCGTCTTCACGATCGCATCATGCCCTCACGCGCTGCACCGGCTAGTACGTCTTCTTAAAAACGCCCTCTATCGGTCATTGCCCACACTACGTCTCCGCGCCTCCTCGCCTCCGCGCCTCCAGCTTCCCCGTCTTCACGATCGCATCATGCCCTCTCACGCGCTGCACCAGCTAGTACGTCTTCCTAAAAACGCCCTCTATCGGTCATTGCCCACACCACGTCTCCGCGCCTCCGCGCCTCCAGCTTCCCCCGTCTTTCACTAATGCCCTCACGCACTGCACCGGTGTGCACGTCTTCCTAAAAACGCCCTCTATCGGCCATTGCCCACACCACGTCTCCGCGCCTCCGCGCCTCCAGCTTCCCCAGTCTTCACGATCGCATCATGCCCTCACGCGCTGCACCGGCTAGTACGTCTTCTTAAAAACGCCCTCTATCGGCCATTGCCCACACCACGTCTCCGCGCCTCCGCGCCTCCAGCTTCCCCAGTCTTCACAATCGCATCATGCCCTCACGCGCTGCACCGGCTAGTACTTCTTCCTAAAAACGCCCTCTGTCGGTCATTGCTCACACCACGTCTCCGCGCCTCCAGCATCCCCAGTCTTCACGATCGCATCATGCCCTCACGCGCTGCACCGGCACGCACGTCTTCCTAAAAACGCCCTCCATCGGCCATTGCCCACACCTTCCATACCACGTCACACTTTGACTCCCTACGCCCCTAACATTTTATCAGTTGTATCAGTCGCACAAAATACATTCACACTTTACTACTATTCTAACGACGTGACCGCGACTCCGTCTCCGCGGAGGCGCAGTGGGAGCTCCGAGTGTACCTGTATTCTATAGTTACTCCAATTTTTCCAAAACATTTCAAGTAATTGAGTCTAAGTAGCCCATGTTTTTAACTTTGTAATAAAAATAGAAATAAAGTCGCAAATAAAGTTGAAAAGGAGAAGAAGCACAAGATATAAAAATGTTAGTTTTTCCATTCAACCAGCAAAGTGAGAAGACTGCAATTTTTGTCAAAAGCTTAGTTTCTAAAATCAAAAGAGTCTGTACAAGTAGTGGTACATGTACATTTTCAAGTGTTCATTTTGATTGCTACCCGCCCCCCCCCTACTACTACCTCCATGCTATTACTAAGTACATTGTACTATCGATAGCAGTTTTTACTAGACAAAATGTACTATGTGGGCTAGTGTTAAGGGTGAGCCGTGATCAAGTAATTGTATTATTATATTATAAACATAGCCCTACAGGTGCCCTTTGTACTTGTTCAAAGTGCACCAGTAGGGATATGTTTATAATACATGTATGTATACTGTACAAAAACAATTATTAAATAGACATATGTTTATGTAATAGTTATTACATGTAAAACAAAGTTTAAACAACTCTCAGATGAAGAAAAAAACAAAAGATGATATCCCGTCCAAAACTAATGTACAGTACATCCAAAATGTAGGCCTACTAGTGTACATTGTACCATAATTGTACACGTCCCATGACACAGACTTTAGGCTACTGCCAAGCTGTTTCTGCCAAATTGCGAGACAAGTGTAGATATTGCAAAGTTCAAGGCCTGTATGCTCTGCATACACTTGCTGTGTAAATCTTGGGTAAACACATAATGATGTGCTTCCAGGATAATTTTAATGCACAGCAGCACAGTAGACCTACACTGAAATGTGATCATCACGTGTACGTGTACATGTAATGTAATCATGTACCATCTTTACACTCTTGAAGGATAGGCCTACAGTGTACAATGTATAGTCAGGCTTTGCGCTTTAAAGCTTTTTATAAAGTAGCTCACCCGGCCATCAAAACTGCCTTTTCCTTGCCCCCAGGAAGTTTTAGTAGCCCACATTTTAAGTACAATACATGTATCTTTCTGATTTAATGGTAGCAATCACAACCAGTTTATTGGTAAAAACGATAAAGTAACAATTTAAAAAAATTGTTATGACACATCTGAAAAGTACAAAATATTGAGCATTGTAAATAAGTATGTGTTGGACAGTTTTTTTTTAGCCCACGGGGCAAGTTAAGAAGTGGTGTTTACTTCATGCAGCAGCTTTCTCCCTTTAACAGTGGTCCACTGGCCAAATGCCAGTGTAAAACACGAGGACCAGTCAGAATTCTCTCCAAGTGGTCCGGCTGACTAATTCAGCTGCGTGTGACATTGGTACAATTAAGGGGGTCAATACAGGACTGCATGTAAAGTATCATACAGTATACATGGTACCTGTACTTGCAGTAAATGTTAGCAATTGTTCCTTGAAACTGAATTGTTGATTTTCCAGCACTAGAAAATCACATCTCATGTACATGTTTAATCATGGAGGTATAACTCACTTGAGTTATTTTTACAGTGTATGATGTGTCTGGTGCCCATTATTTTACACACAATGTTTTTACAATAAGAAGAGTACAATGTTATACAATATAAACACAAACAAAGCTAGAGAAGTAAATTGTTTACCAAACTACTAGTAAACTTGACCTACATACGTACATACGTATGTGAGCAGGCTTGTTGATCATTTATTATTGAAGGTTATTGAAGTGAACCATTTGATGGGGGTTTGTGTGCGTACTGTTACAGCGTGTGATCGCTATTGACTCATGAGTGCCGTGCGTCCTCTATTATCATGGAGCAATTGATTTTGTTGCGGAAAATAACATTTGTGCATAATGATGAAAAAAGGTTGTTGTCCTACATTGTAGGCATCGAGCGGAGTTTTCCTGGGACCAAATTTATAGAGCTTAACAATTTCCTGCGAAGCAAAAATGAGCAAGATGCCAGTCACAAATTGTACTTGTAACATGGTACTTTGGCTGGCGGTAACCTTATTCTGGTAAGCATAATTTTGTTGTGCTTAGCTCCTTTTTGTGCTTTAAAAGCAGCTTTGAAATTGGGCATGGTGTATCCCCCTTATTGTGTCTTCATTGTGTGTTTGGAATCTCAGGAATTCTTTATGAGGATTTTACTAGGGGTGTACTTTTGTTCTAAGAGGAAAAAAGTGTGTAAAGAATGGGAGCATTGGGGGTGGGGGATACCCCTCTGCCCAATATTGGGCATCATGGTGTGTATGTTAGGCCCTTTTCACACTATCCCACCAAAAGCCTATATTCTTTGTGACAAATGAATTTTATGAAATGCGGATTGTTTACTCGAGGATCATCTCAAGCTTCAGAGCTTTCACAAGCTTTCACATTTGAGGGAGTGGACAAGGTTCCTTGTGAAAAATTTTGCTAGCGTAAGTTTTTGTTGTACATGTACAATGTAGGTCGGTACGTATTTATAAAATTTCACAATGTTTGAGAAAATTTTGCAAGGAATGTACAGGGTTCTGCCCAGGATTTCTTTAGTGCCGGTGTGGCAGGAGATTCTGTCCCCCCGGAGATTCTGTCCCCCCATACGGCGAACTGTGTACAAACTACTTTTGATAGTGCCCTCTTTTGAATCATCCTCCTCCAGCCCATGTTAATTTCCCGTGTGGGGACAGAATCTCCGGGGGGACAGATTTCCCTGGGACACCGGAAACAAGTTTTTCCAAGAACGGTCAAGTCAATTTCCTTTTGATCGTGCACGGAGAGGTTACACACGTGCGCCCTGCAGCTGTGCCTTGAATGTAGGCCTCCATAGTGGGTGCGCGCACGCCTTTACCGCCATGGGAAAACAATTTACAGCATCTGTAGCATGGTGCTTACTCTGCAGTTCATTTTCCATTGTATTAAACGCTATAGAATAGGGTACGCACTGTGATGAAACTGGTATCATGTTTTTCCAAGCGTAATGCTATAATCAGCGTGACTGGAAACCATTGCGAAATCAATGCGAGTTTCGTTGGATATAATGTACATCGTACATGCGGGAGGGATGCTCGATCCTGGATCATTAAAATAGACTCAAACCAAAGAAGTAGGCTACTCGAAACTTTGGATGAAACTTTTTACTGGTAAATAATTTTTTTACACGATGTTCAAAATATTTTGAAGGAAATGGGCAAAAAACGAAAGGAAAATGTGTGGTGGTCGGAAAACAAAAAATTTCTGCTAGTGGTGGTCGGGGAATCCTGAGTGCTGGGCGGGTTTTCCGGCACCGACCACCGTTGGCAGAACCCTGAATGTACAACAATATAACAAATTGCAGTTTTGTAATATTTCAAAACAAACATTAAATACATTTTACTAGGAATTTGTTTCTTTCTCTGTCATGTGAAAAGGGCTTTACTGTTGAAACTTGTTTGATGAATGGATACACTACACTCATTAGACATGCAGTCATGTATACATGTATTAGTAAAACCAAAAATGTACTAATTAATGAAGCACGTTATACATGTATACTAGCCTACTGTGTAAGTTGTGCGCTAAGTCTGGAAGTGGCCAATTGCTATGATTGCAGTTGATTTGTTACTTGATAAATTCTTACCAGGGAAATTGATCAAGTCCCTGGCTGGTTTTGCCATGTGAGTGTGTGGCTATAAATATAATTACAATCCACTGTAGACAGCTGTCTGACCCCAAAAGCATTTTTATGGGGCCATTTGTATGGGCTGATGGAAGTGCTAAGTGTGCTGTGTTTGCCCAAGTTCTTATATACCTGCTTTCACAATACAAATTTATCTGATGGCGTTGTGGACTGAGGAGCGTTGTTCATATAATTGATACTAAAAATGGAACCCAGTAATTGCTGTGCATTCAATTGGGAATCAGTTGGGGAGGCAAGGCCATGGTGTGTGCACACGTTTGTATGGCTTCAAATTTATATGATGTATGACCATGAGCCATCGTTGTGTTTTTGAGATGATATTTTTTGCCAATTGGCAGTGTGGGTATCAACACATGCCTGACCATAGCAAATTGTATAGGGTACACATGTCCTTTAATTATCTACATGTAGCTATTGTGTACACTGTGTACACTTGTCAAGCAATGAAACTTGTCAGATTCCATTTTATAGTTTTTTTTCTTTTGAGGATAAAAAAGAAAGACTTTCATTGCAAAAAGGCTTTTTCATAAGACTTTAACTTCAATACTCTAGTCAAAATATGGAACTATCAAGTAATAAACCACAAGGGCAGGAGAGTTAATGGTTGTATGGCTTCTGACTGGCACCCCGAACAAAGATTGACAAAATAGGGAGACCGCCAACATTGGGCTAGATACATGTAGCTCAGTTGGTAGAGCACCGGCACGTAAATTGGGAGGTCATTGGTTCAAATCCTGCTCTAGTAAACTCTTCTTTGTTCAACCCCCAAACTATGGAACTGGAACTTAAGTACAGTCAGGGCTAGATTTCATGAAGAGCTAAATGTAAGATTTCACAGTAACTGTGAATCAATCATATTTTTTGCTACAACTTTTACAAGTAATGTCACAATAGACAGTTAACTAAGGCAAGTCTCCTACTGTACGTAATACAAAATGAGAAAACCAGTCCAATGAAGACTTAAAGCCATGATTTGTAAAATGAAATTAAATCGTCTTTTTAAATTATACAAATATCTTGAAATTATAAATAATACATACATGACATTTATAAACAGTGATTTTTTTCATTGGTTAAAATTTACATGGAAACATGTACACAGTAATGCACAGTACTGTTTAAATTTTTACTGCTCAGCAAAGTTGTTTTGTGTGTCGCCAATTTGTGTGCTACAAGCAGGTGATCTACATGTACATGTACATGTACACACCGTATATGTACGTTGGGCCCTTTATGGAGAGCTTGTAAAAGCTACTCACTAGTCACATGTGTAAATGTTTTAGTAAAGTGTATGGTTCCATTCATGGCTTAACGATATTGATACCCAATTAGTAAAACTGATTTAGAAGTACATGTATGCCAAAACAATTAAATCCAAATGCAATGTATGGCAAGCATTCAATTTCAATTACTGATGGCCAAGAAGGTCATGGCTCTGACCATGGAGGAAGGAATCCACAGTCTGACAGAGACATGTGCTGTGTCTGGGTCATAAATGCAGATTCTGAGACACAAACACAGAAATGTCTTGATTAGCAGGAACTGGCCAGTCAAATTGGATGTTGCTTGTGACTTGGGTTCCCTGCAAAATTTTGCTAAACAGACAGAGTGTAACTTACCAATAGTACAGGACTGCACATTTAAGTGATAGTGAGTGCAGACAGTTTGTAAATGTTGTCTAGATGAAGTGCCTTTAATTGATCTTGTCCCAGCTGGGAAATAAAGTTCAAGTCCAAGTCTGCCCCGTAATCCAGTTGACTTTCTATCAATAGTTGCTAATGTACTATACATGTAGTATTTAATGCAAAGTATACTTTATACATTGTACATTGTAGTACGTATACATTATGTTCATTGTCAAGTTATTTAGTTACAAGAATGTTTGCCCACCATGTAAGTTTGTAATGTAATCTTACTTTCTTTTCTTTCCTCTAGTGTTTTTAGTGTCTTCCAAAAAAATGTGTATGAAAAAAGAGGAAACTCCATATCTGTATGAAGCTACATGTATATACACGTACTTGTATGTCTCTAACACTGAACGTTCCCAGTGGTGTATGTTCAGCCGCGCCATGTTTTCCAGAATGCCTTGCTCGATCATAACCCCTGGAACTGTGATTAAATATATTGGATATTTTTAATTAGTACTCTGTGGTTGATCCGTTCTGTGTTAGAGACATACTCAAAGCGCGCTATCAAAAGAGGCAACTGGTCCCCTCTCATTCTTCTTTGATCCTGTGATAATGTCTAACTGTATGTAGTTTCTAAAGGGTAACCATATAAAAACATGATAAATTTGAAGTGGATTGCGTACAATTGACACGTGCTTACTAAGCGCCTGACAAGCACCCTACACACATTCAAAAGTTTTTAGAGCGTTGCAGAGCAGTCACTTTATGGTTAGCCAATCAGCATTGTTTTTTAGTGCTTCCCTTCCAGGGGTTAGTGACAAGAGGTATCGATACGGCGCGCTGCCCATGGTGGTGAGGCTGCATGTGTACCAACCTAAAAATGACGGGCCAATGGTTGTGCTAAACTAGTAAATGGCCTCCATATGAATACATGTTTACATGTCAAATACTTTGTCAACCCTAGCTGATTTGTTGTACATACATGTACAATGTAAGAAGCTAAAAAGCTATGAGAAAGACTCTGCTAGAGTTACATTAGGCTCATTAAGGTTGCGAAAAATGTGGAGATCATAAAATAATTTGGGACATCCTACATGACTCATGAACGTAACACTGTAGTATCATACAAAGTAAACTTATTAATGAATCAGGTGCAAACCGTATTCAAACATTTCATGTATGCATACATGTGTTGTTTATGCTATCAAAATTCCTTTGCAGTTAACATAATTTGTAAAAGGTAAAGCAATACACCACAAGGGAAACTGACCGGTAAAATTTACATTGGTTGAACAAAGAAAAGAGGCAAAAGCAGGATTTGAACCTGTGACCTTGGGATTAATGTGCCGGTGCTCCACCAACAGAGTTCTCTAGCCCTGATGTTGGTGGTCTTTCTATTTTGTCAATAGTTTTGTGTGTGGCTTCTGACTGTCACCCCTGAACAAAGATGTTGACAAAATAGGGAGACCGCTGCCATTATGGCAATTATGGCAAGATGGTTCAGTTGGTAGAGCGCCGGCACGTTAATCCGGAGGTTGCACCTGTTCAAATCCTTCTATAGTTAGTTTTTCTTTGTTCAACCCCAAATTAAAGAGAAAGACTAGGATTGGAAACTATCAATAGAAAATACAAAAATACACACACGCACAAACACGTTTGTGAATCCCGCTAATCGAGGACTTCTCTTTGTTCTCCCATTGTTTGGACATAGTTTTTTTTAGCGACGTCCCCATTGGGTTTGTACACGAAAACGAAGCGAGGACGTCCTCGCTTGGTCAAACACTCGGATCCCTTTTGTCAAAGTCATGAAAGTCTTCGGTTTCAATGGATAGACACGCTCACACAACAAAATAAATAAATAATGCTTCAGCCCTTCCATAAATCATTTGCCGCAATCGAAATAAAAACTGATTTGAGTGTTTACAAAACCTCTGACAAACACTTTTCTTAATGATTGGTGAAATTTTCATAGCTGGTGTGTAATGTGTGGGCCCTATGTCATCCAAGAGCAAAGATGTGTAAAATGTACACACTGTAGGGCCTATGACATGATGTATGCAGGGACACAGAGGAAATGAATGCAGTCACCTCATGTGGTGCTTGATTCATGGTGTATCCCCCCCCCCCACCTTTCCTAGTATTGTGTCTTCATTGTGTTCTGGGAATCCCAGGAATTCGCTAGAGGATTTTACTGTGGGGGGGGGGCGATTACTTCTGTAAAAGAGGAAAAGAGTGCTGTTAAAGTACATGTATGGGAACATTTGGGGGGGGGGGGGCACACCCTCTGTCACATGTTAGGCATGGTATACATGTACAATGTAGCCTCCATGCCCCTGGCCTTTGCCTTGGCACCTCTTGAAATGTTCCAGTTAGAAATTTAATTTCCATTATTACTGAGGAAAAAACTGCCTTACATATTTCTACCTCCATGCTCATGTACCCTTACCATAGAGAAAGCCCTTACATATGACATGTACAAGAACTAATGAGAGCAAAGACAACATCAGAGCGAAGTGTCGGGACTGTGGGATACATGTATGATGATCCCTTTACCTTGAAGGTACAGGCAAACTTGATTCCAAGATTTTCTGATTGGTCAATCCGTGGCAACATGAGTGTGATATTAGCCCATATTGCAGATCATTAATAATAAACTGCTTCAATATTTCTTTTATTTGACAGCATAATCATAGGACCCCTGGTATGGACATTAATGTCACAGAGGTTTGGCAACACAACATCACTGGAACGGGAGTGGTTGTAGCAGTTATTGACGATGGTAAGATTATAAACTAGTTCTTTCGAAGACACTATTTGAAAATGTAGTCTTCATTCTAACTGCACGGTATAAACAGGTTTAACAAATCAGGGTGCC
This sequence comes from Plazaster borealis, assembly GCA_021014325.1. NCBI lineage: Eukaryota > Metazoa > Echinodermata > Asteroidea > Forcipulatida > Labidiasteridae > Plazaster > Plazaster borealis. The sequence goes on from CM037470.1 coordinate 5,391,114, forward strand.
CAAGGGTGCACATTTATGTACAAAAAATGTGCCGTGTCGTGGCCGAGCGGTCTAATTCACTTGACTCAAGCTCTGGTGTTGTCTAAGCTTGGGCGATACCACGATATTATCGAATATCGTGATACTAGTTCTGAAACGATTACGATATCGGGTAGATTTTTTTTTGATCGTGATATCGGTAAATCGCGATACCGTCTAAGTATTGCGATGCATTTCCTAACCGAGACGATCTTGCAACAAAAAATCTCCTAGTGGAGACAATCTTGCAACAACAAAGAGCTGCAAGTCACGGACCGCAACCGCAAGATTCCCCAACAGATCCGACTCGACCGGGTTTCTTCGAAAAAACCAACATCAAAGCCTTATAGCGACCGGGCGGTCTCACACAGACTACCGAAAAACTACGACATCGCGCTTCCGGGTGTTATCACGTGTTGTATCAACCTCGTCCCCATGGTTTACTTTATTTCCAACCATGTTTAAAATAGTACCTCGTACTGCTCGACACACCTTGGGGACGAGGTTGGTGATCTAATTAGTTATGCACACATATAGAACAATCTGTCATGCGCAGTAGACACATTAAATGCGCATAAGTAATAGGCCCAGGTTTTCAACCCATAGGTTTAGAGTAAAACTCGAAGAATAGTTCATTGGAACTTCTTCTACAACTGAAACTCGCTCAGTGAGTTTCGTGTAGAAGATTGACGTCATCAAAAATTAATCGCGATATTATCGAATATCGCGATATATTCTTGACGATACATCGTGGATGAAAAAAAGCGATATCGCCCAAGCTTAGTGTTGTCAGCAGCAGAGTGTGGGTTCGAATCCCAGTCATGACACTTGTGCCCTTGAGTTAGGCACTTAACCATAGTTGCTTCGTAAAAAGTTGGGAAGGTAGTGCATTCTGCTCTACCAGCCAACCTCCTAGTGGATGATACATGTACGTGTATGCCCACATCCTTAAGGACTGTGAAGGAGGTAAACCCTGTTTCAGCCCCAGGAGTAGGTGGCAATGTGCACCTGGTGGCAGTTGATTTGGGTCGATAGTCCAAATCGGTTAAGTGTAGCCCTAACCTTGAAGTGGCCGTCCGGCTATGTGATGTTAGGTGATCTCTCATAGAAGAATTTTTTTTTTGTATGGTCTCCAACTCTTTTCAGAGTAACTTTCCTCTCAAAAGCGATTTTCACATGATTTTACCCGCAAGATATAACTTCCCACTTAAATTTAACTGAGGGATGAGAAATTTCACCTTTTTTATCTTAATTGAATACTCTGTTATATCTGCCTTGTGAAAAATAAAATAAAAAATGCTGTTATTTTCTTCAGACACAAAGAAATCCTGCTTTTCGATTTACTTCTCTAGTGCTGAGGATACTCTTCCAAAAGTTTCTCTTGCAATCTGTAACGCTAGGGGGTTACTAAAAAGTGAAATGCCATCATTTCAACCTCCTAAAATTTTGATCCTAGTTTTCAGACCTTATTATCAGGAAAGACTCTCACCAGCATTCGCCCTTAACAGTGGTCCGATCGCCAAATGCCAGTCAAAACACATCTGAGGACCAGTCAAAATTCACTCCCAAGTGGTCCGGCTGGCTAGTTCAGTGTTGAAAAGCATCCCTATTTCTTAAATTACGGACCAGTGAAAAAGCTGATGGACTAGTTAAATGGCAAGCTAACTGGTCCTGCTGGCAAGTCACTAAAAAAGTTAAGGACAGACCCTGCTCACCTTTGTTACACCCGTTTACATCTGTACGTAAGCATGTATGTGTTTTACCTACATGTACTAGGGTACCCTTGACCTTTTCCAGTGACCAGCTTTGTTGGGACCAGTTAGTTTAGCTTGTTAATTCACTGGTCTGCAAGCTTTTGTACTCGTCCCTATTAAGGGTTTGCCCTTAACTTTTTCAGTGACTAGCCAGCAGGATCAGTACCTGTACATATAGCTTGTCATTTCACTGGTCTGTAAGGTTTGTCACTAGTCCATACATATTTCATATTGATCAAGGGCATGTTTCAACACTGACCTAGACAGCCGGACCACTTGGAGAGAATTTTGACCCTTGGTCCTCAGGTGTTTTAACTAGTGTTTCACCAGCGGACCACTGTGTTAAAGGGAGAAAGCTGCTATTTCATATTACAGTACATGCATGTACTGTAGTCCCCTGAAAAACCTATACAGCCGGACCACTTGGAGAGAATTTTGACCCTTGGTCCTCAGGTGTTTTAACTGGTGTTTGGCCAGTGGACCACTGTGCTAAGGGAGAAAGCTGCTTTTTCATATTATAACACATTGTACATCCCATACGTAGTCCCCTGAAAAACCATGTGGGCTAGTAGTTTACATCTGACTCAATTGCAAATAATTTGGAATAGCCCTTGTGATTCTTGCGTGTTGTTTTCCCCCCAAAATGTAGTTTCACATACATGTAGGAAGGTTGCACATTTTTGACCAGCCCGTCAGGTTACAATGTGGAAGCAAGTGTAACAATCCCACACCACTCTTTTGTTTGGTTGCCAGGCTGGTGACTAAATTAAGCTCCCTGCTACCCTTACGTTAAAACTTTGTAAATAAAGAGTTAATAATTTACATTACAGAGAATTGAGAAGTTTTATCAATTGTATAGACCCCTTGCATACATTGTAGGCCGTCATCACTGAGGTCAAACAATGGAAACGTGCATAGTATGTGTGTATGTGTCACGCACAACTCTCAACCAATGATAGTTCTTCCTTGACCTCAGTGAGGGCGCTGTTTGGGCTAGTGACATCATACATATATATGCAAGGAGTACATGTATATCATGTAAGGCTCTGCTTTGATCATCAGATAAGCATTACATTTGCAGTTTCATTAGAAACTTATATGTGAGACGTTTTTGAAGGGGGGCACCATGGCTTAGAATCAGAGCAACAGAGGCCACAGGGGAGCCTTTTTAGTGAAAATGTGTAAATTTAATTTAATTTACGAGTAAGAGAAATTGTTTTTGATTTTATTTCAGGCTTGGAGTGGAGCAACGTGGACTTATTGGCCAATTATGTAAGTTATTTATTTATTGATTAAGTATAAAAAAAGGTACATTTTTTAAATGATCAATTATATTGAGTTGTTGATATTATAAAACATTGTTAGAAACGACCCTCTTTGAAGTAATGTAGCTTTAGAGAAAGAGGTAATTTTTCACCCGAAACAAGAAACACAGTGAGCCTTTAAAATGGTCTTTAATTCATATCTGCCTGACTGGTCAACACTTTTCCGGCCCTGAGCCAATGTACATGTAGTGCCTATTTCTGCAATACAATAAACATTCATTATTTCCTGCCTTGCATATAAACATATCCCAGCAAGCTACTGCTGAAAGAGCACCTCATTCTCTTTAATAATGTGATATATATTTTGCCATGTTTCCCATGTTTTGCCGTAAAATTCCACAAATACCACGGGGCTTGTAGCTCAAAATGTTCACTGGACCAGAATTTATTTTACAAGACCAGAATCTTCATAAGAAAGAGCTTTCTAAAGAGTGTAAAATGTACATTTCTTTTTATTTGAACAAGCACTAAGAGAAGATTATCTCACTTGTGTTATGGGTTAGTCTAATTTGATTTACATTTACATATTTGTCATCTTGCTGGGTTTATGTGATGTGGCTCAACCTGCAGCAAACCATGCCAGAAACCCCGGGGGAAAACCCCTTCTCAAAACATAAAGTCAATGTACTGGGTTCTTACACTATGCATTAACCCTTTAGAGACCACAGCGGCCACAAACGGCTTCCAAAATGCCCATAGCGGCCGCAAATGGCTGCAAGATCTGATTAAATACTTCCACTCAACTAAAAAAAGGTCAAAGTAAAGGTCATGACCTGAATTGACATTTTTCAATGTTTCTTATTTTAACATTATATGTTTCTAAAAACAAAACAAAATTATTTATAATACTTTTTTTTAGACACTTTTACTAAGAACAACTTGTTTAAACAAATCAACAACAAAACCATGTCTGGGGGTATGGTGATGATTATACAGAAATGAACGGTCTCTAATAAAGGGTTAAATAAACCGTTAAACTACCTAAATGTACATTTTTCCCCCTTTCTCATACATTTATCTCTGCTCAGAATGCCCAAGGAAGTTGGGATTTAAATAATAATGATCCTGACCCGATGCCAGAGGTACATAAAGAAGACGGGAAATCCTTGAACCGTCATGGAACCCGTTGTGCAGGGGAGATCGCAGCCGTGGCTAACAATAAATGCTCTGTTGGTGTCGCTTTCAACGCTCAAATTTCTGGTGAGTATCATAGCTTTAAATTGCAAACAGTTGTACGTTGTACAGGTAGGTCTCAGATGGTTTTTCTCACTTAATTTTGTCTCCTAAGTTAGAGTATAGAAAACCTGCATCAATCATCGGGTTAATTTTCCGAGCGGTTAATGACAAGAAAAGTCCCTGGGAAAAGGGTTGTGTCAGTCTTTACAATATAGCTATATATTTATGCGAGTTAGATTTTAATAATAGATAGGTTTTGTTGGCGTACGGTTAGCGCAATGACAACTTTTAGTGGCTGTGACGTCATCACTCTTTGCGCATTTATGACATTTTACACAATCTGTTTAAGTGTAAAAGTTTTCTCGACACGAGTAACAGCGGCACTACACGTAAGTAAAAAACGAATAGGAAACTTACTGATTTAGTCACTACTTACATGTACTGCTTAAATCTGATTTCCTCAGACTATAGAAACAGATGAGATGTCTCATGGTTCGAGGCTAGCTTGTGCATAGTAGTTACATAAAAGTTGGCGAACATCCATACACAATTTTGAATGAATGTGTATGGCACAATGGCACCAAGGTTTGCTCATCTGGAGATTGCTATACAAAAGCTTGCCCCGAACAATTTGACATACATGTAGCAACTGTCTGTATAGTCTAAGGATTTCAAATTTAAAAGTGATAACTTGTATCTAAGCAATTCATCATACCAGTCGATATTCAAATCTAACTCGCAAACGGTTTATTGTGAAGAAGCCTTTGGTAGCATACATACAGTGTACAGCTGCTTAAGCACAGAAAGTAGCTAAGCACAACAAAATTGGGCTAACAGAATAAGGTTACCAGTCAAACTACCATGTCACATGTACAATTTGTGACTGGTATCCTGCTCATTTCTGATTAGCAGAAAATTGTTAAGCAGAAAAGATCTCTGAACAAAACTTTCAGACTGGCAAACTGATGGAGTGCCCCAAGGCACCAAACTTGGTCCAGTGATTTGTTTAGCCTGCATAGTGCTGTTGATTCTACACAGTAGTTGGAGCAGATGCTGGGATGATCTAACTTTAGGGGAAAATCTGTTATTTAATCAGGAAAGTAACATTTAATTTGACCTAAATCAATTAGATGAGTGGGCAAAGCATAATGTGTTTTTTCATTTAAATCCTGCGAAATGTCAAACATTGCAGAATTACTTTGGTCGTAAGAATCTTCCTGAAAATTTGTACTCTATTCCAACATTCACATAACAATGTGTTTCCAGTGTTAATCTCTTAGGGGTCACGTTTCAAAGTAAACTGAAATGGGACGCTCACATGACTGACTTGTTGAGTTAAAGGTTAATCGTATACTGTTCATGTTACACAAAACTGAAGACTGCCGGATTTAGGGAATTGTATACGTTTGGTAATTGGAACCCACTATTTTTTTCAATCCTCTATTTTTATAAACTAACCTTTGAAAATTTCAATTCAAATGGTGGTAGCGTTTTTGAGATATCGCCAAAAATCTAGAGCGTTTATGTCCATGCAGGAAGAATAATCTGCCGTTGGAATACAACCTGAGAATCGTTACTGTCAGTAACGCTTCTCAGATTCAGATTTTGGGGGATAAAAAGTGATATCTTTTTCCATAATTGCAACACAAGTGAATTTTTTTCAAAATGCATTATACTATCCAAAGCTACTGTACCTCTTACCAAGTAAGTTTTTATTGCCATTAATTTTCAGAGTCATTACCAAACTTATACAGACCCTTTAACCACAAAGGAATTGATTATTGTCTACAAGGGTTACATTATGTACATTGGACCAGTAATGGAATATGCCGCCCCTGCCTGGCATTCATGGTTGACTTCAGGCCAGTCTAATCTGTTAGAACATGGAGGTAGAATTAGTTCAAAAACACATGTGTCGTATTCTGCTTGGCAGTAATGATCGTGTGGTACATTCTTGTACATTCATACATTGAGCTATCGATGTGAGGACTTTCCTTTGTCCCTCTGCACACAAAAAATGTGAGGACACAAAAATACAAAAGGATTCCAATGTAAGGACAGCTTTGTTCCTTTTGTGTTCCTTTGTTCTGCTGTCCCCACTCTGCTGATAATACCGTGCCAATGATTCCCACAGCCACCCTCCACTTACACCATTGGTGGGGGGGGGGGGGACACGGAGTGGGGGGGGGGGACGGCAGCAAGGTGAGAACCCCTTTAATTCTGTCAAAACAAAGCATCTACTTACAGCTTCCCTTTCACTGTTTATAAAATGTAAACCATACTCACTACATGATATGCAGTATAATACAGTGTAGTGTGTGATCATATTCCTAGAGACTGGTGGCTACAGGTGATGTAGGCCTCTTATGATAGCCAATTAATTTGTCATGGACGTATGGAACAGCTGGTGTCAATAAATGATAACATTAATTTGTATTGACCTACTGTACACTGTACAGCAGAGCTGCCAACTCTCCTTGATTCTGCAGAAAGTTCCCTGAAAATAAACCAATCTTTCCATGTTTTGATGAACAAATTTAAAACTCTCCCTGATTTTGTAAATGTTTTCCCCATTATGTTGAATGTAATTCTAAATATCTCCCTGATTGTTATACAAAATCTCCCTGATTGCAAGATGCAAATGTTGGCAGCTCTGCATACAGTAAACCATTAATTTGTAATGAATTACATGTAACTGTACATTGTACACATGTGTAAATATTATGCATACAGACAATTACATGTATGGCGTGTAAACAAATAAAATAAGATAGCACTAGTGTACACAAGAGTAGACCAGTGCAGGTAGGCCTATAATATCAATTTTTATTATTTTAAATGAGCAGGGTCTGGGAGGGCACATCTTTTTTGATGACAGTTTTTTTACTTTTGCCTTTCCCTTGACGGTCTTTGCTCGTAATATTGTATTGTCCAAAGAATAACAAATAACAATTAAATAAATAAATAAATGCACTATGGCATTGGTACATGTGTATGTACATGTACTATTAGCAGAGTGGGAACGGCAGAACAAAGGAACACAAAATGGAACAATGCTGTCTCCACTTTGGAATCCTTTTGTATTTTTGTGTCCTCACATTTTGTTTGTGTGCTAAGTCTATAAGCCATTTTGAGATATGGCGGACACATTACTATAACACTGTTTGATTTGGGTAAATTTGTCTGTATACACCAAAATGCTACAGTGCACTCCTATAGTGTCCACCAATCTCAAAAAGGCTTATGGAGAGTGTTAGGTTAGAGGGACAACTTAGGGAAGTCCTCACATTGATAAGAATGTACATGTATGTATGTACACGTACAGACACCCTGTCTCGAACAATGTGTTTCATATAATATACGAAATGATGGAAAAGAACATCTTTGTCACCTTGTTATAGTTTTTTTCAATCCAGTTTTGACTTCCAGTTTGATGCAGCAATTTCAATAAACCAGTAGGCCATACAAAAACAATAAATGAAAGCTGTTATAGTTTTTTTCAATCCAGTTTTGACTTCCAGTTTGATGCAGCAATTTCAATAAACCAGTAGGCCATACAAAAACAATAAATGAAAGCTGTTATAGTTTTTTTCAATCCAGTTTTGACGTCCAGTTTGATGCAGCAATTTCAATAAACCAGTAGGCCATACAAAAACAATAAATTAAAGCTGTTATAGTTTTTTTCAATTCAGTTTTGACGTCCAGTTTGATGCAGCAATTTCAATAAACCAGTAGGCCATACAAAAACAATAAATGAAAGCTGTTATAGTTTTTTTCAATCCAGTTTTGACGTCCAGTTTGATGCAGCAATTTCAATAAACCAGTAGGCCATACAAAAACAACAAAATGAAAGCTGTTATAGTTTTTATTAATCAAGTTTTTAGTTCCAGTTTGATGCAGCAATTTCAATACCAGTAGGCCATACAAAAACAATTGAAAGCTGTTATAGTTTTTTTAAATCCAGTTTTGACTTCCAGATCGATGCAGCAATTTCAATACAAGTAGGCAAAACAAAACAAAAATTGAAAGCTGTTATAGTTTTTTTAAATCCAGTTTTGACTCCTGGCAGTTTGATGCAGCAATTTCAGGGCCAGTAGGCCAGACCCCCAAAAAACAATTGAAAGCTGGCAAACTGTGCGTGCTGATCAGGGAATTGAACACCTGCCATTGTTATTAATGAAATAAATTTTAATTTCCCCAGGTCCTGCACTCAGTGTCATTTGTCAAGGAGTTGGCCAACCATTCAAAACCAATAGGCCCTATGTTGGCATATTATTGAATTTACAGTATATATACATACTACAGACCTACAATAACAATAATCAGGCATGATTGATATTCTTTCTACTTTAGTCTGATTTCTGATTTTTGGACAATTGTGATTAAAAGGTTTGATACGCTTGGTAATGACTCTGAAAATTAATGACAATAAAAACTTACTTGGTAAGAAGTACAGCAGCTTTGGATTTACAAGTATTAATGCATTTTGAGAAACTTTTCACTTTGAAGTATTGCGGTTACAGAAAAAGATATTACTTTTTATCCACCAAAAATTTGAATCTGAGAAGCGTTACAGCAGTAACATTTCTCAGATTGTGTATTCCAATTGCAAATTATTCTTTCTGCGTGTATATTATCGCTCCAGATTTTCGGCAATATCTCAAAAATGCTACCACCTTTTGAAATGAAATTTTCACAGGTTAGTTTTATGGTGTATTTCTACAACTATATAAGATTGAAACAAACAGTGGGTTCCAATTACCAAACGTATACAATCCCTTTATGTCTGCTGTCCGATTTGTTTGCCCTTGGAAAAATCTGACAAATTATGAATAACAAAACAGCCTGAAAAGTCTATTAAAGCCTACACCATGTGTGCATGCACGTCAGGCTTTGTACTTGATTAATATGTTCCTACTTTTTTTCCAAGGACCAAATATGATGCCTGAATAATATCAGAACAATAGCATGCAGCCTATTTATAAAAGCGCTTATAATACTAGAATTCAAATCAACTCAGTTTAATTGAATGATGAATGATATGTAAACTTATTGATTTATTCAGGTATTCGTCTTCTGGATGGACCAATGACGGACAGTCTGGAAGCCACAGCCTTCAACAAGAACATGCATATTAATGACATCTACAGTTGCAGGTATGTCAAACCATTGCCGTTTAAGACCTTGTCATCAACACATTACTAACTCTACGACGACGCACAATACCTTCAGAGACAATTACTACAACTACATGTACATTAAAACCAAATCTTAGACGTCCTCACCTCCCCGTGACCTCCTAGCCAAGATCCCAAGAGGATGTTTTCAGGAGGAAACCAACCAAGTACCAAGTATCACTCTTTTATAGGCACCCTTATTGAAGAAACCCAGCTCTTCAGAAATTAGACTACATACAGTTGTACATGTACATGTAACATTTATACCTTATTCTGGTTTAAAGGCACTGAACACGTTTGGTAATTGTCAAAGACCAGTATTCTCACTTGGTGTATCCCAACATTATGCATAAAATAACAAGCCTGTGAAAATTTGGGCTCAATTGGTCATTGAAGTTGCAAGAAAATGATGAAAGAAAAAACACCCTTGTTGTAGAAATTTGTGTGCTTTCAGATAGAAATAAAAGGCTTCTTGCAAGAAGTCTTTTATTATTTTAGTGAGAAATTACCTTTTTCTCAAAAACTACGTTACTTCAGAGGGAGTTGTTTCCTACAATGTCTTACATTGTATACTATCAAGTAAGTTTAAAACTTACTTGATTACTTTTTATGCTAATATTTGTTTTGAGTCATTACCAAACCTGTACGATACCTTTAACACACACGTCTTGAAGGAATGGTACACTGTACGTGTTACTTCAGAGGGAGTTGTTTCCTACAATGTTTTATACTATCAACAGCTCTCCGTTGCTCGTTACCAAGTAAGTTTTTATGCTAATATATATTTTGAGTAATTACCAAACGTATAGGCCTATAGTGCCTTTAAGTCCCTTCTGCACAGTATCTATAAGTGTCATTGACCGGAGTCTGTTCACAATTAACCCCTCCTCCTGAAAAAGAATTAATATTTCTTGCCTGTTAAACAGCTGTAGCTTTCAAATGCTTTCAACCCTTACCTTTGTTGATTGATTTATGATGTGTGACATGGTAGTTTTTACGCACACGAAATCCGTTATCAGAAACAGGAGAAATGTGTACAACAAACATTTATAATTGTTATGCCTTTTGCTTTTTGTTGCATTGATTTTCACAGCTGGGGCCCTGATGATGACGGAAAGACAGTTGATGGACCTCACCCTCTCGCTCAGGTAGCCATCATTGAACTCTGACATTATATAACCTTTGACCTTTACATTGTTTGACTTGCAATGGGCAGGCTGGGATACATCTAGTGGGAACTCAAATCAACGGTTCCTTAATATTCAGATTTGTTCAAAATCGATATGGCAGCAGGGTTTGCCTTTAACTTTTCTCAGGGACTAGCTAGCAGGACCAGTTAGCTTTTCATTTCACTAGTCCGTCAGATTTTCTCAAGTCCATAATTCATATAAAATAGGGGTGTTTGTCATTGCTGAACTAGACGGCCGGACCACTTGGATAGAATTTTGATTGGTCCTCGGGTGTTTTAACTAGCATTTTGGCCAGCGGACCACTGTTACGGGAGAACACTGGCCAAGCTTTTAAACTAGAGGATTACACATAAGTGCATCAAAACATGTATTATCTCTCTGTATGAAGAACAGCACCTAAGCCGTCATAATAACAATAAGAACAAAGTCTTGATATGGCTCTGTACACAGAACAGAGCTCCTGACAGAAATGGAAATAGGGAGGCATAAATATAAAAGAGAAAAGCAAAAGAAACAAACAAATTAGGAAGGTTTTGGAATAGAAATGTTTTGAGGCGGCACTTGAAAACAGGCAATGGCGCCGCTTCTCTGAGACTTGCAGAGAGTATATATGTAGAGCCCTTTTCATACTGTATCTCCTAACTTCGTTAAATACAGCCATGGGGAGGCCCCCAGGAGTGTTTTTACCCCTTATCCCGGTGCACTTTCACACTGTCCCCGCCTAGGTCCCTATTCCACAGGGTTCTGGATGCACTTTTCAAGAATACCCCAGGGTTTTACCGCTTACCCCTTCTCCAAAGCAGGGGTGGCTATTCCTCGGGTTATGCCCCGTTTGCTAGGGTAAATCAGGGGTAAAGCGATCCGAAGCGAAGTGTGAAAGGGCCGGCCATTGTACTCCCCGGGGTTGCCCCCAGGGAATAGAGTAGTTTGAAAAGGGCTCATGTGGCAGGTTCAGCAATAGACTGTGCAAGTCTCGCGCGTATCGGAACGAGAAAAAACGTCAAACGAAGAACATTTTTTTCTCTGAAATCAAATCTTTGTTTTAAATTATATTCAATGATAAAATCTGAACAACAAAAATACTCATTACATATTTATAAAATCAGTTTTCGTTTTTATAATAAATACAAAAATAATGTGTTAATTATTATTGAAGCAAAATTAAAACTCTGGGACAAGGATGCTTATTTGGTCTTAACTTTTCAGAAACCACTTTCGCGGATTCGCGATGGTCACGCGGGAGTAAAATTAACGCTTGACGCAGTTTATAGAGGATAATGACGCATCAACAACCATAGACTGCTACGAAAAGGCTTCGCGTTGCAATTACAGCATCTGGCGATTATCATAGCGCATCCAAAACAAGCATTTGCATAAGTTTTGTGATCGGAGGTGAGCACAAAATTCTTAATTTTTTGCAGCAACCGGAAGCTGAGGTCAAGTTTAATTCTCGGGTTTTCTTCGTTGTATTGTTGAATTGATTTTACTTTCCTATTTGTTATCACTAAGTATAACATTCCCAACAACATATATATTTTTCATGGTCATAAACCACGTTAAACTAAAATAATTGACAAAACAAAATCTTGCCCACGTAAATCTCCATATGGTTGGGACCACAATGGTCCCGGAAGTTCAAATATGCGCGAGACTTGCACAGTCTATAGCAAAGGCACTGACCCCTCCTTCTTATAGATCTAGGAATGGAAAGCCGAGTCAAGTCTGAAGATGAGCGGAGTCAATGCCTGTGTAAATATATCAAGGACATTCTCATTCATGTAAGTCAGAGGTGACAGAGCTTGAGCATGGAGGAGTTCCATTGTTAATGGTGATTGCTTTTGTGTTATCAGACGGCCTTGAAGCACGGAGTAACAGCCGGCAGAAAAGGACTTGGGAGCATCTTTGTTGTTGCTAGCGGCAACGGCGGACGGAACGAGGACAACTGTAACTATGATGGCTATGCAAACTCAATGTACACCGTAACCATAGGTACATACATTATGTGTGCTGTGTGCGCTATATTAAAACCCCAACCCTCCAAAATCATATTCAGGGAGTTGTGTACATGTAATATTTTTAGGGTTTGAGACTGCAGGCCTAAAATAACACCTTTGCTTATCACAGGGCCAGGCATACCAATCTTATCTTAAGTCCAAATATTTAGGTGTTGAGTGACCATACCGAGTGCATTAATTTCCGGGATAGAAAATGCATTTATGGCCTTTTTTCAATGCAACTGTTTTCTGAAGTTTGGTAAGTGGCGGGAAGAGTTTAAAGTTGCATTTATAACCACTTCCAGTGGTATTAAAAAAATCTTAATGGTGCCTCTGCGCGTTATTACTCGTATTTTTCAGGACTTTTCTTAACTTTGGACGTAATTTTTTTTTTTTTGAGAGAGAGAATATCGTTGTCACAATAAAACCTTTTCTAAACTAAGTATTAAGACAACAAAACTTTCTCATAAAAATGCACCGAGATGTTTTGTTCTCTTTTGAGAAATTATGGAATTTTTTACTGTGAATAGGGCCGAACCTTGGCACTAATTGGTCATTGTACAGGTGTATGCTGGAATCTTAGATCAGCCTCCTATGTGCCGCATACAATGATAAGCAATGGTGGTAGCCTATCGATTGCTCTCGTACATGTACATGTAGTTTAAAGAAAAAGGTCTGGAATAGGGGATTGCACAATAACCTAAGGAAAAAAGGGAGATTTCCAGCATGAATTTCAGAACCCTTTGTCCCTCTTTGTGTGGGAGAAAAAAGTGTGGCACAATTGGTGCACGCTTGTGCACGCTACACGATAAATTGTCTGGGGGAATAATTATACGTTAACCGGTCAACTGACCACAGTTTCGAAAAATTTGGCTAAAAAAGATGTCATCCGGCATCAAGTGGTTAAACAGATGTTGTGAAATGTCAAAAGGGGGATAGTTGTCAAGTTTGTTATCACGTTTTATAAACCTTGTCTTGGGAAAGGTAATAAACAGTGTATATTAAAATCTTTTTCCTTTGTATTGATTTTCAATTTTTGTTTAATAACATTTTTTGTAGGAGCTGTTGATGAGTCAGGTCAGATGCCATATTACGCAGAGCAGTGTGCCTCTATGTTGGCCGTAACGTTCAGCAGTGGAGCTGCCAATAAACGAAATATTGTAAGTCACCTCATTTTCAGATAAATGTATTTGGTATAGTTTGTTTTTACCCTTACACGGATGTGTATTAAGCACTGTATACTCAGTAATTTCCAGAGTTCTGTGAACAAAATCCACATGCAAATCACTCAGGACCCATGACCATTGCATTGCTAGAGCAGATGCTCACCACCAGACCACCTAGCTAGCCCAGATTTTAAGGGTAAAACAAATTTTCTTTTTCCCTGATGCAAAATTAATATTGCATTATATTAAATGTATTGGTGTTGTGTTTCTCAGGCCTGTGATTTTTTCCTGATTTTAGGGTTGTTTTCATTGATATCACTACACCTTCACATTTCCTTGAAAAATGTTCCCTTATTTTGCCATCAAGTAATGTTAAAGCGCGATCTGCAATTTACATGTTTCATGGGAAGGGCCTATTCAATCATTCAATAGACTGATCCAATAGGCTCCAATCAAAAGTGTAAATGCACGCCAAAATAATCTCACAAAAAAGCCCATTGTCTAAGTCCCATTTACAAAATACCACAATTTTAATCGCTGCATTTGGCATTTTTGATTTGGCATAAAAGAGTAAATGTTTGAATACCCGCGAGACTTGCACAGTCTATTATTGTAAATTGGCAAGGGATGCTTTCCAGTTCATGTTTATCAATGTTGTTTTTTTGGTACAGGTTACTACAGATTGGACTTTAGCGAAAGGTACCGGCTGTACATCGAGTCACACGGGTACTTCAGCAGCGGCACCACTAGCTGCAGGAATGATTGCCCTCATGCTTCAGGCTAAGCCATGCTTAACATGGAGAGACATACAGCACATCATTATCCATACAGCATTAAAGGTTAGTAAGAAGACCATGTAATACAGGGCTCAAATTTGTTTTTTAGGGGGGTGGGGGGGAATCCACAAGACCGCTGGACTTGTAGCTCAGAATATTTAATAGACCGGACATTTTTTTACAAGACCATGCAGTTTTAAAATGAGAAATGCTTTTCGGGCCTAGAGTAAAATTCGAGCCCTGTAGTATGAACTTCGGTTTGCGAAAACACTATTTATCTTCAAGCCAACTTGAATCCTGGATTCTGATTGGTCGACCCATAGCAGATATAAACCTAAATTGCACGGCCTACATGTATATTACACCCTATGTATTGCACTGTTCTAACTGCGCGTGCTATTTTAAGGTCTACGCAAAACATAGGGGACCTAAAGCTGTTCCAATACTGCGTTAAGCTGCGCGTCAAGTTTGCTTGAAGATAAATTCATTATCACATGCAATCTAGGGATGAAAGATTCAACCAAATCTGGTTTTCAATGTGATTCAGAAAGCCTGTAGATCCTCTCAAAGATAACACACTCTGCATTTAAGTTTTGTTAATGCCCAGGAGACCACTCCCCATTTTCATGTTCACTTTTTTGTACATTTTTTTGTGTGTGAAATAGGTGGACGAGAAAAACGCAGTGTGGATCACCAATGCGGGGGGTTTTCACCATTCACACAAGCATGGTTTTGGTCTCATGAGTGCTTGGCGGCTGGTTAACGCTGCTAAGGCATGGCACACCGTTCCCTGGCTGTCTTCTATCAATATCGATGTCGTGACTGAAAATAAAAAGATCTACGCAGGGAAGACAGTGTCTGTGAGCCAAACAGGTAAAGTAACAAGAAAAGGATAGGATTTATCAGGCATGATATTTGGTCCTTGGAGAAAAGTAGGAACATTTCATTGAGTACAATGGCTGACCTGTATGTGCACATGTTGTAAGTTTTAGAAGACTTTTCAGGCTATTTAATCACAATTTTCATGGTTTTTCCATGAGAACGAGCTTCAGACATTAGAGCATGTTTTAGTCACAGTGTCCCTCACTCACTTGAAGACAGAAACGTATTTGCTCTGAGAGCCACTCAAAGTCTGCAATGCCTCTGATATCTTTTTCTCTTTTTATCGTTCTTACCTTTTTAGTTTCCAATTCATCGGCTGATGAGAACGAGCTTCAGACATTAGAGCATGTTTTAGTCACAGTGTCCCTCACTCACTTGAAGAGAGGAATGCTTCAGATTCAGCTGGTCTGCCCAAGCGGAACAACCTCTGTCATTGGAGCAAGAAGGAAGAAGGATGAGTAAGTCCACAATTGTTTTCTCTTTATGGTAAAAGTTATTGTTGGTTTTTTGTCAACGTAAAGCTGATTTATAGGCAAAACTATAAAGAAAGCTACAGCTGAATACAGTGTCTACTTGCTGAGAAAACAGCAAAAAAACTGTCACATTTTTTTCACACGAACCTCAAAACAATCCACGTTCAGCGAGGTGACATCGGGTACAAACCGCATCTTTGGTCGTAGCATTCGCGAACGGACACCAACCCTTGGAATTCTGAGAAACGCTTCATGCATGAATCGTTTCACAAATTTAAATGTTTTCAGATGAAAAAATTTGCAGGATGCTATACTGCCATTAACATCTTTCTAAAGAGTAAGCTTTCAGATATATCACACAATTTGTTTGGAGGGGGGATCATTTAAAGAGATAAGAAATTGTTACACTGACGCAGCAATATCACAATATCCTTTCTTTATAGTAGCATTTGATAGTAAAATTATGATCGTTATAATTGTGCAACAAGTCGCTGTGTGCTATTAGGAAAGCGGCATCTACTGCCACCTTTAAGCGCCAACTCAAAACTCACCTATTTCCCAGCCCGTGATGCATTTTCTTAATTTCTTTGTTTTTATTCTGTTGTTGATTGTGAGGCGCTGTGTTCTTTGTAGAGCGCCATATAAATGCATTATTATTGTTGTTATTATTACAGCTCTACAGAGGGGCTTAAGAGCTGGACATTCTCCACAGTGAGATGTTGGGGCGAGAAGCCCTCTGGGAAATGGACACTCACTATTAAAGATAACCGTAAGTCACTTTCTACTCACAGACCAGTCACTTTGGATTTGATTGGTGCCCTTTTTTAATGACCATTTATCATTCTTCATGCGAATGCAAAGCTAAATTTGACGCCACAGATTTGCAACGAGCATTTCGCCCAAGTAGAAATGTGCTCAACTTTTGCTAAATATCCCCTGCGAAAAGATCTACACAGTGAAGACAGTATCAGTGAGCCACACAGGTAAAGTAACAAGATAAAGGATGCAGAGCTACCAACTATCCCTGATTCTGCAGAAATTTTCCTGAAAATAAGCCCATCTTTCCATGGTCTGAAGAGCAAATTTGAAAATCTCCCTGATTACGGAAACTTTTTCCCTATTGTGTTGAATGTAATTCTAAAATATCTCCCTAATTGTTGTACAAAAATCTCCCTGATCGATGCAAATGTTGGCAGCTCTGAGGATGTAGGATTTTATACACTTGTAGCGACAGAGATTGAGACATGGGTGTTCGGGTTGGCGTAGTGGTATCTTTCCTCGCCTTCCACCTCTAGGACCCCGGTTCGAATCGCGCCGGGTCACTACATGGATTGGGTCCCTACCTGACTGCATGGGTTTTCCCCTGGAATAATGCTCTGGGGTTTTCCCCATACAAGTAAAACTGAAACTCCCTTTGTCTTCTCTCCATTGGGTTCTTGGCTACTTCAGTGACTCAGTTCGCTTTTCTGAGAGTCCTTGGCTTTCACAACCAGAATAGGGGAAATAAAATGTAAAAAAATAAAAAACGTCTTGGCATAGTAGTTTTGTTAACTTGACGTAACTCATGTGCATGCCAACAGATCCAGTTGCAGCCGATGGTGATGATGTACAGAAAGGTTTACTACAATCATGGCAACTCAAGCTGTATGGCTCCAGTATGACTACAGAAGAAATCGACAACAGAAAACTGTAAGACTTCATTGTTAATAATAATAAAAATAATAATAATAATAATAATATCCACTCTTATATAGCGCAATTCCAAAGAAAGATCATTGTGCTTCGAACAGTATGTCCCCTTGGTCACTGGGCCAAATATTTCATTCCTTAAACCATCTCAGCTCCCTGGGGAGTATACAACCTGTGCTACCGAGTAATGTAGCGCTCTAAAGCTAAATCAATCACAAGAACCATCTCTGCCCTCACAGGTACCCATTTACCTCTGGGTGATGAGAAGCAATTATAGTTAAGTGTCTTGCTCAAGGACATAAGTGTCATGACCGGGATTCGAACCCACACGCTGATGACTCAGCGACCAGAACTTGAGTCCGATGCACTAAACCATTCGACCAAGACACGCCATTGTTGTATAAAAAACTGGTTGTTATTATGATGAAAGAGTACACTATTCTCTTTAACCTTTTTCAGCCTTCTCTTTTTTAGCTTTGGAAAAGGACTCTGCTATGGTAGAAATACGAGGCCATTAGTAATTTGTTTGTAATTCTCTTTGTAACATCATACATTTTGCAATAGCATGTCACTAGTAATGAGAGTTTAAAGAAAGGAACTAACATGTAAACATATTGTTCAAATACCTTTTTCTGGTTGGTAGTTTACAGCAACTGTATGCTCTTAATTGTAAATATACATGTTTTTAATAAGAATTTGTGACGATTTTGACTCAACAGTCTAGTCTCGGAAGCAATGAGTGGAATATTCTTAGATGCCAACTTAACGGAACCGTGCTCCTATTACTGGAATTCTGGTTATGAAGAAGAAAGCTACTTGTCTTCCAAGGCTATGCAGGTAACAACAACAATTTATCAGCTGAATCAAACATTGAACCTCAAAAGAAACCTTATGAGGCGCAAACGTTTTCAAATAAACACTAAGGGCATGTGTGTAGGAGTTCATCCACGCATAAAATTAGGGTAATTAGCCCCCATTGTTCCCCATACATGTATCTAATTTAACAATGGCACAGCAAATCAGAGGGCGAACCTACATGAATATGGTCACTTTGCACCTTGCAAATCAACCAACAACAGTCTCCATAGACCTTTATCATGGTGCGGCCATCTTGATTTTCTCCCACTCAAATCAATGTATCCAAAACCAAGGCTGGAAGGAGAAATAATCGGGTTCCTTTTTAATACAAGGAATATCAGCATTCATTACTGCTATTGGATACAGGGAGAATGACCAAGATGGTGGCAGCATGGTAGTGGTCTATTGCATGTAGTATTACCTCTTTCAGTGCCAAGGTCGTACATGTACGATCTATTTTATGTATTCCGAAAGTGCCATTATCGTGCATGTACGATCTATTTTCTGAATCAAAAAGTGTCATCAATCATATATGTACGACCCATAGTACACATGTTATTAGGAGAGGGCATTTTCACTCAAGAAATACTATTGACTTTTGGATGTACCAAGGCAAAACAAATCAGCAAAATACATTTTGTTTGGTGAGAAAGACCTATATGTATTTTTTATTTATTTTTTACAGAATTTCGAAAAACCTAAATAAACTGAGCACTGAAAGAGTTAATAGCACATAGCTAACCTTCTTAGGTCAAATAAAGGGTGTACAAACTTTTTGAACCTAGTCCAAACCTATTATGTTATTCAACTAATGGAACCATATGTGGAAGGTAAAACAAAATCATGAATGTTCATTTTTGGGTGGAGGTTCTTCCACACAGTCATGCCCCAAGCTAAAAAATCTCACCCCCTGTGGGATGTATACTTGGCAATCATCCGCCCCCTCAATCCTTTTAGGCTAGGCACATTATTTAGTCAGGGCACAACGTCTATGAACAAAATAGCACAATACAGCGAATAAAATTGTGGTATTTTGTAAATGGGACTTGGACATTGGGCTTTCTTGTTAGATTATTTTGGCGTGCATTTACACTTTTCATTGGAGCCTATTGGATCAGTCTATATGAGTGATTGAATAGGCCCTTCCCATGAAATATGTGAATTTCACATCGCACGTGCGCAGTAACATAACTGGGTGGCAAAAGTGAACATCACGCCTTTTTGTGTTGGGCTGATGGTGGCTAAACGCATTTGCATTTGTGTGTCTACCTAGTGCACAACTATATGGCGTTTGCCAATAGTGTCTGTACGTATTCATGAATGTATTAGCATATTTTATGGGAAGGGATACATTAGATGATTATTAAAGCACTATAGGGTTGGTAATATCGTGTGGATGTGTACTACTTGTAAGTTTGTCTTATGTTGTTTAGATGGTACAAACTTTACAGTGACCCCCAAACTGCTATATCGCCCCTCCCCATTTGGCATCTTTGCAGCCTCCCAGTATCTTTGACTGATACTCGGACTATTGTCTAAATATCTCTATTATGGTTGTTGCCAAAATATCTTTAAAGGTATCTGTATTCAAAAGTATCTCTCGATTATAAATATCAATTACACTGTTTAAAACATTGATTGTTTTTGCTCTTTTCATGCAAGTCATTTGCATGATGAACGTATTTTTGAATCTTGAATCTGGGACAAATTTTGTTTAACTTTTCAGATGTTGCTATACGTCAGCGGCTTATTCACTCTGATTGCGATCTACTACACCCTGGAGCAAGCCTTCTGCAATAATGAAGACAAGGATAAAGATGAGGAGCAAGGAGGTGAGGATGTACCTCAACAAAGGACGCCTCATCTGGTAAGAAACACAGGTGGTGACCGTGAGGAAACCATGCACCTGTTGGAGGAGGGACCATCATCAGAGAGGTTGGATCTTGATGGAAGCTTCTGTGACGTGCATCCCAAAGGACCTGATCGAAGATGTAATGCTGGAGGTGCAGAGGAAATTCCATTGCAAAGGTTAGATGATGCTGAGGCCTCCTTGTTACATGGTCAGAACCTCAGAGGCTCAGAGTACCTCACTCAAGACAATCACTCGTTAGGTGAGGTCAACTCCAAAGAATGTCACCCGAGGAGAAATGGACATGACCAAGTGCTCCTCACAAAGACACAATCTGTGAGAGGAAATAAAGTGCTCAGGGATGGACAGCATTTAGGATGTAGCGGGGAGGAGCAGGTGCACCGCTCGAAGGAGGAGACTCGAGATGCTGAGGTACTCGGAGTGCATCATTTCCTTGAGGCGAGTTGTAATGGAGGCAGCGACCGTGAGGAGGTGATCAGGAATCTTGTGGAGTTTAATCCAGTGACATCAGAAAGTATGATTCTTCCAGTCACGTCAAAATGTGGACATGATGAGTCGGTAAGAACATGTGCATGTAGTGGCCAAAGTGAATCGTCCAATGTGCAATACACCACCACGCCTGGCAACTCTGATTGTCCAAGCTGCGTGGCAAGTCGAAATGTGCCTGTTGACAAGAAGGACCCTTCCAAGCATGCTTTGCTTCTTCCCAAAGGTGCATCCGATAAAAGTGCGATAGTTAAGTCACTCAACGATGTTACAAATGGGCAATCGGTGAATGGGAAGAGTATACGTTCTGAACTTCTATTAGTCGGTCACAATTCTGACAGTATTTCTGTGCAGGGGTCAGCTTCGGATCAGTTTACTGGAATTGACCAATCTCCAACCGTGTGTGATACATGTACATGTAGCTGCAGTTCAGAACAGCTAACACCATTGGCTGCACCGGCAGACAGTCATCCAATCACAAGTGGCCTTTTGTCATGTGCAATTTGCGGAGTGTACAACCTCTCGAACACTTACAGTAAAAGTCCCCTTATAGGTGCTTATGTGTGTAGACAGTGCGCCCGCGTTGAATCACAACTCACTCCAAAGTCTACTTGTAAGAAGGATGCCGGACATGCAAGGGACAGTATAACTACGTGTAACGGACAGGAGCCAATGCTAGATACAAGCTTTTCATGCCCCCCTCCGTTCTTTCAAGATTGCTAGAAAGGGTTTCCATAACCAGAGCCCGATTTCATGGGAGTTCCTACCATATTAATATTCTTAAAGAGGAAAGTGCAGGGAGCCAGTCATAGCCCATATCATTCACATGGCATTTTAGTTGGTTATCTGGTTTTAGCAAGTTTATGAGCCTATGAACTTATTGTGCTCAAGTAGCTCCATGAAGTTAGCCAGTGATACGATAAAAGGAACATAAATCCCTCCCCAAACATCCAAGATGGAAGAAGGTGGAAGCAGCATAGAGTGCATTAGCCCCAAAGGTCTTGTCACGCAAGGTTTTTTTTACAGGCAACTCAGAGCCAACCAAGACATAGACAGCACATCAACATTTTTGTGAACAGAGACTCGCCACATTTACTAGTTCCTCCAAAAATGTGGAATTTTGAATCTGCAGGCTTCTTCTTCCTGGAAATTGCTAAGACCTGCTTTGCAGATTTTTTTTTTTTTTTTTTTTAGCCAAAAAACAAGTTGGGAACCAGTAACATCAATGTAAACTGGCTGGTAACCTGTTTCTGCTAAGCATGATTTGTCTGTGCTTAGCAAGGTTTTTGTGCTTAAAGGCCTTATGAAATTGGGCCCAATCAAAATTCTCTCCATGTGGTCCTGCTGGCTAGTTCAGTATTGAAAAGCATCCCTATTCAATATGAAATATGAACTAGTGACAAAGCTGATGGACTAGGTGTCAAGGCAAAATACACACCTGATGCAGTACACCTGATGATCACCCTGGTCAAGTGGTTAGACTTCAGGACTTGCAAACACAAGGTTGCGGGTTCGATTCCGTTCAAGCTCACCGCTGATTTCACAATGACTAGAATAAGTATTGTCGTCCAGTTACTGAATCACAATTTGTTGATTTGTGCGATTCATTAATCGATAAACCAATGTTTGTAGGAGAGAGTTTTGCTGTTGCCAGCTCGGCGTTTATATCCTCTTGTGGGAGTTTGCCGAATTTCCTTGACGGGAAGAAATGTAAAAACAAACAAACAGTAAATGGAATGGTTCCACCATGAGGGATGCCTTCGTGCATTTGTGTAGTAATTGCCAAACAATATGCTAATGTAATGTAGGCTTTATTTTCTGAAAGAAAGTCGAAGTGTTAAAATCCATTTACAAGTTATACATAATTGATATGTATATATGGATCTCAACTCAACATAATTATATTTTATGATGCTGTTTCAGTGTTAGGGAAAAAGGAAATTGTTATTTAAATGTGTTCGGCTCAAGTCATCAGTAGCACTTTGTTTGGCTTACTGTTAAGTTACTGTTGTGGTACTTGTAAGTTACCACTATTAAAGGCATCGTACACGTTTGGTAATTGTCAAAGACCAGTGTTCTCATTCGGTGTATCCCAACATATGCATAAAATCACAAGCCTGTGAAAATTTGGGCTCAATTGGTCATCAAAGTTGCAGGAAAATGATGAAAGAAAAAACACCCTTGTTGTACAAATTTGTGTGCTTTCAGATGTAGGAATAAAAACTTCTTGCAAGAAGTTTTTATTATTTTAGTGAGAAATTACCTCTGTCTCAAATACTACGTTACTTCAGGGGGAGTTGTTTCTCACAATGTTTTATACTATCAACAGCTCTCTGTTGCTCGTTACCACAAGTAAGTTTTTATGCTAATGTATATTTTGAGTAATTACCAAACGTGTACGATGCCTTTAACACAAGTTCCGTAAACTTGTGAGGGATGCCTTAACTTAAGAGAGTCATCATGATGTCACATGTAATATATCTTGTTTGGTTACCAGAAACTTAAAGGGTCTGTATACGTTTGGTAATGACTCTGAAAATTAATGGCAATACAAATTTACTTGGTAAGAAGTACAGCAGCTTTGGATAGTGTAATGCATTTTGGGAAACTTTTTACTTCAAAGTACTGCTGTTATGGAAAAATATATCACTTTTTATCCCAACAAATTTGAATCTGAGAAGCGTTACTGCAGAACGTTTATCAGATTGTGTATTCCAATTGCAGATTATTCGTCCTGCGTGGACATACATGTAACAGCTCAAGATTTTCAGCAATATCTCAAAAACGCTACCACCTTTTGAGAGTAAATTTTCACAGGTTAGTTTATGGTATACAACTTTATAGGATTGAAATAAACAGTGGGTTCCAATAACCAAACGTATACAATCACTTTCACACAAGTTCCTTGAAATCAGCTGTTGCGTTTAAAAGAAAAATGTTTTTTAAATGTTTTCTCGAACATGACTTCATTTCAGAGGGAAATTGTGCACAGAAAAAAATAGTTGAACTTCATAATCAGTCTGCTTTCAGACTATAATTAAACAATGATGTTTTATTCTGACCAATCCTGTGTTATACCTTTAACTTTTAAAAATCCCAAATGTACATTTCACAGCCTCTCATATGTGTACCATTGATTTTGGTAAGCATAAATATGAACGAGAGAAAAAACATACAGCATCATTTTTTACAGGAAAATAAGTAGCTGCAAAAGGTTGCATTTTGTGTTCAACAATATTTCTCTGGTATTAAGTCATCATTTGTTCTGGAATAATTTAAACATCATTGAGACAGACCAATTATGAAAGACTAAGAAATGCGGCCAATCACTGAAAATAATTTTTTTTTATCCAAGCTGTAATTTTTTTCGAGGAAAGTTAAATTGTTATAAAAGTGTTTTTTACAGAGAATTACATGCCGAATGCAAAGGGGCTTTTTTGTTTTTGTTTTTATGTTTTTTAATAATTTTTTTAATTTAGAGCCCTTGACCAGTTTGGGTGGAATTTATAAACTATTTCCTAGTTTATTTGTGTTGTGTCATAAGAGGAACAAAAGTTCGCTGGGAGCTTTATACTTTTATTTGTACAGAGTGGCAGAGTACTGAGAAGACAAAAATAAATAATTTTCTAATCTGAAATTTATGAGAATGAAGTAAACAACTCCTTGATTATAAATGGTTAGTAGAGGCCTGATGCACCACAAGAAGAGGGCGCCATTGTGGGGTAAAACAAGAAAAGTAGACTTCTTTACTAAAGAACTGATGAATACAGAAATGTTTCCTTGAAGCTTTTGAAAATGTTTACGTACAAATGTCAGGTAATTTTAAACATGCTTTGTTTATGGTCTTTAAATTGTTGGCCCTTTTGTGGTGCTGCGTCCTCTCTTGGTGGTGCCAAAGGCGTATTGAAATGGTATTAACCTTATTTATATAGGTAGTATTTGGCCCTGTTCACACTACAGAGCTAATTCCCTGGGACAGAAAACCCAGGAATCTCCTGGGGAATTGAACCCCACTGCCAACCTGTGTTCGATTCACACTTGATGCAATTTTTCCTGTGGAAAATGAGCGGTATGTTAACCCCTGAGTAATCTGGCTTAACCCTACTCCCAAGCTGGGCTAGCCATTTCCCAAACATTTCCCGGGAATTTGCCAGGGTTAGCAATTCAAGTGTGAAAAGGTCAACCAGATTTTCAGGGGGGATTTGCTGGAAATACCTGTACTAGTGTTAACGGGATTTTTGAAAGTTTGCATTGAGGATATAAAATACTCAAGATAGGTTTGTGGTGGTGCCATGAAAGCAAGAGTAATGTTGATTTTGAGAAGGTGTACTATTCGATTAGTGTTGACAGTTACAAAGAGTGCTAGTCATAACAGTATGTTATGCTTCAGGCCTGGAATTACACGGAGGCCATGGCCTTCGCTGCATTGGTCTCGGCCTTGGTGCCCCTTCAAAAGTTTCCAATGAGACTTTAAGATTTTCCAATGGAAGTGCCCTTTGTAAAAATGAAAAATGGCCTTGCCCTCTTAAAGATGAAATTCTAGGCTTGATGCTTACAGTCTTCATTCATAGCTTCCGCATGAAAGAGTTATGCCAAGTGTCCACACGGAATCTTTAATACCTACATGTACATGTAGCTCCTGCATAAACATTTTCTTCCGATGATTAGGGGGGGACAGATCTATACAGAATTCTGCCTTTAGTGTACCCTTCTACGCATACAACCATTTATGTACAACTTTTGGCTCACATATAAAATGTCACAGACAAACTTGCATAAATGCAGGGCTTGAATTTGGGGGGGGGGGATCCACAAGACCGTAGCGGCTTGTAGTTCAAAATGGACCAATTGTTTTTGTAGAGGACCAGATTCAAAATGAGAAAAAAACTTCCCGACGCAGCATGCATTCAACTGTTTTTATTTGAATACGTAAGAGGAAATTTATCTCATTTGTGACTTTCATGTAAAAGTATACTTCGTTACTCAACAGAATGAAAGGTACTTATCAGACCCAAAGTCAACATTTGAACACAATTTTGTTTTATTGTTACACAGTGAGGTATTTTTATTCAATTGAAAAACACAAGACAGCCGGACTTGTTTGGTCTTGAGTTTACAGGCCCGATGCTAAAATCACTGGCCTCGGGCCTGTGGTCCAGTGTAAAATTTGAGCCCTGAAATGTATGAGGAATTGTTTGCTTTCTGCATACACATTTTCTTCCGATGTTTGGGTGTTATCTATTAGGGTTCCACCCTTCATTTTTTATCACATATTTTCTGCAATGCGAGCAGAGGAATGTCCACCATGTATCCTGAATATTTATAAATTAATCCGAAGTACGCCCAGGTTACCAAATCCAAAGTTCTGCATGTTTTGTTTAGTTCTGTTGGGCTGAGGACTGCACTAGTAAACTGATAATGACTTACATGTGATAAAGCATAGGTGTTGAGTTTTTATATATATTTTATGGTGTTGGATTTTCTTAGAGTGAGGAAGGATCATACAAAAATATGCTATAAATCACTCAAGGGAGTTAAGGCCAGTTCATACTTCCTGCGAATGCGAATGCGAAGCGAATTTTGGTGACGCAATAATCGGTACGCACTATTTTTCCAATTGTGGCGCAAAAAAATTCGCTTCGCACGAAGCATTCGCAGGAAGTATGAACCGGCCTTTAGGGTTAAAGGTTCTCTTCAATTCACTCTTCTGAGAGATTTTCTCACCACAAATTTTATTGGCTTATATTTCTGATATTGTGTGTGTCATAAAAAGCCTTTTTATTTACTTTCGCAAGTCCCCAAAAGTATCAAAAGTGTGTTATGTAAGCATTTATTGCATTTGTATAATTTTTTTATACTGATTTTTCTGCCGCCTTTTCTTAGTTTTATATTGAAAATAGAGTTAATTTGCTTATTGCCTTAAAATAAATTGCCAAATTTTACCCCCAATGTGATCAGGAAAAGTAGCCAATTCA
The DNA here is from genome assembly GCA_021014325.1 of Plazaster borealis. NCBI lineage: Eukaryota > Metazoa > Echinodermata > Asteroidea > Forcipulatida > Labidiasteridae > Plazaster > Plazaster borealis. The sequence continues at coordinate 5,417,923 of CM037470.1, forward strand.
TTGTTAATTATTAATTTATATCAATATGAGGTTATTATCATTTTATGAAATTAATTTTGCCAACTAATTCAGATGTGTGTGTCCGTCGAGTGTTGTGAAAACTTTACATTTTCTTACACTGTATTGCTTTTATGTGCACATAACAACATTATTCACTTGAATCAGGCAAAAGGAGATAACTCGTTCCGTAAAATTACAAAATAAGTTTTACAAAAAGTAATAACAATGGCAAACAATTTAAAAACACTAACATTACAACAGCAATTGGTGTAAACTTGTAAAGATGCATTTTGAATTTGGTTGATGGTGAGTCATCTCTTAATTTCTGATAGTTTATTAAAGTCAATCCATTTTTTTGTGAACTTCAAACCCATGTTACCAGGGCCCCAATTTCATAGCGCTGCTTAATGGTAAGACAATTTTTGTGCTAACTGTAGGAGAAAAATGTGCTTATTCATAAGCGCATTTCACAGGTTAGCAAGAAAATTAGGCGGCCATCTTGTGCGTTTACGTTATTTATTTTCATGAGTAAGCACCGGAAGGTTAGCATGCCTATTCTTGTGCTTACGGTTAGCAGCGCCATGAAATGGAAACTCGCTCAGTAAATCGGCCGCTAAGCAGCTCTATGAAATTTGGCCCAGAAGAGAGAGTGGTCTGGTCGCTTTTTTGTATGACAAGAATCAGTATTCAATACTGTTATTGTATACAGGGAATGTGACCTTAACGATTGCTGCATTTAGATGGCTTGGTTTGAGCCATGGCATGGTCAATGCGAATTCTTCCATGTCGACTTTGTAAGGCTGTGTCTGAATTGACGGCTACGGCTATGGCTACGGCTATGGCTAAATCGTCTCGTCATCAAGCGTTAAAGTATAGGACGTCATTAGCAACACCCTTTGCAACTGTCGTAACTGTACATGTAGCTACTTTGGATACTGCCTAAGCAACAGTAACTGCCATAGCCAAAGTTGCATAATTCAGGCGTGGTCTTGGAAACAGTTGTGTTTTCGAAAGGCCAGCCAGATATTAAAGTCAAGGCCCAATTTCTTAAAGCTGTTCAGCAGAAAAATATGCTGAGCAAATTTCCTGCCTAGTGAAAGCTAACAGGGAACCAGTCACGGGCAATATACATCGTTATGGTATTTCGGCTGGTATCCTGGTAACTTTTTTTCTGTTAAAGCAAGAGGTGTCTGCGCTGTGCTTTTCTTTTGTGCTTAAAAGCTGTTTGAAATTGGGCTCCATAGTCTTAACCCTGATATGGAATTTGCTCTTCCCATCTTCCTTTAAGAATACATAATGATAATGTAGATTTTAACATTTGCATTTTGAATAGAAGTAAACATATAATGTTTTTTAAATTTTTGTTCCTTCTTTTTAAAAAAGGAACAGTAATCCATGCCAAAATGATATTTGTATTCGTGTCCATTGTTGTGAATGTGTGATAATGCTAGGGAATGTATTATTGTGCTTGGATCTTATTGAAGGACCCAAATTAACATATAATACAACATAACAAGCCATTTGCGTGTATATTTGAAAAATGTCTGGTACAATGACTTGATTGGTGACAAGTGAACACTCAAATTAGATTCCCCAGACTAAAGACTTGGTGCTCAATATGTGGCATGGTGTATTGTGTCGTCGTTGTATGGGAGTTTTTTGGGAATTCTTTAAAGGATTGTGGGGGGGGGGGGTACTTCTGTGCAAGAGGAGAGGGGGGGGGTGGCGGGGGATGACACCCTCTGCCACATATCGGGCATGGTGTACAGTGTTACTATACATAACATGGTCCGGGGCAAGCTTTTGTATAGCAACCCCCATATGGGTCAAGGCTGGTACCATTGTAACATACTCATTCATTTTGTGTACCGTCTCTTACAATTTAACTATGCAAAAGCTTTCCAGGAACCATGCAACTGTCTTGTCCGAGAAATTCAAATTTAAGCGATCACTTGTGACTAAGTAAGTCGTCGTACCAGATGTTATTCAATTCTAAATCACACATGGCTTTTTGAGTCTCTTTACTTTCCATGTGTGTAAAAGACCCTTTGCCACTTTTTATATTATAAAATGTTCATTTTAAATTTGTGCTTTTAAATTTTCTCAATTGGCATTCTCATCTTTAAATCAAAAGAATTAATTTAGTTAAAGAACTAGAAGAGTAGTTTTGTTTATTTGGTTCGACCTTGTTTAATTCTGTGTCTTATTTAATTTTGGTGAAGGGATTTCTTTTAAATGTAATAAGGTAATTATTTTATTTTAGTTTTAAACGTTTTTATTCTCTGTCGTTGAAATGTGATAATGCATCAGTACTCTGTTATGAAAATGTAATAATTATTGTATTATTTTAATTTTCAAATAAATATATTGGGACGCTTTAAATTCAGTGTTTGTCGCTTTAGATTTCCTGAGAGATTTCAGTTGTATTTGTCCTAATCCTCCAACATTCTCTTCAGAATGTTGTCTGATTGCGGAGGAGGGTTTATTAGTCCATGTGAGAAATGAGGACAGCTCATATAGCTGTACTGGGCCAGGCATACCAAGTGCACAAATTGCAAGGCTAGAATTTGGGAGAAAAATCCACAAGCCTGCAGGGCTAGTAGCTTGCTTTTTTTACTGGACCAGAAGTTAATTTACAAGACCAGAATCAAAATGAGTTGAAGAAGCGCTAAGAGAAGATCTATCTCATTTGTCTTAAATGTGAAAGGTACTAAGATACTCAACAGAATTGAAAGATATTTTTTTCAGATTCATAGCCAAGATTTTTTCACACAGATATTATTCAATTGATAAACACAAGACCACCGGACTTGCCCAGTCATGAGTTTGGCCCGATGCTAAAATCAATGCCCTCGGGCCTGCAGTCCAGTGTTAATTTTGAGCCCTGCATTGGGTGACCATAGAGTGGAATGAGAAATGAGGACAGTTCATTTAGGCCCATCACTGGGCCAGGCATACCAAGTTGACACATTGGGTAAGTAACCATATGATATAGGCCTCGTGGAAGGTAAGGAAGGTGTGATGTGATTTTTCTCCACTGGCTTGTGAAGTTGGGACATTTTTGGTGCGGGGGGGGGGGGGGGGGGTGAAGGGAGATGGAGGACAATAGCTCCATGTGAGAAATGAGGACAGTTCATTCAGGCCCTTCACTTGGCCAGGCATACCAAGTCGACACATTGGGTAACCGTAAGAATGGAAGATGGAAGGTGTGATGTGATTTTTCTTTGGCAACAACTGGCTTTGAAAAAGGACTCCTCTCCCCCTCCCCCTCGGACACCAAGGACTTCTTGGACTCGACTTGGATGAGGAGGACTCGACTTCAACACTGGTTAAGCATAATTTTGTTGTGCTTAGCAACTTGTTATGCTTTTTGTGCATTAAATATACATTGAAGCGCCCATAAAGTAAAGTTGAAGTAGCATTCACATACAAACACATTCCCTCTGATACTTTACAATTGACAGAGACCAGACCAACCTTTCTATGCGCAGTGTCCATCCCTTGCACACTCATGAATCTTGTTTAAAAGAAATATCAACCTCACTTATTTATTTACATAATCTGTAGACTGGTCCCCTGCTTTATCCGCAGGCACTGGTCTTACAGGCCCAATGATTTCAGTGGATACAATGATTTCATTGGATAAACGTGCAGCGTAAGCTTTCCATATCTGTGTTATGATTGGTCCGAGGTGATGTAGTTTGTCAGCTTGCACTTTCGGTCGTCTGCTTGCAGCGTGTGGATAATGTTCGTATGTATGCATGTAATGTTATTTTATTCACTATTTTGTGTACACGTACGTGTGAATTGACTGCGAATCTCCATGAGATCCTGCCACTCCAGGCGCTGCCGGTATCTGGCGTTATTCAGGAGCCTCGAAGTGGGACGTCAGATGTACAGGCTACATAATCTGGTGCTCTTGTCAGCTTGAAAATTCCAGGACAGTCATGCTTTGTGGCTTAATTTTGTTTACCATAGAATAGATCCTCCTTGCTCTAGCTAGATATGGCGAGTATAGAACTGTGACATCATCACTGGTTCGCCGAATAGTTTTCTTATGTATTGGGATAACAAATAAACGCATGGATCGGCTAACCTAACGGGAACCAGTCTAGAAAAGGCGGCAAACTAAAAAATTAGATTTCAGCAGTATAACAAGATGCCGTCGTCCTCGCTGTCTGTGTCGAGCCTGAACTGTTTAATCGTGAGACCTTTCTTGACCAGGAAGCAACAAAAATTGGTGGGTTTCTTGTAGGGTTTATATGTATTATTTGGTGTATTTTGAGTTTGAGAAAGGCCTTTTATATATAATAATAGTAATATTATAGTATTATAATTAGGCCGATGTCATTACAAAGCACGCAGGGTGTTTTTTTCTTCAGGCAACTTGGTTGGAGACAACCACTTACAACTTTATACAAGTTGCACTGTATTTGTATGTAAAAGGCAGCAGAATCTTCTAGCTTTATTCCTGTAAAGTACTACCCCAAAGAAGATTTTGAGAAAAATGAAATGAGACTGGATTTTCTTATTGGTTTGCCTGGAGTTGGGTGCCTGTAAATTGCCTCGTGCGACAATGGCCTTTATTGAGTTTTCGTTTACATTTCCATGTGTCCAAATAACCAAAATTTCAGACTATAAGACATATTTGCCCAGTTACCGGACAAAGTCTGTCTTCCCACAGTTCTCTTTGGAACTTGGAACTCCTTGTTTGGTGCTTGTTTCACTCCATTCTACAACCTAGTCTGTTTCAAGAGGAATATCGATTCCTACCTTCAGCTCCCCGGAGGTAATGTCATATAATATGTTTTCGTCTTGGCCCCTTACCAAAGAGTGGCTTTTAGATTTGATTGGAGCGAACTTGAATTTGTTTAATATTTCACAAAGTAGGCCTACTATTAAGATTCATCTTATAATGAGCTGTCAGTATTATCATAGTGATTTTTATTGTGACATCACACTTTGCTTAGCAATTAAGATTGATTTGCAGTTAATAATTAACACTTTCTCTTGATCTGTATAGTACAAAACCGTTGATGTAGGCCTACTACTCAAAATCCTTCGGTAGTGATCAATATTATTGTTGATGGTTTTGTTATTCACATTGTTTGCCTTAAATTTTATGACATTGCTGTTGTGAAGAATTACTCACTCAAACAAATGTAACCATAACAGTTATATAGGTCCATTTGGTTGTTAAGCAATTTGCAACAGCTAATTCTATATTCTCATAACAGTTGGGCTGTTTTATTATTTCTGTAACTTAGAAATGTTGATAAAGTGACTGGGAGAATTAACATTGGAAAAGGATACCCTTTCTGCACCTGACCCTCTTGAAAAGTATGTTGGCAGGAGAAGAGAGAGGTAAGTGAAGTAGTATTTGATCTCATCAGACTGGATTTTAGTGTTTCTGATTGTTTTACACAAATTTTACATAAAACCTGCAGATCCTTGCTCTACTTCATGACGAAAATTGTTGTTAAGGCCTTGTTGATGCTGTTTATTGGAGACAAGAAGTTTTTGCTTTTGAACAAAATAATTATGATGGTGTAGATTTCTTGATGAGGTGGGTGGGGGTATGACAGAAATCGGACATCTTTGCCAAAAACCATGCTTGAGTGGATGATTTAGGGTGTATGTATAAGAAGCTTTTACCCTGGATCTAAGCTTTTAGTCTTGTCGCAAGAAGAGCAGACTTTCTTAAGGATGTGGCAACTATTTTCACCTAAAGCCAGGATCTAAAACAATCCTCAAATGATTGGTCATCAACCCCCAATGGTAGTTCTGAGCAGGGATTTATTATTATGTCAACAAGTCAAGCAAATGACATTTTATGCTCATTAGGCACCTCCTCGAAACTATTCCAGGATAACTTGCAGATAGACTTTTCCACAGTTGATTTTCCTATCACCACAGACTGCTCATTGGGGAGTCTGTTAAAACGTACTTTTTGTGTTTTATTTTTATGAGATATCGCCCAACTCACAAGGCCGGTGTCCCAGGGAAATCTGTCCCCCGGAGATTCTGTCCCCATACGGGAAATTAACGTGGGCTGGAGGAGGATGATTCAAAAGAGGGCGCTATCAAAAGTAGTTTGTACACAGTTCGCCGTATGGGGGGAAAGAATCTCCGGGGGACAGAATCTCCTGCCACACCGGACGGCCACTTATGGATAAAAGGGATCCGCCTGTGGATAAAATGGGCAAACATCTGACTATGTAAAAAATCCATCCGCAACTTATCCTCAATGATTTACACTGTGTGGATAAACTTTTCTGCAACTTACCCTGGAATAGTTTTGAGAAGATGTTTAAGGTCTGTTTAAAATAAGACTGCTTTTTACATGTACCTGAAATAAAGGTTCATCCCGTCAAGGCCTTTTGTTCTCCTGATTTTTAAAACAAACAAACAACCAGTCAAATGTCATTTAGATAACTGTCTAAACATGAATGTACTACATGCTCACTTCGTCACCGTTTAAATGTGTCGTTTTATTAAGTTAAACAGAAACATAAATTGAAGTTATGTAGTTAGTAGTACATTTTGGTATGTAAACCCCATACATAATACGACAGTGTTCTTTTGCAATTAACAGAAACATTTGAAAACTATACACTACATACTTGGGAATGTAGGAGAAAAAAAGCAATTTGTTTGTCAAATGGAGGGAGAGATACAAATACACCAATAGCCTAAATGAGAAGATAACATTAATGCATGGATAGGTGTATACTTTGATGTGCAGACAACATTTTGGTGATGAAAACCTTATTACGAGGGGCTCTAAGGTCAAAGTCATTTTTGGGATGCACACACAAATTTTCAAGAGATAACAGTCTTTTGTGACAGTATGGGGGAAAATTAGAAGTGTATAACCCCAAGTTAAAACCTACAAATTCATAACCCCACCTTTTTTGTATGTAAAATAATTGAACAGGCAATATCAATGCATGGACAACATTATTGTACATTTAAAATGAATTTGTGCATGGTGTATACAGTACAGATACGCGGATAACATAACAATGTAGATACTATGGATAGTATAAATGATTCTTGATAAAAATTGCAATGCAGATCCTTTTAATGCAGACCAAAAAAAATAATAATAATCTACGATTTTAGGCCATGTCCGAGTTGGCTGCTTCGGCTACGGCTGTTCTTAAAGGGTCTGTATACGTTTGGATGACTCTGAAAAAAATGACAATACAAACTTACTTGGTAAGAAGCGGTACAGCAGCTTTGGATGGTATAATGCATTTTGAGAAGCTTTTCACTTTGAAGTACTGCGGTTATGGAAAAAGATATCACTTTTTATCACGGCTGTTACGGTACTGACCGTAACGTTTCTCAGATTGGTATTCCAATTATTGTAGATTAGTCTTCCTGCGTGGACATAACCGCTCCAGATTTTCGGCAATATCTCAAAAACGCTACCACCTTTTAAAATGAAATTTTTACAGATTAGTTTTATGGTATACTACAACTATATGTATGATTGAAACAAACAGTGGGTTCCAATTACCAAACGTATACAATCCGTTTAAGGGCGTTGCTATGGGCATCCTATGCTTCAACGCTTGTTCACGTAATGTTCAAGCCACAGCCGCTCATTTTGGACAATACCCACACAGCACCCTCAATAAACTTTATAATGGACGGAAAATACCAGCATAATGGTTAAACAAAGGCGCGCTCTCTCTCTTTCATCAAATTGTTATACAATCGGAATAATGTGTGAACATACTGTAATTAACAAGACAATAGTTCAGCAAATCACTAGGTTGTAGGCCAACCAAACTTAGTTGTTGAATAGACCTTTCTCATGAAATAATGTAAATTGCACATGGCGCGTGCGCACTAAAGACCTTGTCACACGAGGCAATTTTTACAGTCAACTTGGAGCAACCATGCATCTGCACTGCATGTAAAAGGAACACGTCGATAGTAGGCTTACAGCAGACATTTTTCTAATACTATCTTACTGTCCCCAAAACATTTTTGTGGAAACTAACATGTGAATGTTTTTTTGTTCCTTTTTGAGATTGCCTGGAACTGGTTGCCTGTAAATTGCCTTGTTTGACATGGCCCTAACACTACTGGTTGGCAAAATGAGGGAACGTCGTACCCTTTTTTATGGTGGCGTGACGCAATACGCGTTTGTGCATCAACCTAGTGCACAACTCTAAGGAGTTTGTCAACCAATAGTGTCTCTGCGCATGCGTGATTGTAATTAGCATAACTTATGGGAAAGCCCACAATTACACAAATGTATCAACATTTGAGGCATATCAAAATGGTAATTCAAAATGTCATTCTTTTCAACTTCCTTAAGGCAAATTTCTACTACAGTTATAAATAGCAAATTCAGTAAAAATAGTTCCTTATAGAACAAAACTTAATACACAAAATATGTTTATGACCACTTTTGCTTACTCTGCTAGTGGTGTAGGTGCTAGAGGCATAGACAAGATTTGTTAAAGACCTACTCGAATGAAAACGGCATCAAGTGATCTTTGCTGAAATTCATCTAAAATGGTTTCAATCAATGAGGAAATTGAGTTCACATGAGATTAAACAGATTTTAATTGTGTAAAAAACAATAATTATTTTGAATACCCTCCTCCAGTGCTTTTCAGACAGAATCGCGAACCCTGTACGTCATCACTCATGTTACGTCATCACTCATGTTATGTCATAAGTGGGAGCTCCGTTTTGTATAGCCGCTTTGTTGCAGCATGGAGGTATAACAAAGCAACATTCCACATATGACGTCGAAGTATTGTCATTTTGACGCACGCCGTCAACGGCACAAGTGTTTCTATATAGTTTTTTCAAAACCTTTTGTAATCGAAAATTACGAAAAATTCAGAAGTGTACAAATATCAAAATTACATTTTAACAAACACATTTGATACAAGTTTAAATAGCACTCCCATTAAAATGATTTCGCTCAAGTAGCTGTTTTACAACGGTTTGCATGTGATCAGACTCTTTTCTGTCAAAATTTCTAAGTGATTGTGAAACACAAAGAAAAATCAGCAAGATACAAATCAAAACCATAACAAATCACATGAAATTACATACATCGCACTACATTTACTGACCCACTGACACAATTGCAGATACCGACCATGTACTTTGTTTTTGTATTCACTTTAAATTAAATTTGACACTTGATTCAAGGGACATAAAATTATTAAGTTTTTAAATACACCCCCGTTTCACGTGCTATTCAGCACGTGCGGTGCTGTTTACCCTGCCCTAAAGGTCAGGTGACCATGTTTAAAGGCACAGTCAATTTATACACACACATACCCCCCCCCCCCTGTCCATTGATTAACTCCTGCCTCTGTGTATCTTTTGTTTTCTTGGCCAAATACAGTTTTGTCAAATAGGTGTTGTGGCGTATGACGAGACAAAGGTACATAATTATACCCAATCGCGAAAACGTGTCATGCCTTGCAGCAATAATATTACAATTAAAGTCTCATTAATACATATTCACCTTTTGATAAGTAAGGCCAAATAACTCTGTTCCCAAACTCTTTCGAGATTGTTGGCTAGGGAGTGATGTATTGATAATGTTCTTCTTTCCCGCACCGTTAAAAAGAATTTCTTCTTTTTGGGGGGCCGAAGGCAGCTCAGAAATAATTCCCATCTCCTCAAGAAGTTCTCAAAAAATCACAGTTCCCTGCGTGCCTTGTTGCAACCCCCGTATCCTTTCAAGCAAGTCTTTATTCTCGTTCACTTGCTAAAACAGAACAAGTTAGAGTGAGAAAACGTTTATAAAGTATCTGTCATGGAGAAAACAATTCGATTTAGGGATGTCTCACTTGTGTTGCAATAACAACATTTCAAATTAATAGCAGGTTTGTTGTCCTACACTGCAAAAACTGGGGTGTTGAAATTGACACCATGGGTGTTGTTACATACCGAATGGAGAATCAAAACTAACATCGTATAAGGTGTTTAAATAACACAATTGTAATTGTTTTTGCAGAAATTAGTGTTATTTCAACACCCTATGGTGTAAATGATGTTTCTTTTTTGGTATCCACATGTGATGACAACACCCATGGTGTCAATTTAACGACCCAGTTTTGGCAGTGTAAGCTTTGTAATGTGAGTTGGGGTAAATTCTCACCTCCCACTCATTATAGACAAAATGTCAAACAAGCAACTTGGCTTAAAATAGCACAAAGTCTCCGAACGATTGAACTTACAGAGGGAAACTAGAGTTTTTAACACAAGGGTGCCCTGGTCTTCTTCTCTTTCCGGTCATTTCGAAATTTACGGGAACGTTTGAAGGGGCAAAGACCAATGAAACACCTTGAAAACCAGGAATAATCATCTGTACAAGTTCAGTTTTATAATAAGCATACACAAATATTTCATAATTACTCGAATATAAATAATTTCTTTAAAGGAACATTACAGAATTGGTTTTTGCTAACAAAACAGTTCAGCACTTTATATAATCCACCATTTACATAAACTGACAAACCTGTAGAAGTTTGAGATCGATCGGCCATCTGGGTCACGAGAAAATAGTGAAAAACCTATTACACATTTGCATGTGTTATACAATGCATGAATAAAACGCTCATGAGCGATAAACTCCAATCGGAAATTAGTTTTATTTATTTCTCATCAAATATGGCATTTCAGACAAATATTTCTAGGGATGTTTTCTACTATCATCACCATTAGACCGTGTAAGTTTTATATAAATCTGTGATCATAAAGAAAATTTTAATTACCAGTTCTGTAACGTTCCTTTAATCAGTATCCCTTGTGGTTTACTACTTGATATTTGAAATAAAAAGTCGCATCCCCTTCAGGTGTCCCTGTGCTGCCGCTTCCTAGGCTGTATCGTAAAATTTGGTGTGATCCCTGGCTATACAGCATTTACAGGTTGAATTGCTTCTGACTGGCACCCCGAACAAAGATAATGCCAAATTAGGGAGACTGCCAGCATCTAGTAACTTTTTCTTTGTTCAACCCAAAATTAAATATTAAATATTTTCTTTTTGATAATTGCAAATCTTCCTTTTTTGAAAATGCATTTGTCAGTTTAGGGGTAATATTATTATTACTATACCAGAAATCCGCTACCCCCTCAGTTATTCGTTGCTTAAACTCTCATTCATTAGAACAAACAGTAGAGTGCTTATCTGATGATTGACTTTTCAATATGACTTCAGTTAAACTTTAATTAATTAATTTAATTACTGTCCATTTTATTGACCTGCTTTTTGATTTCTATTTGTATTGTACTAAATTTTGGTGCTTTTTTATATAACTGGTTCCAAATGATTTTGTTGTTGTGCTGGTTATTTTTTATTATGAACCCCATTTTCTCTATTTCTCTAATGGCTTTTTTATATTGTGGCTTTTTCTATGTACTTTTAACAATTTTTATCAGTTGTTAATTCATGATTTATCAGCCTTCGAGCTGTTTTCATCGAATGTTTTTAAATAAACCAATTCAATCAATTCATTATTATGTATTTTTATTTGTTACTCACCTGTTGCAGTTTTTGTTTGAGTTCCATTACCTCTGTCTCTTTTTCCCTGAGGAGGGGGAGGTCTGGTTTCCGGCTCATTCCAGACTGTGATGGTGCTACTTGGTTATGCGAGGTTTGTATGGTGAAAATTCTGTGTTCGTGGTCATCTTTAATTTGCCACAAAGCAATCATCTGCAGGTGGTAAAAATACAGACCTCTGAAACTCGACGTCAATGGGAGACTTTGGAACGCTAGGTGGCAGCAGACATACGAGGTATTTTTCCATTATTTACATATATAGTTCTGAGCATAAGCACAAATCTGAGAACAATGGATTTACCAAGTCTGCTGCCACCTAGTGTCCCTAAAAGTCTCCCATTTGCGGTAAAAGTATGCAGCAGTGCAGCAGTCATCTTACGTGCGGTTCGAACCAGTGCGCATTGTTACTGTATGTGGTCTGTCCCTTAAAATGGAGTTATGGAAATTCCACCGCCAACTATGTTCCATAGGGATGTGATGTAATTGAATGATAAATAAACCCCTGGTACACTCTAAAAAAACCTCTGGTTCATTTGACCCGGATCCGGGTCCCGTGGGGCCTGACCCATTTCTGGGTCAGTGTGACCCATAATCTGTGTCTAAATGACCCAGAAATGGGTCAAAGTGACTCAGAATTCCTGAGACTAGGAATCCGGGTCAATTCCGACCCAGGAGTTTTTAGATTTTAGGGTAGCCAAAAATCATTAGATAGCCTTCCCTTTAATCAAGGAGACTGGCCAGGTTGATCTCCACAGAGAGTAACCTCCTGTCAGGGTAGCCAATGTAAAAATACCCTCTGGTCAAAAGCCTCCTGTCTGGGTAGCCAATGTAAAAATACCCTCTGGTCGAGAGCCTCCTGTCAGGGTAGCCAATCTCAAAATACCCTGTGGTCAAGAGCCTCCTGTCAGGGTAGCCAATGTCAAAAATACCCTCTTGCCAAGAGCCTGCTGTCAGGGCAGCCAATGTCAAAATACCCTCTGGCCAAGAGCCTCCTGTCAGGGTAGGCAATGTTAAAATACCCTCTGGCCAAGAGCCTGCTGTCAGGGTAGTCAATGTCAAAATACCTTCTGGCCAAGAGCCTGCTGTCAGAGTAGTCAATGTCAAAATACCCTCTGGCCAAGAGCCTCCTGTCAGGGTAGCCAATGTAAAAAAAAAAATTAAAAAAAAACCTCTGGTCAAGAGCCTCCTTTCAGGGTAGCCAATGTAAAAAAATACCCTCTGGTCAAGAGCCTGCTGTCAGGGTAGCCAATGTCAAAATACCCTCTGGCCAAGAGCCTGCTGTCGGGGTAGCCAATGTTAAAATACCCTCTGGTCAAGATCATTCTGTCAGGGTAGCCAATGTCAAATTACTCTCTAGTCAAGAACCTCCTGGAGGGTCATCGTTTGGTTAGGACCCCGAAAAAATGAGTAATTTGTATCCGAAAACTGACTTGTTATATAGATGGTAATGGTAGTAAACATCATGCGAAATTATTTCGTCTGAAATGCCCCCGTTGATTAGAAACCAATAACACTACTTGAAACCCAGAACACTTATCGTGGAAGAGTAGGGGTTTAACCCCGGTGTTTCTGGTTCACATTGCAAGCACCCTCATGTACAGGTTTCCTCAGGCTTTCGAGCTACAGTGATTAAGTTCACTTGAGCATCCTTGGTTTCATTACCAGAAATATATAATAATAATAATAATAATAATAATCTGAAAAACGATTCAAGCATGAATAATTCCTCAGATTTCTTCGGCCAGAGATACGTATGGTGCCCGCTGTCACCTCGTAAACGTGGATGGATTTGACGTTCGTGTGAAAATACCTTGCAGTTTTTGTGCTGGTTTTTTTCAGTAAGTAGACACTGTACTCAGCTGAAACTTTCAAAGGTGACATTTATTGTATCTTTATAATTTTGCCTTCAAATAAGTATCACGTTGACAAAAACCATAAAAATAAACCTTAATTACCTTTAAGAGCTTCGTGTTAGGGAGCAATACCCTCTGGTCAAGATGATCCTGTCAGGATAGCCATTGTCAAATTATGCTCTGGTTAAGAGCTTTCTGTCAGGAAGCAATTCATAATACCCTCCTCTTAAGAGTTTCCTGTCAGGAATAGCCATTGTCAAATTACTTTCTAGTTAAAAGCTTTATGTCAGGGTTTTTTAGCTAAGGTCAAAATGCCCTCTGGTCAAGATTCTCCTATCAAGATAGCATTGTCAAATTACTCACTGGTTAAGAGCTTCCTGTCAGGGAGCAATGTCAAAATACCCTCTGGTTAAGAGCTTGCTGTCAGGGATAGCCAAGGTCAAAATAATCTCTGGTCTAGAGCCTCCTGTCGGGATAGCCATTGTCAAAATTAATACCCTCTTCTTTAGAGTTTCCTGTCAGGATAGCATTTTTTCAAATTACACTCCGGTTAAGAGCTTCTTGTCAGGGAACAATCTCAAAATACCCTCTGGTTAAGTGCTTCTTGTCAGGGATAGCCATTGTCAAAATACCCTCTTCTTTAGAGTTTCCTGTCAGGATAGCATTTGTCAAATTACACTCCGGTTAAGAGCTTCCTGTCAGGGAACAATGTCAAAGTACTCTCTGGTTAAGAGCTTGCTGTCAGGGATAGCCAAGGTCAAAATAATCTCTGGTCTAGAGCCTCCTGTCGGGATAGCCATTGTCAAAATACCCTCTTCTTTAGAGTTTCCTGTCAGGATAGCATTTGTCAAATTACTCTCCGGTTAAGAGCTTCCTGTCAGGGAACAATGTCAAAATACTCTCTGGTTAAGTGCTTCTTGTCAGGGATAGCCAAGGTCAAAATACTCTCTGGTCTAGAGCCTCCTGTCAGGATAGCCATTGTCAAAATACCCTCTTCTTTAGAGTTTCCTGTCAGGATAGCATTTGTCAAATTACTCTCCGGTTAAGAGCTTCCTGTCAGGAAGCAATGTCAAAGTACCCTCTTCTTAAGAGTTTCCTGTCAGGGAGCAATGTCAAAATACCCTTTGGTTAAGTGCTTCTCGTCAGGGATAGCCAGGTCAAAATACTCTCTGGTCTAGAGCCTCCTGTGAGGATAGCCATTGTCAAAATATCCTCTGGTTAAGTGCTTCTCGTCAGGGATAGCCAGGTCAAAATACTCTCTGGTCTAGAGCCTCCTGTCAGGATAGCCATTGTCAAATTACCCTCTGGTTAAGAGCTCCCGGTAAGGGAGCAATGTCCAAATACTCTCTGGTTTATAAGAACTTTCTGTCGGAGTAGCCTATTGTTAACTTACCCACTGGACAAGACCTCATGTCAGGGTACCCCAATGTCAAGATACCCAGCGGTCAAGAACCTCCTGTCAGGAAAGCCCAAGGTCAGAAAACCCACTCATCAATAAACACCCAATTTCATTGTCGCCCATTGGCAATATTATGCACTATGGTCAAGGTACCCTATTTCTCGATAATGCTCATACACTGTCCAAATACCCTCAGTGGGGGGGGGGGGGGAGATAATTTTTTCCTACGAACTTTTTGTCCCCCTATACGGCGAACTGTGTACAAAGTTCTTTGATAGCACCCTTTTTTTAATCCTCCTCCTCCAGCCCATGTAAATTTCCCGTATGGGAACAAAAAGTTCGTAGGAAAAAAATCTTGCGGGCGGGGCGGGGAGGCGTATACCCTCTGATTAAGGACATCGTGGCAGGTCATCCAGTGTCAAGATAATTTCTGGTCAAGAACTTCCGGGTAGTAGGATAGTGTAATGTCATAGACCTTCTTGCCATCGAATTGTTTCTTGTCAAGAACAAGGACCGTTTTTCTAGACCCGGACATTACGTAATGATGAGGTATATTATGCATTCCCCGGTCTGGACCACTACTATACACCAATCCTTCACCGACCTTGAACTCTTGGTGGCAGCAGACACGCCTCAATTACTGCGGTAGTACCTGGGTGGTACTGCGCTGCCTATCGATGGGCTTAAGGGCTGGCTACACTAGTTAATTTATAAATGGTTATATGTAAATAATGGTTGTTTATAAATAATAGTTACATAAGTGGCAAGGTCGTACCACTGCAGTACCACCGCAGTTTGTCTGCTGCCACCAATAGTTCAAGATCGGTGAAGGATTGGTGTATACTTACCTTTGGAAGGAATATAAGGCAGTTTGTGATTGTTGTCCCGAAGGTGATACACGAGGCACTGAGAATGAAAGTGATGCTGGGTTTTTCAATGGCAAGTAGATGAACCAGAGGGGCGATGATAATACTGGGAACAGCCACGTTGTAGATTGCGATGGCGATGAATTTGGAATCGTTCAGATGTACCATCGTGACTTTCCTGCAATTGCAGACGACTGTTTGGTGAAATTTTGTTTCATTCAATGATGCAAACCCGTACACATTGACTTGAAACTCGAAGAAGGGGATGCTTAAAACAAAAACTATATATACCGAAGAAGCGCAGTACTATTTAGACAAGGGCCAAGGACATTTTATTTGTCTCTGTGGCACCATAAATCATCGTTTCAACTTATCTTTAGTTAAGTATCCGGGCTAAACAACGTATTCAAGTGTAACCTAAACAACAGGTGCAATGATAAATTATTTGATTGGAGAGGATGGCTTTAAATACCCAACCAGTTCAAATTTGCATATTTGTTTGATTTTGTTTATGTATACTTGCTTAATTAAATCACATGATGAAGTTTATCAAACGGATAATTACAAAGTTAAAAGTATAGTATACACTAAGTTTCGAGAATATATAAGTTGATCACATGATTATTGAAAAGATTAAAATATGATTTTACTTGCCTTGATTCCCAGGCCAGGAAAGCACCATAAATTAGGAGCAGTCCCTTCCAGCCAAACATGATACCTGACCACAAGAAGCTAGGCGAGTTTGGTGAGTCGCATTTGTCCAGAATCCGGACAATTATCTTATCACCATCTACATCTGGCTGAGGGTTAATTCGAAGTTGTACAAAATTGTTAAAGACATTCTTCAGCTCGATTTCACAAAGCACAAAGATTCATCTTAAAGACCTATTTGAACGACAAATTTTATGGTTGGTTCTTGGCACTGGGAAACTTGTACTCGATGGCAACAAGTGATCTTTGCTGAAATTCATTTAAAATGGTTTCAATCAATGAGGAAATTGAGTTCACATGAGATTAAACAGATTTTATTTGTCTTAAAAACAATCGTTTTGAATACCCTTCTCCGTTGCTTTTCAGAAAAATTCGCGAAAAGCCCTGTTTCCGTCATTACTCATGTTACGCCATAATTATGTGGTAGCTCCGTTTTGTATAGCTGCTTTGTTGCAACATGGGGGTATAACAAAGCATCGATTCCTCACGTGACGTCAAAGTATTGCCCTTTAGACTCACGCCGTCAACGGCAAAAGTGTTTATAGTTTTTCAAAACCTTGAGGTTGGGGCTTATTTTTGTATCAATAGTTACGAAAAATTCAGAAGTGTACAAACATCAAAATTACATTTAAATGGTAAACAAACAAAATATAAACAAGTTTAAATAGCATTCCCGTAGAAAAATGTTTTTCTCAAGTAGCTGTTTAACATGACTTGTCAGTATTACCATAGTGATCCGTATTGTGACATCACACTTTGTTTAGCAAATGAGATTGATTCGCAGTTAAGATCAATCTTAGCTCTTTGTAAAACCGAGCCTTTGGACTGTTTAGTTGTTACTACTATGTATAACTTTATAGGGGGTGCAGAAGATTCATTGGCACACTTCTGCTATAAGCAAATCTGCTTAAACATTACACTTCAAAAATGCGTGTACATTTTAAAAACTCCCTGCTAAGAATTGACCCAGATTCCGTGTCCCAGTGGGCCTGACCTGGTTAAAAGGCATCGTACACGTTTGGTAATTGTCAAAGACCAGTGTTCTCATTTGGTGTATCCCAACATAAGCATAAAATAACAAGCCTGTGAAAATTTGGGCTCAATTGGTCATCGAAGTTGCAAAAAAATTATGAAAGAAAAAACACCCTTGTTGTACAAATTTGTGTGCTTTTAGATAGGAATAAAAACTTCTTGCAAGAAGTTTTTATTATTTTAGTGAGAAATTACCTCTTTCTCAAAAACTACGTTACTTCAGAGGGAGTCGTTTCTCACAATGTTTGATACTATCAACAGCTCTCTGTTGCTTGTTACCAAGTCTAATATATATAATATATGCTAATATATATTTTGAGTAATTACCAAACGTGTACAGTGCCTTTAAAGAAAACGGATTTTAACCCGGATTCTGAGTCATTTTGACCCATTTCTGTGTAATTTTGACAAAGATTCCGGGTCATTTCCTAACCCCAAAATGGGTCAGGCCCCACGGAACCCGGACCCAGAAGTTGTTAGAGTGTACCAAATCGGGTAAGGTGTTTTGGACGAGTTGACTCGGGTCGAATGCTGTCCATGCAGATATAATGGCGACATCCACCACAACTAGCACGCCTATGATCATGAAGAGATGATAGTCAAAAATCTGGAGGAAAAAAAAAACCTTTTGATTCAGCAAATTGAATTATCGCGATTTGAGTGGTTTTGTTTTCAAACTGCTGATATTTTTAATAATCCTTTATTTAATAAACCCTAAAAGTTAAAGATCATTCAATGAAATTGAAACAAATTGTCGAATGACGTTCAAAATTACCTTTGTTCTCTTTGTCGTTCTATTGCCGAAAATCACATGGACTCTCCAAGTCTTTGCGAAAAGCCCGCCGAAAGCGAGCGTGAACGAGATGGGCAGAATCCATACTTGGGCCTGGCAAAAAAGATAGTAGACGTTGTACAGATGATAGTAATACATAAACAAGTTAAAGATTCAAACGACTGATTTATGATTCTTACCAAACAAAGGTAGTTCATGGTCGTTTTTGATACAAGATTTCCGTCTAGCCCGCTGAGGATGACGTCGGTGTAACACATGAAACAGCCGACGGCTATCACATTGTTAACGTTAGGGCACGATAGCTTCACCACCCTCGAATTAAGAAAACAAACCGCAGTCGAATGATAAAATAATATCAGAATTTTTTGAATGGATAAAATGCACTTTTTGTGCAAAACACAATTAGTCTTGCTGACGAGGTTATTAAATGTGGGTCGGGTTACATAAAAGGCCTGTTGCGTTGGTGATACGGCAAAATCTCTTTAGTTTACATCATGGGCGTATGGAGAATCTTTGGTTAAGGGGTGAAGAGGTAGATAGATGTGCCCGAAACTCTACACAGATGAAAACACAAGTACACGTTAAATTCTAACCCGGTTACTTTATTATTAGCTGTTCCAGCTTAGCACACTGGAACAGATATTGTTTTTGTTAAAGTTTGTTTTCTTCTTCTATTTATTATGATTTTTTTTCTCGCCAATTCTTTCTCCGGGCCTAATTGCAAACTTTCTAACATCGCATCAACTTCATGTGTAGACCTTGGTTAGACCTAGTGCATATAACAATGACGTCATTTTGTGACGTCATTTTGACGTCACCAAGTGTCAAATTACAAGCCATTTAGATTGAAACTGGGGCAAAATTTAAAAAGTGAACGCCAAAATGGTATGATCTTTACTTCCGGTGGTACCGATAGGTTAAAGTTTGGCTTTTAAAAAAAAAAAGAAAAAAAAAGATCCTTTTCCGGGCCAAAATCCATTTTTTGTACATCGGATCAACTTCAAATCTACACCATGCTAAGACCTTGGTGAGTCCTCGTTCATATTACAATTACGTTACCATGACGTCATCAAGCATCACCTTAAAGGTGGTTTTTTTCAAAGATTAATATATACATACAAAAATATGTGATCGAGCTCGGACCTTGCGTGTATTCAAGTTGGGATGCGTTACATCTACACTTTGAGGTGGCATTATGATGACGTCATCAAGCGTCATGTGACGTCACCCTAAATGTGCACTTTTCAAATTTGTATATTTACAGGTAAAAATGCACGATAAATTTTGAATTCCTGTTATGATGACTTCATCAAATGTCACACGAACGCGCATTAAAGGTGAAGTTTTAAAAGGAATAGCTTTGTGTTTCGTTTGCAAACGAACACGCAGCTGTTATTATCATTATTATTATATTTTTTTCTCTTTCAATTTTGTTTTCTTCTTGCCGAGTCTGAATTCCCCCCCCCCCGTGTCGTGCGCCTATGGGTTACATTATGGTGTATGGTTGGTATCTCGGCTAACGGCAGAGTATTTTGTAAATACATTTTATGCAACTCTTTAAATGTTGATTAACTTGCAGGCCTGGTTACCGTATCGTAGCGTGACCAGTGCACAACTCACGAACTGGGCTAAATTTAGACGTACAAATTTACATTGCCAGGGTTATCATAATGGATGTTTTGAACTTAAAATGCCCTTATAAAATAACGGAAAATTATGTACTTTCTGTGTCTGCAGCTGATGTTGAAGATCAGGAAGACGACCGTCATGATCATCCCTACCACTGCGAGTGATGCGAACACGCTGAATGTGGAGGGCTCTATACCAAGGTACACGATCTCTCGCATTGGACCATCTCTTGGAATGCGGCCACCTGAATTAACAAAAAGAGAATACCATTGTAAAAGAATGTGCAAGTCTCATATTTCGAACTTCCGGGCCATGACAATCATATAATGATGTTGGGAATGTAATGCTTAGTGATAAACAATGTGAAAGTATAACGAAGAAAACCCGAGAAGATATATTTCTTTGTTTGTATACCGAAGATGTAAGCCCTTGTCTAATGCTAGATTTTCCAGCGATCTTCGTAAGAGTACAAGTATAGACTGTGCAAGTCTCGCGCATATCGAAAACGAGAAACAAAAATCGAACAAAGACTATGTTTCTCTATGAAATCAAATCTTCTTTTCAAATTATATTCATACAGAAATTCATGAAAATAAATTAGTAACCATAGCAAGTTTCATCTTGTTTTTTTTTTTTGTTTTTTTTAAATTAAATTAACATTGAAACACAATTAAAACTTGGCACGAGGATGCTTATTGTTGAAAAAAACATCTAACTCATAGATTTAATGACAACATGCCCGTCAGTTGAGCAGCATTCTTAATTTTTTACAAGTAAACAGAAACGGAGGTAAAGTCTTATAAAAACAAGTGAGGAATTTACATTTGGTGCTCGATATGTGGTATTGTGTCTTAATTGTGTTCTGTGAATCACAGGAATTCTTTAAATGATTTTTACGGGGGTACTTCTGTACAAGAGGAAAATGGTGTGTTAAAGTATTTTTGGGGGGACACCCTCTGACACATACGGATAAGGTATATAATTTTGTTTTATTAAATTGTTGGTTTATTATGGTTTTCTTTTCATTGCGGTTTAGATTACACAATGGGCTGTTTATACATTTTTAGGGAATTATATCATCGCATACTATCGCGTAAGTCCTGGGTCAGAATTGACTGGGATAAAGGGGCACATGGGCCATTAGCATTTTACTACACCTGTTTCGCAGAACCATAATTTGGTATAAATTAGTTTGCATTATTTTGCTATAGAAAACCTTCAGATGGGACGGGCATGTATAGCAAAGATGCCACGGTGTCACCGACAACTGACGGAGAGTATGAATCACATAATGACAACCCAGAATAAAATACTGCTGCTGATGACTCCTCCACTAGGTAAGAGAAGAGTGCGATACATTTGTTTGTATAATGTAATTCGGTACTCATAATTAATGTAATAATTACTGTAGTTGCATGATGGTAACTTCATGCCCGATATTGGGCAGAGGCTATCTCCCCCGATGTTTCCCACGCTTTAACACACTATTTGTCATCTTGTACATCAGAAGTACGAGAAAGCTCTTCTCTATATCCATATTAATTTATATTATATGCGCTATACGCTTGTAATTGTTATGTTTCGCTATGTTGTGTTAAAATCCTCCAAAGAATTTCTGAGATTCCAAGTACACAATGAACACACAATTGGGGGAGGGGGAATATCGAGCTACAAATGGCATGGCAAGAATTACTCTACTGAAACTCAAGTGTTCACACGTGTGGTAACTTACCTGTGAATACAAACTTGCCCTCTCTCATCCATTGTAAGCCAGATGCCCAATCATGGAGATAAAAACCGACCGTCTCTTTAACTCCATCTGTAAAGAATTCATCCCAAAATAACATATTGAACAGGTGCAAAATAAACAAGTTACAGAGCAACTAACGGTTTGGACACCTTCTTCATGATAATGTTGTACACTACAGATATTGTAAATGTAGATTCACATCTTAGGGATCATCGAGGTCAGGCCAACTAATTGGTAGGCCTTACATAATATGTATTCCTTTATACGTGTGGAACAACCGTCATATAGGGTTTAGTAGCTTCAGCTTTGACTTTGTGTAGTAGTGTTTCCCGAGTCTTTCACGTGGTAGTGTTTCTCTTTCAGGTGGTAGTTTTTCTCTTTCTTGTGGTAGTGTTTCTCTATCACGTGGTAGTGTTTCTCTTTCACCTGGTTGTGTTTCTCTTTCACGTGGTAGTGTGTCTCTTTTACGTGGTAGTCTTTTCACTGTGGTGTTTCTCTTTCACAGTAGTAGTGTTTCCCGAGTCTTTCTCGTGGTAGTTTTTCTCTTTCACGTGGTAGTGTTTCTCTTTCACGTGGTAGTGTTTCTCTTTCACCTGGTTGTGTTTCTCTTTCACGTGGTAGTGTGTCTCTTTTACGTGGTAGTCTTTTCACTATGGTGTTTCTCTTTCACAGTAGTAGTGTTTCCCGAGTCTTTCTCGTGGTAGTTTTTCTCTTTCACGTGGTGTTTCTCTTTCACGTGGTAGTGTTTCTCTTTTACGTGGCAGTCTTTTCACTGTGGTGTTTCTCTTTCACAGTGGTAGTGTTTCCCGAGTCTTTCTCGTGGTAGTGTTTCTCTTTCACGTGGTAGTGTTTCTCTTTAACAGTGGTGTGTTTCCCGAGTCTGTCACGTGGTAGTGTTTCTCTTTCACGTGGTAGTGTGTCTCTTTCATGTTGTAGTGTTTTCTCTTCGTCGTGGAAATGTTTTATTTCACGTAGTGGTGTTTTTCTTTTACGTGGAAGTGGTTCTCTTTCAAGTGGTAGCTTTTCTTTGTTTACGTGGTAGTCTCTTCCACTGTGGTGTTTCTCTTTCACAGTGGTAGTGTTTCCCGAGTCTTTCACGTGGTAGTGTTTCTCTTTCACGTGGTAGTGTTTCTCTTTAACAGTGGTGTGTTTCCCGAGTCTGTCACGTGTTTCTCTGTAGTGTTTCTCTTTCACTCGGTAGTGTGTCTCTTTTACGTGGTGGTCCTTTTCACTGTGGTGTTTCTCTTTCACAATGGTAGTGTTTCCCGAGTCTTTCACGTGGTAATGTTTCTCTTTCACCTGGTTGTGTTTCTGTTGTACGTGGTAGTGTTTCTCTTTTACGTGGTAGTCTTTTTCACTGTGGTGTTTCTCTTTCACAGTGGTAGTGTTTCCCGAGTCTTTGACGTGGTAGTGTTTCTCTTTCACGTGGTAGTGTGTCTCTTTCACCTGGTTGTGTTTCTCTTTTACGTGGTAGTCTTTTTCACTGTGGTGTTTCTCTTACACAGTGGTGTTTTCCCGAGTATTTCACGTGGTAGTGTTTCTCTTTCACCTGGTTGTGTTTTTCTTTTACGTGGTAGTCTTTTTCACTGTGGTGTTTCTCTTTCACAGTGGTGTTTCCCGAGTATTTCACGTGGTAGTGTTTCTCTTTCACGTGGTAGTGTGTCTCTTTCACCTGGTTGTGTTTCTCCTTTACGTGGTATTGTGTCTCTTTTACGTGGTAGTCTTTTTTACTGTGGTGTTTCTATTTCACAGTGGTGTTTCCCGAGTCTTTCACGTGATAGTGTTTGTTTTTCACCTGGTTGTGTTTCTCTTTTATATTCTTTCATGTGATAGTGTCTTTTTCACTACCACTTGGTGAAAGAGAAACACTTCCACATAAATGAAACACAAAACGTGGCACTAATGGGCCTCCGTATCATTTTAATATTATAAACCCTCTTGATTTTCTCATGGCCTATTCAAATCAGTTTTACCGAACCGAAATCCGAACAATATTGGCAGAAGAGTTCCCGCCGTAGCCGTGATGTCATTTTGTGGTTACACCCAGCTGCGACTGGCTCTCTACTGTCGCGCATGCGGGGAGCCAGGGGGAAATAGTGTTGCTCGCTGGTATCCTATAGGACCTCACCAATGGATTGATTTGTCAACACTTGCGTTGCTGCAAGTTGCATACGGATGGACAGTGGCAAGTTTCACACAATCTGCCTATCAAAGCTGCCCTTGCATTTGAAAAGGGGCATTCTCTTGCTATATCTTCCCTATAAACCTATTAATAAACTTTCTTTCCCAACATTTTACGTCATTTATCATATTTATATGGAATTGAGAGAAAAACGTACAGACAAGATGAACGCTAGTGTTACCTATGAGTTGTTCGATTTTATAGGGCGACAGACGATTTCCTGACACGTCAAACAAGACCAACCCCTGTAAAAACATCAAACATTACTATTATTATTATTTTCTTCGACACGAAGTAGTTTTGACAGTAATGCAGTCTCCACACTTAGAAGAAAAACCTTTGCATTGTTGTAGTGCCTTGTAGCAGTTGGTTATAAAGTGTTGTTGTCATTTGTGTGATCTGATTATTCGTCATCTGTTGCAATTTGAACAAAAGGACTGCCAATAAACACACCACCCCCTTTCAAAGAACTTCACTCTTACACTCAAGTGCTGCTGGGTTTCCGGTCATGACACTTGTGTCCTTGAGCAAGGCACTCAGCAATAATTGTTTCTCTTAATCCAGGTGTACAAATGGGAACCTGAGGGGGCTGATACTGTATTGTGTTGTATAGCGCTGTGTGCTCCTAGGGGAGACAGCCCCAAGCTGCTTACATTTTAAGCAGCTTGGGGCTGTGTGCTCTCCAGGGAGTTGAGAAAATTAGAAGATTGGTCAAAAAGTATGCCCAATGAACAGGGAAAATAATGTTGTAAAGCGCCTAGATCTATAGCTACTACGATATGTGCTCTATATAAGAACCATTAATTATTATTTGTTGTATGCTGTCAAAATTAATTGTCTTCGTGATGGGCGACACGTTTAACATGGTGACTTCTCAAGAGTATGTAATTAGGGTTAGTGTTCGGGGTAGAGTCTGTCCCGGGATCAACTAAATGTTTGTGTGCGTTAGCTTGGCTACCGGAGCTGCATACTCCAAATGAGTTGAGATGATTTCAGGAATGCCTTTGGCCCGATAAAAAACGTGATGTAACAGTGGAAATTTGTTATATAATTTATAGATTGTTTAAACTTCATTACGGTAGGAAATCTGCTTAACAATTATGTTGTTGATTTGAGGGGGAAAGCTGACCGTTATTCCTTCAAACACCAGCTCCGATAACGTCGTGACGAATCTATCCCTCAGATGGTTGGCATTGCCGTAGTCGAAATCTTCGATTCTCAAGGAGGCATTTTCTGCTTCCAGTTGCTGTGTCACTCGGTGTAGGGCTAGAGCCACTGCCCAGACGGCATCGTAACCAAACGATCCATACTCGACACCGGAGTACGGCACGCCTTGCGTATAAGCAACATAGGCATCTTCGTAACCAACTGCTGTCTGTGAAAAGCCATTTATAGTTTTCAAATAAATTAAACTGGGAAAGATGAATTAAATATTCATTGGTTAATGGAATCATGCATTCTTCAAAAAATATTCTTATTCAAGATTCATAAGAGCTAGAGCCACTGCCCAGACGGCATCGTAACCAAACGATCCATTGACACCGGAGTACGGCACGCCTTGCGTATAAGCAACGTAGGCGTCCTTGTAACTCTCTGCTGTCTGTGAAAAGCCAGTCAGTTTTCAATTATTTTAAACTGAGAAAGATAAATTAAATATTGGTTAATGGAATCATGCATTATTCAAAAATATTCTGATTAAAGATTCATAGAGATAGAGAAGGGCAAGAGCCACTGGTGTAGAGCTAGAGCCACTGTTCCGACTGCATCGTAACCAAACGACTCATACTAGAAACCAGGGTACGGCACGCCTTGCGTTTAAAACCCTCCGGGAAGCACGTTTACTTTAGCTGTCACGGCAAAATCACTAATTAGTGCATAACCTTCTCAAACATGATTCCATTGCATTTCTGATCAGTTTAAATGATCAACGTAGAAAATAGTACTCCCCATTTTTTGTTGCCGACATACCGTAGGCCTACAATGTTTTTCATGTAATAATAGCCAAACGCAAACAAATTTAATCAGTCTGACAAATTAATTAAATTAAATTATTTATAGACCTGAACATTGAAATAATCCACAAGGACATTTATGGACGTTGTCAAACAGTAATTGCAAGCCTTGCAATAAAAGTCAACTTCACTGTTGTATTAAATAACAGAAGAAAAAAAGAATACAACAAATAGTTAAAAACCGCGTGCTGCCGCCGTAGATTTCTGATTTAACTTGTCCCCGGAGGGTTTCAAGCAACAATAGGCATCATGGTTACCATTTGCTGTCTCTAAAACCCAATCAGTTTCAATTATTTTAAACTGAGAGAGATAAAGAATTGTTATTATTGGTTATTGGATTCAAAAATGCATTGCTTTTGTCCAGGAAATAATAAGCGGTGAACTAGTCACAAACCGTCCGAACAACATTACTACTTTGACTGGTAAACTTTCTGGGCAAAGCAAACATTGTTATGTGCTTTGCTATTTCGTTTTACATTTTGTAGCTGTTCGTCTTACCAATCCGGACACTGTCTTGTTACTGTCGGTACGTGAACCAAGGACAACCGCACCGATGTAATTATCAACAACTTTGTACATCTCCTCCTCAGTACATCCCAGCCACGTGACATTCTTCCACCAATCGACGCTGTTGTAGCTGTTGATTATCCACACGTACCTCACGCCATACAACCCCAAGTGGTAGGCCTGGTGTGAAAAACAAAAACAAAGCTTTGATACTTTTGCAAATGTAAGAACACCGATCTTGGTTCGCTCCACCGTTTTATTAGTGTTCTACAAACGTCTATGGTGGGATTAGAACCCACCATAATTCTATTCCTGTAGTTTAGTCATGTTGTTACGTCGTGTGCGCCATACCCAGACTGACATCTGATAAATTGGAACAGAAAACTTGAAGATTCAAACGACTACCTTCAAACATTGGAATAAAACCTGTTGTGGTTTAAATGGTTTTATTAGTGCTACGTGTATAAGCTTGTTTATGGATTCGACAAAAGACGGAATTTATTTATATTTTAAGTCGTTTTGATAGGATTTCTTGCTCCTTATGTTGGGATGAAGACATGCTGGAACTTCATTCAGTATGAATGGACAAATAAATTGCATTGTTGTTAAAATACTGTACGGTGGCTTTGATGAGCATCATTGCCTCTTTAAAACCATATTTTCCCATTGATTTCTTTTGTCAATCACCAGTCAGAAAAGGCTTAGGTTTTGTTCTTTCAAAATCCCTTTTTTATGAAAAAAAAGTAGACCTCCCCTTAAACGAATTGTTGTATGTGTACAGATTTTTTTTTTTTTTACAAATCAAGTTTTCTGACGTTTTTGGAATTAAACAACAGTTTGGAAACATGACTCGTAATTTAAGTCGAATATAGAATACCAATATGGCGTTTGGTCGGTGTTAACATTCTGGTACAGAATGTATGTGAGATTACATCCTTCAAATTAAAAAAATATAACGAGACTAACAGACCCAAACCACGACCCCGCCCAGAGGGCCCACCCCCTTAAAAATAAAACAAAATATAATATATATATAGTAACAAAACTGCACATAAAAATAACAGACTGACAGACCCCCACCACGACCCCGCCCCAGAGGGCCCACTCTCTTAATAATAAAGTATATGTATTATAGTAATAAAACTGTATTAATAATATTTTTTTTAATAACAGACTGACAGACCCCCACCACAACCCCGCCCTAGAGGGCCCACCCCTTAATAATAATATAAAAAATATATAATATAGTAATAAAACTGTAGTAAGTGGTCCACTTCACATTGCCTCCGATTTAAAACAGAATGCATCTTCGGAAGGAAAAAAACGTAGCCATCAGAACCTGTGACCGTTGCCAGACTGAGTTGAAAACAATGTGTACCTCACAGAACATTTGTTTGTAGCCTTCTTCCTGTGCGCTGGCTATGATGATGCGTGCATCTTTATCCTGTGTGGCAGAAACAGTAGAAAACAATTGCTTTAGAGCCGTCAAATCGGCCTCGGCCTTTATAATAAGTAGGCCGTATCCGAAGTGGCAGCATGATGACACTGCAGAAACTTGGGTGTTAAAATTGACACCAGATACCCAAGTGAGAATCAAAATTAACATCATAGGGGATTAATATAACACCAGTGTAATTGTGTTGGTAGAAATTAGTGTTATTTTAAGACCCTATGGTGTAAATTTCAATTCTTTTTTCGGTATCTATAATGTGACAACACCGATGCCCATTTATGGATTTCCTAATTGGTCCCAGAAATAAACCCATATGTAAAATGTCGTGCTATAGGCGTCATGCAAAACGTCCAAGTGTTTACTCTTTGTTGTATAAGAGCAAATAATTGTAGCACGATTGTCTGGTTCAAAGGCAGGTTGTACTTTTGGTAATTACTCCAGAAGATAATGACCATACAAACTTACTTGATAAAGAATACTGCAGAGCTGTTGAAGTTATAAAACATTGTTAGAAACGACCCCTTTAAAGTAATGTAAGAGAAAAGGGTAATTTTTTACCCCACAATTTGAATCTGAGAAAGGCTTGAATGCCAACTATCGAAATAGCAAAGTAGACATTCGCTGTACAAAACCTATGTGAATGTCCAAATGTCCAATATCAAACTAACTTTACTGTCATGTGAACACTTTTTGTGTGCAGCAAATACGCCCACGTGTGACGCAATGACTATTACAAATATTAATGTGGCTTGTTATTACTGAGTTGTTTTGACGACCAAGTCACTCGAAAGCCAATGTGAGGTCGTACATTATTAGTCACACTCTTCTTATATATCCAGAGCAAGATATGTTTTACAACTGCCCCTCATCTGGTAACATGAAAAGAAATCGCTTACTAAGTCAGTTGGTCTAAATGGCAATCATTACACATATAATTCTCTTGGGGAGGACATTTTCCTACCTTCATACTCTGAAGTTGAACTGTGGGTTTTTCACCTGCAGTAAAAGACTCCTTGGCCACCAAAGTAATGTTGTTTTTTGCGAGATCTTCCAAAAACTTATTAGTTGCCTGGAACAAAAGTGAAAAATCAGACACAAACGTGAACATTTAATTATGTTGTTCTACATAGGCCTACATTAAAAATGCCCCAATGCACCAAAAAAGAAGAAGAAGATTTGGATCATTGTGACATCAATAAAGATTGATACACAGTAAGATCAATCTTAGCTCTTTGTAAAATCGACCCCATACAGGTTTTATAGTTCAAAATCAGCGTTGGTGTTGCTTCGTCTTTGATTTCACCCAGAATCCTTAGCGCGCCGATCACGCGCATTGGGACGGCTTTTGTCTCAAAGCAGATACACACAGATATACTGCACATTCCTATCCTGGCCATTTTGTTGTTGTTTAATTTGTTTTACTTTGTTTTGTTTTTTGTTTGTTGGGGTGTTTTTTTTTGTTTGTTTTTTCCCCATTCAATTCAGTGTAATAAAACATAAATGAAGAAAATAGTTTGTGCCTTTTTGAATGAAGTTATACTACCATTTACATTTTGTTTTACAGGAAACCATTACAAAGATGGCAATGGCACTGCTGTTATTTTGAATGTTGCGGGACAATGAGCGGAAGTGGGGAGCCACCAAGCAAGTACGAATCTCAAGCTAAGGTAAGAATGTACCTTGTTCTCAGAAATCTGAATGCCGTTTCGAAGAAAACGTTATTTTTCTTTTGGTGATGTAAATTTCCCACAGTATAACGGTAATTTCTTTTTGACAGTAATAGACAAAACTGAATGTGAAGTCGAACGTCTGTGCGTCCCCTAAATGTAGCCAGAGCCCTAAGTGTCGCCCGATCTAAACGTAGCCCCAAACCTGTACCTAAATGTCGCCCGACCTAAATGTAGCCCCAAACTTGTACCTAAATGTCGCCAGACCTAAATGTAGCCCCAAACCTGTACCTAAATGTCGCCCCAAAAGCCGGGCGACATTTAGGTACAGGTTTGGGGCTGCATATAGGATGGGCGACATTTAGGGCTTGGGCTACATTTAGGGGCCGCACAAACGTCAGATTCTATGAGACTTATCTGAACCAACATCATCGCTATTCAAGGCTTCTGGATGATTTACTTGCATTTTAACACCTGTCAATATTGTTACAGTTGTTTCAAATAGATTCATATCAGAAATTAATAATTAATATACTGTTATGTTCAGGGCTCATTTGCTTTTGTTTTAACGATGAAAATGGCCACAGCTTGTTCACCAACGGTTGCCTTTGTAACTAATGATTATGGCCACAGCTTGTCGACCAATGGGCGCTTTTGTTACCGATGGTTATGGCCACAGCTTGTCGACCAATGGGCGTTTTTGTTACCGATGGTTATGGCCACAGCTTGTCGACCAGTGGGCACTTTTTTACCGATGGTTATGGCCACAGCTTATCGACCAATGGTTGCCTTTGTAACTGATGATTATGGCCAAAATTTGTCGACCAACGGTCGTTTTTGTTATTGTCTTCAAACATGAATTCATGGACTTGGACAGTATTTGTTCCTGGAGGATCAGTACTGGTATGAGCTTTACTACAGAAAAAAAGTTCACGTTAGCTCTGTGGTTTCTTTCCCTGCCCTTCACCTTTGTGGACCTGGCCAGTTGGAATCCCACCTCAGACCGAAGCCTTGCATGTGAATTGGGTTTTCATCAGTCCTTACCTGATTGCGTGGGTTTTCTTCTAAATTGAGGCTTTCCTCCCACATCTAAAACTGAACATTTCTTCTTGTTTCCTACTCATTCTATTTTTGGCGCTAATAGTGCTGTTGGATGTGTTATAAATAAATAAAATCATAAGTACTAAATACTATACTCACACTTGTAAACACTTCGCTGTTGTCGTGTATGATCGCAACCCTCTCCCAGCCGAACTCCTTGACGATGGCAATCCGGGGCGTGTTGACGCCGGATTCAGCCGGATTGGTCCGGAAGAAATAAGGAAATCGGTTTCGTAAGGACAGTACATCTGACGCTGAACTAAAGGACATCTGAAAAAGACAGAAAGAATTGGTCAAGTACTTTTGAGATCTGACCCAATAACCATTTAAATGAATCGCAAAATGCAAACAGGGAAAGCTGCAAATAATGTTAGACGTATCGAGGTTTGTTTGTTGTTGTTTTGTTTAGTTTTTTTGACGTAAACATTTATTGTACAATATTATTTCGTGTTTGTTCACACTTGGAGGCGTGTCCCGGTAATCGGTTTCTTGTGTTAGCGATGCCAGACAAAACGGAAGGACGGACAGGACAAAAAGAGAACACAGAAAATAATAATAATGATATTTTATGTTGGTTTTACAACTGCAACCGTGTCTTTACTTTGAGTCTCTAGTAAAACTTCAAAAAAGAGTTACCAATTTCAAATGTTTACCAATACTCACTATATGACTGTGTGCTGATCAATCAAACGTAAACAAGTCACAGAAACATGCAAACGTTCTTTACACATCCAAATTGAATCTTGTTCATAGTCATCAAAACTCAATCCTTTTTAAATAATTCAGTACTTGTCATCTATGTTTTTCTCCCCCCCCCCATTTTATGATATACAACAAACAAACAATTTGAGGGGAAAAAATACAGTAATTCTGTCGGACGTCAAACATGATTGATGTAATAACAACCTTAATGTAAATTGCATCCTGGTCAAAACTTAATAACGATTTGCAAAATCATATCTCCAGACGTTTGGGTCTGAATTAGTATTACTTTTTATCTTGCATCGGCAAAATGGTTTCCAGAAGTATAATTTTAATCGGGGCTTTAATTGAATCTATATTCCATTTAATTTTGTTGAATCTCAACAAAATTATTACATTAAGCTAATGAAATATTTCTCAGAATTCTTGTTTTAGAAAGTGTAGTGTTATTCGAAGACAGTGTGTTGTTTTGTTTTGTGAGGATAGAGTGCATTGCATGATGTATACATTTATCATTATGCATGCTTGATGATTAAAGAGGAACGGTAGTCAATTTCAATTTTGTGACGTACTCATTATTGTCCAATAGATAGATTCCTCATGTGTGTGGAGAAAAAATTACAAGTCTCTAACCTCACGTTAAAATGGTGTACATTGCCATTGTATTCGATAACATTTCGGGGCAA
Source organism: Plazaster borealis (assembly GCA_021014325.1). Lineage (NCBI taxonomy): Eukaryota > Metazoa > Echinodermata > Asteroidea > Forcipulatida > Labidiasteridae > Plazaster > Plazaster borealis. The sequence goes on from CM037470.1 coordinate 5,449,815, forward strand.
AATTTGTCAACATCTGAAACATCCGATGACATCATTCTGAGAAAAATGGGTCTCTACATTGTTGTACGGAAACGTTTTGGTTCATTCCTGACTTTCAGTGATATTCAATCAAAACGGCCTTGAACTTGACATTTTGTCTGACAAAATATTCCTCCTTGGAATGTAAAGACACATTAGTTGTTGAAATCCGATGACGTCATGTTTCAAATATCGCTTTGAACAAGTATGGAATGAACCAAAACTTCCCCGTACAAAACCCATTTTTCTCCGAATGATGTAATCGGATGTTTTTGATGTTGACAAATTTCGCACCGGAAGGATATCGAATGCAATGGCAATTTACGCTATTTTAACGTTAGGATAGAGATTTGTCATTTTAACCCCTCTCACATGAGGACTCTATCTATTTGAAAATGATTTCCCTTCCTCTTTAAAGTGGGACATTTCCAAAACACGCCAAGATACCCATGGTGGATACCGTCGCTTTATAAGACTTCATCATCATCATCCCCACTTGTGGAACTGAGAACAAAAGAAGTCCACATGATGTAGGAACTTGAAACACTATGTGGGCTTACACACGTCCACACAGTGTTTTTTTACAGTGTTGAAGAATGGGATTTTCTTAAAGTGTACAGAACAAAGAAATATCAACAGAGTGACTGCAACACAAACCATGGTGTGTATACCTACCAACATACACACACACACACGACGACCACGCTCAACTTTTTATGAGTGCTACGAAAGACGCAGCTCAATTAACTGTATTAATTATTATTTTTTTGTTTTTTTACGTGACACAATTAAAAGTGTTAGCGCCTAAACCAGTCTGCTTTAACAACAAGAATGACTTTGAACTTGTTCAGGGCTATCTCGCAAAATACTGTAATCAAATCTTGTCAATAATTTCTTCATATCCAAAGTGGATTTCACTTCCATCAGTACGGTATAATAGGAATCGAATATTTTAATTTAGGCCTTTATTTTGTTGGTTTTTGAGCTGCGCACGTTTTCTGCCTGCCAGAAGTCCATGAATTGGGGCCGTTTTGTAAGCATGTGTGACGTCATGAGTCACTTTGTCCGTAACTTACGGACGCCAAAGTCCGTTCACGTTATATTGGTATTGTCTACAACTTGCTGCAGCTGTGTTCATGCCAAGTTGGAACTACCGTATATTAGGCCTACACAAAACAAAAGAAAAAGAAAAAGCAAGAACAGAAAAAAAAACCAAACGATTTTCACAGTAATGAAAGCAGACCCCCCTTTCTTATTACTTAAACTGTATCATGCCTCCTTATCGGCCGAGTTGGCGATTTTAAAGGTATCGTACACGTTTGGTAATGACTCAAAACAAATATCAGCATAAAAACTTACTTGGTAACAAGCAACGGAGAGCTGTTGATAGTATAAAACAATGTAGGAACAACTCCCTCTGAAGTAACGTAGTTTTTGAGAAAGAGGTAATTTCTGACTAAAATAATAAAGACTTCGTGCAAGAAGCCTTTTACTCCTATCTGAAAGCACACAAATTTGTACAACAAGGGTGTTTTTTCTTTCATCATTTTCTTGCAACTTCGATGACCAATTGAGCCCAAATTTTCACAGGCTTGTTATTTTATGCATATGTTGGGATACACCAAGTAAAGTGAGAACACTGGTCTTTGACAATTTCCAAACGTGTACAGTGCCTTTAAGAATTCTTCTTAAAGAACTACGGTAGTATTTTGTTATGTCAGCCTACAGGGTTGGGAAGAAATTCCTCGCGTGACACAAAGTGGGGATTTTCTTCACAATTTTATCCCAACATGTAGGTTCTCTGAACAATTCTCTTGACTTGATAAGCTGGCATTGATTAACAAACTTCTTTAAAAAGTAAGTCAAGAATGTACTTAAGAATTCCATATTTTTAGACGATGAAAGTTAAAGAGCCGCGTACTCGCTCCGTTGTTAGTTGGAAGTTTTTTTAAAATCATTTCATAACGTAATAAAAGATTCTCAATCTGATACATATCTCTTAATTTCTCTTTAATTCCTCATCTTCACGACCGCCGCCGAGGGATTGCGTTTTAACCTAGATTGCTTTATTGCCCCCCTCTTTAAAATTATTAAGAGAGGCAAGAGGTTTTAACTTTAATAAAAGAGGCATTAGGGTCAAATTCGGTTTTGCGATGCGCTTATTTTACAATAGATAGAATTATTATCAAATGAAAAACTATTTACAAGTAGGTCATTCCATGGACGTGAAACCCAAAATGTAACAAAGAGGTCAAGATTTTAAGTTCTTTAGGTAAAGAAAAAAATAGCAGTTTTACCCTGTTTATCATATTTTGGTGTTGTGTCATATCTTTCTCAAGAAAATTGAAAATTAAATATCATTTAGACATGGTCTGGGGAATGAACAATGGAACACCTAGTGAAAATTGGTCGGGATCCACTAATTACTTCAAATATCTTATTAGACTTAGGTTGTTATCTTTTAAAGGGAACGTATTTTTTTTTATACCTTTGTGGGGTTTTTCACCGTTCGATTGTAATCATGTATAAATTAAGAACTAGATATATACAATAAAACGAATAACAATTTCCAAAAATAAAGATCATGTACACTGCAGAAACTTGGTGTTGTCCCATATAGATACCGAAGAGAGAATTAACATAATAGGGTGTTAAAATAACACAAATGTAACTGTTTTGACAGAAATTAGTGTTATTTTAACACCCTATGGTGTAAATTTTGATTCCTTTTGGTATCTGTATGTGGCAACATCCATGGGGTCAATTTCAACACCCCAGTTTTTGCAGTGTACTGTATAATTATCTTTCAACTCTCTGACTGTCACAAGTCCATCCAAAAAGTCCGATTCAGGAAGTTGTCTGACTATAGGACTGCAGGCTGGAAATAGCAACTGCTTATTAGTCCAATTATGTGGGTGTTGAGTTACCATAAAGTGGTATTGTTAAAATATAAGAGATTCCATATAGCCAAAGACGCAAGGGATATAGGGTTAATATCACATTATATTTTAGTTTATATTATTTGATAAAACATCAAAAAGTGTAAGCGCCAAATAAAGGATGGATAACGATTTAAAATTAACATAAAAACATAACAAATACTGTGGTATGAAATTTCGCTCTGAAAGAGTATCAAATAAAATGACATTTTACACCATGTAAACGTGAGGCTATACAGAGACTTTAAATTTCCCCCACTTTCATGAGGACTATATCTATGGGTGCATCACAAAACATTATTTGACCTGGGAGACCCTAAAGCTGTTCACTTAATCCCCTAAAGGGACAGGTAACAAAAAAGGTAAAAAAGGTAAAAAATTATTCAAAATTATTTCGTCCCCTCGAAATAATATTTTGTTCCCTCGAAATAGTATTTCGTTACCACGAAATATTATTTCGTCCCCTCGAAATACTATTTTGTTCCCTCGAAATATTATTTCGAGGGGACGAAATAATTTTAACATTTGTTTAACCTTTTCATTTTTTTTACCTGTCCCTTTAGGGGCTCCGTACAATCCGGATTTACAATCAAAACCGTTTTCGTCATTCACCTGCACAAGGTTCCAATGTTTGCTTGTCTCCGCTACGGGTTGTGACACTACCGAACAGCTTGCCCCAAGAATCATCAGCTTGGTTGGGTCCTCATAAAGTAGCTCAAAGAAACCTTTCATTCCATCTCCAGGCCGGCACTGGGAGAAAACAAAACAGAAGAAGAAAATTTATGTTAAATCAAACATTACACTGTGACATTCGATACCGATAAAACATTTGGCTTTCATCGCAGCACTCTACGTTAGAAGGAAATCGGTACCTGAAACAAGGTGCAATCCAATAATCACACTTTTGTAAAATACTCTGATACATCCTGTTTTGTAAAAATAAAATAATCAAAAACAAAATAATGAATTCGTTTTAGTTTTTCAAAAAATTCACTAGGCAGAAATTAGTTCCAAACATTCAGTCTCTTTTCCTTCTTCTTTGCAAATAACAGCACCTAAAATTTCTGATACACTTTCCTTATTTACAAATGCTTACTGTTAGAATTCTATGGGGCGCCGTTTGTTAATTAATTGTTTAGCGTTTTTTGACATGTTTTAACCATGGTTTGTAACAATTGGATGTAAACCATAGAAATTGCTGTCAATTTTTTTGTGGTTTACATACCATGAATATACAATCAAAGCTTATAAATTATGGTTTATAAACCATGTAAAACTGAAGCCTCACAAAACATGGTTTATAAACCATGATTTGTAAACCATGAAATTGTAAGCACCTTAAAAACATGGTTTATAAACCATGACATTTTAAGCACGTTTCAAAACATGGTTTATCAACCAAGAAATGTTAAGCACCTTCAAAACGTGGTTTATAAACCATGACTTTTCTAGCATCATGATTTACAAATCATGGTTTATAAACCATGAAAATTTGAACACCTTCAAAACATGGTTTATAAACCATGATTTGTAAACCATGAAATTTTAAGCACCTTAAAAACATGGTTTATAAACCATGAAATTTTAAGCACCTTAAAAACATGGTTTATAAACCATGAAATTTTAAGCACGTTTCAAAACATGGTTTATAAACCAAGAAATTTTAAGCACCTTCAAAACATGGTTTATAAACCATGAATTTTCTAGCATCATGGTTTACAAATCATGGTTTATAAACCATGAAAATTTAAACACCTTCAAAACATGGTTTATAAACCATGAAAACTTAAACACCATCAAAACATGGTTTATAAACCATGAAAATTATAGCACCTTCAAAACATGGTTTACAAATCATGGTTTATAAACCATAAAAACCGTGTGTTCAAAAATCATGGTTTATAAACAATAACAAAACGTGTGTTCACAAATCATGGTTTATAAACCATAAATAACCGTGTGTTCAAAAATCATGGTTTATAAACCATAAAAAGCCGTGTGTTCAAAAATCATGGTTTATAAACCATAAAAAAAAACGTGTGTTCAAAAATTATGGTTTATAAACAATAACAAAACGTGTGTTCACAAATCATGGTTTATAAACCATAAATAACCGTGTGTTCAAAAATCATGGTTTATAAACCATAAAAAGCCGTGTGTTCAAAAATCATGGTTTATAAACCATAAAAAAAACGTGTGTTCAAAAATTATGGTTTATGGTTAATTCCGTTGACGATGCAAAAAAAAAAAAAACAATAACAAAAACAGAAAACGTTACCCGTAAATTTTACAGAGTAATTAGTTCTCCTTCTGCCATATAAATCACCGTAAAATTACAGATGTTTTTTTAACAATGGGCTCGAAAACAACAGCAACGCAATCTTAATTGAAACCATTAATACTGCATTGAAATGTTAATGCATAATTGTTCATACAATAATTTAAAAATGATTTCTGAATCTTAGGTCTTCGTTGGGATTATTTAGGCGTTGAATTTGTTGTGGCGATTCTCTGTAAAGAATAGGGAAGGATTTTTGTAAAATTCCCACTGCTACTTCTGATTATTAACTTTATGTTGTATCAGATTTTGAATCAAGACACGTACGTACTCGTGAGCTTACAAGAGCAACATTGTTGGACTATGCATTGGTACTGTACTTTGTGGGTTTTTTGGAGATTGCGTGGCTCAACCCACAATGTTTAAAACAGAAAAGATTAAAGAAAAGGGATCATAGTCACAACCTGTGGAAACCCCACTATGTCGCTCTCGTAAAGATGTCTGCCCTCTTTCAATTCGTGTGGTATACCCACTGACTAACTATACGCTCGTCGTTAATTCATTTGCAGATAATATGATTCAATTTAAGGCATAATCCTGTAAAAGTGGTGCAGCTTCACCTATAACATAATTATATCAGATATGATGAAATTGTGGACCAATATATTTCGTACGGTACTGACCTCACAGTGCACTGCTTACCTATAACTACTATGCTCGTCGTTAATTACTTTGCAGATTTTATCCAATTAAAGACGGCAAAATCCAGTAAAAGTTGCGCATCTTCAACTATAAAAGAATATAGGCCACTCATTGAGATATGATAAAGTCGCAGACCTTCAGGGGTAATCTGTGACATTCTTAATCGCCCATAATGGATGTTTTCGTAAAGTTATGACGACGGAAGCTTTTAATGGCTTTTAACAAGCGCCTTCAAATTGATTGATGGCGTGCGGTTTTGATTTGTTGGGTTTATTGTGTGCGGAGTAATGTTAGACTAAAATTAATTTGTTTTTGTTATGTGGAGATTTCTTGCATTATACGGTAATATTCTCCCGTAGGATTTGAAACTTTGCATGGTTGAGATACAACCTTGTAAGGTTTGCGTTAGCACCATGTACATGAGTGGGATTTTAAAGTCGCGTGTAGCTGAGGTTTGTTTTCTGTGGTTATCGAAAAAGAAAAAGAAAAACTATTTTACACACGTCTCGGTGTATGTTAATGCTGCAGTAGAATTTGTGTTGCGTGATTTTCTCACAAGTATATTTTCTCCCTTGAGTTATCTGGTTTTCACTTGATTGGCAGGAAGAAAGGTACTAAAAGGGTTTATGTCTCTTTCCATGAAACGGCAAGGGTAGGCCTAATTAACAAAATAAAAGTGTAGTGCGAGGTAGGAGCCAGACGGATCGTGCTTTTGGCATGTTTTGTTTGACAGTATATCGTGTGCAGTAATCTGCTAGCTCTTAGAGAGATTTTCGAGAAATGTTTAAAGGCTAAACAACGTGCGCAGAATTCGGAAGAAATGCGGGGGTGAGGTTTTTTGAGGCTCTTATCTCAGGTTCATCCACTCGCGTGTCATTGTAATCTCAAACCAAGCTGACATCACATACTGTAAGTGACAGTCCAACTCAAGTTGATTATGCACAACGTGCTGATGTGTACGACTGGGCGAAGAACGCGATATGGCCATGTTTACGCCGTAATGCATGTTAATACGCGTTGCGACGGGAGCCATGCAAGTCACTCATTAAATAAGGCGCGCATGGAGTGTAGTTAGTTAGGTTGCATTCATCGAGATGAATGAGGAGCTGCGAAGGCGAAGCCCTTCGCGGTTTGGGTTCCGGGCACGATTAAAGCTGCCCTGATAAAACACTTCTGACAATCTCCATACTTCTTCGACATAATCTCCGCTCTAATATGGATCCGTTAACATACCCGAGAACTCACATTCTTTGATGCTAAGGAATGAAACAATACCCCCAGCACACCTTAGTCTGCTAGTTCAATATTGTACATTTTAAAAAACAATACTTAAATCTACTTTTTCTTTAATTGATTATTCTTATTTGTTACTATCTACAAATCTCCAAACTATCCGTGAATATAAGTCACTCAAAAAAGTCTGAATTTTTTCGGATGCAACAAAGAAATCAAACAAGGTGAATTGAAATCACTTGTTATTTAATGATGAAACTATCAACCACTTCAAATATCGATTGGGTTTAATAATCGTTCAATGATTAGGTTAAACAAATGGACATTTATGAACAAATCTCATACAAAATAAGAATATCTTAAGGGCGAATACGTCAACAGGGGGAACGGGCGAGGACTTCAGCAACAGAAGATACAGCGAGGACAAACACTGGCAAGAGAACAAGCAGAGGCGAAAACAGTTCTCTGCCGATGTGATTATGAGCTATCACGGGGCGAATTCACTCCGAACAAAATGTCCAGAAAAAGATGAAAAAACAACGGGGATACAAGCTGACTCCCGTCCGTCAACAAAATGTGAGGAAGAAGACCCCAAACAAAAACTGTAGAATTAGCTCAAAAATGTCCCTTCCGGAAATAAATTCAGCTCGTCACTGAACTTGGTCAAAAGCAAACTCTCCAGCGGCGTATCCACGGGGGGGCCTGGGGGCCCCCCCCCCCACAAATTTCCAGTGCCCCCCCCCAGGTGCCCCCCATGAAAAAATTGCAATAGTGCCCACACAAAAAGAAAGTTAAAAGAATGAAAACAAAACATTACAAAACGAAATACATCTGCTATTTGTAGGACTTCATTTACAATAAAGTAAAACAAAACTGTAGTTGTATTCAAAGCCAACAATGATTGTTTAACTTATGCTGTGGGGATTGTCGCTATCATCACCGGAAGCGCGCGCGCCTACGTGTTGATCAATGCAATGCAGCGGAATGAATAGTTGGTGTGCTGCACGCTACGCTGGTAAACGATAACCAACGCGTTGCAACGGTTCACGTGTATAAACATAAGCCGTTGGTAATTGCCAGCGTTGCGCGCTGCAAACCATTGATTACCTACATGCCGGTGTCGCGGTTTCAGCTTTCCGTCGTGTTCAGTTTTCCGGATGACGTAGCCGGGCATTTCATCACGCAATAATCACGGTTTCAGCTTTCTCGCGTGTTCAGTTTTCCGGGTGACATAATATTATAGCAGTACATTTCTGTGGTCTCCCGTGCTCTAAATATCGTCAGAAAATACCGCCGCGAGCGAGTACTGTAGTTTCCCCAGTGACCCCAAATTGTTTCATGTGATTGGTCTTTTCACAAAGTTCTCTTAGACGCCACGCATTCACCGCTCGATGTACTCTTGGACGCCGCCATGACAGCTACGAAGAGAGTAGCAACGCAGAAGACTCAGTACGGCACTAAAATGGACTACTTTCGCTTGCTGTGCGCAGGCATGGCATGACGTCATGTTACCGTATTTGGTCACCCGGAAAACTGAATACGCCGGAAAGCTGACACCGGAGAGACCAAAAAGTTATGCTACGCGCACGCGCAACGATGGTCCAAATAAACCAATGTTTTGTACATGAACCGTTGGTTATCGTTACCAGCGATTACGGCGCGGCCATATTGCTACCGGAAGGCGAGGATTCTGAAAAACAGTGAGATTTTAACTTTTTTTTTTGAGGAGTGGATTTTCTGGACCCGCGCCGAGCTCACTGTGAGAACAAAAAACACGTAGAGCCTAATTTTCGCGAGATCCGGTTTCAAAAGAGAACTCCAGGTGCATTTAAATGTGAAGGGCAACAAGTTTCTAATAGGATTTTGTACATGGCACTATGAGGTTCGGGGAGACGATAGCGGATCAAACCTCATAGTTCTAGGGCTAGGAGTACATGACCCCAACCACTGACACACCCATTCTCCCTGCCCCCCCCCCCACTTGGAAGCAATGCCCCCCCCCCCCGTGGCCCCCCCCCCACCGAAAAATTCCTAGCTACGCCGCTGAAACTCTCTCAAAACGCTCCTCTGACAGGTTGTAATAACAATCGCAGAAGTGTTGTAGCTTCCACCAATCCTTAGTAGGCCTATTTGTGTCCTGTCGGAAATCTCTCCGTATGTAAAGGATTTGTAATGTTTTCTGGAGACTATTAAAACAGACTAAGAATTTCTAGCGATTAAAAAAAAATACATAATCGCGAAAATATGTTCCAGAACAATCTCATATAACAGCGGATTAACACCGCCCACTGGGATGGGTCAACGGTCATCACGCAGTGAATTGATTTGGCGCAGCAATCTATAGGCCTAGTATTATAGGTGTTCATCACATATTACTCTAGGGTGTTTTCTCTGATTCACTATTGATAGCGCTGTGATTTTGTTTACAAAGTAAAGTTCATTGAAATGCTTGGTATTATTATCACTCAGGGCATCAAGCTTCCAACAGCCGGGAAACTTGTTTGATTCTTATACTTACTACTTATATGTATAGTTCTGCTTCGAAAACCGGGCTGTGTTTTGACATCCCTATAACGAGACACAGTTTTTAGAATTGCGTTTTTTTCAAAGATTCACTTCGGAATTTCGTTTCATAGCTGTCAATTGGATGCCAAGAAACAAGATTGAAAAGGATCACAGGAGTGCTCATAATTTGAAGCTTGAAAATCTAATACCCAAGGCTAAAATCCCAGGCACTGTAGGCTAAATTAAGTTAGAGGAACGCCAAATAATATCCGAACATATTTCGGTTACCCTGACGGTTTTTGAAGAAGGAAGAAATTTGCGAAATGTTTAACAACTTTAAATACCCCTCCAGGTGACATCATTAAACCAAAATGATTATTCGATTTTGGATTCTTATGTAGGACACACCAGGTGTAGCTGAAACATTCGCATATTGGATTTTATTTACACTTGAATTCGTTTGAGGTTTGTGTGTGCCCAAGTGTGTGAACGTCAAGGTGATCGATTCCGCTCTCATGTACAAACTAAACCAAGAAACAATTTTAAGATATGTTGAACACAATTCAATGACAATATTACGTTTTGGTAAATTTGTCTGTATACACCCAAACCAAACAGTGCACTCCTATACAGTGTCCACCATGTGTCAAAAGGGCTTAAAGGGGACGTCAAAAAAACAAAAAAAAACGGTCAATATTTTGTGTGTATGTACTGGTTTTTTTTTAATTGAGAATTGATACCCAACAACAAGTAAACAATCTCTCTTTCTCTTTTTTTTTTCGTGACTTTGTGGATGTTGTCTGTGTTACAACAACATGTAATTCTCATCACATCACATCAAGACACGACATCACATCACTCATCGACCAGAATCTGTATAAAATGAAAAAAATGATGGGTATAAGTGGACAATTTCGCATCATGAGCATGACATTAACATTGTTTTTACGCAATGTTAACTTTGATTCTCTCTTTGGTATCTATATGTGACCATACCCATAGTGTCAATTTTAACACCCAAGTTTTTGCAGTGTATTTTTAAGCACCGTATGTTGATTTCATCAAAAGTCCTAGGGTGCGTTTTGGCGGCGGTAACCAAAAACTGTTTCGGTTGTTGGTCGTTGGTTCTGCTGTTCAGACTGAACAATAACCGAGTTGTGAGCTCGGTTACCGTTTTGGTTATGACGTCAGAAACAATTACTGGTTACAGCCGCCAAAACGCACCCCTATATCAGCTACCTGCCATGTTTCATCAATGTGGCATGTCGTGGCTGAGCGGCCAAGAGCACCGAACTCAAGCTAGTGTGTTTCTGATCGCCAGAGTGTGGGTTCGAGTCCCGGTCTTTAACTATTATTGCTTTGTTCTTCGGATGGGACGTAAAGCCGTAGGTCCCGTGTGTGCGGCACCTAAATGTAGCCCGAGCCCTAAATGGCGACATTTAGGTACAGGTTTGGGGCTACATTTAGGTCCGGGCGACATTTAGGTACAGGTTTGGGGCTACATTTAGGTCCGGGCGACATTTAGGTACAGGTTTGGGGCTACATTTAGGTCCGGGCGACATTTAGGTACAGGTTTGGGGCTACATTTAGGTCGGGCGACATTTAGATACAGGTTTGGGGCTACATTTAGGTCCGGGCGACATCTAGGGCTCGGGCTACATTTTAGGGGCCGCACATCGTGTGTTGTGTCCCGGTAATGCACGTACAAGATTCCAATTATACACTTATCGCTAAGATAATGCCCCGGTGTTTCTGGCAGTGGCTGATACAATGTTTAACCAACGTTAGCAAGTGAACATTGAAACAATGTTACTTTAGCATTGTTCAACGTTATATTTTAACATTGATTCAACCAGCAACTTTAATTAACGATATATGTTAACGTTGATTAAACGTTAATTTGCTCATTGATACAATGTTAATCAACGTTAGCAAGTGAATGTTGAAACAATGTTGAATCAATGTCAGCAAGTGACCGTTGAAACAATGCTACTTTAACATGTGTTCAACGTTTAATATGTTAACACTGTTTCAACCAGTAACAAATAATGATATGTAACGATTAAACGTTAATTTGGTTAATGGTTATTCAATGTAAAATTGTTTCAACATCACTTGCTATAACGTTGATTAAACATTGTACCAATGAGCAAGTTAACGTTTAATTGTAATTTAAATGTAACTTTGATATTTTGTACACTTCTGAATTTTTCGTAATTTTCGATCAAAAAATTAGGCCCCAACCTCAAGGTTTGAAAAACTAGAAACACTTCTGCCGTTGACGGCGTGCGTCAAAATGACAATATTTTGACGTCATATATGTGGGATGCTGCTTTGTTACACCTCCATGCTGAAACAAAGCGGCTTTACAAAACGGAGCTTCCACATAAATGACGTAACATGAGTGATGACGTAACAGGGCTTTTCGCGAATCTGTCTGAAAATCACCGGAGAAGGGTATTCAAAACGATTGTTTTTTACACAATTAAGATCTGTTTAATCTCATGTGAACTCAATTTTTCTTATTGATTGGAAACATTTTAAATTAATTTCAGCAAAGATCACTTGTTGCAGTTTTCGTTCAAGCAGGCCTTTTGTTCTGTACAACGTAAAGATTCAGGAGAAGTGCCATTCGGTATTTTATTGATATACTAAACACACTTTCCAATTGATTTACTGCTTTTTTATTAGTTCTTGTTGTTTATACTGTCTGACTATTTCTGCCCATATATACATATAATTTCCTTTTTAGTAATTTAGAAAAATATTGTCGTGTATAGTGCACCACTGGAATTTGTATAGCAATTTTTAATGTTCGTGTCTTCTTGTGTGTCTATTACACATTTACTGATGTTTCTTTTGTTTGTCTGATTTTATGACTATATCTTTTATTAACGTTTTGACTTTTGAATTTATCGATATACATGGTACTCTGTAACATGCGGTAGGAGGGAAACGCTCACCAGCTAAAAAAATTAGCATCGAAACCAGACTGATCGAAACACATTTAGACAGTCATTGGTATGCGTTGGTCATAAGTCAATGGCAATCGTGTATTATACATCATTTTTTATTTTCCCTCTTCACAGTTGACTCGTAAATTGACAATACTAAGGACTGTGCAAGTCTCACGCGTATCGGAACGAGAATGAAGAACATTTTTTTCTCTGAAATCAAAACTTTGCTTTAAATTACATTTATTGATAAAATCTGAACAACCAAAAGTACTCATTACATGTTTATATAATCAGTTCAAGTTTTTCTAATAAATACACGAATGATGTATTAATTATTATTGAACCAAAATTAAAACTCTGGGACAAGGATGCTTATTTGATCTTAACTTCTCAGAAACCACTTACGTGGATTTGCGATGGTCACACGGGCGTAAAATTAACGTTTGAAACAGTTTATAGAGGACGCTGACGCCTCAACAACCATAGCCTGCTATGAAAGGCTTCGCGTTGCAATTGCAGCATCTGGCGATTATTATTGCGCATCTAAAACAAGCGTTTACATAAATTTTGTGACCGGAGGTAGGCACAAAATTTTTCATTTCTTTAATTTTTAATTTTTTGCCGCAACCGGAAGCTGAGGTCAAGTTTAATTCTCGGGTTTTATTCGTTATATTGTTGAATTGATTTTACTTTCATATTTTTTTTATCACTAATTATTACATTCCCAACAACATATATATTGTTCATGGTCATAAACCACGTTTAAATAAAATCCACGAGTAGTCTCAGACTTTATTATTTAATATTGATCTCGTCTCAAAACCTCGATGTAAAAATATTGTAACTGCTCTTTATTTTTACAACGACTGTTGTATTTGTCTCTGTTTATCTTTTAAAATTCCAGGTGTTTTTTATATGTTTATTTTGTTTTTTTAGAGCCTTTAAGATTGTTTTAGTTCTTAACTTTTTTTTCAAATTTAAGTGTCTTTGAGTGATAATGTTTTTTATTGAATATCTTTTGATTCAAATACACTGTCTTATAAATTCTATTTTCTTGTATGCATTTATAGCATAATCAATCTTTGTCAATTGTTAATACTTACTAGTTTTTGGAAATGTATTTATTTGTAAAACTTGTCTTAATTCTGCCTCTGTCTGCGATGACGCTTTTTTATGAATAAAACATTTCATTTCAATTCAATTCAATTCAATATAAACCACACAGGTCTAGTTGGACTCTGACGACGGACAGCGCATACTGTCCGAAACGTTGAAACCACTCGTTCCTTACGGAATCACAGTCCGATATTGATATTGATATCAAATTTCACTACACATCTAAATGGGTGCTGTATAGCTGGCAGTAAAATAAATAAATAAATAAATAACAAGTTCTTATATAGCGCATTTTACAATAAACGTATCAATGCGCTTTACATTAATGCCCTGGTCATTGGGCCAATAACATTCCTTTAACCTTTCTCAGCTCCCTGGGGAGTATACAGCCCCGAGCTGCTGTAGCGCTCCGAAGGCTTTTTCAAACACAATATCAACCTCTACCCTCGCAGGTACCCATTTATACCCCTGGGTGAAGACAAGCAATTATAGTTGAGTGTCTTGCTCAAGGACACAAGTGCCATGAACGGGATTCGAACCCACAGCCTGATGACTAACCATCAGAACTTGAATTCAATGCTCTTAACCGCTCGGCCACGACACTCGACTACAGTTAGCGAGGACACCGCGCTCTGTTTACACTAATCCGAACATATTATACGTCTTCTTAAAGTTGGTTTTCTTCTGAGGGTCTGCAGATATCAATCATGAAGAAAACAAATTGTGAAAAGACATTTGAAAACAATTTTCATTCTATCTGGGGAGGCTAGCGAGTATATTGATATCAAATTTGTAACTACACATCTGAAAGGGGCAGAAGCAAGGACACCGCGCTGTTTACACTAATCCAAACATATTTTTTTCATCTTCTAAAAGTTATTTTTTTCTTCTCTGGGTCTGCAGATATTAATCATTACAAAATATCTTTCTGAAAACAAATGTAGGGAAAAAATTCATTTCATCTCGGGAGGTTATTTTTTTTTCTTTTCCTTTTTTGTACAGTGTATTCCTCCATGGATTTGTAAACAAAGGCGTTGGGGCGAAGCATTCAAACAGTTGACTGTCAGACAAGTGAAATTTGTTCCTGTTTATTTTGCGTTGATATGAGGATAGACTAGACAAATATAAAGATATTTGATTACAAATGAATTAGTTATTAACCATTTATCGATGTTGTGCTGTCAGCTGTACAGTAAGGGTGTCACTGCGCAGGGTTTTAAAGGGATTGTAAACGTTTGGTGATTGGAAACCACTGTTGGTTTCAAGATGTTTTTTTGCGTCACACTGCAATTTAAAAAGATAACCATTCGATTGAACAATCCACTCACACGGCATTCTAATGCGGAGCAGCATCGCTTCGCTGAAATCTCTAATTGCGCCTGTACTCTGCTAAATTGAACTCTGTTGTCGCATGGCTGAAACCTATAAACTCCCCATGAGTTTAATTGAACTTAATGCTAGTGACATCAAATCGCATGCCTCAAAGTGAAATTGAATGACGGTTTCAACCGAAGAGGCAAATTCACGTTTATACGAATGCATGAAAGTGAAATAGGCTGCTCTCTTGCCGAAAATGTCCGGGAAAACCTATTTTATAATATGGTTCTGTATATTTGACGCGAGTAGTTTTGACTCGCCGTTATTTATTTATTTATTGTTTAAACTACAAGTATACACTTTCCTCCTTCCGAGCAGCCGCGGGGAGCAGGCAGGAGGACCAGCTTCATACTTTTCTTTTAATAACTACAAAATGTGGATCAATTCCGCTGATTTTTTTAACTACCTTTAAACACCCCCTCTTTCATATACTGTATTGATTTCTGGGTGAGTGAACTCAGAGGTTGACAACAAAATAGTGTGGGAAAGCTGGGTCTCATTATAACGTGCACACACAAATCCTATTGTGTGCACAAAAACTTGATCCTTTCGAAATGTACTATGTTTTGAAAATTAGTAGTGAACTAGTAGTGTGGGTCCAGGGAACATCTATTCATCTGTTCAGACCATTAGAACAAGAGTTGTGCCCCCTATAAACACAGTTATTTACCCGTGCCTCTCGTGCGCTGCCCGGGTATCCAGCACGTATAATTTTTCCTGTGGCTGCTCGGAGGGTTACGAGCGATACTGGTAGCAAATGCCACGAATACATTGCAAAAACGGGGTTGATAAAATTGACACCATGGGTGTTGTAACATGAAGATATCCAAGAGAGAATCAAAATTAACACCGTAGGGTATTTAATAATAAAAGCTATATCGTATCTAGATGTGACAACACCCACAGTGTCAATTTTAAGACCCCAGTTTTTGCAGTGTACCTGCTGTGAACAATTCATTATTCTTGTTCTTATTTATGGATTTCACTTTTATTTTGTTTATAACATTTTGTAAACGGATCTTACCTTTGAGTTTTTGGTAACGAGGTTGAGGAAGTAGTCCGGCAGTACATCAGGATCGCTGTTCACGTGCATCAACGCCATCTCAGCAGCTTTCAGAATGGCTGTACCGTCCCAGTCGGAGCCGGGGCCCCCCAGACTGAACAGACCCCCCAGCGTGATGTTGGTGAGAGACAGGGTCCCTGTGGTGGTGACAGTGAGAAGGGTCAACGTGGTGATATACAATCTAAAAGGTCGCATAGATTGATGATCGGTAGCCATTACAGTATAGCAAAGGACGCAATTCAACTATGGATATTTTGACGGGGAGATTTCCAGTGTGAACAAATAACTCTGGTGCATTTAACGCTTCACTGTGCCCTAAACTGTACAGTGCTTCTCGTATATAACTTAACAGGTGCTTCGACATCACGTGTGGAAAGGCTGTGTTCATAAAATCAGCCAATAGATGCATCGCTGCCAGCACTCCCTAGTCATTTTGCGTCATCATAAAAACAATCACAGCTTTATATCAAGAATATTTTTACCAAATATAGCGCTACTCAGAATAACAAGTTTCCCTGCCAACAAGGGAAAAGCCGAGTTGCGTGTATCTACCTGTCGTCCCAAAGCAATTAAATCATGACCTAAAGTTTTTAAATGTCCCATGTTGATCAAGAAACAAACTGTGCAACCAACGTGTACCACAAGTTTACATTTAATTTCTTTGAGTAAGCACACCTGTATACAAGGATTTGAGTCGTTCATATAACGAAGGAACGACGTTCTACAAAACGGTTGGCTGTGGAAACAACACAAACAACTTTACAACTATTTTTTACGAAATGCATCATACACTGTGTGTTATATTCTACTTGAGCCTACTTAAAAGCTAACGTAGCCTAGACTGGTCCCCTGTCTTTATCCGCAAGGATTAAGACAGCCACTGGTCATTACAGGCCCAATAATTTCATTGGATACAATGATTTCCTTGGATAAAAGTGCAGTGACGTAAACTTTCCATATCTGTGTTATGATTGGTCTGAGGTGATGTATAGTTTGTCAGCTTGCACTTTCGGTCGTCTGCATGCAGCTTGTGCATAATGTTTGTACATGCATGTAATGTTGTTTTATTCACTACGTGTGAATTGACTGCGAATCTCCATGAGATCAACTAGAAGGATCCTGCCAGGCGCTCAAAGCCGGTATATGGCGTTATTCACGAGCCTTGAAGTGTGACGTCAGATGGTCAGGCTAAATGTAGCCCGGCCCAAAGTGTGGCCCAAATACTGTACCTCGATGCTTTGTGTAACGAAATATAGCCCGGACATACATTGGGCTATATATAGGTAAAATAAATTGTGGCTATACATTTAGGGCTGGGCTACCTTTAGGGGCCACACAGGGACAATTTGGACTTACATATCCTGGTTCACTTCCAGGTGATCACCAACATTAATGTTGGACAACTTCCGAACTGGATACTCTTTGGGGTTACAAATTACGTGGTGATGTACGATGAACCTCTGAGCTTTTATTTTAATCCGATTGGCGTCGCCACCTAATGTACAATGTAAAAATGGCCTTTAGAATATACACATGTGTGCGGCACCTAAATGTAGCCCGAGCCCTAAATGTCGCCCGACCTAAATGTAGCCCAAAACCTGTACCTAAATCTCGCCCCGACCTAAATGTAGCCCAAAACCTGTACCTAAATCTCGCCCCGACCTAAATGTAGCCCCAAACATGTACCTAAGTGTCGCCCCGACCTAAATGTAGCCCCAAACCTGTACCTAAATGTCGCCCCGACCTAAATGTAGCCCCAAACATGTACCTAAATGTCGCCCCGACCAATATAGACGCAAAGTTGTACCTAAAGAAAAAGTGTGATTTTACTTTATTTATTTTCTATTATTTTTCTTTTTAAATTGGGTGGGGGAACGAGTTGTAAAAGTTTGCGTTCTTATAATTATTTGTTCTTAGCCACAAACATGAACCTATTACTAGATATTCGTCGTAGGAAGTCTGTGGATGTTCAGTCTAAGCATGGAGGTAAGATTTACTTCAAAATTTTACTGAGGACAAGCCCATTGCGTTGTTTCCATTGTTCGACACCGCTACCGAACCCCCTACCCCTACCCCTAAAAACACTTTGGATGCTGCGGTTTCAGGACTCTTTCCGGTATATGTAGGACGGAGATGGACTTCTGGTGTCAAATGTCCTTCAGTGGTAGTGTGCTCGCTCACAAACTGCCTTATTCGCCAGTGCAATGATGGTTAGTTAGTCTGTCTATGGGTCTGCTGGTAGGTAAATATTATTGCATTTTTATTATTATGATTAGAATTTTACGTTATAAAAGGCTTTAAAAATTTTTTTCAATCAGTTTATTTTATTATTTTTTGGGTGGGGGTGGGTGTGTAGTATATTTTGTTGATATATTGTTGATATATTTCATCCGTAAACTTGCTAAGAGTTTTTTTTTTCTTCACTTACACAAAAAGATTATTAATTTGATCATTGTATGATTTCTATTCTGTCGGATTTGAATTGATGCTGACCACCGTTCAGGTACATTTACATTTACTGTGTGTGCACAAATCATATCTCGTGAACCAAAAAAGGTTTGGACTTTAAGCTAACCATGTACCTAGTGTGTCGATGAAACCGCCATCGGGATGATGACGTCATCGATGATGTCATAACATTAAATCAATGTTTAATATGTATAACAAATATCTCTGGAGAACCATACTTACTACAAACAAGATAATTGGACCATGTGAAAGACCCTGTAGTATTTTTAAAATCTTACACAAAGTGTGACCCCCTGTGACCTTTACTTCTGTTAATTATTATATTTTTTTTTAAATCGTAAACAAATGTTAGGAACCTAAAAAAGCCTTAAAAACAACTTTTCGCTTTTCATTCCTCCCCCACCCCCCCCCAAAAAAAAACAAAAAACAAAAAACAAAAAAAACCAAAACCCCAAAACAACCATCTCTATTTAGTCATATTTCCAAAATATCGCTAAACACCCTCCATAAAATTGCCGTGTTGTCCCAGGATATGGGTGATTTCCGATGTGGCTATTTTGTACACGGCCTATTGAGCGAGTTAAACCCGCTACATGAGCATTATTCTTAGACGCGGAGTCCCCATACACTGTGCACAAGCAATGGGTACAGGAATATGGCCATATCCCGGATCAACCACGGCGCGCGGCACAGTGCATTCACTGTGCACAAAGCAATGGGTACAGGAATATACCCATATCCCGGATCAACCGCGGCGCAGTGCTCAATGCACAATGCAATGGTGGGTACAGGAATATATAGCCATATCACGGATCGTTACAATAGGTACAGGAATATGGCCATATCACGGGTCCACAGCACCGGGTCATGCCGAACACCTTGTTTTTGTTTAACAAAAATTTAAGTCTAGTTTTACATGTTTTTGTTCGCAACGAGTCAAACAACTCGCTTTAACATTCATTGTAGCTATCATTACAATCATGAGCTAGGTCGGGCGACATTTAGATACATGTTTGGGGCTACATCTAGGTCGGGGCGACATTTAGGTACGGGTTTGGGGCTACATTTAGGCCGGGGCGACATTTAGGTACAGGTTTGGGGCTACATTTAGGTTGGGGCGACATTTAGGTACAGGTTTGGGGCTACATTTAGGTCGGGGCTACATTTAGGTGCCGCACACACGTGTAAACACATTAATAAGCACCTCGCTTGTATATACCCACTTTTGTAACACGTTTATAGCCTTCAGCATGTTTAGATTCTGCGTTTCTGTGACATGTTTACCTCAAGACACGTTTAGCCTGTGACATGCTTAGCTTGAAAGTGTTTAGGGTTGCTAGATCGTGGGTACTAAACATATTTAGAATATATGACGCGTTTAGAGATCATGTCAGAGATTGCGCTTAGCTTTTTTAACTTTTGTCTCTCTTCTTTCAATTAAAAGGGGAAATGATGAAAAGCCAAGTACACGTGTGCATTGCTCTGACATCTGTCTCTGAACGCATCCTGTATTCTGTAAAATAAAATAGAAATACATCAAATGATGTTATTATTTTGTTTGAAGAGGGCTGTTGAATTTAGTTTACATAGTATTAATGAGATATCAACAGCAAGGTTTCACTTTTTAGTACAAACACAGTTGAGAAACTTAATATTTTAAGTTGTAATTATTTATTAAATTCTCTGAATCCATCATCACATTTTTATATATAAACAGGTTTATTTTTAATCAATATTTCATCCAACTGGCATTAATGGCAACAGAAATGTTTGATCGTATATGTATCTTCATTTTGATGAAATTTACAATGGGAAGAAAACATGAGTAAATAGAGATCTGCATGGTTTCTCCAAGGCAACATCAATTTTCGTGATTTTTTCAGCCCAATTGGTACCATTATAATTATATCAACTTGATGTCTAAAACGCTTCAAATTAAAAACATTACCGGCCTTTAAAGGCATCATACACGTTTGGTAATTACTCAAAATATATATTAGCATAAAAACTGACTTGGTAACGAGCAACGGAGAGCTGTTGATAGTACAAAACATTGTGAGAAACGACTCCCTCTGAAGTAACGTAGTTTTTGAGAAAGGGGTAATTTCTCACTAAAATAATAAAAACTTCTTGGAAGAATTTGTTATTCCTACATCTGAAAGCACACAAATTTGTACAACAAGGGTGTTTTTACTTTCGTCATTTTCTTGCAACTTCGATGACCAATTGAGCCCAAATTTTCACAGGCTAGTTATTTTATGCATTGGGATACACCGAATGAGAACACTGGTCTTTGACAATTACCAAACGTGTACGATGCCTTTAATCTAAACACAGTGTCAGCCCAGAAACGATCAATCCACCCCTCTACCTGGTGCCAATTTTAGGTTTTCTGTAATTTATCGCTGCATGTATTTTTTTTATTTATTACAAAAGATCAGTAATCGGAACTATATTACGTTCATTGATGACCTTTGACCTCAAAATAGTGGCGATACAAAGAGAGGTGTGAGTCGTACTGTAGCTTTAAATCCATGTGACATGAATACAATGTACATGTAGAGCAATCTAAATAAAAACAACTTAATTATCTTTTTCGAATGACATAAAATCTTAGCTGCTCTGTAGTCTTTAGATGAAACAAAACTTGTTCTTTTTTATTCTGAAGTTTCCCTTTAAGAACTGTGTTTGATTCACTTACTCTTCACTTTCAGTTCGTTAATGGTGAGCCACCACAAAGTCATTTGTGCAGTTTTTTGTACACTTTGAATTTGTTGTCACTTTCCTTAAAAACATACTACGGAATAAAGTCAATAATTTAGTACTGTTTTAGTTATGACAGTTGCACCATACATATGGACAAACTAAAAGTATATTGTTATTGCTAGAACACCATCCCGAGGCAAGCATGCGATGACTTTTCCTTTACTGCCAAGAGCCCATGGCACTGGTTAACAGGTCACCCTTCATCCTTGGGGTGGGGTTGTTCCTTGCTTTAGAAGCTCCCGTCAACAGTAAACCTGTTATCATAATTATTTTGTTATCAATATGAATAAAATATGGTCCATAACAGACCTAGGGTGACATAGTGAAGAAAAGTACTTCACCCTTATAAACATTATTTTACCTGGATCATTATCCTTGATGATTGCTTCTAAGTGCTTATTACAGTTAACACATCAGTTTTATGGCATATTTTACTACACAACACTTACTTTAAACCTTTTATCATAATGTTGTTATCAATATGAATAGAATAGGGTCCATAACAGACCTAGGGTGACATAGTGAAGAAAAGTACTTCACCCTTATAAGCATTATTTTACCTGGATCATTATCCTTGATGATTGCTTCTAAGTGCTTATTACAGTTAACACATCAGTTTTATGGCATATTTTACTACACAACACTTACTGTAAACCTTTTATCATAATGTTGTTATCAACTAATAGAATATGGTCCATAACAGACCTAGGGTGACATGTGAAGAAAAGTACTTCACCCTTATAAGCATGTTTTTGCCTGGATCGTTATCCTTGATGATTGCTTCTTTATTTTGTTTGCTGATCTTCACCTGAATCTGATAAACTGAAGTCTGAAGGGAGGCCTCTTCTTGAAGCTCTTTCATGGTGTCCAAAACATCTTTGTGACGGTCAGTGTCAGTGTCACTTGTGGTGGTATTTCTAAACAAATTTCGTTATAGTTAGTTTCAATCCGTATATAGGGCCTATATGGCTTCTTTGTAATTGTTATACAGATTCAAGTACATATACATGCACGACGTTAGCAATTGCAAAATTTACCATGCATATTTTTCCATTATGAAATTAGTAATTATAGTGACAATTGTTGGATCCAAGGCATGTTTTAACCAGCCAATCAAGATTGGATCGTGGTGTGAAAGTTGCAACGTTCATCTGGTTTTAATATAATTTATGTGTGTATACTTCTAATAAACAAAGTAAGGTAACCAAGGACATCAGTTGATACATTGCATTAGGTGTGTTGTTGTTTTGGGGTTTTTTTGTGTGTGTTTTTTTTGTGTTTTTTTTTGTGTTTTTTTTTTTTTTTTTTTTTTTTTTTTGGGGGGGGGGGGGGGGGTTTCAATTCAAAGAAAAGGCCATGGCACCTTAATGATCGGTCGCATGAGGATACGTCATACTACAAGCAACCGCATGCAATCATTCATGCACTATTGCATAACGCAAAACCACGTCATGTACGTATCCATTCCACACCTTACGTTAAAATTATAAAGACCGATGGTCTGTGTAAGTCATTCTAATGAAATTTGTTTTGAAAATTACTCACCAAACATACCAAAATGAGCTGTGTTCTGTCACGGTCACTATATACATGTAAGTGTCAGTTTTACCTGCACTGCATTTTGTCGGCTCCTTGTGTTGTGTGTGATGAGCTCGTTACGTCTGCTCTCTCGTGGCGATCGTTCTGCGCCTGCGCGGTTGGTTGCTGCAATCCAAGCCCGGCAGCAATACTCCAGCACGTTACACCGGGTCCGTGGTGGGTCAGACCATACCCTACAAATTTAAGCTGGGTGTTAAATTTGACACCATGGGCGTTGTCAAATATAGATAACCAAGAGAGAATCAAAATTAACATCGTGGGGTGTTAAAATAACACCAATGTAATTGTGTTGACAAAAATGTCACTTATTTTAACACCCTATGATGTAAATTTTGAATTGTTTTTAGTATCTATAAGCCCATGGTGTCAATTTTAACACCCAAGTATTTGCAGTGTGTAGTCACGCCAATTTGTGGGTCGGCAAGTTTTAGGTGTCATAATGGCCAAAAATCCAGGGCCCAATTTTATAAACTGCTTAAAGGCACTGGACAAGTTTGGTAATTGTCAAAGACCAGTTTTTTACTTGGTGTATCCCAACATATGCATCAAATGACAAACCTGTGAAAATTTGGGCTCAATTTGTCATCGAAGTTGCAAGAAAATAATGAAAGAATAAAAACCCTTGTTGCAGAAATTTGTGTGCTTTCAGATGCCTGAAAAGTCTTTTTCAGATTCAAATATTTCAGTGAGAAATTACCTTTTTTCTCAAAAACTACGTAACTTCAGAAGGAGTCGTTTCTCACAATGTGTTATATTATCAACAGCTCTCCGTTGCTCGTTACCAAGTAAGTTTTTATGTAATCTTTTGTTTTGAGTAATTACCAAACGTGTACAGTGCCTTTAAGCACAAAAGGTAGCTGGGCACAACAAAATGAAGCTTACCAGAGTAAGGTTACCAGCCAATATGACCATGTCACATGTACAATGTGATTGGTGCCCTGTTGTGCTTACCATAACCTTTTAAAGCATTCTTTTCTGCTCAAGGAGCTCTATTTTGGCCCTGTTAATTGAGGTGTCTCTGACTCCAAATCGGAATCTTTTTGCCTCAAATGCTGACCCGGAAGTGGTTCTTGACCCTGGAATCCGGATCAATCGACCCTGGGCCCAAGAGCTGCTCAACGGCCGTTTCTTTGCTTACTGTGCGGGTTTCCATTTCATAGCGCTTAACCATAAGCACACGAAAAGGCATGCTAACCTTCCGGGTGCTTACTGTATGAAAATAAATAACGTAACAAGCAAATTCATGGTGAATGCGCAAGCTGGCCTTTAGCGCGTGCAGCGTGCAATCCCTTCATTGACCGCGGCAAGGTGCAAGTCTCGCGCATATTTGAACTTCCGGGACCATTGTGGTCCCA
This sequence comes from Plazaster borealis, assembly GCA_021014325.1. Taxonomy (NCBI): domain Eukaryota; kingdom Metazoa; phylum Echinodermata; class Asteroidea; order Forcipulatida; family Labidiasteridae; genus Plazaster; species Plazaster borealis. Next base: position 5,474,192 of record CM037470.1, read on the forward strand.
ACCATTATGGAGATTTACGTGGGCAAGATTTTGTTTTGTAATTATTTTAGTTTAGCGTGGTTTATGATCACAATATACATGTTGTTGGAAATGTAATACTTAGTGATAACAAATTGGAAAGTCAAATCAATTCAACAATATAACGAAGAAAACCCGAGAATTAAACTTGACCTCAGCTTCTGGTTGGTGCGAAAAATTAAGAATTTTGTGCTCACCTCCGATCACATAATGATAACGCGAAGCCTTTTCATAACAGTCTATGGTTGTTGAGGCTTCAGCGTCTGTGCGGCACCTAAATGTAGCTCAAGCCCTAAACGTCGCCCGACCTAAATGTAGCCCCAAACCTGTACCTTAATGTCGCCCCGACCTAAATGTAGCCCCAAACCTGTACCTAACTGTCGCCCCGACCTAAATGTAGCCCCAACCATGTACCTAAATGTCGCCCGACCTAAATGTAGCCCCAAACCTGTACCTCAATGTCGCCCCAACATAAATGTAGCCCCAAACATGTACCTAAATGTCGCCCCGACCTAAATGTAGCCCCAAACATGTACCTAAATGTCGCCCGACCTAGCTCATGATTTTAATGATAGCTAACATGTAAAACTAGACCTAAATTGATGTAAAACAAAACCAAGGTGTTCGGCATGACGCTCAAATCTTGGATGTGTAAACACATCCCATCCCAACTTTTATCAACTTCACGATGCTGTGGACCCGTGATATGGCCATAATTCATGTACCCATTGCATTGTGCACTGAGCACTGCGCCGTGGTTGATCCGGGATATGGGTATTTTCCTGTACCCATTGCATTGTGCACTGTGCATTGCGCCGTGGTTGATCCGGGATATGGCCATATTCCTTTACCCATTGCTTGTGCACAGTGTATGGGGACTCCGCGTCTAAGAATATGCCCATATAGCGGGTTCAACTCGCTCAGTAGGCCGTGTACAAAATAGCCACATTGGAAATCACCCATATCCTGGGACAACACGACAACTTCATGGAGGGTGTTAGCAATATTTTGGAAATATGACCAAATAGAGATGTTGGTTGTTTGGGGTTTTTTTGTGGTGGGGGGGGGGTATGGGGTGGGAATGAAAAGCGAAAAGTTGTTTTTAATGCTTTTTAGGTTCTTAACATCTTTTTTACGAACTAAAAAAATAAATAATAATAATCAACGGAAGTAAAGGTCACATTGCGTAAGATTTTAAAAATACCCCAGGGTCTTTCACACGGTCCAAATATCTTGTGGGTAGCAATTAAGGTTCTCCAGATATGATTGTTCTAAATATTAAACATTGATTTAATGTTATGACGTCATCGATGACGTCATCATACCGAAAACCTTTGCGGTTTCATCGACACACCTGGTACATGGTTAGCTTAAAGTCCCAATCTTTTTTGGTTCACGAGATATGATTTCTGCGCACACAGTAAATGTAAATATACATGAACGGTGGTCAGCATCAATTCAAATCCGACAGAATAGAAATCATACCATGATCAAATTAATAATCTTTTTGTGTAAGTGAAAAACAAAAAATATTTGCAAGTTTACGGATGAAATATATCAACATAATTGTTGACGAAATTACTATGCTACCCCCCCCCCGAAAAAATGATAATAATTAAAACTGATTGAAATGTCATTTTCACTTATAACCTTTCCCTTTAAAGAAAAGTATTTTAAGCCTACAACTCGTAAATCTTAATCATCAAGTAATAATTACATTTGTATTCTAACCATCATTTCACTGGCGAACAAGGCAGTATGTGAGCGAGCACACTACCGCTGAAGGACATTTGACACCAGAAGTCCTTCTCCGTCTTACATATACCGGAACGAGTCCTGAAACCGCAGCATCCAGAGTGTTCAAAGTGTGTTTTGGGGGTGGGGTAGGGGGGTTCGGTAGCGGTGTCGACCAATGGAAACAACGCAATCGGCCTGTCCTCAGTAAAAGTTTGAAGTAAATCTTACCTCCATGCTTAGACTGAACATCCACAGACTTCCTACGACGAATATCTAGTAATAGGTTCATGTTTGTGGCTAAGAACAAATAATTATAAGAACGCAACCTTTTACAGCCCGTTCCCCCACCCAAAATTGTTTTAAATAATAATAATAGAAAATAAATAAAATAAAATTACACTTTTACTTTAGGTACAACTTTGCGACTACATTGGTCGGGGCGAGATTTAGGTAATGTGTGGGTCTACATTCAGGTCGGGGCGACATTTAGGTACAGGTTTGGGGCTACATTTAGGTCGGGGCGACATTTAGGTACATGTTTGGGGCTACATTTAGGTCGGGGCGACATTTAGGTACAGGTTTGGGGCTACATTTAGGTCGGGCGACATTTAGGGCTCGGGCTACATTTAGGTGCCGCACAAGCGTCCTCTATAAACTGCGTTAATTTTACGCCCGTGTGACCATTGCGAATCCACGTAAGTGGTTTCTGAAAAGTTAAGATCAAGCATCCTTGTCCCAGAGTTTTAATTTTGCTTCCATAATAATTAACACATTATTTGTGTATTTATTATAAAAACTAAAACTGATGTTATAAACATGTAATGAGTATTTTTGTTGTCAGATTTTATCATTGAATATAATTTTAAACAAAGATTTGATTTCAGAGAAAAAAAAATGTGCTTCATTTGACGTGTTTTCTCGTTCCGATACACGCGAGACTTGCACAGTCTATGGCGGGCGGATTTGTGTTTTCATGTTGTAAATGGAAATGCACTTCATTTTACCCATGACTGACCATTTGGTCGTTGATATGTGGCATCGTGTTCCCAGCACTGCGTGTTCCCCTCCCCTTTCTTATTGTGTTTTCATTGTGTTCTGGAAATATCAAGAATTCTTTAGAGGTTTTTCGTAAGGGGTACTTCTGTACAAGAGGAAAGGAGTGTGTTAAAGTTCCAGCGCCAAGTACAATTTCATTGCACTTCGAACGGCAAACGACAAATTCACTTAAGTTGATCAATTGCGCCTTAGGGCATGCAAAACGCAGAAATTGACGTCGGAAAATATTGTCAGTAATGTTTGCAACTTTGGCAAAAAGCGTCGCATCAGCGCAGCAAAAGGTTGACACTTTAGATGGCCAAGTGCACTCTGCATTTGTGGCGCACGACTACCGTCTGAAGCATGCTGCTTGTCATGACAAAATTAACAGAAGTTCGCTTGCACTTGTTTAGCATGTACAAAGAACTTTTCAAATAGACTTCCTTGCTGCTGGATGTTGAGAAATTCGATTCGTGCCGGTGGCCGGCAAACATGGTAGTGTTATGCATGTACATGTAATTACGTGTGTACAACGCACGCTGTCAATCATTATCTGTGTGTAAGTCCGTTGACCCTAGTGGGCGGTGCTAATCCGTTATGAATGTTCTGGAAGTTTGAAGTTAGTTTCTAGTGCTTTCCAGAAAACATCACAAATCCTTTATATACGGGCTGCGGATAAATTTTCGACGGGACACAAATACTCAAGACTGGTGGAAGCTACGACTTCTGTGATTGTTTTTCAACTCGTTGGAGGAGCTTTTGGTAGAGTTCGCTTTTGACCGAGTGCAGTTAAAGAGCTTAATTTAATTCCGGAAAGGACATTTTCGAACTTAATCCACAGTTCGGTATTTGGGGTCTTATTCCCCATATTTTGTGGCGGGTGTCAGATTGTGTACCCGTTGTTGCTTCGTCTTCTTCTGGACATTTGTCGGAGTGAGTTCACCCCGTGATAGCTCATAGTCACATCGGCAAAGAACTGTTTTACCGCCCCTGGAGGTGATCGTTTTAGAGCCAGTGTATGTGATCCTCGCTGTATCTTCTGTTGCCGTGATCCTCGCCTGTATTTCATCCCTGTTGACGTATTAGCCCGTAAGATTACTTATTTTAAGATCTATTTTTAATGTACACTTGTTTTACTCAATCATTGTACGTTTGTTAAACCCAATCGATATTGCAAGTGGCTGATAGTTTCATCATTGAATCAATTTGATTCTGTGTTCTTTACATCAGTGTCACCTTGTTTGATTTCTTTGTTGCATCTGAGAAAATTCAGGCTTTTTGAGTGATTTATATTCACGGATAGTTTGGAGATTTTTGGATCGTAACAGTAGGACGATCGGATGTAAATGAAATAATGACATTTTCGGGTGTGTGATACATTCGTAAGGAATGCTTTAAATTCCCTTTTTCTTTTCTTTTTTCACAACTTCCCTATACATGTAGGTCTTTTGTTGTTTATTTTTAACTTTAAATTTGTAATGTAGTACACTTTAAAGGTTTTATTAATATGAAAATTTGAATACATAGGCAAATATAGACCATGACCTGTGACATCACATGACGTGCCACAGAGCCTGGACTTCGGTAGTATCTTGCCTGTAGAATATACAAGGTCACTCATTTCGTAAGCAAAGGTTAGATGGTCTATACCTGTGTTGATTTTTATGTAATGTGTCCTTCGATTTCCGGATTTAACCCGGTTTATAAACTACGGACAATAGGTTTTGGATCCGCAAGTCGGAAAAGGATGCAGTCTCTCCTGATAGACGGGAACTCAAAAAGAATTTCTAAATATTTCTGCCCGGGCGTTTTTATAATTCAGCGTTCATAATTGGAACTCCCTCGTGTCCATGTTTTACCTGCTTCAAATTTGTTAGAATATACTCCACTCTTACACTCCTTTGTTCCGACTCAAAAGATCGGTATGCCTAGCTCTCATGCTTAGAGTCCATCAAATAAGTCAATCAAATTGTCAACTGCTTTACAAAAAAATATCCTGTTCGCAAGTGTGACGTAATTCCACTGTTATATAGCCACGCACACATCACACGCAAACTGGCTCCAACGATTACAAGGAGCCCATAGGAATTGCATTGGCCTAGTTTTTGTAAGAGGATTTAGAAGAAGAAGAAAAAAATAATGGACTTGGCTTTTACTTTTTTTCTTCAAAGTCGAGGTCTTCTCAGAACTATAAATTTCTGTCATAAAAACAAACTGCCTTCGAACGTCGAAATGGGCGATTTTCTCGTTGTAACATGCGTTAGGAGGAAAGGCTCACTATAGCTTGTGTTTTGAAGAAAAAAAAGTTACATCAGAATAAAACCCAATAGTCATTGGTACGGTCATCAAGTCAATGGCAATCATTTTTCATTTCCCCCCGTCACAGATGACTTGTAAAATATAAACGCTAATGATGATGGCATAATATCTCTAACCAACACCACGCTCATTATTTTGTGACCAAAGTGTCTACTTACTGAGACTAAAACAGCAAAAAAAGGTCTCGGTATTTTCACAAGAAGGTCGAATCAAGCTACGTTTAGCGAGGTGACAGCGGGTATCAACCGCATCTCGGGGCACAGCATTTGCAAACGGACACAACCCTCAGAAATCTGAGAAACGATTCATGCATGAATCGTTTTTCAGATTCAAATGTTTATTGGGTGAATACAAACCACAATACTTCGAGGGAAATCTGTTTTCAAAATATATTATAGGCAATCAACAGCTGCCATGCACTGCTTCTCACCAAGTAAGTTTTTATGGTCATTAATGTTGGTAGGATAGTTACTACTCTATGACCCTTTACCTGTAAAGGCACTGAACACGTTTGGTAATTGTCAAAGACCATCATTCTCACTTGGTGTATCCCAACATATGCATAAAATAACAAGCCTGTGTAATTTGGGCTCGATTGGTCATCGAAGTTGCAAGAAAATGATGAAAGAAAAAACACCCTTGTTGTACAAATTTGTGTGCTTTCAGATCAGATGCCTGAAAAAAAGACCTCAGGCCATTTTAGTGCGAAATTACCTCTTTCTAAAAAACTACGTTACTTCAGAGGGAGTCGTTTCTCACAATGTTTTATACTATATCAAGAGCTCCCCGTTGCTTGTTACCAAGTAAGTTTTTATGCTAATATATATTTTGAGTAATTACCAAACGTGTCCAGTGCCTTTAAAGCAGTTCTGTGAAATCGGACCCCATTTAGGCAACACATTCAATATATCTTCCAGAGAAACTATAGTTCCAACAAGGACACAACTAGCTTTAATTATCTTAGCACGGTGCCTCCGGAAGAGATAAGCCCATTCCGCACTTCACGTAAACTAATGAAGCGAATTGCTTCATAATGAGAAAACAGCGCCCGTTTGCGTCAAGAATAGTCACACTTTCGCAATTCGCTTGAAATAATGTGAACCTGGTTTAAAGGCACTGAACACGTTTGGAAATTGTCAAAGATCAGTGTTCTCACTAGGTGTATCCCAACAATAACAAGCCTGTGGAAATTTGGGCTCAATTGGTCATCGAAGTTGCAAGAAAATGATGAAAGAAAAAACACCCTTGTTATACAAATTTGTGTGCTTTCATATAGGAATAAAAACTTTTTGTAGGAAGTTTTTATTATTTTAGTGAGAAATTACCTCTTTCTTAAACATAACGTTACTTCAGAGGGAGTCGTTCCCTACAATGTTTTTTAAACTATCAACAGCTCTCCGTTGCTTGTTACCAAGTAAGTTTGTATGCTAATATTTGTTTTGAGTCATTACCAAACGTGTATACGATACCTCTAGCGCCGTGCTCTCACCCGCAGCGCCAAACCCCGAAGTCTGCGAGCCCCCCTACCCCCCCCCGATCACACAGTTGATTTCAATTCTGATCAGCCTTCATAATGATGTTGTAGAAAATGAATTCCCTATACAAGAACACTGCATCCGATTATTAAGATAAGACTTGCACCACTCGAGAGCCATTCAAGACTTGCCCAAGGATTCCAGCCTTTTGAGCAAGATGATAAGATCTACCGTGTCAAAGGCAGCGCTCAAATCTAGTAAAACCAGGGCAACAATTTGGCCATTGTCCATCATAGCGGTTAAAATGTCATTTTCTAGCTACACACTGAAATTCTCGTGAGTTGCAAGTGGTATGCGATGATGAGGGTTTTTAGGGTTAGGGTTAGGGTTAGGGGTTAGGGTTAGGGTTAGGGTTAGAGTTAGGGTTAGGGTTAAGGTGAGGGCTAAGGTTAGGGTTAGGGTTAGGGTTAGGGTTAGGGGTTAGGGTTAGGGTTAGGGTTAGGGTTAGGGATAGGCTTATGGTTGGGTTAGGGTTAGGGTTAGGGGTTAGGGTTAGGGTTAGGGTTAGGGGTTAGGGTTAGGGTTAGGGTTAGGGTTAGGGTTAGGGATTAGGGTTAGGGTTAGGGTTAGGGTTAGGGGTTAGGGTTAGGGTTAGGGTTAGGGGTTAGGGTTAGGGTTAGGGGTTAGGGTTAGGGTTAGGGTTAGGGTTAGGGTTAGGGTTAGAGATAAGTTAGAGATAAGCCCATTCCGCACTTCACGTAAACTAATGAAGCGAATTGCTTCATAATGAGAAAACAGCGCCCGTTTGCGTCAAGAATAGTCACACTTTCGCAATTCGCTTGAAATAATGTGAACCTGGTTTAAAGGCACTTAACACGTTTGGAATTTGTCAAAGATCAGTGTTCTCACTTGGTGTATCCCAACATATGCATAAAATAACAAGCCTGTGGAAATTTGGGCTCAATTGGTCATCGAAGTTGCAAGAAAATGATGAAAGAAAAAAACCCTTGTTGTACAAATTTGTGTGCTTTCATATAGGAATAAAAACTTCTTGTAGGAAGTTTTTATTATTTTAGTGAGAAATTACCTCTTTCTTAAACATAACGTTACTTCAGAGGGAGTCGTTTCCTACAATGTTTTTTAAACTATCAACAGCTCTCCGTTGCTTGTTACCAAGTAAGTTTTATGCTAATATTTGTTTTGAGTCATTACCAAACGTGTATACGATACCTCTAGCGCCGCGCTCTCACCCGCAGCGCCAAACCCCGAAGTCTGCGAGCCCCCTACCCCCCCCCGATCACACAGTTGATTTCAATTCTGATCAGCCTTCATAACGATGTTGTAGAAAATGAATTCCCTATACAAGAACACTGCATCCGATTATTAAGATAAGACTTGCACCACTCGAGAGCCATTCAAGACTTGCCCAAGGATTCCAGCCTTTTGAGCAAGATGATAAGATCTACCGTGTGAAAGGCAGCGCTCAAATCTAGTAAAACCAGGGCAACAATTTGGCCATTGTCCATCATAGCGGTTAAAATGTCATTTTCTAGCTACACACTAGCTGAAATTCTCGTGAGTTGCAAGTGGTATGCGATGATGAGGGTTTTTAGGGTTAGGGTTAGGGTTAGGGGTTAGGGTTAGGGTTAGAGTTAGGGTTTGGGTTAAGGTTTAGGGCTAAGGTTAGGGTTAGGGTTAGGGTTAGGGTTAGGGTTAGGGGTTAGGGTTAGGGTTAGGGATAGGCTTATGGTTGGGTTAGGGTTAGGGTTAGGGGTTAGGGTTAGGGTTAGGGTTAGGGGTTAGGGTTAGGGTTAGGGTTAGGGTTAGGGTTAGGGTTAGGGTTAGGGTTAGGGTTAGGGTTAGGGGTTAGGGTTAGGGTTAGGGTTAGGGTTAGGGTTAGGGGTTAGGGTTAGGGTTTTGGGTTAGGGTTAGGGTTAGGGTTAGGGTTAGGGTTGGGTTAGGGTTAGGGTTAGGGGTTAGGGTTAGGGTTAGGGTTAGGGTTAGGGTTAGGGTTAGGGTTAGGGTTAGGGGTTAGGGTTAGGGTTAGGGGTTAGGGTTAGGGTTAGGGGTTAGGGTTGGGGTTATGGTTAGGGTTAGGGGTTAGGGGTTAGGGTTAGGGTTAGGTTTAGGGTTATGGGTTAGGGTTAGGGTTAGGGTTAGGGTTAGGGTTAGGGTTAGGCGTTAGGGTTAGGGTTAGGGTTAGGGTTAGGATTAGGGGTTAGGGTTAGGGTTTTGGGTTAGGGTTAGGGTTAGGGGTCAGGGTTAGGGTTAGGGTTAGGGTTAGGGTTGGGTTAGGGTTAGGGTTAGGGTTAGGATTAGGGGTTAGGGTTAGGGTTAGTGTTAGGGTTAGGGGTTAGGGTTAGGGTTAGGGTTAGGGTTAGGGTTAGGGGTTAGGGGTTAGGGTTAGGGTTAGGGTTAGGGGTTAGGGTTAGGGTTAGGGTTAGGGTTAGGGTTAGGGTTAGGGTTAGGGTTAGGGTTAGGGGTTAGGGTTAGGGTTAGGGTTAGGGGTTAGGGTTAGGGTTAGGGTTAGGGTTAGGGTTAGGGTTAGGGTTAGGGTTAGGGTTAGGGTTATGGTTAGGGGTTAGGGTTAGGGTTAGGGGTTAGGGTTAGGGTTAGGGGTTAGGGTTAGGGTTAGGGTTTTCTTGACCGCATTAACAGTAGCCAACTTGAAAGAACTTAAATTAGCAGGAACAGAGTGCTAGTCTTGTTCACCAGAATTTTCGGACATTGTGCCACAATACCGGTAGTACGAACTATTAATAAAATAGCCCTGGAAAATCATCAGCAAAAGCTTGATCAGATTCATATGAACTTGGAAGTTCCGGAGTTCTATTCTTGTGGAGTAAAGTTTTTGCAACACGGGAGAGGCGTTTTTTTATTTCCTGAGCACTCGGCAACTGAATCAGAATAGAACGGAACTGTGTTTTTGCATTCTCTATTAGTTTCTTTACAAGATGCTACTGCTGTTGATACAGATTATGCCCTACCAATGGAAGCTTATACAGGCCTGCTACTTTCTCCTTTATAAAAGTTCCGGTAGCTTTTTGAAATTTTAATCTATATTTTCTGGTCAAGTCGGCCAAAAATCGGGCCTTTATAGCACCTTTACGATTAATTTGAACATCAGATTATACCACATATATTTATTTATTCAATTCTATATTAATTTTTTACTCTTTGTAATAAAATGTAATATTAAAGCGTTCCTTATCTGTTTTATTGTATCGATTTTATTATTAAATTGTGTTTAGTTTTTGTTTGTATCTGTTTTATTCGTTTTATTGATTGATTGATTGATTTATTTACCTTTTCATTTATATTTTATTTATGTGTTTACCTTTTTACCCGAGCTCACGAAAACAATTTTTTGTAAAAGATAATGGACATGTCATTGACACTTATTTTGCCGGTTTCTAAACCGCTTTAGACTTCGGTTCGGTTTGGCACCTTCGACTGTTTGAAGTCCCGTAGCGAATGTGTACGTTGTCCAACTTACTGACGGAGCCCCAAGCCGGTGTGGCGGGAGATTATGTGTCTCCCCCCCCCCCCCCGAGATTATGTCTCCCATAAGGGTGCCCCTCACTAAATAGGGAGAAAACAGAGCGTCGGCCTAATAAATATTCTGTAGGCCCGCAAAATATTATATATTATACAGATTTGATAGCCCAATAAAAGGGGGAAGTGTAAACATTAATTTGCCTAATTCTTGACTTCCAACTTGTTTGGATGAGATAAGCCCTGAAAAATGGTCCTATTTGCCGACAGGTGCCTATGGACATTGTCAAAATTGATGCTCGGACGTTTGGAAAATTTCACCGCTGGGGTGTTTTTATTTGGAGGGAGCTAGAATCTCCGGGCGTTGGGACTCCCCATATTAAATTGAGCAGATGATAAAAGTTCAAGAATCAATGGATATTTTCCCTTTACTGTAAAAAGCTGTGAGACTTAAGTATTTGTTTTTGTATTTTTAATGTTTAGCATTTTGCACGGTATGCCATGGGAGTTTATTTAGTGGGGTGCACCCATAAGGCACACTGTGCAGTGCAAATTTAACTTCTTCTGATAGCGCCATCTTTTTAATCAACCTCCTTCAGCCCTTGTTAATTTCCTATTGGGGGACAGAATCACCGCGGGCGACAGCCCTATGACACCGAATAGGCCCCAATAACAACTCTGTGCCCACTGATGCTGAGGTCGTGATCAAGTGACGGGCACGTACATGTACGGTACGGAGATCAGAAAAACCGTTAGAAATAAAAGGGCTATTATACAGCTGTGCGCCCAATGAGGGCGTGATCAAGGCATACCACGCAGGCACGGAGTACAAAAAAAAAACAGCTGATCAATTTAGGCATTTGCAAACGATTCAGCCATATTTTTGTGACCATCGATTATTGAACAGTGAAACATAGACATACGATCCAGGGGACATGGGGAGAACTCCCCCAGAAAAAAATAAAATAAAATACAAAAAACAGTGGCCGAAACAAATTGGACAGAAAAAGCAAAAATTACTTTTCACCCGATGATAATAATGTTTAGAAATTAGTTCTTATGCTTTTATCTGTGGGGAAGTGTAAAGTTTTCTTGAATATAATTATAACCTCATTTCAGAGAGAAATATTTCACAGAATACAATGGTTGTAGTATTAACTTCATAATCAGTAAACTTTCAGACTAGAATTAGACAATGATGTTGTTGTTATCCTTACCAATACATTTAAGTTACGGTTTCCGTATCGCCTACAACGCGGGACAAAAAGGAAATGGATCGACGGATTTGTGGAAGAAAAATGCAGCAAACTAAATAAAGAAACCTAGAATGTCTGACATTACGAAATTTCCCTCTCCCACAGCAAAACTTACTGTAAAACAACATTTTACACCCCTGCCTCCCTACTCCCTGCCTCCCACCCCATTCACACATGAAAATACAGTTTGCAAAGGGCTCATTTAGATGATACTAAAATAATAAAAAAAACAAGCGATTACTAACCCCAAATACACGTTCTATTATCATTCTGTGAGATGTGTAGTCAGTTGCCGAGTGATAGTAAACAGTGCGTCATTCACGTTGTGCCTGGCTGTGTCCCCTAATCAATCTGGTACCCGCACTTCTGACACATCCGAATGCGAGTATTCGGCAACCATTGAAGAAAGATTTGCATAACAAAACTGTGCTTTGTGTTTTCATATACGAAGGAAGTCTTCGTTCACTCTTCATCATTCAAGACAAAATGGCGGACTTATCTGACTGGAAGAAGAGAAAGCTGTTGTCGGTGTTTAGTGTAACGGTTGTTTTATTGGTGGTTTTTGTGCCCAACTCTCGTGCCCTGTACATGGAAGGAACAATTGAATCGTTTGATGTGAGTGAAAGTTGAATTGCGGGGCATACGGGATTATACTGGACATAGGCTAGGCCTAATTATTATTTAATTTATAAAATTAATGACGTTGATTTAGCATGTTTAGCTGAGTTGATTTGAATGACAGGTGTGCGAATTTGGCATTCCTGAGCTGGAGGGCAGTGAGCTGAGGGAAAAACGTCCTTATCTGACTGTCCCTGTCAGTTTTTCACTGAGTAATTGTTACCAAACCAAGCATTAGGCCTACTTGCCAATTATCATTTGTTGAGCAAATAAGATACATCATACTATTGTAATCTATTCTAATCTATCATATAATTATAATAAAATAAATACAAAAATAAGTTGTTGCGATTTTCTTCTGGTTGTTTGCAAGCCAGTTTGGCTACAGCTACAGCTACAGGCTATACCTGGGACCAATTTCATAAAATCATAGCTGCTTAAATAACGGCCGATTTTGTGCTTACTCGAGTTTCCATTTCTCAGCGCGCTAACCGTTAGTTGCGATAATCAGAACCCTTCATCCTCTCGATGGTCGCAGACCTCAGCGTTGGTAATGAGACAACACATGTATCGAATGGATGCCAATCAACTCGCCCCCAGCAAAGTCGCCCCCTCTCAAAGTCACCCCTGACACAGTCGCCCCCCGACAAAGTCCTCACCCGACAAAGTCGCCCCTTACAAAGTTGCCCCATGTAAAAGGTTGAGCGATATAATGCTACACAAAGACTTTGAAAGTGAGGGTGCTATTAACGATTTTGAAACAACTTATTCAGGCAATTTGTAATGATTTTGAAACAACTTATTCAGGCAATTTGTAAGATACATTCTGTATGTTGCCGTATATAGTACAAAGTTTTCGACTCTAATTCACTGAGCGGTGTAGGGTAATAAATGTTGGTGCTATCCCATCCAGTGACGCTGATAGCCTATTTAATGACTTGTTGTAATTTGAAAAATGTATTTGTGACAATACAAATCCAAATATGGTAACTGTGCTGGACTATTTCCACTTGTGTTATTTAACGGGGAAGTGATGGGGAAATACAATGTAGTTCAATCGAAATAGATATATCATTCACCTTTTTTGTCCGTGTGGGTTGGTAGTAAACGGTAAACGAAGGGGGGGGGTTCGAGATAAAGGGAATTTGTTCAGATCCATTGGGTAGCGATTGCTAGCTTTCGGAAGTCATGTTCGCTTCCTCATCAGTTACATGTTGGTCGATTCAGAGAATTGGTCAAATGAGATGTTGGGTTGCAACAAGTGTACGGGAAATAAAACATAGCCGTGGGTATGTTTGTGATTTGGCGTAACAGGGCGTGTGTCCGTTGTTGGAAAGACTCTGCAAGGGTTGGAACGTCAGTCCGCTAACAAACAGTTTAAATCTAACAACGGGTGCCCTCACTTTGTGAAATGGCTTTAACTCACTCACAACCTTTTACACAAAGTGACTTTGTGGGGGACGACTGTGTCGGGGGCGACTCTGTCAGGGCGCAACTTTGTGAGGGGCGACTTTAAGAGGGGCGACTTTGTATGTGAGGGGGCATTTTTGCTAGGGGGCGGCTTTGTAGTAGGCAACTTTGATGGGGAGCGAGTTGACTGGTCTCCGTAATGAATCGCCGTAATAATGTGCAATTTTAAACATCTTTGTCAGACTAGTAACCAGATTTGCCAAATTATAACCACTTTCAAAAATCATGACACACATTCTGAGATCACGGATTTGATCTTTAACGTGTATTGAATCAATTTAGAACACAACACCATCAAGAAATTGTTTTGAAGAATAAAACAACAAAAACTTACCAGAGACTGACCGAAATGTCCATGAACCGTGGACGCCAGGTTATAGTTTTAAAGGCATCGTACACATTTGGTAATTGTCAAAGACCAGTGTTCTCATTTGGTGTATCCCAACAATATGCATAAAACAACAAGCCTGTGAAAATTTGGGCTCAATTGGTCATCGAAGTTGCAAGAAAATGATGAAAGAAAAAACACCCTTGTTGTACAAATTTGTGTGCTTTCAGATAGGAATAAAAGGCTTCTAGCTAGAAGTCTTTTATTATTTTAGTGAGAAATTACCTCTTTCTCAAAAACTACGTTACTTCAGAGGGAGTCGTTTCTCACAATGTTTTATGCTATCAACAGCTCTCTGTTGCTCGTTACCAAGGCAGTTTTTATGCTAATAAATATTTTGAGTGAATACCAAACGTGTACGATGCCTTTAAACCCCACACATAGCAATATCTCGACCAATCAGCGTAAGCCCAAACGGATGTTCTGCAAAATCAAAGGTTTTTATGAAGAACAATTTGCAGATTGAGCGCTCATTCTGGAAGCGGAACCCACAAACAAGCAGCGCAACCTGCAGATCGTGCAAATCCATTAAATACATTAAGTGCGCGCGCATACAGACGAGCGCCACGCCTACACAGTGGTTTGGTGTCCTGTATAACCCCCATACAGAAAAATCAGGCATGTTACGATTGTACAGATTGCATAATTTGTTCCTAAAAACATTGAATAACACAGTTACAATTACGATGAGGAAGGTATCGTACACGTTTGGTAATGACTCTGAAAATTAATGGCAATAAAAACTTACTTGGTTAGAAGTACAGCAGCTTTGGATAGATAATTAATTTTTAGAAACTTTTCACTTCGAAGTACTGCATTTATGGAAAATTTACTTTTTAACCCCCAAAATTGGAATCTGAGAGGCGTTACGGCCGTGTGTATTCAATGCAGATTATTTTTCCTGCATGGACATGTAATCGGTCCAGATTTTCGGCTTTATCTCAAAAACGCTACCACCTTTTGAAATGAAATTTTCTCAGGTTAGTTTTATGGTATATCAACAACTATTGGATTGAAACAAACAGTGGGTTCCAATTACCAATTAGCAATTTTAAGGAAGTTGGATGTTGATGTTGATTTGTGATGTTTTTTCCTGACAGAACTGGATGTTTTTGGCTCGCTTCTGTTTCCTCTCAGATATCGGGAGACTAAGATTTGAGGTGGAGTATCCGAAGGTGAGAAGAGAAACATTTCTTGGACAATTTCTAAAAGTTGTTTAACCCTAACGGCCCAATTTAGGACTGTGTTTGACAATTTTGACAAATGACGGTTTAAAACCTTAATTTTTAGTGAAACAAAACATAACAGACAAATTTGTTTCTCTTGTTCAAAACATTGGGCAAAAAAAAAACTAGTTGCGTTTGCTATTTGGCCCTTCATGTAACGTTCTGAGCAGTCAATCGCACTGGACTCAAGCACAGGTGTTTCTTATCAGCTCAGAGTGTGGAGTCCTGGTCTTGACGCTTGTCTCCTTAGCACGGCACTTAACCTTTGCCTTGTCCTTTGGATGGGACGTAGAGCCGTAGGTCCCTTGTGTTGTGTAATGCACTTCAAATAACCTGATACACTTAAGCCTACGTTCAGAGAAGGGGTTCGCCCAGGTTTTTTCTGTTATGGTTGGCTCATTGGCTGCAGATTGTGCCATAGCACCTTGTAAACAGTTACATGGTTCTTCTTTTTTCCAAGGGCCAACTACTGTATCATGCCTACATATTGGAGGAGACATTTTGTACATTGAGAAACAAACATACATCTGTACCATTTCCTACGTGTACCATGCCCTCCAACTGTAGGTTAGCCAGTGAGCGATGACCTGTCAGGGATCATTCTTCCTGCTCTGGACCTTCAATCTTTACTCTCGTAGCATTTGCATGGTTGCTTGGGTGAGGGTAGAGGCGAGATTGGTCTTAATTATATAGAGAAAGGGCATTCAGGTTGGCTTCTGAGTGGTTTCTTCCCTGCCTTTCAACTCTGTGGACTGTGGTTCGATTCCCGGACTGGAGCCTTGCATGTGGATTGGATTTTTAGTCCCTACCTGACTGCATGGGTTACATCACATGTACCTCTTTCGTGTTTTCTTCCCACGTCTAAAACTGAAATTTCTTTATTGTCTTCTAAAAAAACCAATAGACTGTGGAAGTCTCGTGCGTATTCGAACATTGGGACCCGTTAAAGCGCGTGAGTTTGTTTCCTTCAAGCGTTTAAAAGCATCGTACGTGGGACCAAAGTGGTCCCAAAAATGTTCTAATACGCGCGAGACTTGCACGGTCTATTGTGTGATGTTTATGTTAGGATGCTATGCAGACTTTATGGGGTGTGGATTTTAAGCTGATTGACACCATCAGCCCCTCAACTTTGACAATTTTGAGAAATCTGGAGAACCTCTCCCAGAGAAGAGTGCTCAGAACAAGGCTTGAGCTTAAGGAACTCATAATCTTGTGAGTCCTCTCTGGTGCACTTTCAAAGCTTGGTTCTCGAATCAATGCACTTTTCTTTTTAGGTGTTCGTGCAATACAAGCACGAACACCTCTTGTTTTTGTTCTGTTTTTTTTCTTGTTTTTTTTTCTTCATCTTCTTCTTCTTCCCCTCAACTCTTCTCCAGAGCACAACTCAAGATTGAAACTGAATTGAACATTGAAACTCATCAGGCAATTAAACCTCAATACGAAGACGGCACAGTTGTCATTACGTCATGATGACGTCATCAGGTGTCGAATTACAAGGTTTTGAAAGTTAAAAAATGACCTTTTGCTTTTTGCTGTATCTTAACGAATATGAAAGCTATCATGTTCATACTTGGGCATGTGATAGATCAAGACTGGGGCAACATTTGAAAAGTTAACGCCAAAATCGTATGACCTTAACTTCCGAGTCGTTAGCCTGGGTCGAAGTTCGCCTCTGTTTTGTTTTCCTTCCAAAAACTACTTTCGAACATAACTCAAGATTGAAACTGAATTGAACCTTGAAACTCACCAGACATTTGAACCTCAATGCGAAGACGGCACAGTTGTCATTACGTCATGATGACGTCATCAGGTGTCGAATTACAAGGTTCTTAAAGTTGACAAAATGACCTTTTACTTTTTGCTGTATCTTTACGTATATGAAAGCTATGATGTTCATACTTGGGCAGGTGATAGATCAAGACTGGGGCAACATTTGAAAAGTTAACGCTAAAATCGTATGACCTTAACTTCCGGGTCGTTACCCTGGGTCGAAGTTCGCCTTTGTTTTGTTTTCTTGAAAAACATCATTTTCGGGCTTATCTACAGCATAACTCAAGATTGAAATTGAATTTTACATTGAAACTCATCAGATATTTGAACCTAAATATCAAGACGACACAAACTTGATGATGTCATGATGACGTCATCAGGTATTGAATAACATCAATTCAAAGTTTAATATTTGAAAAAAAATCATAACTCATGAACGACATGTTGGATTTTTACAATCATCGAAAAGTTCGTTAAAGGTCCAACAGACGCTACACAGAAAGTGACCCCATTTGACCTGGACTTCCGGTTCAACCCGGAAATTTAAAATTTCATAAAATTCGTATCTCAAAAACTATGCATCATTTCAGCTTAATTGTTGCATCAGGTTGTAGAACGTTGAGCCTGCTCAAACTTTTGCACAGAAATAACAACATTTTGACATTTACATCTTGTCTTATAACCAGCGGCATTAAAGCGCACGTTTGTGTTGACCCACTTTGATAACGCGAGATAGTCTAATAGCACGTGTACAGATACATACATGTACATTGAACGTGTAGTTCAGTTTACATCAACTACATGTGGGAATACATTTAGCATCGCTGCATGTTACCTTGTATATCGCGCACCCCGGCATAAAGATAATCCATGTAATACTTGACAAATTCGTAACTCCTGAACCACACATTGGATTTTTACAATCTATACATCATCTGAAAGGTCTTTATAAAACCTAACATACGCAACACTTATTGTGACCCCGTTTGACCCTGACTTCCGGTTCAAAGCGGAAATTGAAATTTAATGTTTCAAAATTCATAATTCCTGAACCACACAATGGATTTTTACAATCTATACATCATTGGACAAGTATGTAACAACTTAACAAACGATATACAGAATGTGACCCCAATTGACCTTTACTTCCTGTTCAAACCGGAAGATGAAATTTAATATTTGAAAAATCAGAACTCCTGAACCACACATTGGATTTTTATCATCTATACATCATCAGAAAGGGCTCCAAAGATTTAAGAAACGCTACACACTGTGACCTCATTTGACCTTGACTTCCGGTTCAAACCGGAAAGTGAAAGTTAATGTTTCAACAAATTGTTGGAGGTTTACAATCCATACACCATCTAAAACGTCTTCAAAAACTAAACGCGCTACACAAAATGTGACCCCAATTTGACCTTGACTTCCGGTCAAAACCGGAAGTTGATGTTCATTTTTTTGAAAAATTCATAACTCCTGAACCAGGAATTGGGTTGATAAGGTATAATGACTTATTCATTTAAGCACTCACCACGAACACCGTGTTTTTGTAGTAAACAAAAACTCAATGTCTAGTCTTTTTCTCCCTTTTTTCTTGTTTGTTTTTGATTACTAAGAAACACCAAGAATCTCAAATCAAGCTCAATTAAAATTGACATTATTTTTTGCGCTTTTAAAGGCATGTTAGGGGGCCTACTATTCAAAAAGTGTGATCTGGAGTAAAATTTTGCAGGCATAACTCATGAAGACAGAGGCAACTGCCTTAATGCTCAAACTGGTTATTGCCTTGGTGCCCCGTGAAATTTCCCAGTAGGGCTACAAATTTTCACTACCCCCCCCAAATTATCACTTCCCCTTACCAAGGAAAAATCTACCCTGCCATTACAAGAATTACACACCTATTTCCTACATATGCAGAGCTGCTTGTAATGTAATCAGACAATAATGTCACATCCCAAATGGTGATCCCTCTGCTGCTGCTTCCAAGGTTACAGGTTGAATGGCTTCTGACTGGCTCCCCGTGCAAAGATTAGGTATTGACAAATAGGGAGACTGCAAACATAGTGCTAGATACATGTAGCTTAGTTAGTAGAGCGGTGGCATGTTAATCTGGAGGCCGCAGGTCACAGGTTCAAGTCCCATTCCATTAAGTTAAACCCCAAAATTATAAAAAGTTCAGACAATAATAATACTTTTAAAACAAATTGGCTACTGAGCACACTTGGCCGGAAACCAGTCACTAAAAGCATCTAAAAGTGTGTTGTGAAAATCTTGCTAGTTTTTTCCTTCAGTAGGCCTACATGTTCATGGTAGCAGCCACATAAATTGGGCCTGGTGTGTACAATTGTACTCATAATATTAGATCCATTTATTAGCATGATACATTGTAAACATGCCAGTAGCTGAATTTTCATTACTGAACATGTAGTTGATGTTTCGGTTATGAGCTCTACTCAATCAGCACTTCACCACTGGAATTTCATACCGCTTCTCTTGCTTACAAAGTACACTCATATTCCTGAACATAGTGTGCATGCAAGAATTAAATCTGAGACAACAGGTCTTGTTGATTAGAAATCAATAGTCAGTACAAAGTGCTTTCAAATTTCCAGCGTGCTGTACATATGTACAATACAGACATGCACTAATTACTGTATAATGTACTGTATGGTGTACACTGTGGTGTGTCTGAACAGAACAGAATACAGAGTGGTTACAGAGCACGAATGCTGTACACACATGTACCTGTTTTGTTTGCTTCAAACTAAGGATTTTCATTAATTAGTGACACTAATTATGGGAACCCAGAGCACTTGTGTAACTGGCTGGCATTGTTGAACACTGTATATTTTCCAATTGGCAGTTCAGGCCTCCAAATAGTTAATTGCAAAGCACGCACGTGTGTACTATGCATTTTAAAAATAGAAATGGCCTCAACCATACCAGGGGAAAAATTAAACTGGACTTCTTACAAATTTGTTGACAAAACTGCGAATGAGATTCAAAATGTGTGTGATATCTGTTTTGCGATGAGTCTGTTATAAATGCAGGTTGGATTGTTTTTTTGATGTACAGGTATGATTCATGTATAGCACCCTTCTTAAAATTATTTGTTTTTCCTTGTTTGGTTTTTTTGCTTCGAGTTCAGCTTGACCCTTGATGTACATGTACACGTGTATAAATCATAAATGTGTATCATAATCCAAACAAATTGCCCCCCCCCCTTAAAAAAAAGGTTACCCAAAAAACAAATAAAATATTTATAACCCGCCGACCCTATTTTGAAATGCCTTAGACTCAAGAGCAGCTCTTTAATTATAGTTGATTGTGTGTAAAAAAAAAAAGGTTACATGTACACCTGTACATGTACGTGCTTAGTTGTGCAATTTACTGGTACTTGTACCGTAATGTTACCATGGTGACGTTAAACAGTTGCACTACATGTATCGTCAATCATAGACAAGTGGTTCAATCATGTCAATTTACAATGTACATGTACAAATAGGTTCGTGATGTGTTATGAAAATTAGTATGCAGTAACTTTTAGGCAACATTGATTTCAGCAATGAAGTTAGAGTAATATTGGGTCAAGGAAATGTAAATTGTGTAATCTAAAATTTCTACCCATCATAATGTGCTTACGAAACCTAAAAATCAATTTTGAACAAACCTGTTGTACTGAGTGTACATGTACCTAGTTTTTAAATCTCTTTCATAATTCTGTTTTTATGTCAGTAATTCCCCTATAATTTTATAAAATAGTTTGTTATCTAGACAAATTACAGGATTGGTACAAGGGTTCTCCCCACGGATGCTTTTTCAAAGCTGTGGGGCATTCTGGACCCAAATTTGTGAAGTTTGGCCGAAGCAGGTCTTCGGAATATTTTATTTACTTGGTGTTTATCTTGGTTTTACAAGCCCAATCTGGAGCATTCTACAGTGTATATGGTTGTCTCCAAATGATATTTTTTTGTGAAAAAATAAAATCAAATTTGTTTAGTGCGTATCGGCCGAAAGGTTTGCGTATCATCACGTAAATTGCAGACGTGTATCAGCCTAATACTCTAACGTAAATACTATTTGTAGGCCCTACATGCTATCAAAAATTTACAAAGTTTAATCTGAAAGCATCTAGGCCTAAATACACAGATTATACACAGTTCATACCCCAGAGATGAAAAATCATCCATGCAGAAGAACGTCTGTATGAACGATTTACACCCATCTGGAATAGCCTTCGAAGACCCAACGTACATTATGCATCAGACTACAATGTACATTCTATACGTAGTCACCATTGCTTTATTAAAAATAAATGTTGATCACCAAACAAAACACATCAACCTGCTGTAGATATTGAGTCTGCGCAAAATCCCTATCAAAAACATTAAAGGGGATGTGTCGTCATGATCAAAGCAGTCACAGCCCCTCTAACTGTTTCAAACTGATTCTCCTTTATTACTAAAAACATGACCACTGCATCTGATAAAATGTTCACCAAGGTGGGCTGTAGTACTTGTACATGTACGCTAACAGTATAGAAAACTACAGCATGGGAATGACCCCCCCCCCAACCAATACAAACCCCCCAAAAACAAAATTATCATGTACAGTGTACAGTACAAAAAAAACAAGTGGTACTTTTCCTTTCATCCATTTTTTAATACAATGTTCAATGAATTTCTAAATGAATTTTGAATGACATGTAATCATCCTAATACATGTAAATGAATCATTGATAATAACGTTCAATGAATTTTTATATTTAATTAATTTGAATCATTATCATTTCCTATAATTTGATGGGTTTTTTGTTGTTTTATTTTTTGGGGGGAGGGGGGTGTTAAACATTAAACCTTCATTCTGATTTCCTTTTAATCAGCAAGGAAAAAACAAAAACAGAACAAGGCTATAATTCTTGCAGAATTATTATTTACTTAAAAAAAAAAAAAAAGTGTACATGTACATTTTATTTATTTGTTTATTTATCTATTATAATTTTAATTATACTTTATCTATTAATTTATTTATTGTTTCGGGGGGGGGGGTTGCCAGTGAGGAGGTACATGTAATAATCTTAAAAGTACTGAGTATTGTTTTCTCCGGTTAATGATGGCAAGAATTTTACAAAATTATTTCATCTTAATCCGCTGATTAGAAATCAATAAAAGTATGTCGAAAAATTTGCATCTCCAAAGATCGCTTTCAGGTGACTTTTGGAGATTCAGATTTCCATGGTGTCTATTTATGAATCCTGACGCCAGAGATGCGGTTGGTACCCCGCTGTCACCTCGCTAAACCTGAATGGATTCAACGTTCTTTATGAAAATACCGTCGCGACAGCTTTTTGCTGATTTTTTTTTTCAACAAATAGACACTGTACTGTATTCAGCTGAAACTTTTACAGGTGACTTTTATTTTATTTATTAATAAAGGGAACTGGAAGAGAAAATGAATGGGTCCTACATGTACACAACACTTCTGCGAAAATGCTTAATGTGTACACTGAGTCAACATGACAAATACTGAACTGTATGGCAATAAACCAAAACTATCCACTAAAATACAACAGCGTCGTCTGAGACTAGCAGCATCAAAGAACCTGTCTCTCAGCTTATCACCTGGTCACCAAAACATGGAAGGAGAAATAGGGGAAGACAAAAGCTCAGCTATACAGATGTAGTTGCCAGGGACAATGGGGTGCTTCCAACTGATCTCCCCAACTTAATGAGGGATGGACAAGAATGGGCAAATCTCAACATGATTCCGACCTCGGTCGACTAGAGAGAGAGAGAAAGAGATAAATAAACATTATGTTGAAAAAAATATTGATATGTTCCTACCTACATGTATGTTTGATGCACTAGACGCTCTGTCTTGACCAACAATTATAAATATATTTTTGTCTTTGTTTCTTTGCAGTCATTTGCTACACAGAATCTAATCCTGTATTACGATGAGCCGGACCAGTGGCCTGCTGTTTATCCTACAGATTCAGTAGAGTTAAAGGTAATTCACATTTTGTTTATCCTTAGGGGCCAGTCACAAAAAATGTTTTAAAATTTTGATCTTTTTTCAAATTTGTGTTGACCCACCAACCCACACCAAATTTTGTATACTTGACAACATGATTGACAGACTATTTAACCCTAAACCATTGTTTAAATAAAACACCAAAGAACAAAGTAAAGCGTCAAATGCAAACTTGATATTTTAGATCAATGCTCTCCCAGCTCTGAAAGAGTTTTCAGTTACCTTATTTACTGGCTTCCAACATGCAGCTGTGTAGTCATGGTCATGATGGTACATGTAGTTGAAATAGAAGAGGGAATTTTTGCCATCTCCCCCCATCATGCACGGAGGTCGTTTGTCGAAACAAGGTTGACCGATAACAATGGACAACATAGACAATACAGACACGACAGACAATCTGGTAGGGGCCACTGGGCATTTTTCCCCCTTAAAATTTTCGTTTTTCCTAGTATTTAAATTGTTTTGATTTTTAGTTAAATTTATTTTGACCCACCCACTCACAAAAAAGATAGACATTTTTAAACATTGATTTTCTGCCCCTTATACAGTGTGCAAATATGTGTATTTTATTTCAAGTAATAAACCACATGGGAAACTGACTCGGGGGTAAAATGAAGAAAATTTGCACAAAAATATAATCTTTATACATATAACGCAGTACGTAATACGGATACACATGGAATGATGTGTGTTGCTTGGCTTGTACATTGCGTTGCTTGGCATGTACTTTTATTTGTACATTTTGCGCACTATGCTATTTATTCACCGCAGCAACCTCTACACTCACAGGTATCCATTTACTCCTGGGTGATGAGGCTAAGCAATGATAGTTTTGAAGTGGCTTGCTCAAGGACACAAGGGCGATGAACCCACATTGTGATGCCTCTGCCCCCAGAACCTGAGTTGGATGCATTAAACCACTTAGACTGGTCCCCTGTCTTTATCCGCAGGGATAAAGACATGCACTTAGTCTTACAGGCCCAGTGATTTCATTGGATACAATGATTTCATTGGATTAACAGGCAGTGACGTAAGATTTTCATATCTGTGTTTTGATTGGTCAAAAGTGATGTAGTTTGTCAGCTTGCACTTTCGATCGTCTGCAAACAGCGTGTGCATAATGTTTGTACACATGCATGTAATGTTATTTTATTCAATATGTAATATGTGGATGTATACATGTATGTGTACGTGTGAATTGACTGCGAATCTCTGTGTGAAATGGATGCGAGGTCAAAGTTCCATCTGGCAGGATCCAGCCAGGCGCTCAAGGCAGGTATCTGGCGTTACTCATGAGCCTCGAAGTGTGAAGTCAGATGTTCAGGCTATAAACCACTCGGCAGCGTTCAACAGTGTTCTGCTGGCCAGATGCCAGTTAAAACACCCGAGGACCAGTCAAACTTACTCAAAGTGGTCCGGCTGGCTACATTGTAGTTTATTGTTGAAA
Organism: Plazaster borealis; assembly: GCA_021014325.1. NCBI lineage: Eukaryota > Metazoa > Echinodermata > Asteroidea > Forcipulatida > Labidiasteridae > Plazaster > Plazaster borealis. Next base: position 5,498,479 of record CM037470.1, read on the forward strand.
AGCATTTTGTTTTCATTTGAAATGTGGACTAAAAGGTGAAAAAGCTGACAGACTAGTGAAATGACAAGCTAACTGGTCTTGCTGGCCAGTCACTGAAAAAGTTGATTGCAAACCCAGCTTGGCCACAACACACAAGAATGAAATTGACTAAATCAAATCAAGCCCCATTGAAGAAATTAATGCATGACATTGGTAGAGAAATTGCTCTATTTTTCTATTGAACTCAGAGATGAAAAAACTTGCATTAAGTTTGAACCTAATTTGATATTAAACCTTTGCGTTTCCTCTTAGACTTGTAAGCAGAAAGAGTCCGTTCTGAAGGCAGAGAATCACCAAGTCATCAATTTGACCACAGAGTACGTCTGGGCAGGCTGCATCCTGACCAAGCTGAATGATGAAGATGAGATCTCAAACCTGTTCGGCGACACGGAGAAGTTTGACTGCAGAGCCGGACGTAGCTTTCGATCAGTTAGGGAGAGATGGTGGTATGTGGCGTTGGATAACTGCAATACCACAAGGGTAAGGTTAATTGACAGAGTTTTTTATCTGGGTAGCTGAGCCTTGATGTACTAAAGCTTAAAGGGACACGTTGCTTTGGATTGGGGGCTTTTACAATGTTTGTGATGAAACTAATATGGTTGGAAAGATTGTTTAAAAGTTGAAAGCAGGTAAAGTGAATATGAAGTGAATAAATAAATAAAGCAAAATTTAATCAATAAGATACATTTCGCTTGAATGTCCTGCAGGGTTTGTATCTGGCCTCCCAAAAGTAACTGATTGTGGTACATGTTCTTGGTAAACAAAAGTGAGGAATGTGAAATGAATAAATAGGGGTCCTAAAGCAAAATTAAATAATATGAGATACATTTTGCTTGAATGTCCTACAGGGTTTGTATCTGAAATACAAATTAACCTTTACAAATGGAGAGGGTTTCTGGGACAAACACTTCTCGGCAGATCAGTTTGGTAAGTTTTACTTTTGATATTTAACAGTTACTTAGATCTTTTCTTAATGGACCTTAATATGCATTGATGTCATCAGGCCACCGTCTTTGAGGTAAAACGATGATGAACCAAAGGAAACGCACATCTCTTGTACTGGTACGCGAGGCGCAAAGAAAATGGTCAATGAGTTATCTTCTTTTGACCTAGCTGAGGGCGCCCTACTGAAACGACTTCATGGTGCATTAAGGTCTATTTAACATAAAGTGATTTTGGTTACCAGCCAAATCACATTTACCATCTGTGACTGGAATCCTGCTTATTTTTACTTATTAGCAGAAAATTGTTAATAAGCAATATTTTGTGCTTCTAAAGCAGCTCTATACAATTGGGCCCAGATGTCTTAATGCATGTAGAGCTCTACAATTGACAATCCCTGTCACTTTTCGTTGGGCTCTAATAAGTCAATGTTGGCTCTCATTACAATGTACATGTATCTGTACCTGTCTGTGCTCCAGTTGGGGTTTACAACAGTGGGACGAGGAAGGGAAGTTTATTGTCACATGGCCAGAGCATTTTGTCCGGGATTGTAAACCACTGAGCGAGCAAAAACATCCTAGAACATTCTACCCTTTATACGGTTGGATTTTGTCACTTAAAGGGATTGTATACGTTTGGTAATTGGAACCCACTGTTTGTTTTAATCATACAGTTGTATACATACCATAAAACTAACCAGTGAAAATTTCATTTCAAAAGGTGGTACAATTTTTGAGATATTGCCAAAAATCTGGACTGATTATGTCCACGCAGGAAGAATAGTCTGCAATTGGAATACACAACCTGAGAAACGTTACTGTCAGTACCGCTTTTTAGATTCAAACTTTGGGGGAATAAAAAGTGATATCTTTTTCTATAACCGCAGTACCTCGAAGTGACAAGTTTCTCAAAATGCATTATACTAGTTTTTATTGCCATTAATTGTCAGATTCATTACCGAGCGTAAACAGACCCTTTAAAATTTATTTATTATTAATTTTTTGTTCTTGTTACAGGAATACTCGAAACTGATATCATATTCCTGATTTTGTTTGGCTTACTTTTCATGGGATCTATTTATGTTGCAAGTGAGTATTCCATATTCGAGATCTTACTAAAGGAGCTTCTCAAAAGTCAGAACGGTAGGAACAGTCTAATTGGATTGGATAAGTATTCCAGTGCTTGCTCATGGTCCGTTCCGTTGGACCACCGGAACGTTCCATTGGAACATTCAAAATACAAATGCGCGTATTCACTCATTTAGGTTTGCTCCCGTAGTTCAGCACACACAATGTGTGGAGTCTAGTGTAGGCCTGGGTCGACATTCACTTCCCGACTAGTCGCGCTTCAATTAGTCGTGACTTCAACACCAGTCACAACTTTTTTCAAAACCAAATATTGTGGATCACCGCAGGCGCATGATGGTAAAATTCAGGTTAGTAATAGTAATAACAAGTCCTTAATAGCGCATTTCACAATAAAACCTCAGTGCGCTTTACATTAGTGCCAGGGCCTGGTCATTGGACCAATAACATTCCTTTAATCTTTCTCAGCTCCCTGGGGAGTATACAGCCCCGAGCTGCCGTGGCGCTCTGAAGGCTTTTCAAACACAATATCAACCTCAACCCTCGCAGGTACCCATTTATACCCCTGGGTAAAGAGAAGCAATTATAGTAAAGTAACTTGCTCAAGGATACAAGTGTCACGACCGGGACTTGAGCCCACACCTCGATGTCTTGACCATCGGAACTTGAATTCGATGCTCTAAACCACTCGGCCACATGACACTCGAAAATGAAGGATGCATTGCGATGGAACGCAGCAATATATCATAGCAGACAATGACAAATAGGCCTAGGCGACTAATGAAATTCACTACCCGACTAGTCGCGCTTCAATTAGTCGCGACTTCGACACTAGTCACAACTATTTTTTCAATTAACTGGGTAGTTGAAAAGTGGTAGTCGCGACTGGACATAGCAATCAGTAGTCGCGACTTCGACACTAGACGTACTTAGTCGCCCAGGAGCTGTCTGGCAGTTCAAAGGATTTGCGGGCTTGTCCCCTCTGGAACATTCTTCTGCGCCGAGAACGTGCCCGACTTTTGAGACGCTCCCTTAAGACAATTTTGGTTCTATTTATCTTGTAACTCACCCTGTATCCTTGTATTGTATCATGTGCAGAATTTGGCGCAGACTGTTAACTGTAGTTATGTAATGATGATGTGAAGGACTTCACACAAGAAGGAAGTGTTTTATTAAATGCATAATGAGGTCACAGGCTTAGTCAGGATCCCTCCAAACAAGGTCAAACTGAATTATAAGCATTGCTACATGTACTAGTCATCAAGGTTTTAGCCAGGATTTGGTAAAAGGGTATCCAAATTTGCTGGAAATTTAAAAACTGGGTGTCCAAATTATTCACTTACAATACATTTACAGGTAAATGACAGATAAAACAGGGTGTCCAAATTTAAAACAGGGTGTCCAAAAGACACCCAGACACCCCTCTGGCTAACACTATACTGGTCCTTATAAATGAACTCCTCTTGAATTAAAGTTAGGGTCACACTTTGGTAAGTACTCCAAAAATTACTTGGTGGTGAGAAGCACTTCAGCTGTTGATACTGTTAGTATAAACTATTTTGAGAAAGGTTTCCCTTCGAAGTAAAATTTAAGTCTGAGAAAGGCTTCAGGCATTAAGCCTTTCTCAGTCATCAGGAAAAAAACAACCAATTCTATGCAACAAGGGTGGTTTTTCTTTAAATTTTCTTGCAACTTCGATGACCAGTTGAGCTAAAATTGTCACAGGTTTGTTATTTTATCCATATGTTGGGATACACCAAGTGAGGAAACTGGTCTTTGACAATTACCAAAAGTATACCCTGCCTTTAAATATTGATTAAGTAATTGTGTTTTGCTCCTCTAGATGTGCTACACAATCGTCAGTTACTTCACACCACCTACAAGATGTACATCGTTGTCACCTTCTGCTATGGTAAGATCTTTCTTTACCAGCAGGGTCCAATTTCATAGAGTTGCTAAGCACAACAATTTGCTTAGCATGAAATTTCTTTCTTGAACAGGATTACCAACCAAATTTCCGCGTGATTTTCAGGATAAGCAAACAAAAGCTGAATACCAGTAACAAGCAATATGCAACACATGGAAATTTGGTTGGTAATCCTGTTTTTATCAAGGAAGAAATTTCATGCTAAGCAAATTGTTGTGCTTAGCAGCCCAGATCATATAAACATGTAGTGTCATAAATGTATCTTTCTGATGTATGAATGGTAGCGATAACAACCAGTTTATTTGTCAAATGAAGTTACATTCACACACTCAAAAATAACTTTAAAAACCCCACTTATTAACAAGTAGGTTGCACAGTTCTTATGTAGTCCACAGGACAAGTGGTGCTTGCTAGCCCATACCAGTGTTCACTAGACGATGTATGCCGGGCTAGTGTTAAGGGCAAGCCCTGACCAGTTCAAACATATTTATTACTTCGGGAGGAAACAATGATGCATACAATTCCTACACAACACGCAGCAGCAGTCTTATAAACTGGCGTTTGAGTTTCTGTGCGTGTTTGCCAGTTGTTGTGTCAACACGCCACGTGTGGTGAGGCCACTGCGGCGGGTTGCTTACACAGGCAGCTGTTTCACAAAGTCCCTGTGGTCATGTGTTTTGTGGCCCTGGTCAAAAGGCACTGCAAACAATAAATGGATTTAAAAAAGTTGCTTTTTGACTTCACATAGTTCCACACTAGGTTACAGGGAAAGGATATTTAATCATGAAGCAAACTGGTATAAATTTTCTTTGCTGGTCCTTTACACTTTCTTCTTACTTATCATTCTTTCTGAGATGTATTTTTTTCTTCTTCATTTCTTGTTCTCGTACCATGTAGAGAAAAAAACCTTGTTTATCGTAATCATAATAACAGTAATATTTCCATACTGTTGTTTTTTCAGTGGTTGCTATGATGTTCTTTATTATCTTCTACGTGGACTATGCAAACAATGGAACACCCCTTACAAATGTTAAAATGACCGCTCTGGCCTTCCAGGCATTGGGAGATGGTGTGTTTCTACTCATGTTGATACTCATGGGAAAGGGTTATACCATTACAAGGTAGGTAATAACTGCTCAGAAGCTAAATTAATGATTTTACAGACTCTGGGAAACCCAGAGTCTGTAAATTTACCCAGAGCTGTGTATTGAGAGAGTTGCGACAGTTTGCTATGAGAAGCCTTGTTCGATAAAAAAAACCCGCAATTGCGCACACAGGGTGCCAGACGATTCTGCTCATTGGGTTGTACTACATTTGTGCTGCTACAAATGGCATCCAGCAGCCACGTGACCAAAGAAAACTGGTCCATGTTGGAACCTTCTCAATACACGGCTCTGAATTTACCATCAGAAGAACTTGATGCAAAATGTTTAGGGCACCCCCTTCTTGTTTAAAGGTAGGGTCACATTTTGTAATAACCCCGAAAAGAAATTGTGTAATTTTTATCCAAAAGCCTACTTGTTATAAAGATGGAAATTTTAGGAAGCGTCCTGCAAAATTATTTCATCTGGAAATACCCATTGATTAGAAATCAATAGAAATACATGTATGTTGAAAAATTTGAATCGCCAAAGATCGCCTGTAGGCAATTTTTGGAAATTTCCGTGGTGTCCGTTTGAATGCAGCCTGCAGTATGGCCAGATATGCGGTTGGTGCTCGTGTCACCTCGCTAAACATGGGTGTATTTTGACTTTCTGGATTAAAATACCAGGACAGTTTTTGCTGATTTCTCAACAAGTAGGCACTGTATTTAACTGAAACTTTCACAGATGACTGTTACATGTATTGTATCTTTCTTGATAACTTTGTTTATAAATCAGCATTACGCAGGTATGATTTCTTCCTACTTCAATCTGATTTCCGAATTTGTTTTGCCTTCAGAAGAATTTTAAAAATTGTTATTTAAACAGCCTGAAAAGTCTATCAAAGCCTTTACCAAGTTTACCTGTAGGACAGCCCTTATACTCGGTAAAAAGTTCCTACTTTTTCCCATGGGCCAAATATCATTCCTGATTATGTTGACAAAAACCAAACAATGACCCTACCTTTAAACCAAGTTACCCCGTAACTTTATGTAACAAATTTGTAAATTTTTCTACAGGTGTTTTCTTAATCATTCCACTGCAGTATTTGTTGGTTTTCCAATACATAAAACGATAGTTCTTATTATCTTTTAATTAAAGGAACATTACAGAATTGTTTTTTGCAGACCAAACAGTGGTAAGCACTTTATATAATCCACCATATACATAAACTGACAAACCTGTAGAAGTTTGAGATCGATCGGCCATCTGGGTCACGACAAAATAGTGAAAAACCGATTACACATTTGCATGTGTTATACAATGTATACGAATAAAACGCTCATGAGCGATAAACTCCAATCGGAAATTAGTTTGATTTATTTCTCATCAAATATGGCATTTCAGACAGAAATATTTCTAGGGTTGTTTTCTACTATCATCATCATTAGACTGTGTAAGTTTTATGTAAATCTGTGATCTTAAAGAACATTTTAATTACCAGTTCTGTAACGTTCCTTTAAGTGAGCAATTGGACTTCGATTGCTTACCTAACTTTTTCTGTGCTAAGGTCGTACATGTACGATCTATTTTATCTATTCCGAAAGCGCCATTATCGTACATGTATTGTACGATCTTTTTTATGTACTCAAAAAGTGTCATCAATCATACATATGACCCATAAAATACATGTTATCATGGGAGGGCATTAGGCTATCACTCAAGAAATACTATGGACTTTGGGATGTACCAAGGCAACACAAATCAGCAAGATATATTTTGTTTGGTGGGAAAGACTTATTAATTTTTGTTGTATACAGAATATCGAAAAACCTAAAAAAGCTGGACATTTTAGGTTCAAAACACCTACAAAAAGCGGGCACTGAAAGAGTTCAAATAAAAATCCAGGCCTGTTCTTTGTAAGGTTTTTTTCCCGAGTTCAGGATTTTTGAGCAGACATTTTTTACTACAAATTTTCATGATCTTTTTTATTTATTTATTCATACATGGTTTGTTGTCACCTGTAGAGGGCGCATTAGTCATTCGGGCAGCGTCAAGATTGCAGTTCTCATGTGTGTCTATACAATGCTGTATGCAGCACTCTTCATTTACCAACTAGTGGTGGGTACCATGTGTTTTTCGTTGTTGCAATGTTTTGTCTGTACATATGTATCAAAGAATCACAAACAAAGTCTCCTATAGACCCCTTGCATATGACGCCACACTTCCAAAAAGGAGGCAGATCATTGGACGATAGCTGTTCTTCGTGCGTAAAAACGTTCGCGTGACCTCAGCGTACTGTAGCGTTTCGCATTATGCAAGGGCAGCCTATTGATTTATATAGACCCCTTACACAACGCGGAACGCACCTCCGAACAATGCGCGTCATTTTGTGAGTCAACTCTCTTTTGTGCATGTTTGTATACGATTTTGACACCCAAAATGACACCCAGGATATAGGCGCTTGTGAGTACGCTGCGCCTTGTGCAAGGGGTCTATTTACCGAAGAAGCCATTTGTGAATTTGATTTGTATAAGGTCTGGTGCAATGACTTGCTCAGTCACAAGTTCCCGCTTTAATTTGAATTTCTCAGATTCTGGAGACAGTTGCCATGATGTCACATGATTCGGGGCAAGCTTTTAGGTAGTTATGTAAGAAACGGCGAACGCCCCTACACAATTCTGAATGAATGTGTATGGCACAATGGTACCGGGGTTCGCTCATCTATACAAAAGCTTGCCCAGAACCATTTGACATAGCAGCAATTTCTATAGTCTGAGGAATTCAAATTTAAGCGGTAAATTGTTACTAAGCAAGTCATTATACCAGACATTCAAATCAAACACGCAAATGGCTTAATATTGACCTGACATCGTCACCACGTTAGTCTTGGTTATGCCATTTTGAGAGTCAATTTCACCATGCGTTACTGTACAGTGCACATTTTTCCGGTGACGTTTGACACACACCATACCTTTACATGCAATTTGACTCCTAAAATAGCAGACCATGGGCAGACAGTAGCGGCATCTGACGTCAGTGTAAGGGATCAATAGACCATGTCCAGGGCCCAATTTCATAGAGTTGCTTAAGCACAACAAGTAGCTGAGCACAACAAAATTATGATTACCAGACTAAGGTTACCAGCCAAACTACCATATCACGTGTACAATTTGTGACTGGTATCCTGCTCATTTCTGCTTAGCAGAAAATTGTTAAGCAATATTTTTTGCTTAAGCAGCTCTATGAAATTGGGACCAGAGCTGCCAACTCTCCCTGATTCTGCAGAAAGTTCCCTGAAATAAAGCAATCTTTCCATGTTCTGATGAACAAATTATACAGATCTCCCTATTATGGAAACTTGTTCCCTATTATGTTGAATGTAATTTTAAATAATCTCCCTGATTGTTGTACAAAATCTCCTTGATTGCAAGATGCAACTGTTTGAAGCTTTATGTTTTTGTTTACCCAAAATGGTTTCTATAACGCAAGTTGTCGCAACTCTCCTACTTATCTTCAGAACCTTATTTCTACTAAAGCCCACACAGTTCTCGCAATCTACGTTCTTCTTCTACTTCCAATTTGTGCTTGTCCCCTGCACCCCGTACTTAAACGCGGTACGGCCAACGAGCATTCACAGTCAGTGAAACGACATTATGGAACAAACTATCTCTTCTCATCCGTCGGGCATTTTCTCTTGAATACTTCAAAGCCATGTTAAAAACTCATTTGCTTTTATGCTAAGTTGCTATAATTTTTGTTTATTCGTTGATGGTCTTGTACAGCGCTTTGAAACTTAACTGTAAAAGGCGCTTTATAAATATTACCAGGGCTTGCCCTTAACACTAGCCCTTAACACTAGCCCGGCGTACATCGTCTAGTGAAAACTGGTATGGGCTAGTTAGTAAGCACCACTTGTCAACTTGCCCTGTGGGCTACATCAGAACTGTGCAACCTACTTGTTAATAACTTCTTCTTTTTTAAGTGTTAAGTTATTTTTGAGTGTGTGAATGTAACTTCATTTGACAAATAAACTGGTTGTTATCGCTACCATTCATATCAGAAAGATACATTTATGACACTACATGTTTATAAAATCTGGGCTACTAAAACTTCCTGGGGGCAAGAAAAAAGCACAGTTTACTAGCCCAGTGGGCTACTTTACAAAAAGGTTAAGCGCAAGGCCTGATTATTATTATTATTATTATTATTATTATTATTATTATTATATACAGCTCTGTGTAACAATTTTAAATACTGCCCTCAGGTGTTTGATCCGGGTGAGGTTCTCTACCTATACGAGAGCCCAGCAGGGTTTGGTCTGATTGCCATCCGTGGTATTTGTTGGATATGGTTCATCTATGCCATCTTCTTCACATTGAAACACTACCCAGAGAAAGGATTATTCTACGTTCCTTTCTTTTTCTTCTACACACTATGGTAAGTGCCCAACAAGTTTGGCATCGCTACAGCCATTACAGGTATACATGTAGACAACTGCTAACGTTAGTTAAATAGAAAACATAAATTTTCACAGATTTCTACATTAACATTTTTGCCTGAAATGCATTAGTTTTTTGAGAAATGAGTAAAGCAAATAGTTTTTATCTTACAATTCTTAAATCCAATGATTGAACTTTGAAAACAGTGACGCTCTTTTGTATTTTCTCGTGACCGATTGAGCTTAAACTTCACAGGAATATATTTCATGTATGCTGGGTCACACCATAGAGATAGGACCACGGAAGGAGTTCGAACCTCCCCGGCAGTAACAATAGTGATCAATGAGCCAAACGAACCCTTTGTGTAGCATGTGCAACGCCGCATTTTACACTGGTAAACTACAGCTCATTTGGGACCTGCGTTGAAGAATACTGTGTCATATTTTCTGACATCATTTCGCTGCAAGATATTCCACAATAATGGAGTAGATATTTCGCGTCAAATAAGACTTCATTGAATGCGCAGTCGAGTACAGTTCACCCTGGTTCATAAAGACGCACGCAGTCGCGAAGATTTTAATGACAAGTTTCCGTCAATGTTTTGTTTTTGAAAATCAACCAAGGCTAAGAGAATATACACAAAAATCTTCAAAATTCATGCAAGAATTATGACTTTTGTTAAAACTGACATATATACAATTTTCATGGATTTTCTGAGTCAAAAAAGTGTGCATCTAGAAGGGAGTGAGTTTTTCTTGTTGAACATGTTAATTGATGATGTGGCCAACCTTAGCCAACTCCAAACCACAAATCCAAACATTTTAAGACTGTGAATATTCTTTTCCTGAAACGCTTCCATTCAGCAGAACTACTGGTTTGGGGTTCTGCGCACGCCGATTACCCAAAATTCACTGCGCAGCTCTGCTATGGACAATTGGCTGACCGCAAGGTGGATGTTTGTGTCAGCAGTCACAATATGATTAGCATATGACTGCAAGGTATTTGCGGCGGTGATCATGTTTCCTCTGAAGTAAGAGAGTTGTAACTCCTTCTGTGGTCCTATCTCTATGGTCACACAAAGTGCAGTTATTGATCTTTGACAATTACCAAAGTAAGCTGCTACAGACAACGTTTTGTTTATCATTAAAAGATTGGTTTCAAACTTAAAAGAACCATTGCTCATCCTGAAATCTTGAAATGCTTTGTCAATATCTTTACCTTGGAAGTTGCTTGTTCTTTGTTTGCAGGTTTCTGTCAACGCCAATTATGATTCTAATTGCGACGTTTGTGTTCCCTAAATGGTGGAGAGAAAAAGTGATGAATGTTATTGAATTGGTTATAGCGTTTACTGCACAGTTGGCTTTCTTGGTAAGTAATTCATGTTTTCAGGCATGATGTGTGATGCGGTCAAGCTAAATGAGTCGTTTGTCGGAAATATCAGTAGGGAGAAACAGGCCAAAACAGGCCAACAGGGGTGAAATGTTCAAAAATATTTTTTTTTGTAAATTTAAATGCCAAAATATATCCTATTTTATATTGGCAACTTCTTCCTGATAAATAACATCAAAAAGGGGTCAAAGTTATCATTGAAAAAAAATGTGCTGATGTAGTTTCAATAAACAACTCAACTTTAACCCCCTTTTCTCAGTTTCATTCTCTCGCATCTCTTGGTGTTTCTACTTTCACATATTTTGAACCAACAGTAGTATCAACATTGGGTTATAACAGTAATAAAGCATAGACTTTGCTCTTTTCAAATGTATAACAAAATGAAAAATTACCTTGGTCGACAATCGACTCATTTTGCTTGGTCGCATCACATATTATTCCTACTTCAATCTGATTTCCAATTTTTTTTTGCACCGAGAGAAATCAACAAATCTGTTATTGAATGGCCTGAAAAGTCTATAAAACACTATACCATTTGGACATGTACATGTAGGTCAGCCTTTGTACTCCTTAAAGGTATCGTACACATTTGGTAATGACTCAAAACAAATATTAGCATAAAAACTGACTTGGTAACAAGCAACGGAGAGCTGTTGATAGTGACGGATTTAGGCACTATATATAAGAAGACACTATAATTATTATTATTATTATTTGTATTATTATTTGTAATCTCAAACTCAACTATTTACAGGTCATGACGAGACCGTCTGCGGCGAATCGCAACTTTCCTTATCACGTCCGAACGTCCCAAATCGGTATAATAGCTGAACCATCTGGCGCCATGTCCAACAACGTTGACGGCTTCACCCATCATGACTACGGCAATTCTGCCTTCAGGGACACCGGGATGCCAAACTTTACAGAGATGTTTGCAGTAACGACGTCGAACAGAGAATCCTCCAAAGCATTTTCACCATATGCTGTGGACGGGGTGAGTCAAAAGTCATGCGTGTTTGTTACAAGCTGAAGGTGCAATAACGGTTTGGGTTTTAATTGCGCGACGGGTACACTACATTGTAATCACGGTAATGACCCAAATATACTCATAAGATCCCTGCGGAGCACAACTGTGTTGAAGAACTGCTACATTAAAACACTAACCACTGCGCAAATCAGCCTCTGGGCTGCAATGTGGTGCGAATAAACCAATAATAATAATAATATTCATGATTTGTTTACCTGCCTCATAGTCCAACGTCACCTCCAGCTAGATACTCCTTCATTGCCATAATTGGTTGAATAGGTTTGGACTAGGTTCGGAAAGTTTGTACACCCTTTATTTGACCTGGGAAGGCATGCACTAGTACCACTGCATTGCGATTGTGCCGTTGTTGATGTGCTGGGTGTCATTGGTCAAAATGACTATGGTGTGGCCATAATCATGTAGGTTCCCCCTTTGATTTGCGCTGCCATTGGTATACCTTTGATTTTTGAACCTGTATTTTTTCCTGCCGTTGGGGGCGCCCTGCATGGTTCCCAGCCAGAGATGTATATTGAGAGAGTTGTGACATGGAGGGACCAGCTTTCTCCGGTCACGTGGTTGCTGGACGCCATTTTGTTCCAAATGCAGCACAACCCAATGGGCAGACTAGTCTGGCACCCTGTATTCGCCAATGCATTTTTTGGAGACAAAATGGCTTCTAATCCCAAGTTGTCGCAACTCTCTCAATATACGGCTCTGTTCCCAGCAAAGACCCATAAAAATGAAAAATTAAATCAACACTGAAGTAACAGTGTCTTAGAAAACTAGCATAAAACCAGTAAAATACGTCTCAACACAGACTGGATTAAGGTTGTTTATCTTCATTGCTATTATTGTCTTATTTGGATCGAGCCCGTATCGTAGTGTGATGTCACAGTGCTGTTTTGATTCCTAGGCGCTTAGGGGCTTTTCGTGAAACTCTGCAGTTTTGCCCAGCTTGACACTGATCAAAATGTGGTGTTTTTTTACATTATGAAACCATTTTTATTGAGTTTTATTAAGTTGATCTTAAAGATGAATCCTAGTGCTTTGTGCGTGTCGTGGCCTAGCGGATAAGAACAACGAACTCAAGCTCTGGTGTTTCTGATCAGCAGAGTGTTGGTTCGAATCCCAGTCGTGACACTTGTGTCCTAAAAGCAAGACACTTTTAAAACCATTATTGCTTCGTCCTTTGGATGGGGCGTAAAGCCGTTGGTCCCGTGTGTTGTGTAATGCACGTAAAAGAACCCAGTGCACTTATCGTAAAGAGAAGGGGTTCGCCCTGGTGTTCCTGGTCTGATCGGCAGCATATATTGCGCCACAGCACCTTGTAAACCATTGCATGGTGATGAGGCCTCATACTTCAAACGTAGCTCCACATACCTTGCAGGAAAATAATTTGTAGTCAGACAATGGTGCGCTTAGAAACATCCGTATTAAGCGCCTAATAAATGTTGTGTATTATTATTATTTATTGTGAAATCGAGCCCTGGATGTGATCATCTGATTGGAAAGATAATTGCAAACAATTTGCAGGTAGAACAACAGCTCCTTCTTGACAATACATGTACGCCCACATGTTCCGTTTTACTACATGTGGATGGTGTTTTTTATAACTCGTAACTGTATTTATAATCCTCCAGAATAAACCAGATACAGGAAACTCACCTGTAAAGGACCCAGTTTACCCCCCATCATTACCCCCCGGTCTAGGGGGCTACCCCCTGCCATCATCAGCACCACCCTCTACTTTAAGTTATCCCCAGTTTCAGAACGATGGGCTAGAAAATGGAACTACGGTCAGGACGGTAAGGCAGAAGAGAGAAATGTCTACTTTGCATGATGAAGGCTTTTGAGTAGTTGCTTGCATGAGCGCTGGCTGTACATGTCCATGTAAACGTTTCTTGTCATCTTTGGTTTGGTTTTTATCTGAAATACAAACCTTGCTATTTATAAGGGCTACTCCATAAGGAGAAATCATCTGCTAAGTATGGCTGCTGCCTCCTAATATATTCGTTAGTCTTGCTAGAGCTGTATTTGCTAAGAAGAGGATCTGAAAAAATATCCTCGCGGTCTCACTCCACCACCCACAAGTATAATGACGCAATCGTCAAAATGGCTCCTTTGGTCACCCCCTTTATGTTCGCCTACCACCTTCCCCTGTCACAATGACAATCACTGCGAATATAATACATGGAAACGGACCCTACCCATAAAACCTGTAAAATTTATTTTGCAAACTTGTATTTTATGAAATAATTTTTATACTGTCCTTATGTGCAGACAAATTAGAAGTTATGAAACAATCCATAAAAGGACAACGGGAAGTCCATTCCAATGACGTTTTGTGTTGGCATTCCAAATGTTCCTGTCCTGTCATGATCATGCAGTTGCCTATAGATGTCCTCACAGGTCAGGTTGCAGTCTTCACACACATGTAGTTGGTTAATGAATGTTTTGTTTGGCCTTTCTTTGCTCCTCTGTCCATGTGTTGGTTGCCACAGCACCAAATCTGTACTCCTCTTGTAATGTCCAGCAAATTTAGGTCTCCTTTTTCTGATTTTGTGTAGTAATACAAGAAGCATGTTTACAAAGAACATTATTAATAGCAATCCTACCGGCACCACAAATGCGATTTATAGATAGTTCCCAATAGACGCCATCTTTACAGGCAACTTGGGTTGAGCTTTGAGCTGCGTCATGCATTCTAACTTTTCTACGCAGCCAAGTGGTTCACTGACCAATCATGCACGGAATATGATTAAACTCCTGCGTGCCGCTCACAGTATTAACGCAAAACGCATACATGTAGCTGTGCTTGATTTGCCCGTAAAGATTGCTGAAGTGACTTCAAGTGGGAACTGTCTATAAAGAAGTAAAAAGCAATACCAACACCATTGTAATTCTCGCTCATCATTTTGCCGTAGAGTAGACCGGGCTTTTGTCCCTAAGTGTTCTTTGAACAGTCAGGCCTGGAATTACATGGAGGCCATGGCCTCTGTTGCCCTGATCTTGATGACCTTGGGTGAGATTTCAAAAAATGGAAACGCCCTTTGCAAAATTAAAAATGGCCTTGCCCTTTAAAGGCACTGAACACGTTTGGAAATTGTCAAAGACCAGTGTTCTCACTTGGTGTATCCCAACATATGCATAAAATAACAAGCCTGTGAAAATTTGGGCTCAATTGATCATCGAAGTTGCAAGAAAATGATGAAAGAAAAACACCCTTGTTGTACAAATTTGTGTGCTTTCAGATAGGAATAAAAACTTCTTGCAAGAAGTTTTTATTATTTTAGTGAGAAATTACCTCTTTCTCAAAAACTATGTTACTTCAGAGGGAGTCGTTTCCTACAATGTTTTATACTTTCAACAGCTCTCCGTTGCTTGTTACCAAGTAAGCTTTTATGCTAATATTTGTTTTGAGTCATTACCAAAAAAAGATACCTTTAAAAGATGAAATTCCAGGCCTTACAGTTCAGTAGACATTTTAACTGTTGGCTCATAGAAATGCTTTGAACCGGCGAAGGGTCGCATTGCCCATGTTGCCTGCTTCATAATTCAGCACTAAATTCCAAGGCCTGCTGGGTTGTTTGTTCTTGAATGAATTTTTGATGCCAAAAGTTTTGAAGATATTACCACATGCTAGCACACTGCATGCTGTAACACTGCCTTAAAGGGGGCTCCAAATTCAAATAAAGTACTTTGATGTACTCATTTCCCAATAGATAAAGTCCTGATGAAAGACGAAAAAGTTACAAGTATCTAATTTTACATTAATTCAAAATGAGTGCATCACAAAACTTAATTTGACCTCGGAGTCGCTCTTTAATCACCCAAACCCATTTTGACGAAATTACAATATTACATATTTCATGAGGCTTTAATAATAGGTACATGTACCTGCTCACTCCATAATTGATAACATGATTTGCATAATATGTGCTGAATTTACAAACTGTACATAATAATGTACAGCTCCATACATTATGTACTAAACTTCAGGCACAAAGTACATGCAGGTTGAATGGCTTCTGACTGGCACCCCCGACTGAGATAGGGAGACCGCCAACATTAGGGCTTGATAGCTTAGTTGGTCGAGCGCTGGCACGTTAAATTCAGATGTCGCAGGATCAAATCCCGCTCCAGTCAATTTTTCTTTATTCCACCCAAGCTTAAAAAGAGTGTTCTTTGGTTTTTGGAAGGTATACAAGAGTGTATTGATCCAAATCACCTGGGCCCAATTTCAAGGATCTGCTTACCAAAGAATTCTACGCTTACGGAGCCCTGTACATGTAAGTGCATTATTCTATGAGCCGTAAGCAGAGAATTCCACGGTAAGCGGAGCCATGAAGTTGGGCCCTGACGTCATCACCACATTAGTCTTGCTTGCACCATTTTGGGAGTCGGCTTCCCTGTGTGTTGCTGTACATGGCGCATTTTTATACGACTTTCGCAGATTGCGCACTGTTTCTTTACATGCAATTTGGCATACCTTGGGCAGACAGCAAGGGTTTGTTGTCGGTGCAAGGGTTCAATAAAAAGTTCTTTTAAAAGTGTGTGTGAAGCATATGTATTTTGTTGCCTTGCTAAAAGCTGCATGAACTTTATCACATGCTCTTTATTTTGCTATAGACTGTGCAAGTCTCGTGCGTATTCGAACATTGGGACCCGTTAAAGCGCGTGAGTTTGTTTCCTTCACGCGTTAAAGCATCGTACGTGGGACCACAGTGGTCCCAAAAATGTTCGAATACGCGCGAGACTTGCACGGTCTATTACAAAACATATACATTGTACAGCAGATTGTAGGAATATTTGTATTGCTGTTCTTTTGCTCTTTTTCTAAACAATTAGCGCAAACTACACTCAGTGGGGCACCCAGGATTTATCTTAACAATTGGTCTGAGAAGAAAATTCTGCCCTGATACGTTGTATGTTTGGGTGGAGGGCAAGGGGAGAGGCGTCTGGGTCTCAATGCTATCAGATCATCTTGGCAGTGTTAAGGTTATATGTACACTGACCATTTTCCCCTACCCTTTGGTAAAATTGTTTGACTTTTCAATGTAAACCAGTGATGAGAAATTTCAGACTTTTATCTGAATTCAGATTTTTTAAAGTCTGTCTGGTGAACAAAAAAAATCAGTATTTTTTTCTCCAAATTGAACAACTCATGCTCTTTGATCTACTTCTCTAGTGCTGAGAATACTGTTCACAGAAGCTCCTTGGAATCCATATCTCCAGGGGTTATCAAAAGGTGGAAACGCTACCATTTCAATGTAACTCCTATGATCTGGATACCAGCCCTTGTAAACGCAGTCTCCAATGAACCATTATTCCAGTAGAAAGCCCCCACAGGGAACCCCTTAGGAAACAAGACCCCTTATGCGCCCCGGAGACAATGCTGCATGTATTTAAGGTGGCTAACATACACCTCGTGTTTCCAAACACAAAATAATTTTCAGTTCTGGTGGGTGCCCCTTGAATGTTGGAAGTTGGATACGTAGGAATTAAAAGTTCTCTTAAGAGGTGCCCTTTGCTATAGGGAAAAACTTGCTTTGCTCTTTAAACACAAAATGTTGGGCTGTATTACTGTGGATTTGAAAAATTACATATGTAGTACACTTTAGAAGAGAGATCAACTGAGTGAGAAGTGAGTGAGAAGGGGGTAAACTTAAGGGAGCGTCAACAAAGTCGGAATAGTGGGAACCTTCTAATTGGATCGGAGAAGTATTCCAGCGCTTGCACATGGACCGTTCCTTTGGAACGCCGGAACGTTTCATTGGACTGTTGGAATGCTCCATTAGAACGTTCAAAATACTAATGTGCGTATTCACTCGTGTAGTACTGCTCTCATCCTTCAGCACAATCATGCGTTCCAGTGGAACGTTCTTGCAGTCCAATGGATTGCAGGCGTGTGCCCACGGGAACGATCTTTTGCATCTAAAACGTGCCCGACTTTTGAGCCGATCCCTTCAGCCTCGTGCTTTTCCAGTCGTCAAACTATTACTGTGGATTTCTGAATCTCTTTGCCTTCATTTGTTACTATTCCATAGAATTCCAGTCAACCAGCATCCAATTCACTCAATACCAACCATAAAACACCTGCACACCAAGCAGAGACAACGCAAAGAGAGCATAGAGACATAGCATCTATGTTTAGAACTAGTTTGGTAAGAAGACATTCATAGTTACACGTATGGCTTTTGAGGCATTGCATGGTGAGGTATCAATGTATATTCAGTTTGCGGTAACACCTTGTGTATATATCTACTTTGCTGTGTAGATTTGTTCTTTGAGAACTTGTCTTGCTATTTATTCTACTGCCGCGGAGTAGATTTTGGAATTCTACTGCGGAGCAGATTTTGGAATTCGGGAGACAGTCTCCTGACGAGAACTAGAGCAGGCTAGTCGAAATGTTGAGATAAATTAAGAACTCACTCCGCGTCAGTGAAGTTAATAACGAGAAGTCCCCTCTATCCACTAAGCAAAAGTAGTAGTCCCGGCTGATTTCCTACCTCCCCCAGGTAGTAGTTAATAAGTAGGGCAGTTCTTTTCAGAACTAAGTAGTCTCCCGAATTCCAAAGTCTACTCCGCGGCAGTAGAATAAATAACTGACAAGTTCCCAAAGAACGAATCAAACACAGCAAACTAGATATACATGGTGTTACTGCAAGCGGAATATACAAAGACATGAGTCTCCACATGTCATCATCTTGTAGCTTTTATAATTTCCGCTGTGCTGGTGTTTTTGTTTTTGCTGGATCAACTTTGGGTAATAGTCAGTGTTGTAGCTAAATAGTACTTCGCGTACTTGGGTGAAACCAGTACTTTGAATTGAAATATACTGCAGAATGAGGTAAGAAACGCATTTAATGGTTATTGACAACAATATGTGGATGCTAATTCCTTTTATCACCCTAATGATAAAAGGCCTTATACTCAGCGTAATACTAATCTGCCACCGATTACCGTTGCACAGCAAAATGTCATTATGGTGTAGGCCTACACAATATATTTGGTTTATTTTAGCTGGCATACATCCAGCAATTTGTTTGGGTCTGGTGTACCCATTTTTCAGGGGTGTGCCCGCTTTGTTGGGGTCTGGTGTACCCCCTTTCAGGGTCTGGTGTACCCGCCATTTTTGTGTGTGTCTGGTTTGCCAAAACATGCGGTAACCGGCACAAAAAAATAAAGTACATGGATGTTAAACTGCATAATTCCCAACTGCAGCATGATTAAACCAAATTATTTACATGAACAGTGTGGCGTCTATCTGGCCAATGAGCCGGTTCTCCTTGTATTGCAATCATATTCGTTTGCATACATTGTTTAAAGGTATTTTTTTCGTTGCGATTTGAAGCTAGGTAGAGTCTTTGCTGTAATTGTGTCTTTGAGGTACAATTTCTCAGTCGCGCCATGAACTAATGTAAGCGCACCACAGCCAAAACTCTATGATTGAAGAATACCGCGGTTGAAGTTGAACTATTTTTCAAACTGCTGTTTCAGAGACTGCTTACTTTATATTTAACAACAATTTTAATGAATGAGTGTATGGGGTCTTTCAGACCCCTCAATATACATCTTTCACAATAAAAGTGATACATAATAATAATAATAAAGAGAGATTTATAAAGCACAAAAACAGTTGCAGATCGGTTCCGCCTCAAGGCAATTTGAAAGTAAAGCGGGCATTTGATTGTCAGGATTTTTTGTTGATTTTAGGATTTTGCACTGATACTGATCTCACTGCGCCTTCAGATTTCCTTGAAGGAGGCAAACTTGCCATCGCTGAGATGAAAATATTTGGCCCTTGTTGTGACCAGACCTTTCAGATATCTATTTGAAATGGTGTGGACAGTCTGTAAACACTCTGCAATGTAACATTCTGTACATTCAGGTAGCTTCATTTAAAGGGTTAAATACGTTTGGTAATTGGAACCCACTGTTTGTTTTAATTCTATATAGTTGTAGATATATACCATAAAACTAACCTGTGAAAATTTAATTTCAAAAGGTTGTCGCGTTTTTGAGATATTGCCGAAAGTCTGGAGCAGTTATGTTCGCGCAGGAAAAAAAATATGCAATTAGAATACACAATCTGAGAAGTGTTACTGTATGTAACGCTTCTCAGATTCAAATGTTTTGGGCGATAAAAAATGTTATCTTTTACCATAACCGCAGTACTATCCAAAGCTGCTGTACTTCTTAGCAAGTAAGTTTTTATTGCCATTAATTTTCAGAGTCATTACCAGACCTATACAGACCCTTTATTAGTATAATAATAATAATAATAATAATATGGAGTTATAATGCGACTTCTCCAGAAAACCTATCAAGGTGCCTACACAAACAATATTATACAAAATGAAAATGAGTGCATGGATATTAATTGTAGTTTAATTAAACCTATGTATTAGTCTAAACATCTAAAGTCATTAGTCTAAAGTATCTAAACAAGAGGAAATTAATATCCCATTTTCAGGGTTTTTCATTTTCATATAATCTCATCCCTGGTACAGCTGTCATATAAATGCCCCCGTCTATCTTTGTAGCTTAACCTTACATCATTGACAATTCCAGTAATCTGATAGTTAAACGTAGAGTCATAGATTGGTCAACGTAATGTTGATTTATAGGCAAAATTTGAAAGAAAGATACAATAAAAGTCACCTGTGAAAGTTTCAGCTGAATGCAGTGTCTCTTGCTGAGAAAACAGCAAAACACTGTTACGGCATTGCACACGAACGTCGAATCCATCCACGTTTAGCGAGGTGACAGCAAGTACCAAATGCATCTCTGGCTGAAGCATTTGCAAACGGACACCAACTCTCAGAAATCTGAGAAACGATTCATGCATGAATTGTTTTTCAGATTCAAATGTTTTGGGGTGAAAACAAAATTATCCTAACCATATAATTGAAGGGAATCCTTTCTCAAAATAGTTTATACTATCAACAGCTGCAGTGCTTCTCACCAAGTAAAGTTTCTATGGTCATTAATTTTTGGGAATACTTACCAATCTATGACCCTACCTTTAAAGAGGGGCTCCAAAGTAGAATTCTATTTTTTGATGAGCTCATATTTCTAATCCTGTACATGGATACTAATTCTCACATATTTAATTTCTTGTTGCATCACAAACTACTACCATAGGAGTAAAGCGTAAGTTTTGATCAAGGTTCTTGTTGGTAGCATTGCTGCAGATCTTGCTTTTGCTAATAACCGATAATTGCTGTATAAAAGTGTTATTTTGCTTCTTCTTCTTCTTCTTCTTCTTTTTTTAAAGCATAAATAGATTAAAGCCATAATGCATTGTAGTAGTTTAGAGCTGCCAACTCTCTGCAGAAACCTGCCTGAAAATAAACCAATCTTTCCACTTTCTGAAGAATACGTTTGAAAATCTCCCTGATTATGGAAACTTTTTCCCTATTAATTATGTTGAATGAAATTCTGAATATCTCCCTGATTGTTGGCATGATCTCCCTAAATTGCAAGAAGCAAATGTTGTCATTTCTGGTAGTGTCGTGCTGGTTTTTGCTTTGTAGGTTAAAGGGATTGTATACGTTTGGTAATTGGAACCCACTGTTTATTTCAGTCCTACATATTTGAAGATACTGTACACCATAAAACTAACCTGTGAAAATTTCATTTCAAAAGGTGGTAGCATTTTTGAGATATTGCCGAATATCTGGAGCGGTTTATGTCCACGCAGGAAGAATAATCTGCAATTGGAATACACTATCTGAGAAACGTTACTGTAGTAACGCTTCTCAGATTCAAGTTTGTTGGGATAAAAAGTGATATCTTTTTCCATAACCGCAGTACTTTGTAAGTAAAAAGTTTCTCAAAATGCATTATACTATCCAAAGCTGCTGTACTTCTTACCAAGTAAGTTTTTATTGCCATTAATTTTCAGAGTCATTACCAAATGTATAAAGCCCTTTAAGCATGTTCGGTTCAGCTGCTGTGATTCAGCTGTTCCGACTGAACCGTAACCGAGTTGTTGGCTTGGTTAGGCTGGGTTTCAAGATGGAGGATTCTAGGCTGGGTTTCAAGATGGAGGATTCTACAAGCTAACAAAAAACAAAATTATTTTAAAGATGAAGAACCTTGAAGCATACAATCCAATAATGTTGATATTAATTATAAAGACCATGTTCCATTAATTTGAAAAAAATTGCTAAATGAGGGTTGTATACTTTGAGAAAATTTATTTTGAAGTGTTTACCAACTGTTTTCAGCTTACACCATGGATTTCTTTGTGCTTCAAACATGCACTAACACACAATGATTGAAGCTGTATGATTGAATCATACAGCTTCAATATTTTCTCTAGTAGTTCAACATCACTAGATGCACACCACTATGGGCAAAAAGGTATCATGGCCGACCAAGCCTAGGGGCAGTGGGCCATTAACAGTGCATGTATTTTCTAACCAGTGTGTGATTTCTTATTAGCCCTACTGCGGGCTGTACAAGTCTTTCCACTTATCCGATAACCTAATTAAAGGCATCGTACACGTTTGGTAATTACTCAAAATATATATTAGCATAAAAACTGACTTGGTAACGAGCAACAGAGAGCTGTTGATAGTATAAAACATTGTGAGAAACGACTCCCTCTGAAGTAACATAGTTTTTGAGAAAGAGGTAATTTCTCACTAAAATAATAAAAACTTCTTGCAAGAAGTTTTTATTCCTAACTGAAAGCACACAAATTTGTACAACAAGGGTGTTTTTATTTCATCATTAAAAACTTCTTGCAAGAAGTTTTTATTCCTAACTGAAAGCACACAATTTTGTACAACAAGGGTGTATTTTCTTTCATCATTTTCTTGCAACTTCGATGACCGATTGAGCCCAAATTTCCACAGGCTTGTTATTTTATGCATATGTTGGGATACACAAAATGAGAACACTGGTCTTTGACAATTACCAAACGTGTACGATGCCTTTAAACCTGCATGAATAAATGTCCCCCTTGCCGGAAAGCTCTTGGAAATCGTTTTGAATGAAATTTACGTAAATAAGTTGTTACTGATCAGGGTGGCCAAAATGTGCCCCCTGTTTACAGGAGACTACCATGTAATGAACTGTTCTTGAAAGAGGTGATGGTTCTGACATGAGATGAGTTGAGTCTTGACATTTCAGACAGGTAGCTCTGTTTGTCTCTGTCTTCTGAAGACAACAAGAGAAACATCTCCTCCTTGGGGAGGATTTGTGTAGTCCTTTTTTGTCCAAGTGGTTTTGAGCCACTTTATTATTATGTCGCCCGCAGGCAGAACATCCTACGGCAACTCCAATCTTCTCTATTCTGTACGCAGGCAGACAGCTCTGTTGTGGTCTCCGAAGACTTTTTGTCACTATTAGCTTTCCCTGCCAGGGTTCTTTTGTTTTTTGCTTTATTTCTAATTGATCAAGGGCTTAATCCATTGTGTGAGTCAGGAGAAAAATAGTAGAAAACCATGCACAATTTTCAGCATGTAAACACATTGTCCTTAATTTTGGTTGTTCCGAAATCAGTTGGTTTTTTTTTTTTTTTTTTTTTTTTTAGGTTTTTAGATTCAGTTTTTTTGAGTATGACTTGATTTCAGTGGGAAATATTTCGCAGAAAAAATTGTTCTAGTATAAACTTCATATCAGTAGAAGCTTTCAGACTAAAATTAAACAGTGATAATTTTTTTTCCCCACCAATCTTGTATAATACCTTTAACTTTTCCAAACAGCAAATGTAAAAATAACTGTAGGTCTAACTTAGCGCATTTTACAATAACGTATCAATGCGCTTTACATTAGTGCCCTTGTCATTGGGCCAATAACATTCCGTTAATCTTTCTCAGCTCCCTGGGGAGTAAACAGCCTGGGCTGCCGTGGCACTCAGAAGGCTTTTTTTAAACACAATATCAACCTCTACCCTCGCAGGTACCCATTTATACTCCTGGGTTGAAGAGAAGCAATTATAGGAAAGCCTCCTGCTCAAGGACACAAATGTCATGATCGGGATTTACTTTTACTGATGTACTTTCACTTTAATATTTGTATTTTCTGGGTCTTTTTTTATTTATAGGCAAGGGAAAATGGAAGCAGTAGTAGCTCCTTCATCAGGAATAACGGATTCATGGAGCGCTCATAATAGCTTACCATCACAACCTCTATATAAATATCAAGCAATAGTCGTCGTGGCAACTGATGACTTCTGATGTGTCCAAAGGCAGCTTCTAGAACAATACGGCCGACCAATCAAAAGCATGTATCAAATGATATCAGAACATTGTCTGATCACCAAAGTAGAAAATGCATCTTTATTTGTTGGAGTATTTTCAATTGTAAATTTATCATCGAAGCATTATTATTACTTCCACCACCGTATGTGTATTTCTTTATGCTGAATATGTGTATGTGGGCTTTTTGTGTGTTAGATATATATGCAATTATTGAATAAACACCGAGTGTACAATGTAGTAGCAGCAATAAGACAATAATATCACCAAGGTGGGAGAGTAGAGGGAGGAGTGAATCTAAATCCGTCTTTGTCTTATTCCCAAACTTGATGCTAATGCAAGACAGACATCTCTCTATGTGGAGCCGTTGTACGTCTCACTTACATGTACATCACTTTTACAATCGTCACACGTTGTCGCGATAACTTTGAGGAATGCAGCAGATGTGAATGCAGTGCGTGTGATACAATGACTTATGAACAAGATAGGGGCCTCTAAGCCATGTACATGTACCTTAGTGACCCATTGTTGGTATTCCCAAACTGTAATTATACTCAGAGGTTTACTTGTGTGCTGTTTCAGGCTTAATACTTTTTGTTTTATTGATATTTTTTTTATCAGAAAACATATTTTCATACATTTTGATTCCAATAATTTGTTTTCTGTTGTAGTGCATTTCAATTTGATAAATCATTTCTGAACAATAATTTTAAATTTCTGAGCCTTTTTTTTTTTCAAGTGAGTATTTTTTGTTGATTCTTTGCACTAAAGTTTGCAGTTTATTATCATATTGACCAAAGATAAATTTATTCAGATTATTTGTAGAGGTACTTAAAATGTTTTGTAGTTTTTATTTTACATGTTGGGATGAAAAGGAAAAGAATTAGGGAGCAAAGTTAGATTCTTGAGTAACAAATGAGACAATTTTGTGGACTTGGTATCCTTCACTATTGCTTTGGCTGGAGGTATATTGTGCACAGTTTGCTTAGACGAGAATGATTACCAGCCAAAATATGATGTCTTATTTACTGGTCGTTGGTCCTCGTTGATTTTTACAATGTAGTAGATAATTTGTGTACAGAAACAAGCATGAGTTGATCAAAACAAATTGTTTAACACAAAAGTAAGTTCGTCACTGTGGTTGTCAAAAGACATCAACCTAAGCTGCCTTCTGGCTTTATTAAACCATGTGTGACTGGCTTTAGCAAGACCCTAAATTTTGACCAAAAGTTACATTTTGCTTACTCAAGGAAAATATGCGGAATATGACCACCACTTTTTCATTTATTTTCTTTTCATTCATTCATTTTGACCAAAAATAGTACATAATTTCAAACGAGATGTTGTTTTTGGTCATAATGGGTAAAAGAAAACGGGACAGTCAGTGCATCATCTTACCCTTTGAATATGATGATTGTTTGTAAGGGAATTTAAAAAAAAAATACTAACTTTTGAAATTTGGGTCAAAGTTTGGGGTTTTGCAAAAGCCTGTCACAAATACTGCCATATTTGATTTGTACAATCGAGTAGCGCACTTTCGTGGATTGACTTAAAAGTCCCCCTTCTGCTGAAATGTACCCTTCCTCTTTAATTTTGTTAATATTTTAAAGCATCTTTCAGTTTTTACCCTGTGGTGTTCAAAACTCGGTAAATTTTTAGTGTATGAATGTAAATGTCTATCTGTATTATTTTGGTGTGAATGTGTAAATAGTAATTTTAAAAGTTAGCGGTGCTCCAATAAGGTTGTACTCTCAGACTCTTTGGTAAAAAAGGGATTATTTTGTAAGTATTAAAAGAAATATTCTGTACCCGTCCTTTCATATAACTACTTAGCACAACAAAATCTCGCTTAGCAGAAACATTAAGCTCAGTCGGTAGAGCACCGGCACGTTAATTTGGAGGTCGCAGGTTCAAGTCCTGCGTGAGTCAATTTCTATGTTCAGCCCCAAATTATTCAGAAAAACTGTCATAAGTGTATTCACACATTAACAAGAAAATGAAGGCACACTTGTATTGTGATGTGTCATGTCACATAAACTCATCGCAAGTTTGGCATATAGCTTGGGCTATCTGTGGTATCGGGCCTACGGAGACCATTGCCTCTGTTGCCCCTCGGTCTTGGCCTTGGTGCCCCGTCAAAAGTTTCCCATAGACTTTTCTGTGGTATCGGGCCTAGAAAGACACAGAGACCATGGCCTCAGTTGCCCCTGGTCTTGGCCTTGGTGCCCCATCAAAAGTTTCCCATAAGCTTTAAGATTTTCCAAAGGAAGTGCCCTTTGCAAAATGAAAATGGCCTTGCCCTTTCAAAGATAAAAAATTCCAGGCTTGTGGTACGGAGTGAAAATCATGTAGCATAAAGCAAAGAAAAAATTACTGTTAGCAACAGAGGCCTTTGGCTATGCCTTTATTAAACCGTGCGTTCAATTTAAAGATGCTAGGTCCAACGTTTTGCCGATTTGATAGGAAATTTTTAAATTATAAATAGCTATTTTTATAGATTAAAGAAAATTCAAAGCTTTCATTTAAAGCCATTGCAAACAAAATTCCGCTACTGATAAGTGGTAGTTAATTAAAAACTAAAAATGAATTATTGTCAGGTTCCCAACATTGTTTCACTTCCATCAGCGATGTACAAACAATTTTGCATGTTGCATGAATTTTGTGCATTGTCAGCGGCATGTTGCAAAAGTTTGTGTGTTTTTTTCACTTTGATACGGCTTCATCAGTAAAAATTTGTTTAGAACAAAAGAAATTAAACAAATTCTAAATTTCAGTGAAATTCAAGCCATGCAACTTTTACCCTTCAGTAAAGACTATTTATTTTTGAATAATCAACACTACATGTATTTTTTTACTACATTTTTGTTCCGTAAAAATTTCAAAAAACAAACAACCCCCCAAACAAGACAAAACATACATTTTTGGTTTTGTTTTAGAAATGAAGATACTAGGTTAATGTGGGAAACATTGGAAAATGTCAATTCAGCACATGACCTTTACTTTGACCTTTTTGATTGAGTGGAAATATTGCGGTCGTTTGTAGCCACTGTGTGCATTTTTGTAAGCAGCTTGTGTAATTCTCGCGCGTAATCGAACATTTGTACCTGTTAAAGAGCGCAAGTTTGTTTCCTTCACGCGTTATTAAAGCAATGTACGTGGGACCAAAATGTTTGAATACGTGCGAGACTTGCACGGTCTATTAGTTGATGTTTTTATCATGGCTGTCTGGCTGTAGATCAGACTTTGTGTAGATGTGTTTTTGTGATCAGTACAGACAGGGTTTTATAGTCATATCTATTATAATAATGTCAAGTGCCTTAGGGGAACCATTCCATGGTTATTCGTGCTACTTTTACCACAGGGAATTGTAGTGCTTTGATACAGGCGCGTTGAGGTTTGATTCTATAAGCAGCATATCCCAACATTTCTGCAGTGTTGTGTCGAGTACTAATTTAGTACAATTTTGATGTTACTCTTACTCATACTCGGCTAGTAAAGTACTCGGACAATTGTACTCGATGGTCCAAGTACTCGTAGTTGAGTTACTTGGCCACCCAAATACTTGGCAGTTATATACAACAAATCCCAACATTTCCAGACTCATTTAGATACTTTCCAATTCATGTGGTTAATGTAGCATGAGTGACTGTGGCATTGCCCTTTATCTTTTTAATCTTTCAAAGTTTAGCATGATCACTTTAAAATATATTAAAGCAACTATTGAAGTGTCCTTCTAACTGTATGTTTGAATTGTACAATGTAACATGGCTGCTGTTATGTGTTCAGTGCATAGAAAGAGAACCAGGAGATCCAGCATATCCTCACTACCATGGGCAGCGCAGCGTGTCGATACCTCACGTCACTAACCCCTGGAAGGGAAGCACTGAAAAACAACGCTGATTGGCGAACCATAAGTGACTGCTCTGCGCTCATGCTTGTTGAAAACAGTTTCGAGCGCTTGAAATGCACTTGTACATGTTGTAAGGCACTTCAAATTAATCATGTTTTAATTATTTAATCATTGATTCTTAGTGTTTGATACATTAAAAGTGTAAATTTGCTAGATCTGTTTAAAGAGACATCAATTTGATAGACGTGTTTTCCCTTAAAAAAAAATGAGTACATGTATTTTAAGTTGAAAAACAGCATTTTTGGATTGACATTGTGTTGTGGTGTTAGACAGTAAATTGTCATTACATTGCAATGATTTGTCATTGAACTGTCAAATTATGCAAAAAAATAATATATATAAAGAAATTGTGTTTTTTGACTTCAATTTGTAAGACAGTGTGTTTATATTTTTTTTAGTGTAACAGATGATTTCAATAAGCAGTTCATGTATATATTGACTAAAACGCTAGCTCTCCATTCCAGACTCGGCCTCCGGGGGCACAGACAAGTTTGTGACAAGTTTGTGACATGTGTTTTACAGAGAACATTTCCTCAGTGTTTCTTTGTTATGCTGTCCCCTAACAACAACGTGCTTGTCATAAATTCTCTGTTGCACCCACACGGCCTCAAAACAGAGAGAAATTGTTTATGCTTTTTTAGTCAATATATATATAGCTGTGATTTTTAAGTGCCTTCAGGAAGCATGTATATGTACTAAAAAGAGGAATGTGTAGATTTTACATGAGGTTGGATTGAAAAACGAAGAGAATTTAAGAGAATACAAGGGTTCAGGATTGAAACATTGTCCCTACACCAAACTTAAAAACTTGTATCAAGAACAAATAATAATAATTCCAACAAGTTTATTCCAAGAAATGGTTAATGGAATATATTTTGTATAGCAATAGATTGTAAATAATACATGTACTTTATTTGAGTGGATTGTATATTATTTTTCTTTATTAAAACAACATCAGTTTTCCCGTGGTGGCGGCATTTGGCACTCGGTCGAATCTGTATGGTGGGTTGAGATCAAATTTGCACCTTTACGTTTGGTTTTGAATAATCGGAAGCAATAGATAGAGTAAGTAATTGGAAGTTAAATTAATCCGAACAAGGTTTTTTCTTTCTAATAAATAATGTCTCAGGCATTCTAATCTAGTTTTAATCTGTGTGGTTTTTTTCTTCAGGGAAACAAATCCTTGTAGTAAACTTAGAGGAGACCATTTCTGTATGATTACAGTTCTATGGTACCATGTGGCGTGTTGTGGCCGAGCGGTCAAGCGCACCGGACTCGAGAGTGACGTGTTGTGGCCAAGCGGTCAAGCGCACTGGACTCGGGAGTGACCATTTCTGTATGATTACAGCTCTATGGTACCATGTGGCGTGTTGTGGCTGAGCGGTCAACCGCACCAGACTCGGGAGTGACCATTTCTGTATGATTACAGCTCTATGGTACCATGTGGCGTGTTGTGGCCGAGCGGTCAAGCGCACCGGACTCAAGAGTGACGTGTTGTGGCCAAGTGGTCAAGCACACCGGACTCGAGAGTGACCATTTCTGTATGATTATAGCTCTATGGTACCATGTGGCGTGTTGTGGCCGAGCGGTCAAGCGCACCGGACTCAAGAGTGACGTGTTGTGGCCGAGCGGTCAAGCGCACCGGACTCGGGAGTGACCATTTCTGTATGATTACAGCTCTATGGTACCATGTGGCGTGTTGTGGCCAAGCGGTCAAGCGCACCGGACTCGAAAGTGACGTGTTGTGGCCAAGCGGTCAAGCACACCGGACTCGAGAGTGACCATTTCTGTATGATTATAGCTCTATGGTACCATGTGGCGTGTTGTGGCCGAGCGGTCAAGCGCACCGGACTCAAGCTCTGGTGTTTCTGATCAGCAGAGTGTGGGTTTGAGTCCCAGTCTTGACACTTGTGTCCTTAAGCAAGACACTTTGTCATTATTAATTTGTCCTTCAGATGGGACATAAAGACGTAGGTCCTTTGTGTTGCACATAAACAAAAACCAGTACACTTGTCGTTAAGAGAAGGGGTTGGCCCAGATGTTTCTGGCATGGTTGGCTGCATTAAGTTTGCGCCACAGAACCTTGTAAACCATTACAAAGTGCTGCATGTAAAATGGGTCTTATAATTCCAAACATAACTCTGCATACCTGTAGAAAACAATTAAAGAGTTCTTTGGGACGCCCTTCAAGTGTAAAAAGCACTATGTAAGAACTGTGTATTATTATAATACATATGTATATCTAGACATGGCGAATATCTTAAATTTTTCAATTGCGGTTTTCAGTAAAATAAGTCTGGACAACCAGAACAGAAATTTTGTCTTTCACAATTGCAGATGCTACATTTACGTGTATGTTAATAAGGGAAACATTCAAAATTGTCAATTCAAACATATCCTTTTATTGATGTAATAATTATTGTTACAATAAGGAGTCTTGTCAAAATTAATCCAGGACAGGTAGTCGGATAGCAATTCTCCGATGTCATATTTTTGTTGGATTTCCGTCGGACTGTATTTCTATGAGAGACATGTGTTTACTTGCTGAAAGGCACACAGTTCTCAGATGAACTAATGACGAGCCCTATGCCAATGCACCCCACTGAGTGCTCTGCAGTTTGACTGGCTGATTAAATGTAGTATAAACAAGCTGAAAGGTGTGGAGGTCATCATATTTAACTAAGATGTGTAGTGTGACTTTTTAGTGGGACATATAGAGACCCCCTACTTGTTTTCCAGTAGATAGTGATCCAAGTCTTTGCGGTTTGTAAACACATGTAGCCCCAGGCACTGTGAACTTCTCCCATGTTTTCTCTGACACCCAATTTCAAACAAGGTGAGCTAACGGTAGGTAAAATACCTTGTCCCGGATGTTACTTATCCGCTGGTTTTCCTGGACTAATTTTGACAAGGTCAATCATCTGGTCCATTATTTCATTCCTTAAACCATCTCAGCTCCCTGGGGAGTATACAGCCTTTGCTGCCAAGTATGTAGCGCACTAAGCTAAATCAATCACAAGAACCATCTCTGCCCTCACTGGTACCCATTTACCCCTGGGTGATGAGAAGCAATTATAGTTAAGTGTCTTGCTCAAGGACACAAGTGTCGTGACCGGGATTCGAACCCACACCCTGATGACTCAGCAACCGGAACTTGAGTCCGATGCACTAAATCACTCGGCCACGAGCATTGCTCATCACACAATGGTGTAAGAGTAAGGCCTAAAGCAGAGCTGCCAACATTTGCATCTTGAATTCAGGGAAATTTTGTACAACAATCAGGGAGATATTTAGAATTACATTCAGCATAATAGGGAAAAGGTTTCCAATATCTGGGAGTTTTTCAAATTTGTTCATTAAAACATGGAAAGATTGGTTTCTTTTCAGGGAACTTTCTGCAGAATCAGGGAGAGTTGGTAGCTCTGCTAAAGCTAAAAATGCTGGTATTTTGGTGCAAGCCCTTGCAGCTGCTATGGTCCGCAAATAGTTCGGGAGTAGGTTTTTGCGTATTTGGGATTTGACCTTGCTCAAGTGATGTTGCGAAAGTCTGTGTCCATTCCACCAGTTTGGACTCCATTGTTCATCATCCGGGGAACTCCTTATGGCTAGCTGAGGTCACATGATGTCAACAGTGTATGTAGAGCTGTTGCATATGCTGCAAGATAAAAAATAAATAAATAAAATTTCAGCAACTTAGGCAGTCATGTTTCAGGCTCGTACTACGTTGTGTAAGTTCATACCTGGCATATTTGATTGTGTCAATCGATCATGTACGATGAGTTGAGGTTTTTAATTGTTTTCTCAATTTTGACAGTATATATGTATTTCAGACGGAAACAGTTTTTCGGGAGGAATGGTACTGGTATGAACTTAATCATTGCCAATAACGTATGTTGTGCTTCGCTACTTTTTGTGCTTAAAAGCAGCTCTATGAAATAGAGCCCTGGTAAAACCACTGAGCACGCATGATTACCTTTTGGATTCTTATAGAAGATGCAGTTATTGGCGCAGGTTTCAGGGTTAGAATCCCAGATGCTTGGTGCACAGGCGCACATCGGTGGCAGCTCAACACCAGACTTGCTGATTTTCTCCCTCATCATTGCCTTCAATGCACGGATGTATCTATCATAACAAAATGACATCAAACAACCCCTTTTATAATGACGTCAAAATTCTAAATTGTTCTTATAATAGCACATATCCAAAGCACTTTGGGCATCATGTTGGCCTAGTGGTTTCTTACGGAGCCTCTCAAAAGTCTGATATGTTCTAGATGCAAAAGAACATTCCCGAGGGCACACGCCTGCAATCCATTGGACCGCTAGAACATTCCACTGGACCGCATCATTGTGCCAAAGTACAGAAGCATTCCTACAGGGGTGAATTCATGCATTAGTATTTTTAAACGCTCGAATGCAACGTTCCGGCGGTCCAATGGAACGATCCATGAGCAAGCGCTGGAATACATCCAATCCAGTTAGAACGTTCCTACTGTTCTGACTTATGAGATGCTCCCTTGCCTGCCTTTTACCTCTGTGGACCCTGGTTCGAATCCTACCCATGACCGGAGCCTTGCATGTTGATCGGGTTTCCAGTCCCTACCTCACTGCCTGGGTTTCCCCCATTTGGGGTTTTCCTCCCACATGAAAAACTGAGCATTTCTTCATCATCTCCTATTCATCCTGTTATTGGCACTTGCGCCATTGGATGTGTACATACATTGTTATCCCTGTTCATCACATACTTGTACCATTCCTCAAAATTTCTTGACTTTCTGGGGAGCATGCAACCCCAAGCTGCTTCTATAAGCTCAAATGGGTTTAATCCAACAAAATACTGTCTTAGCCCTCGGAGGTTGTACACCCGGGTTAAGTGACGGTTAAGTGCCTTTATCAAGGAGACAGGTGTCGTAACTTTACTACATCAGTATTATAACAATTTTTGTTAAAATTATGACCCAGCTGGTCTACCTACCTTTCCATTTCAGTGCTCTTCTTTTTTCTTTGCCTTTCTCTCTGTAGCATCTGTTCAACCTGTTGTTGTTCCTCCCTCTGGCGTTGGACCATCTGCAGTTCCGTTTCTCCAGTTTCGTTTCTTGGCTCTACACACTGCTGGGCATCGGCTTCTATCTTCTTTCTTTCTTTTTCTTTCGCCTCCTTCAGTCTGTTTCAATGTCAACAGAGACGATCATGGAACAAATGAAGTAAGTGCATGTACAAAAAAAAGTTGCTCAGCTCCCTGCCTGACCGGCAAAAACACCCATGAAATTGGGCCCGGTTTTGCATCACGTAAATTTGGTTTACACACGCCCTCGCACGGTCAAAGAATACTTTAAATTGATGGACAGTTATGTGTATTCTGACAATGGTTTTATTACCTCTGTATATTCTTCTGATGCTCCTTCTTCCTGATGTTTTCTCGAACCTGTTCTCTTTCAATGTCCATGAAGAGACGACGATACATTGAATACTGGTTGCCAGTCTGTTGAAGGATGAGAGCAAATAAAAATAAAACAATATTTTTCTATCAGTTTTAGGCGTGCAGCTGCAGTTTGTAAAAGGAAAAAGTTAGACCTTATACTGTGTTTTTTTAATTTTCAATGGCACAGTTTAGAAATCAAAAACGAGAAAATCAGCGAAAATTGTCCATGGTTTTTCACTACTTCCGCCTTACTCATACAACGGATCACGTCTAAATTTTCACAGGTTTGTTATTTCAAGTATATGGTTGATCACAAAAAACATGAACACTATCTGCGACTACTTTTGTCAGCTCTACCAATCCTGTATTCCTTTAAGTGATTTTTCAGAGTTTGTTCTAACTCCATGGTATAACCTTTCAGCTTACCCTTCTTTTATTCTCCTCAAGATGTACCCCAGGTCTCAAATCCGGTACCCTCAGTTGCATTGTCTTGGCACCACTCGTCTCTTGTTTGCTCTTGTCTGTGACCTTTTGTCTTGACCTCATTTGCATCTCATTTGCATGCAAATCCAATGCCTCAGATTGATGAGCTTCATGACCCCTCCCTGTTTGTTGACCCTGATATCCATGACCTTTAACCTTCCTGAGGTCACCAGCAAAAGTTACAGTTTTTGTTGCAGGGACTCCAGCCAGTCGGTAGAGAGCATCTTGATCATGTGACGTTGGTGGGCGGTTGTTTTCAATGCAGTCTCCGTAGCTGGAGAGTTCATCAATAGGCTGTTGAGAGATTCTTGAGTCGCTCTCTGTTGTTTGACTTTGGAGATCAGTGGGCTGTCCTAGACTTGGTATAACTCCATCTGAATGGACTGGTTCATTCTTGGCAAAATAGAACAGAACAAATAAATGTGCACTGTTAAAGGGAAGGTATACGTTTGGTAATCACCCTTAAAATTAATGGCAAAAAAAACTTACTTTGTTAGAAGTATAGTAGCTTTCGATAGGAAAGCATTTTAAGAAACATTTCACTTCGAATTAATGTGGTTATGGAAAAAGATAATCAGTTTTTACCTCCAAAAATTTGAATCTCAGTAACATTGCTCAGATTGTGTATTCCAATTACGGATTATTCTTCCTGCGTGGACAAATTCCCTCCGGATTTTTGGCGATATCTCAAAAACATGACCACTTTTTTCAATGAATTTTTTCACAGGTTAGTTATCTGCATTTATATATGATTAAAACAATCGAACAGTTAAAAAAAACAAAGGTATACTTTCCCTTTAAATATGGCCACTGTGGCTGCATATTCCAACATGAATGGACAAGTCCAGTGATCTTGTGTTTTTCAAATGAAAAAAGAAATCACACTGTGTAATAATCTTACACAAAAACAAGTGAGGTTAAAATGTCGACTTTGAGTCTAATAAACACCTTTCAATTTTATTGAGTAATGAAAATTAGATAAATCTTCTCTTATACCGTATGTCATAGTGAGTGTTTGTTCAAATAAAAAAACAGTATGCATGTTAAACTGTTCTGGTCTTGTTAAAACAAATTGAGCCCTGCCCTCCTTTCCCGAAAGTGTGAGTTTCGACAGAATGATCTGACCCCCCGACGCCTTTGCTGCCAACAACTAGAAAAATTAAATACCTGTTTATCTCTTGAGAATTCACTTCCCCATGAGCCACCTGGGAGTTTCGTCTGTAAAAGATGGAAGAAAGGAGAAAACAAATTTTCTGATGTATTTAAGTTTCAGACCATGTACAACTTTAAAGGTGTATAATATTTCAATAATGTGCATCAACTTTAAAAGAAACATGTTGACAAGTACTACTTTTTTTTTTGGGGGGGGGGTTCAAAAGTAGTACTCTCTGATCAGTACGACCTGCAAAATGTTGACAACTTGATTTAATAGATGTTAAATTTGCACCAGGGATAAAGAATAATATTTGGTTTTACCCAAACACCGATGTGTGTAAAGCACTGTATACTCAGTACTTTTCCCGAGTCCTGTGGAGAAAACCCACACGCATATTACTTGGGTGGGATTCAAACTTTTACCACTAGTAGACCACCAAGATTGCCCGGTTGCTAGACGCAGTTTAAATCCGTAGATATCTTAGCAGCGGGGATAAAGAATATTATACAACTTGGGACATTCCGGTAGGAGGGTTGTCTGTGCACTGTGTAGATGCATTCACCATTGATATCATATCACATTCAGGCTGGCATAGTTGATCTCTCATTCAATACCACAGAGGATGATACTGAAGAGTCAGACAGTAGGAGGTGTGACTGTGTACTGTGCAGATCATGCATTCACAACATATTATTACAAATTATACATGTATTAGAGGCTGGCATTACATGTATGTGTACGTACATGTACTATCTTTCAAAATCACTTCAATGATATTGCATGGTCAGACAGTATAAGGGTTGACTGTGTAAATGCATTCAACACTGACTGCAAGTTGGCATAGTTTACATTTATCATTCAAAACCACAGTTGGACGATATAGACAGTCTCCGTGCCATTTAAATAGTACACAAAATGACAATAAAAGTTAAATTTTCTTTTCTTAACATGGTGCCAGACAGTCTTTCCTGCCCACCATCAGTTTGGCTACATTTATTAAGATGTAGGAAAAGTTCTACTTATAAATATTAAATGTACCTGCTGATGAAATCCCTTTTTAGCAGCAAGGCTCCGCTTGGCCAGTGTCACGACCCTATGAACTCTATGCGACCTTTCACTCAACTGCTGAGAATTGACAATCTCGTGCTCCGACTCGCTGCCTGAGGTCGCGTTATCCGAGGAATGCCCAATGGCCAAGGCTTCATTGTCATGGCGATAGAGGCAGTGGTCCTTCTTCGGTGTGGAACGTTCAGCCGCATGTGAACTCTGCTGGACAACGCTGCTTTGTAGCTCGACCTTTAGAATTAGGCCACATAAAAATGAAAACATGTTTAGTGTCCCCACCCGCTTCCTTTTTTTGTTGTTGAAAAAAATTATACAAAAATTATACATTTTTTACTATCACTGACGAAAATAATATATTTTAAAATAATTAAGAATGTATTTTGGACTTAAGCACATCGAAAAAAGCTGGCAACCATCTTGAAAAATAGCCCGGCCAGTTGTCTCGAAAAATGTGTCGGGCGGCCATTTTTGAAGAAAAAAAGAAAGAAAGAAGAAAAGGCCCTCCTCCTTCCTTTTTTTCAAAAAGGAAGGATGCTAAACATGTTTTGGGTTAAATGCTTTTTCACTGGTTTCAGTAGCAGATCAAGAGGGTGCGGAAGGGGAACACCCACCCTATGCCTAGGCCCAATTTAATTCATGGTCCTGCTTAACCTGAGCAAAAAAAACAGCAGGGATTCCACGCTTTCCATCAAACGTATTTCATGGGTAAGCAGGGAATGTTTGCTTGTGGGCGTACATACTCCACGTTACTAGGCATTCCTTTCGCTTTACACATAGAAATTCGGCGCTTGCCTTGTGTAAGCGAAGAATGGTGATCCCAAGTGCAGAATTTTCCAGTAAGCAGAGCCATGAAATTGGGCCCTGCTCAATCAATAATTGTGTGAACATTTGAAGCATTTTGTTCACAAGTTAAACTGGAAAAAAGCATAGCAAAACTAAATTTCCGATACCAATAGCCTTATAAACTTACAGCATGGAAGGATTCCTGGAGATTCTCCTGTCTTTTGATTTGCTGAAGTTGTCGGACGCGTTGCTTGACATCACGACGGAAGCGCTCTAATCTGGCTTGTTTCTCAGCCTGGGCCTGACTGATACGCTGTTCCTCCTTCTCTGCTGACAGCTGCAAAATATACAGGTTATTTGAATGCTTTTTAAATTTAAAGGAAGAGTTTTGTTGGAAATAAAATAAAAAGGAATTTCAAAAGAAATGCCTGGAAACAGAATCTGCCTCTTAAATAGAATACCATTTGCAAATTTGCACTCGGTAACTGGGACAGTCTGACAGTAGTGTTGATGTACAGCTCTCATTTAATTAATTCCCTTCTCGATCATGGGGGTGGAAATAGAGGGAGTTTGACAAATCAATTTTCTCTTACGAGTTACAGTTGTTTTTATGATATATTATACATGGAAATTGAAAATGTAACAACTGCCAGCAGCAATGCCCCAGGCAGAAGCCGCAATTTAGGAAGTCCTAGGACTTAGTAGACTCATCAATCAGACTGAGTAAGGGAGACTGCTCTATACCCAACACCCCTATGTTCCGACACCCCTATGTTCCGACAACCCCCTCATGATTTACAAAGGGTTAGGCAGTTAGGGTTAGGGTTAGGGTTAGGAAAATACACCAGGATTGTTGGAACTTAGGGGTGTCGGAACATAGGGGTGTAACCAGTTAAAGACAAAGTAGGTACAGTTTTCCACAGATCAAGATTGCAATTGAATTGGGCCAAGCATGGAGGAATTTTATTCCTCCAACCATGGGTTGAGTGAAAAATGGTGAAAGAAAGATTACAATTTTTCACATCATTCTTCTCAGAGACTGAGAGAGAGTTAACTTATTATTTATACTATATAGTGATTTTACTATGGTAAAGCCAACTGACACTGACAGTGAGTGACAGACTGAACTTGTCAAGTTTAGTTTGTTTCATTGTGTTTACTTACGATCGCTTTATAACTCGTACAGCTACTCTGTGGTTCTAGCTCAACCCAAGCACCAACTGCAACGACTTTGACAGGTCTTTTACCCATGTTTTTCTTAGTGATTCGATGAGTAGCACTGGTGTGACGACGATCGTCCGTAAAGTGCTGCATTTTATCGATTTGTTTACACACAAACAGTTCACAAAACAAACCAAAATTGCAATGTTTACAAATGTGCCGCCGAATGTGGAGGTCTCACTTTCCCAACATGCACTGCGGTTCAAAGTACGGTTTCGAATAGTCGATGCTGGATTTAGCGCCCTCTATTTCGATTTGGGTTGAGGCTGCGAGGCGCGGCAGGGGCACGAAGGGGTGCTTGCTCTCACCACAGAGAAAGGACCCCTTTCTCTATGCTCTCACATTCGCACATTCTGGCCTATTTGGTATTGACTTCTCTACGAACACATTTCGCCCTAATGCCCTGTTATGATTCAACTTCTTTCAGCACATGTCATTTCTCTTGCCAAAATGTTTTAATTTCTTCTTGCTGTGCCCAAATTCCCCCACTGTTTTGCCCGATGATTGGGAAGGCAGTTGCCCCCCATCCCCCTACCCCCCGGCCCCCGGGACGGTCGTAGTATACTGGCCCATGTTAAATTCCCATATAGCGTACACCTAGCTGGAGACAAAATCACAAGTGTAAACCTTACGTGATTTTGCTGTCAGAATTTCTTTTAATAAGTAAGTCAAACGTTTGACCTACCCATAGCGTGGGTAACAATTCGCTCGGTCCCAGCGTCTCTCACTGCCCAAAGGTGCTGGCTGGGCAGACGTGCCCATGTGCATTGGACCAATCCCCTGACCTAATGGCCCCTGGGTTACCTCTTCCTGTATACAAAAGGTTCGACTATCAATAATGTAGTGTTTAATCCAAATATATTATTACTTTCTTTAAAAAAAAGTTAGCATTATCCATGGAGCCTCCATGTAATCGCTCCCATCATGCATCACTACATCCTTTTTTTTATTATAAAAAAACTTCATTACACATGCAGACTCGTCATAATTCGTCATTCGTCAAAGTTCAAAGTGCAACGGTGCAACGGTCAGCGGCCATCAGTACCGCGGCCGGCCGCGGCTGTTTTTAAAATTTACCTCCAACAGTGGCCGTATTTACACTGTTCAGAATTCCTTGGATTTCGATGGATTTATTGCTCTATGCTCACTGCAGGAAGCATGACTGAAAGGGTGCAGTCCGACATTACATTCCCGAAACGCCCATTGTTGCAACATGGATGGATTTTAAAGCACATTTTGCCTGCTGATTGTCGAGTGGTTTTGGACCGTCCGTCACATGTCTGTGTTTTGGGCCGTACACGACTGATGCAAGGAGCTCCAGCTGACCGTGAGTAATACTCTGAATTGAACAATTTTAATTATAGTTGGAAAGAGACGGGGGCGAAATTAGCCCCGAGCTTGTTGGTGTTGACTTAGGCCCTGTAAAACATTACGATTATGAAAACGACACCAATGGTGCTCGATGTGGGGCATGGTGGTAGCCCCGCCCCTACTGTGTCTTCATTGTGTGCTTGCAATCCCGAGGATTCGGGGGGGGGGGGGTAGGCCTACTTCTGTGTAGAAGAGGGAAAATGGTGTCGTAAGTAGACACCAAAGCTGTTGTCATGGTTGTAGGTCTACGGGACTTTCTTGCCAATTTGCATAAGTATTTTGATGCAAAATAGTAATCACAATTATGTGTAGTTCTCACACAATTCATTTAACCATAGCATCTATTTTAGTGCTCCGTGATTAATGGTGCATCAGATGTTTGTGTACATTGACTTTAATACGTTTTTCAAGTGGCAAACTTGCCTCATCCAACCTCAACTATTTCTTTGTCATTAAACTGCAAATTGCTCGATAAACTCACACGCTTACACCATGTTCTTCCACAGTACCTTTCAAGTTGTCTACATCAGATTAGAGCCTTTAGACTCAATAAAACAAATTCCAATCCGTTAAACCACCTGGCGAAGGCAGCATGACTGGTAACAAACACACTGCAGAAACTAGGGTGTTAAGATTGTCAGTGTCACATAAAGATATAAAAAAATAACACCTTACTAGGGTGTTAACAAAAAACAAATTTATGCAAAAACAATTACATTGTTGTTATTTGGACACCCCAAGATGTTATTTGATTCTCTTTCGGTATCTATTATGACGCAACACCCATGGTGTCAACTTGAACGCCCTAGTTTTTGCAGTGCAGGACTGTAGGTGGTCATTTAGCCCAAAATTTGTTCACAACTCCTTTGGGAATTCTTAAAGAGGAGGCCATTGATGGAATGTTTTAAGTCAAAGGATCTACAGGGTATTTTCCTTTGTTTTATGCTATTTGACTAGGTCTCAAGAGGGAACTTTTTAAATTGTGGGTAGGTGGGTCAAAATAAATAATTGTAAATCAAAATTCAGTTTACAATCAAAATAATAGAAAGAAAAACATATTTTTTAGGTGAATGACCAGTGGCCCCTTCCAGATCTTGTGTCATGTCTGTGCTGTCCATTGTCGGTCAACCCTTGTTTCTGTTACTGACCTCTGTGCCTGATGGGGATATGGCAAACATTTCCTTTGTTTCAACAACAAAGTTGCGTGTTGGAAGCCAGGAAAAGCCATTGCAAACTTTTGAGCTGGGAGAGCATTGATTCTAAAATACTTGCTTCATTTTTTGTGGCATTACTTTGCTTTCAGAGTTTATTAAATAATCTGTAAAGAAAAAAAAAAAATGGGGGTTGGTGGGTCAAAACAAATTTGAAAAAGGATCGAATTGATCATTAAATGTTCTGATAGCCCCAAAATGCGTGAGTAACCGTACAGGTAAAGGCACAAAATATAATTTAAACTCGGAAATGCCGCTTCTTCACGGTTTATTAATATTATGAAATAATTTGTCAAACCACTAGTCGTGGTAAAACAATATAGAGTGGTAACAAAAAACTATACAATTTATTCTAATTATCGCACAACTATCATTGCAATTGTTCTTTGTGTTAAACTAGTTTCTGTGACAACCTGATGCAGAAACCGGTCAGACCCCATGGGACCTTAATTAGGTTCAATCGATACAAACGAAAACTACTTTTAAAGTATAGTAAGCAGTAGTATTGGTCTTTTTACAATAAGAAATTCTTAATAAAAAATAGATTATATAACAATACATAATAATATAATGATATCCCTTTACCTCAGCAACTATTCCTTAAATAGTGTCCGTTAAATTGAACACAAATGCAAAATACATTTAATATAGGTCCGCAAGGGACACACAATTGTAGCTCTTGAAGGGATACAATTAATTTATACAATTGAGGGGCCAAACAGTGCATTAAACAGCTTTGTACGATTTATAAACATCTCACATTAAACCCCTTGCATTGGCTGCCATCGTTGATGAAACGTGCACGCGTGAAAGGCTCTCATTGGATGAGAGTCGTGCGCAGCGCGTATACACGCGTGCACTTTTCAATTGTTTGTCATCAAAGATGGCGGCCAATGACGTCATGTGCAATCCATCTGTACACGTATTTCCAAAATCGCTGAAGGTGATCCAGGCCCAGCTTTGGACGATTGAACCTTTGCTGTGTATGAACACGTTTGTATACGGCAAATAAAGATTCCGTCCTATACGATATATATTTTGTGATGGTGTTGTACATTTGAAATGTTCATGAATTATTAGTTTCTTTCAATTAGCCTTTCCCATGAAATTTATGTGAAATGCACATCGCACGTGCGCACTAACATTACTGGTGGGCAACATGGGGGAACACAAAGCCTTGTAGTTGTATGGGCTGATGGTGGCGTGACGCATACCGTACGCGTTTGACGTATACCGTACGCGTTCTACATCTGCCCAGTGCATATAACTCGTGGCGTTTGTCACCCAATAGTGTATGCATGCATGTGTGCATGTAGTCAGCATAATTTCAAGGAAAGTGTTATTAATTTGAAATAACACAACAATAATAAACAGCAATATTTCAGGAAGTCGGTTCAGCATTAGCGTTTCACCATAAAACAAAGTAAAATTGTAAATATCACTAAAGCTACATTGTATTTAAAAGGTACCTTACCCCCGTCCCCAGCCACAAAAGAATAACAAATCAATTTAAATAACAAACTCAAGGTAGGCCTATTTCAATCTAGAAGAGTTTTTGAAGTGTATGGTGAGCTACAACTCAACTTATAGCTTTGATTATCTTTTGAGTGTGCACAATTTGAAATCCACCGGTTGCAGGGCAGGACCACATGCTTTACCCTCCATATTTGGGGCTGGCTCGCTCTCTGGTATTACCAGCCTATATCTCTGCATGATGGTCGCAAACAAAAGGAATACTTGGTGCTTAGCTAACTGCTCACCAGGGCATGTACGTGGACCTGAGAAAATAACCACAACAAATAGTATCATTTATATTGTATGATTAAGTAACAGATAAGCCACGATAATAATCAGTGACTTAACTCTCAAAAGAGTAAGCATTTTCCCCCATCCACACTTATTTTCGTGGCGTCGGAAGCGTCTCCATCACATGAATAATATGCATTGAAGAGCAATAAAGGCACATAGCAACACCCTTAGCAACATACTCAGCAGAAGCCGCAGCTTGACAGACTGTGCAAGTCTCGCGCGTATTCAAACATTGGAACCCGTAAAGTGCGCGAGTGGGACCAAAAGTAGTCCCAAAAGTGTTCCAAATACGCGCGAGACTTGCACGGTCAATTTGTGCACAACCTAAAGTCACGTATCAAAAAAACCTGCGACCCTTCATTGTCATTGAGTTGACGAGCGAATGATCCCCAGGTAAAAACTACATCGGGTAACGTTTTGTTATAATGGAGGTGTTGAGCGATTCGAGTCCCTGCTCTCAACGTTTGCATAGCTCATAAATACTTCA
Organism: Plazaster borealis; assembly: GCA_021014325.1. Taxonomy (NCBI): domain Eukaryota; kingdom Metazoa; phylum Echinodermata; class Asteroidea; order Forcipulatida; family Labidiasteridae; genus Plazaster; species Plazaster borealis. The sequence goes on from CM037470.1 coordinate 5,541,544, forward strand.
TGCTTTGCGCTTAAGCCTTTTGTAAAGTAGAAGTGTGAGTAACCTAGATGTTGTCATAAATGTATCTTTTTCTGATGTTTTAATCGTAGCGATCACAACCAGTTTAATGCTCAAATGAAGTACATTCACACACTCAAAACAAAAGTTTCCGCATTTAACAAGATTATTATTCACATCTGAAAAGGAAGAAATGTGAGTAGGTTGCACAGTGTTGTTAGTAAACCCACAGGGGAAGTTGGGAAGTGGTTGCCCAAAGCGTGTTTAAAGGCCTATCGACAATGTACGCCCGGGTTAGTGTGTTAAGGGTGAGCCCTGACGACTAGAGGTGACGATATAAGACGAATCTAGACGATAACGGGGTACAGTAGGACTCGTTTATTTGTGAAGAAAGTACATCAAATGACATATTGAAAATGGGGTCATTGTGACATTGATAGTACTCACCAGCGCCAAATGGCATGAAGTAATCCGGCAACACAATCGCGGATTCGTCTCCGGATAAAAATCGGCAGGGGTTGAATTTCTCCGGCTCTTCCCATACCAGAGGGTCGTGATGTAAAGCCCAGAGGTTCGCCATCACGTGCGACCCTTTGGGAACGAAGCATCCTCCCACAATGGCGTCGTCATTCGCGAGATGCGGAATGCTCAGGGTTCCAACGCGACAGCGCAGCACTTCGAGCAGTGTTGCTCGGGTGAATGGGAGCGAGTCGCGATCGTCGAGAGAGGGCGCCCTGTCGCCAATCGCACTGTCGATTTCGTGGTGAATCTGAAGATGAAAGAAAACACAACATAATTATTATGATTGTTAGAAGTGGTACTGTATCATACGTCTATAATGTGGTAGTATTGAAATCAGCCGATATTTAAAATAATGTTTTGTTTTGTTTTGGTTTTTCTTGTTCCTTTCTTGTTTGCAATGGGGTTTTTTCCTCACAACACAGGCTAAATTTCGACCACTGTAGGCCACTAGAGCAGTGCGAGGTAGCTGCGGTACCAACTTGTCAAGCGATGTCAATTTGGTTCCTTATCCCATTGCTAGTTCATGATCAAAATGCGTTGTTTACATTGAATTAAGTTTTTGCCTATAGTGCCAGCATGCTTCAGTGTGCTTTTTGTTGAATCATTTATTGGTTCTGCTCCTCTCTGTGAAGAAATACAAAGTGAGGTCTGATTGGCTTGCTATGATTTTTTTCCTGCCTTTTACCTCTTGCGATTCATTTTATTTTTAGATACACTGTCAAAATCTTACCCTATCCTGTACATCTTGATACTGAGTCGTAAAGAGTAGTGTCCACATGACATGGCTGGATACAGAAAACGACCCACCGATGAGAAGGTCAACCATGCTCCTCCAGACGTCTTCCTCACGAAACTTAATCCCATCTTCCTCCTTATCGTGTGTCCGTCGAACCTCCTCCAGGTACAGGTCCACTACATCTCGTAGCTGATTACCGTTGAAGCTCTCTTTATGGTGGTCGACCAGTCCCCGGATGAACTCGGTCAGGTAATTTGCGGCCTCCCTGTATTCTCGACAGACTGGCGAGTGGTAGAGAAACGGGAAGAAGTTGCCAATGGATACAGCGGATAAGTTGTCTAGTACGACCCTGGAGTTGTTGACAAGAGAGCAGAAGACAGGGTCTTCGTATTCGTAGCGATCTCCCAGCGCGATGGAGCAGAAGAGGTTGGACGCAGCGTATTCGAGAAGGCGCTTTGGGTTGAAGGGAAGGCCGCCATGTTCATCGAAGCTTGCACAGAGCGCCTTGGCTTCGTCCTGTATTCGCTGTCCTAGTATACCACTTTTACTGAAACCAAGAGTTCGAAACGCTCGAAGAATGAACCGACGACGGGCCGACCATATCTTACCGCTTTCCCAGCCGAGACTGCCTAATAAAAGTGAAACACAATATGAAAAGTAAACCACTTGGAACTAGTTCAGTCTTGCCATTGGAATGCAACAATAACAATAAGTGTACAACCAAGGCAAAGTTCGTTTTTTTATTGTAAATGAGGAAAAGGAAATGACACTGTGAATCAGAGGGGGGTTGGGTGGGGAATTAAGGAGTAGAAAGCGAATCCTGCCGGCCTAAATGCTCTCTAGTCGACCATTAAGCCTTGTCTCACAGTGTGTGCCTTTCCCCCTCGCTCCCACGTGCATGGATGAAAGTTGTCATTGTTGAAATTGGATCATTGCTTCCTCACTGAAATTAATGTTTCATAGTAGAAGTGCTTCATTAATAAAATTGTTATCTTAATGGGAAAATCTGCCCATGCCAGGAAGCTTGACACAGTCTTGATGCCAGCTGCATGCAGGAATACTACTGGTCGCCCAAGTTTACAAACACAACGTATATCATACAACATACCTGGCATTGCTCCGCCTGATATCCGGAGCAGTGGCGTAATCAGACATTATTGGGAAGGAGGAGCGGAGGCAAATACATAATTGGTATATCAAACCATTTTGTTCATTTTTTTTCGAGCTCATTTGGGGGCAAGACGGGGGCAAGACGGGGCAAGGGTTCTGCTGAGCGGCGGGGGCTCCCCCACCTCTGCCTACGCCACTGATCTGGAGAGAGCATTTGCGAAATTGAAAGACAGAGACAGATGACAGAACGAGGACATCGACTACACAACCATGTCTCTTCTCCAAGCAGAATCATGTCATAACTGGAAGTGCCTCATTAACAGCCTTCGAAGTGGGGTTGGACTGTCGTTAAAAGTCAGAATGAACAAGTGTGGCTACAGCCAGGGATCAACCGTCTGTAATTACGGCACCAAACCGCAGACAACGCAGCATGCACTTAAGTTGTTGCAATGCCCCCGCTTCAGGAACCCTACCTTATGGCAGACCTTGCCTAAAACAACGCCACATCTCAGAATTGTGTAACAGAGGGTAGTGCGAGGACACTACGGGAGAAAATTTTACATTATTAAATTTTCCGTTGGTCATTGTGTCACCTTATCAGTTTCAGGTTGGTTCGATGATAACTTGCCCTGTCATTCCCCTATGGACCCCGGTTTCACCGTAGCCTTGTGTGTGGACTGGGTTTTCAGTCCCTACCTTTTACATGGGATTTTTTTTCTCTTCTGGGCTTTGCTACAAAAACTGGACAATCGTCTTCTTTAATTAAACACACAAGTATCGTCAGCCCTACGGGTTGACAGTGCTAAATTCGCTATCGAGGATCTCTCGCTTTCACTACCAGAAAAGTTAACAAAGATAGTAAATAAACTAAGGGTCAAAATGCTCCGGTCATCGACATACCTGTGGAAAGAAACATATGGCCTCGTCCGATGGGTCAATGGTCGGTGAGGATGTTTTTTAATGGGATGGTCTATTATTGGAGTGTCACCGCTTTAACAATGGGAACCGTCTCTCAGCATAGGATAAATGAACTCGTGTATTGAGAACGCAACACTCTACCCAAGAGGACCATCTTCAATTTCACCGGAGGCTTTTCTGGTTGGGGGCCGCAGTTAAGAACACTCAATCAACAAAACTATAGTCGTTAGTGCTTGCATACCTTGCATAGTTTTATTATGGTAATTGAAAAAAGAAGCTTTTGTAATATCAAAGGACTGCAGCACTTCATAAAGTCTAACGTCGTTGCCAATTTACTCCCAGGTTTCGTTTCATGACGTCGTTGCAAACTTTATAGCTTCAGTCGTAAATTATTCTAAAACATATCTGATATATAGGCTTACTCTGGTACAGCTTTATATTCACATTTTAATAAAATGCAGTTCATGTACTAGGCCTACGACTTGTTTCGTAATTGCTGTCAGATCATTGGCTTTATTGAATAATTTTCAGTGTCAATTGTTCAGTTTGCTAACAGTTATACGGCTGTGACGTTGCAAAATAAAAGTATAAAAATGTACCCTAATTTTGAGCTCCTAAGCCTCAAAAATGGAACATTGTATATTCTGATCGCGTGTAGAATTTAAAATATGTTGTCATTGTGTTACCATTAAACCAGTGTTTTGCTTGTCATGGTTGATTCTGGTTGGACAACGATGTTATTGACAGAAGCTTTCCCTAATCCCCAAGTGCAAATTTGGCAAGTTTGTTTTTGGAGACGAAATAAAAACGGGTTTACTTTGAGGACTGCTTCATGCTTACCTTGCACTGGAAATGAAATTTTGACGAGCCCTGGAACCGGCCTGTCTGTCATCTTTGAAGACTGTGTCACGAATGCTTCTCTGATTGTACTCTTATCGTTCAGAATCACCATATATTGCGCCGGTCCCAGCATCACTCCAAAGACCGCGCCGTACTGCTTCGCCATCTCCGTGAAAGCTCGGTGGCCGTAGTGTTTCGAGTACCACATGATGGATGGGATGCTGCCTATGATCGGCCAAGACCGCGGACCGGGCAGAGGTCGAGCTGTCGACCGTAAATTGGAGCATAACCCCTGGTAGGCATACTTGAAAAGCAAGGCGGCCACGCAGATGAGACAGATGCCCTGAACGTTCAATGTATCAAAGATCCAACGGAATGCATCTTCGTGTAACATAATGGATTAACTATCCTACTTCCAAAGATGCCAAAACTGGTATTCTGCAGAAAATAAAACATAACCTGGTTATACATAAAGTTAGCGTTTGTTTTCGGCACCACCAGTGAGAATATTTCCTCTCAAAAGGACATGGCACAAATACCTCACACGTGACGTGCTACAAATGAACTTTTCCAATCGAAGATACCAACTTTCCATTGTGTACATCCAACTTATGGCAATCTCAGTGGACTTCAAAGTTGAATTTTTTTCAAGACCAAAATGGGGTGATGATGATGACGAAGTTGGTGGTAATTATGGAGGGTTGGAAGGGAGGTAAAGTCTAAAGTACAAACTCAATCTTACCAAGGGTGAACATCATTTTCAGTAGATTCAGCTAAATAGTAACTGTTGCAGTTTTAGTTTTAAAATCTGCAGTACCAACAAAGTTATGATGACTTTGTGGCACAACCGGAACTTTAATCCGACCAGGGTGGGCGGTCTCCAAAGCTGAAGACGGGCCTTTGACCACCTGAGCTTAATAATAGGTGGGTTTGCCCGAAATGTTCGTCTGGCAAAACTCTGTTATCTCAGGACAATGGTTGGGATTATCCCCTCCTCTTGACATGATCACTTAGTGCCAGACTGGCTTTTGTGTAATAATGAGATTTCACGGAGCTCACAAACTAATCAGACTCCAGTGGTTCTGTACAAGGGGTTAAGGAGTGGCCTGGAACACTCATGGCTACCGTAAACACCAACTGATGACGGTGACGTTAGTGTGCATTGATAATACTTTTATATAAATATATACATATATCAAAATAAAAAAAATTGGGGGGAGGGGTTGGATGGGTTAGGCTACTGCTTTTTTTCATTTAGATTTTGTTTTCAATCCGAAACGTAATGATAACAATGTACTTACCTGGTCTGTAAAGGAGGGTCTCCTGTAGACTTGATCATAAACCCAAAAGTCCAAACGAATTCCCAGTATTTTTTTCGTTTATAAGGCCTCTCTGAAGATTTGTTATTTGTTTTGCTTTTCACTTTCTCAGCAATGAATCAACGGCGAGACATCGGCTCGTGAGTTCAGATTATAATTTTTTTTTCTGAAGCTCGTTATACTGGAAATGCGTTTTGATGTCACTTCGTTGTAAGAAAGGAAAAAAGTGACGCGGGAAAAGCAGGTCAGTATTTCAGCAGGCGAGACGAATTAGATTCACGTTGTTCCAATAGCGGTGTTTTTATGCAACTCCCCTGTCGCCCAAAATGTAATGGTGTGAATTAGTGGAAATCTTTTCTCAATATTGACAAATCAGGCAGTCGTACAGGCAGAGTTCCATCCGAATAAAAGAATGCTGGTGAATCTACTATTTTAAACTCGTTTAAAGAAAAGTAGGCCTATCACACACAAAACCATACAATATAACCGAGTGCTATGGTGCCTTCGTGGCAGCTGAATAAATCGGAGTGTAGTAGTTTTTCGCTTGATAATTGTTATATCCGCTGAGCATATAATTGTTGATCTAGAGTGTCATTGTGCTTCACGTTTGACTGACCCTGTAAAAGGCCCGTCAACAAACTCATTCAGCCGAACCGCCGATGACTCTACTTCATCGTTCCCTCCTACAGCTTACAAAAATATCACGAAATAATGTCCTTCAGTGATTCTAGTCACGCACGACGGACGTTTCGATGCCCAGGTGTTCGCTGGGATGGCTGGGTTTTTAAAAAAATTAGTACAAGTCACTACAAAAGGAAGCCATGGTTCATCAATTTGGTTCAAAACGTACCAGTTTTTTTTGTCATGTTTTTTTTATAGCGCTTCTTATATACAATGGTTTCCAACCTCACAGTTTTTTATTTATTAACTTATTTTATTTATCAACTCACAGTGCAACGCTTCCAATCGCAAATGGCCTATTGCTTTAAAGGGTTTGTATAAGTTTGGTAATGACTCTGAAAATGAATGGCAATAAAAACCTACTTGGTAAGAAGTACAGCAGCTTTGGTTAGTGTAATGCATTTTGAGAAACTTTTCACTTCGAAGTACTGCGGTTATGGAAACAGATATCACTTTTTATCTCCAAAAATTTGAATCTCCGAAGCGTCAGGCCTATACGCAGTAACGTTTCTCAGATTGTGTATTCCAATTGCAGATTATTCTTCCTGCGTGGACATATCCGCTCTAGATTTTCGGCAATATTCCAAAAACACTACCACCTTTCGAAGTGAAATTTTGAAAGGTTGGTTTTGTGGTATATATCTACAACTATAATATAGGATTGAAACAAACATTGAATCCCTTTAAACGTATAAACAACGTCCGCTTGAAAAATAAAATAAAATTAAGACAATTATTTACGAATTATGCTTCGCACAGTTTGGCAGGGGTTTTATCTGCTCATTTAAATAAAACAACATGTCGAGGTTTTTTGGCGAAAATGTTCTCACATAATTTCAGAAGGGTATATCAAATTACCGGTAAGTAAACCTTCAAATTGTAACCGCTCCATATAAGGTTTTCAGTAGTCAATACCAATTACGTTCGAATTGAATTTAAACCAAACCATTGCACATACATTAATGCAATTATGTTTGCGTTACCCCCAGCTCAAGAATAACGCTGTTGTAAGTCTGTTATTGTGGTAAAGTCAATGCTTTTACGACAGAAAAATTACATTAAAATGTAACGTTTTCCCCTTTTAATTTAAGCTTGCCCTCCCCCATTTGCCCCTCCCCGAGATTAACAGGTTCTGTGCCGCCGCTGACAATGTCAATATAAATTGTTTGGATACCTGCTTTGGGTGCCATTATGCAAAATGTGCGTTCGGTCATCGCCCGATGTAGCAACCTCGTCCCCATGGTTTACTTTATTTCCAACCATGTTTACTATAGAAAACCCTGGGAGGGAAACCCTTACTTGGAGCTGATTGGACAACGACTGGTGTACAAAAGTGTATTCAGTATTCACCATGTTCACAGCCAGACTATTCTCACGTATCCAAAAAATTTGGATATGCAAATGATCCAATACCAGGGTGAGAGAGTGGTCAACCTCGTACACCTCGTATTGCTCGACACACCCTGGGGACGTGGTTGCCAATGTAGGCCTTTAACTGATCCTTTTATCCCGACATGCACAACATCTCCCGCAAACTTCTGATCATTTTGTTTGTAAATTATTTTACACACAGGCGACAGGGGGCGCCATAGGCGTTTGTCAGCAAGCTCATTGGACTGGTCCCCTGTCTGTATCCACGGATAAAGACAGGACTGGTCTTACAGGCCCAATTATTTCATTGGATTCAATGATTTCATTGGATAAACGTGCAGTGACGTAAGCTTTCCATGTCTGTGTTACGATCGATCGTCTGCATTGTTTGTAAATTATGCATGTAATGTTGTTTTATTCACTATGTGTGCATGTACGTGTGAATTGACTGAGATCAACTGGCAGGATCCTGCCAGGTGCTCAAGGCCGGTATCTGGCGATAGTGTGAGCCTCGAAGTGTGACGGCAGATGTTGAGGCTACATGCTCACGTGCTCTTAGAGCTAGAGCTACACGATTCAATTCGAAATTCCTTGCAAAAAGCTTCGCAATTAAAACATGTGTGCGTGGTATGTCATCAAACAAATTTAATTGTATACATAATTGTGTTACTTGTGACATAGGATTCAAGTTACAGTTACACCGTGGTCAAGTAACATGGTTGTTGTTCGGCCATTTGTTGAAATTAATATGAAAGGTGTCACAGGGACTGTTCATGTCTACCCGTGAAAACGTCATTGGTACACTGCAAAAATTGGGGTGTTAAAATTGACACCATGGGTGTTGTCTTATAAAAGATACCAAGAAGAACCAAAATTAACATCAAAGGGTGTAAAATAAACACAAATGTAATTGTTTTGGCAGCAATCAGTGCTATTTTAGCATCCTGTGGTGTAAATTTAGATTCTTTGTTTTGGTATCTATATAATATGACAACACCCATGGTGAATTGACTGTGAATCTCCATGTAAAGCGGATGCGAGGTCAAAGGTACATCTGGCAGGATCCAGCCAGGCGCTCAATGAAGGTATCTGGCGTTATTCACCTGCCTCGAAGTGTGACGTCATATGTTCAGGCTATTGTTTTACTAGCAGTGGCTACCGCTAGGCGCCGTAGTGAGGTTCGATCACTTACTGTGGAGTCCGGACACATCCTTAGGAATAATTTTAGTTTGCTCAGAACAAAATATGCAGGGATCCAAATGGTTAATTCTTTGAAGATAACCAATTTCCCTCGAGCAATTTGTATTATCTAATATGCATGCAGCAAATATTTGCGCTAATTTGTTTTATTTGATTAAATTGGCGCATTTGTAGAGTAACCAGCCCGTAAATTCTGCGTTGAAACACCCACCCACAGCTCTAATTTAAAACTTTCCCCTTAACGGTAGCGTCTCAGCCCTTCATTAGGCTGAAGACCTGGCCATTAAGTGGTCTAATAACCGACCTTATTAAGAGATCGAGATAGCTTTCGATATCATCATCTACACCCCCCCCCCCCCATTATCATCATCACCATAAAAAATAAAAAAATAAAACCATCAGCATCACTACTGTGGGAATTTTATATTTAACAACAATTTACCCGACAATATAACTCCAACTGCTTTTTTTTGCAATATAACTTGTTATTTCAATGGGAGGCCTTATAGAATGCTAGGAGACACCAGACGTCCCTGGTGAGTTGTCATTGGTAACGTACATTTGAGCATGCGCAGACTTCTGAGAACAGTGAATTTACTACCTGGGCCCAATTTCATGGCTCTGCATACTGCCGAATTCTGCGCTTGCGATAACCATTCTCCGCTTACTGTGTGCAAGCGCCCAATTTATGCGCTAGCTGTGTAATCGAATAATGCCCAGTAAAACGTGGAGTACCCGTATACGCACGCGCACAAGCAAATAATATTGTGATCCACCCGTGAAATACGTTTGACGTAAGCGTGGATGATTCCCTGCTTCCGTAAAAGCGCCAATTTTGTCCCTGTTGCCACCTTTTTAGTGTCCCCTTAAGACTGCCCTAGGGTCGAAACGTCAGGCCATTAACTATTTTTTGCATATTATACCATATGTCCTTTTGGTTGGTAAGCAGTTTGCAACAGCTAATTCTATTTTCTAAAAGTATATATAGCATAAAAATCATGGATTCGCGCCGTGATTTTCCGCTAAAATTAGCACACTCCAACCGGTCGAACCCGTTGCATGTCGCAACCGTGTTCTTGATAATTGTGTTAATATCCTTAGACCAAACTGTTTTTCGGCCTTGCTTTTCCAATTATCAATAATTTTCCTCCACGCTCAAAGATGTATTTAGTCAATAAGTCAAGTGGCCTACACTTCAACTGTAGACATTGTTAAAGGAACATTTTGCTAACAAAACAGTTAAGCACTTCATATAATCCACCACATAAACTGACAAACCTGTAGAAGTTTGAGATCGATCGGCCATCGGAATTTAGTTTGATTTATTTCTCATCAAATATGGCATTTCAAACATAAATATTTCTAGGGATGTTTTTTTACTATCATCATCATTAGACCGTGTAAGTTTTATGTAAATCTGTGATCTTAAAGAAAATTTTAATAACCGGTACGCGTTTCTTAAATTCAAGCTTAATGTCACCTTGAAATAGTTTGTGTTTTTTTTTTTTACATGAGAGTATGTAGGCCTATATTAACAATAAAACAATTTTTTGAATAATTGTTTGTCACGATTTATTTGTTAAAAAATAGATAAAGTTGTTTAGGGGTGACTCCGCCCATCCCTTTTTGGTGACGTCAATCGAGGCAGACTTCGCCGCGATCGAACATCGACCCCCACTCGAACTTGCCTGCATTTTCGTGCAAGTAGTGAGCTTGTACGTTTCGTTTGGTTATCCAAAAAAAGGGATTTTTCGTGCATTTTTCTGGAAATTTCGACCAGGTGTTTGCTGCTGGATGCAGCAAAACGACTAAAGATGGGGTCAGCTAGCATTTGTTTCCTTCAGATCCCAAATATAGGCAGTTACGGGCATCGAAAGTCAGGCTAACGAGGCCAAAGTGGTCCGGTCCGATGTCGTTTTCAGCGCTGCAGCGAACATGTTTCTGGTGTTCGGATCGACTTGAGCTGTATGCCGCGCCGCGGCACGCCGATCCGATTTGTCATCATGGGCCGCTAGAATACGTTGTATTATCCGTGCTCTCGTTATGACTGTGCTCGTATCTTCCGTTTTTCAAGACATAGAAACGCGCATGGGACAGTTCGGGACCGGTGAAAAACCTCGTATAAACGTCGACTGTACACTGTCCTAGGATTGCATTGAGTGACGTCCGAATACGAAAACGCATCATACCGATCAGGTACCCATGTACAGGGCCAGACTACACATTTTCTCTTCAAATATCCCGCGCCTCGATTGACGTCACGAACAACGCCATGTAAACGGGGGCCTATTTTTAAATTTGTAATTAAAATAAAAACACAATTTTTTAACCTTAGTTATTTGTTTATTCACATTCCACTCATAAAAATGTATATTTTAACGACAAAAGCTTTATTTTGACAAAATACCACTGCCAGGTGCCTTTAAGTGTAGTCTTTACACTCTTGAATGCCGGAACGACATGAAATATATTTTATCCCGGACAAATTTTCACGTCAGGTTTCAAATGCTTATGTTATTGTTGCAAATCTAAACAATTACAAGTGACATATCTCGAAAGATTAATTTTGACAGAAAGAGAAAAATGTGAATGGCAAACTATGATGAAAAAGAAATCCACCCTGCCGCTGGGGGAAAAAAACTACACCACACACACACATTTGGCTTAAACAGGCAGGTTTTGTATTGTTTTTTTTTCTTCTTCGAGTTTTACCCAGGGGCACGTGCCCCCTGCCCCCACCCCACCCGCCTCCTGGATCCGCGCCTGGAAAAGGGGGGGGGTACTGAGGATTTTTCATTAACTTTACAGTAGTGTATAAAAACCCGCTTTTTATCTCACACTATCACTATATCATAAAAATCAACGATTCGTCCCGAGATTTTCCGCTAAGGTTTAGCATACTCCAAACGGTAGAACCCTTCGCACGTCGCAACCATTTTGATTGATTTATGTTAATAATATATTCCTAGACCAATTTTTTTTTCGGCCTTGCTTTTTTAAATTGAATATTGAATCAATAATTTTCCTCCACGCTCAAAGATGTATTTAATCAAGTGGCCTACCGTACGTGAATAAATTACAAGGTTGTGGGCTCAGATAACATTAAGGAAAAAAAATGAAAAAATAAACGGAAAGTCTGTTGATTTATACATTTTCTACACGACACTTAGCTTCAGCCCAGCTTTAAGGGACCATATTGAAACAGTTGTATCTTTCCTTGGTGTTCAAGGAGTCGCTCTGTACATGATGGTTCGGGTATCTTTTTGATCAGGGCTCAACATATAGAGCTCCTTAAGCAGAAAATTGTGCTTAATAATTTTCTGCTAAGCAAACATTAGCAGGAAACCAGCCACAGATAGTACACATGTTGAATGACATATTGGCTGGTGTCCTTATTCTGGTAAGCAAAGTTGTTTTGTGCTCAACTACTTTTTGTACTTATAAGCAGTTCTATGAAATTGGGCCCAGAGCTTCGCATGTGGGTTGTTTTTTTCAGTCTCCAGATACCTTGTTACATGGGATTCATCGATCGGGGTTTTTGATCACACCCAAAAAACTGAAATATTATTAATTTCCTAATAATGTTTTTTTCAGGACTCATTTATAAAGCCTTTGAATTCACGAAAATGAATAATAATAACAGCCTGTTTACGCAGTCTTCTGTTATGTTCGGAAAGTGTAAGCTCTTTTTTGGCTTGAGTCTGCTATGACTAAAAAGCGTGTGATGATTAGTTTTGTGAAATGAGACCGCATAATTAGAATATTGCTAACCAAACTGATTACACAAGTAAACAAACAAGTGCACAAGTTATAAAAACGACAAGGTAACTTTGTGATTTACAGAATTTTAGTCAAAAACTATAACTGAGAAATCAGCCTTAAAGGCACTGAACACGTTTGGTAATTGTCAAAGACCAGTGTTCTCACTTGGTGTATCCCAACATTATGCATAAAATAACAAGCATGTGAAAATTTGGGCTCAATTGGTCATCAAAGTTGCAAGAAAATGATGAAAGAAAAAACACCCTTGTTGTACAAATTTGTGTACTTTCATATAGGAATAAAAACTTCTTGCAAGAAGTTTTTATTATTTTAGTGAGAAATTACCTCTTTCTCAAAAACTGCGTTACTTCAGAGGGAGTCGTTTCCTACAATGTGTTATACTATCAACAGCTCTCCTTTGCTTGTTACCAAGTAAGTTTTTATGCTAATATTTGTTTTGAGTCATTACCAAACGTGTACAGTGCCTTTAAACATGGCTGAAAAAAATTGTAAAACAAACAAATCATGAAAAGCTGATGGCGATTGACAGAACACATCCCACTATTTCTGACGAAAGCCCCTGAAACCCTCTAAACTTAAAGGGACACGTTGCCTCGGACTGGGCAATTTGGGCTAGAAAAAGGGTTCTTTATGAAATGTATATGGTTGGAAAGACGTTTTAAAAGTATAACATAATGATACACACAAATAAGCCTCGAAGTTGTGTGGTTTTCCTTTTACTTCGTGAATTAACACGGTCCGCCATTTTGTAGAACCAATTTTTTGACTCCACAAAATGGCGGACCGTAGTTCACGAAGGAACACCACACAATTTCAAGGCTTATTGTGTGTTGAATCGTTATATTCTACTTTTAGAACATCTTTCTAACTGGGCCCTATATTCATTTCATAACGTCGCTTTCAAACGCTTTGTTGAGTCCAAATCGCCCAATCCAAGGCAACGTGTCCATGATATCAAACTAAAAGCGAGAAAAGTGTAACAATTGAGGAAAAATTACAAGCACCTATAATGTAGGTTTCAAAATTATGACAAAATAAGAGCAAATTTAAATGATTTAATTACACACTTCCACAAGATACAGACAACAAATTGTTACCGATACACTAAAAACGCCTTATTATAGAGTAAATTTATCGTGCAGGATCATAAGCTATGGTAAATTTTCCCCCCATCGATTACACTCTTAAAAATAAAAACTGGGGTCACTACTGACCCGGTTCCGGGCCCCGGAGGGCCTGATCCATTTCTTGGTCAGGCTGACCCGGAAATTGTGTCAAAATTACCCTGAAATGGGTCAACATGAGATAGAATCAGAGCTAAAAAACCATTAAAACAAAACTTGTTTCCGGGTAAACCTGACCCAGTAATGGTTTAGGCTTCTTGGGACCCAGAATACGGGTCAATTTTGACCCGGGAGGTTTTAGAGTGTAGATTGCCTCGTTTCTTTTTAATTCCTTCGTTTCTATACATCTGATATTTTCAGCCCTGATTACCCAAACCCTCTATTGAATATATATCTTGTCTTTATTCTCTACAAACTCCCTGGTCAGACTGATTCAGGGTCCCGTTAGGTCTGACCCACTCTGGGGTCAGTATAACCCGGAATCGGTGTCAAAGTGACCAAGAAATGGGTAAAATTTACGCAAAAATCAGATATCCCAATTAAAAACACCCTTTTTAAGTAGTTTCTGGGTCAGCTTGACCCAGAGATTGGTCGGGTCTCCGTGGACCCGTGATTCGGGTCAATTCTGACTTGGGAGTTTCTTTAGAGTGTCGAGTTGTTTCAGTTTCCAAACATCTTTACAATAGACAATAACAACAATCAGTCCATTTTGTAAAGCCAATTGTCAGATTTTTCAACCAATGAAGCTTTTAACCGACACCAACAGCTTTTTAGTAATTGTTGTATATGAAAATAATATGTTGTAGAACATTTACAACACCTTAACGCCTTACTGTTTATATACAATTGCTTTTATTTCAATTGGAGACTTTGGAACGCTAGGTGGCACCAGACTTACCATGTAAATTGCCATTGGTTACGTAAATTTGAGCATGCGCAGTGTTCCAAGAACAGTGGTTAAGCTGATGCCGGCTAGTGACTCCAAAAGACTGCCCATTGGTAGAGGGGAGGGGTTTCTGCAGATCTTTCATTAAATAGCAATATTGAACCCGGTTCAATAACTACTATCAAGTCTGAAAACAAAAGTTGAATCATAAATATAAAGGATACGGGCCGAGGTTCAAGTACACACTTAAAAAGTTCGAACCCTTCGCATGTCGTGAACTATTAACAATTAACTTATTTCCGTTCGCCAATGTGTTTTTGGCCTTCATTTTTCAAATTACTCTCTCAGGCTATAAATCCCCCGGTTTTGTCAACGAGTCCATAATTAACCCAAGCTTAACGATTTGTAAATAAGTGGCCTAATTTAATTCGTTCGCCAATAATTATGTTTTTCGGCTATAATTTTTTCAAATTACTCTTTGGCTAAAAATTCCCCGCGGTTTTGTCCAATAATCCATAATTGCACCACGCTTAACGATTTGTAATTAAGTGGCCTAAAATGTCAAGGCTTGGGGCTTAGATTAAATGCAATAATGAAAGCTAAGTCTTTTGATTAAACAATTTATATGACACTTTAGGGGCAGCCACGCCTTAAAGGCACTGGATGGACACGTTCGGTAATTGTGAAAGACCAGTATTCTCACTTGGTGTATCCCAACATATGCATAAATTAACAAACCTGTGAAAAATTGGGTTCAATTGGTCATCGAAGTTGCAAGAAAATAATGAAAGAAAAGACACCCATGTTAAATAAATTTGTGTGCTTTCAGATGCATGAGAAAGGGTCTGAAGTCTTTATCAGAATCAACAATTTTAGTGACAAATTACCTCTTTCTCAAAAACTACGTTATTTCAGAGGGAGTCGTTTCTCACAATGTTTTATACTATCAACAGCTCACCGTTACTTGTTACCAAGTAAGTTTTGTTGTTAATATACATTTCGAGTAATTACCAAACGTGTCCAGTGCCTTTAACGGAAAATGTTGAAATATTTTTACTTGGTGTTCTCAAAGAGTCTGTGGACGATGGTTCGAATCACACTTTTGATTCGAGTTACGGATGTGGATCAGTTTTGTGGTCATTATTATCTTGTTACATCGGATTTATCTATTAATTAAAAAGAGGTTTTCGTTCACATCCGCAAACTGAACATTTCTTTATTTCCCCATACACTCTAAAAACTCACGAGTCAGAATTATCCCGAATTTGGGCTTCGAGTCATTTTTGGGTCATTATTACTAGGAATCTTTGTCAAAATGACCCAGAAATGGGTCAAACTGACTTAGAGTCCGAGATAATTACCCCCCATTTGTTAGAGTGGGTTTTTTTCCGATCCTGTGGGTTACGACTCTTTTATAATTCCTTTGAATTCACCAGAATGAAAAATATATAGTAATTGCAGTCTTTAAAACCGATAGTGTAGCCTTATGTTATCTTCGGAACGTGCAAGTTCTTTTGCGTGTGTGTGCCTGCTGTATGACTTTTGCCAATAAAATGAATGACTATGCTAATGTATACAACAGTTAAGAATCAAATTACTCAATGTACATAAACGACCAATGATCAAAGTAATTGGTGATTGAACTAATTATAATCTAATACTTAATCTTAGAAATTACCCTCAAATAATGCTAAGTAAAAAATACATTTACAAAAACCCCGGAAAAGATCTATATGGTGATTAACACGCTTTAAAAACTCCCGGGTCACAATTGACCTGGATTCTGAGCCCCGGGTGGCTGACCATTGTCCGGGTCAGGCAGTCCCGGAAAGTGGTTAAAAAGAGGGATTTTAGCTCGGATTCTGCGTTGATAAATTACTAGGTAATTTTGACACAAATTCCGGGTCATACTGACCCAGAAATGGGTCAGGCCCCACAGAACCAGGATCCGGTCAATTCTTACCCGGAAGGTTTGTTTTTGAGTTTTTTATAAGAAAACACCCGAATTCCTCTCAAATTAGAGCGTCCCTGATATCATTACTAAATTTGCGAGGAAAGAGATTAATATTGAGGAAAACATTACAAGCATCTAATTTAGATGTCAAATTATGACATGTAAGAACATTTTGTAATTGATTGATTAACACAATTTCACAATTTTTTTTTAATACGACAACAATTGATTGTTGTGAAACAGAAATAAAAGCAAAACAGAAAATTTCCGTTTTCACGAAGTGACTTATTCCAATGTTTTGCAACAATACGCGTTTCACTTCGTAAAAACGGAGGCCTGCACGGGCGTGCCACACACAAAGTTCGTGTCAGTTCGTGAACATGTTTCATTTTCTCAATTTTTTGAGCTGGGTGCGAACCGTGCAATTTCAATGGTAAATGCAACTTGTGTGTCAGTTATTGAAAACAAAAATTGTCACTTTCGTACAAAGGTTGTAATGCATGACTATTGTAAATTAAAAAAAGTACGCCTCTCAAAGCTTTGAAACTTCATGAAATCGAAGGCTTTGGCAAATATAAAAAAAAAACATGAAAACTAAAAAAATGGTTTGTACACAAGGTGTCAGTCAGTGTCAGTGGCAATTTTTAGTCCTGATTACCCAAACCTTCGTATTTCTTGTCTTTGTCTTTGTAGGCTCTTGCCTTAAAAGGTAAACGAGTAAGATTTACTTTA
The DNA here is from genome assembly GCA_021014325.1 of Plazaster borealis. Classification (NCBI taxonomy): domain Eukaryota; kingdom Metazoa; phylum Echinodermata; class Asteroidea; order Forcipulatida; family Labidiasteridae; genus Plazaster; species Plazaster borealis. Next base: position 5,558,717 of record CM037470.1, read on the forward strand.
CAAGCAACTTTCGAAAACTACATTGTGTTTATATAATAATTGCTCAAGGATAAGGCAATGTGTTCGCTCTACACCATTGTGCGAGAAGCATTGATACCCCCTCGTGCTTTCAAAGGTCCTGTAGAAAAACATTCCACGGGCATAATTAGCGTCAGGTTCAAACGCAAAAAAATAATTCGCCATTCCAGATTAGATGTCTTACCTCTAGACCACCGAGCGTGTCTCATTGAAAATAAGTGGAAATAAAGAACCACGTATATGGTCCCAAAGTTGACGCAAGAGTCAAACTTCTCGTATTTTCATGCTGCATTCCTTTAATGAGTATTCAAGTCCCTTCCAGGTAATCCAAGCTATGCCTTTTCTGTATACCTCTTCGGGACCGGGAAGGTACACCCCGTTAAGGTGTGAAGCAAAACAGTCCGTATACCACCAGGCTCCCTGCCAATCCACTGCACAATTCCACGACGCACCATCATTGTCGCGGTCTTTTGTCGTGAAGTTTCTTCCACTGTGGGAAAGAAGAGAATCGCCCGCCCCACCTTGCTCAACGTAGGAATCGAGATGGAGAATATAGTCGTCACCTGAAACAGAGAACCCATGATAACTGGCGTACTCGTCGTTGTTGTCCCAGTCCCGGAGATCCACTCGAAGTTGCCACTGTCCCGACATCGCGGTCAATTTACTCAGGATATCATTCCCCAGCCAGAACTCATTGGAGAGATCACCGAAACCTGACTGGTATTCCTCCCAGGTGCGATAGAAGTCTCCAGTGCCGTCTTTACGACGCTGAAAGACAATCCAGCCTCCTCCATCGGTCACCATATCGCAGTAAACGTCCACGCCGGCCATTATACGCGCAGGGTATATGGTGTAGATACCACTGCTCTGGTGCCCGGACCTGAGTAACATTTTACAACTGCTGTTATCTAAATCAGATAGCGAAAACATAACAGTGTCCAAGTTGTCATCATAATATACATTCCCTTGTGTCTCCGCAAAGTCAGCAGGATACATTGTTCTTGTGGCATTGTTCAGCTCACAAAGACCCTCAGTTTTGTGATAGTTGAACGATGTGCATTGTGGTATCAAAGTGCAATCTCGACCGCACAACACAGGAGAAGATACCATCATCATTTGAAAAGTGTGGTTGACCATGGCACGGTTGTTTGCACTGTAAAACACCGTCACAAATCTCTGACAACCACATTGGCCCTCCTGAAACATGTATACAAGATACAAGAACATTACAAACATCTCCATGTTGAAGTCCGTATTTAGTGGATGGTGACTTCGGAACTAGGATCGAAGAGCAACTGTGTTTGTGTTTAGATTTGAAGGGACAATAAACATAGGAGTCAGTTTCAAAAGCAGAACTAAAGATGCTGCTCTATATAGCAACGCAGGGGTAGTCGATCCAAAGGGCACCAAACAGTTTATATCGCCACTCAGAACATGCGCACGTTGCTATCACTCATCCGAAATTAACGGTCATAACGAGTTGTTCTACTGCGCATCATCGATTTCTTTAGAAATCGGTCTCGCTCCCCAGGAGCCACAATAAATAATTTATAATTTGTCATGGCCGCTTTTTTGGCCCCCTTAAATTATGACAATATCCACAATAAATAATTTATAATTTGTACAAGGCCGCTCTTTTGGCCCCCTTAAATTATGACAATTATGCATGATGAGGAGTAGTAAAGCATTATTAGAAGTGACTGTATTCTGCGAAAATGCAAAACCGAAATGCATGCATTAATTCAAATGACGAGGATATATGTGTTAGTTTATTATATACAAGATATTATAGACCCCTTGCATTGGCCGCCATCTTGGATATCACTCAATGGATGGACGTACTTGTGTGTACGCGCTGCGCACGACTCTCAGCCAATGATAGCTCTTTGTTGACCTCAGTGAGGGGACTGTTTCGGGCTTGTGACGTAATGCAAGGGGTCTATAGGCCTTATACATTGACGTCATTCAGCCGCCATCTTAGAGGTAAACCGATCTGATTCAACCTCGTCCCCAAGGTGTGTCGAGCAGTACGAGGTTGACCGCTCTCTCACCCTGGTATTGGATCATTTGCATATCCAACATTTTTGGATACGTATGCAAATTAGAATAGTCTGGCTGTGAACATGGTGAATACTGAATGAGTACAACTTAGCATGTTTACGTTAGACTTTTGCGCACCACTCGTTGTCCAATCAGGGTCCAAGTGAGGAGTTTCCCTCCCAGGGTTTACTATTGTAAACATGGTTGGAAATAAAGTAAACCATGGGGACGAGGTTGGATCTGATTAGCTATCGCGCAAAGTAATTGCGCCCTCTGTTGCCCAATCACGTTTAGAAAATGAGACATTCAACTCGACGTATAATATTAATTGATTTATTTATGTGTATAGCAAAAACAAATATATTACACGCAGCCCGCTGTTTCAGACGCCCCATTTTGATGCACTGTCTACCGTTTGTCTTCGGCAATTGTCGGGTTTGCTAAGGGTACCTTATTTTAAACGACACAAAGTACGACGCAGTTACACGTGCGGTATAGACCTTGTGCATTTGACGTCATCGCCAGTAGGCCAGTACAGCCTTTTTGGTGGCCACCAGTGCGTACTTGAGTCTCGTGTAACTACTACAATTAGATCGTACTGCGCGACAAAGACGCAATTTTGAGTCAATCGCTAAAAAACAAATTATCTCCCGCGTTTTGCTTAATATTATGTGGGTAATGTCGTTGTGCATCAGACTGACACACGTACTGAGAAGTTTTGTTTAATTTTCAAAAAATATAATCTTCCTTTTTAACTTAAAATACAAAACCTAAATTATTATGAAAGTAGGCTAGGTACATGCATTCATTAGGGGACATAAGGCCCCTTAAATAGTTTTCAGTTTCCGGAAATGATCACAAAGTTTCCGCTCGAATCTGTCAAATATTTATGGTAGACATCAGCCTCGTGTACTTTTCTTATGTGGACGTGATCACCACAATGGCAGTTTGAAAAGCACGTGTGCGATCTGCGACGTAGCTGCACAAGCTAATATTATTTATAATGACAAGTGACGCGTGTTCCATCAATCAAATGACAAGGATGAGTGTGCTTGAGGTATATAATAAATAATAGATGAAGTAGGCCAGGCAAAATGCATTTACCTATTCACATTTTACAAGGGAGAACAACCGTAGCAATAACCATTAAGTTCTTTAAAAGGGGGATATTAGTTCGTCTGCTCCGAATTATAAGGTCACTATTGGCAATTTCATATATTTTGTAATGATCAAAAGGTCATTAAATGAAAACTGTATATAAGTTTGAAAAAATAGATCAAAATCCACAAATTAATGTTTGACTTAGAAAATGAAGGTATCTTTGGCAAACAATATTACTTTGAAGACCACTTTTGATCAATAGACTTCCAATTACCAGGAGTCTCAAAAATATGCAAAAGGAATTTATCAAACCCATACAAATTGCACTAATGACCTTATAGTTCTGAGCAGACGAGTTACAGGTTTCCTACACTCTGTGAAGGACAGTGAAGCCATAATTTATTTTATTTATTTATTTTGATTTTTTGAAAACCATCCTTGAGATCATCCGTCTGGTACAGCTTATTATTTGGGGCCCTCGCATTATTTTAAATTATATCAAAGATAAAAATACTAACTACAACAAGACTTTGGTAGAAAGGGCACAGATGATATTAAAGGGATTGTATGCGTTTGGTAATTGGAACCCACTGTTTGTTTCAATCCTACACAGTTATAGATATATACCATAAAACTAACCTGTGTGAAAATTTCATTTCAAAAAGTGGTATCGTTTTTCAAATATTGCCGAAAATCTGGAGCGGTACATCGAAGTGAAAAGTTTCTCAAAATGCTTTCTACTATCCAAAGCTGCTGTACTTCTTACCAAGTAAGTTTGTATTGACATTAGTTTTCAGAGTCATTAACAAACGTATACAGACCCTTTAAAAATACGTCGTTGTGGACAATTTACATACTACAAATTGTAAGCCTATCCACACAATTACAAATGCGAGGTAAAATTCAAGTTAGGCCATCAACAAAAACACTGCACACAAGCTAAAATTTGAATATTAAGCTAAGATTAAAATATTAATTTTATAAGAGCGCCCTAATCCCACCCTAATACCACCATTAACGTATATTAATTAACAGTTACAAGCCAAACAGCGGTACACATGATAACCTTTGACAACATTAACTGAATAGTAAAGTAGCTCAAACTATCATTCAGTAAACGCCGAAATGAAGTCTGGGTCATACTGACCCCGAAAAGAGTCGGGCCCCACGGGACCCGGAATCCGGGTCTATTCTGACCATGGGAGAAAGTGTTTTCGTTGTTTACTTTAAATTTAACTTTGTACTTATACAGGTGTACAATGTCTTGAGATACCTTGATGGGTATTTTCTAAAACTGTGAAACATTGATCCACAAAATATTGAGGGAGCTTTGACCGTTCTTAACTTGAACTTTTACTCTGTTACAGGTCCGTGAACAAATTCCTGTTGGACATGCTTTGTGCTCAGAGTATAATGGTCTCTATCTCGCCGATTTTGGCAAGAAATACAACGAGGACAGTCAACTATGTTTGAAAATCGAATGCAGGATTATTCAAGAAAAATGCAGGTAAAACAACTTGTCTCTTTCGCATAATTATTATTTGACCGTTTTCCAATAGTTTAACCTGGGTAATGTTCACTTTATATAAGCCCTCTTCTACGTTCCAACACGTCGTTTTTATTATTTATACAACCACAAAATATACAACTGTTATTTCTACAACCACCACTAAAACAAGTAATTTTTTTACAATCACAAAATATACAAGTCGTGAGGAGGGCTTTCCAACAGTGTTAAATTTAGCCAGATCCGTGAAATGTTGAGGGAGCTATGACTGTTCTTAGTTGGAGTTTTTACTCTGTGACCAATTGGGTGCAGTACTATTGCTTATTGGCAACTATACACATCGGAAAATATTTACTTGACCGTTTCTGGCATTAGCGCCTAGCCAAGCAGCTGTAGCGGAAGGCACATTTTTTTGTTTTTTTCTATAACATACGAACCGTTCGGTCAAATCCGGCCATACTTCTTGTAATCCTGTATTAGAACAACCCCTTTTAGATAGTGTAGTCGTCCATGGGGTTGAGTTTAACTAACGGGTCACCATGACCCTTTGAAGTTTGCCGGTGGCAGCCCCCCATTGACATGTGCGTACACGAACCTTGAATATTCTAATTATCAATAAGGTCTGCAGCCAACACATTGTAATGTATATATCATCAGGCTAATACAGTGTACGCCCCAACCCACTCCCCCGCCCTCCACCCACTCCCCCGCCCACCACCCACTCCCCGCCCACTCCAACAACCATTTTCCACCACCCCAACCCCACCACCCCCAAACAGACTTAATTACCCTATAATCAGAATTGCTGTCAATTGAGGCTGGTGGGATGAGCGAGATATTTCTTGGGAGCATCGTTGCGGAGGGTAAAGTATGGGTTGAGGTAAAACTGCCCCGTGTGTGTTGAAGTGATAACCTAGTTGCTTGGGGAAGATCCCCTTCTCCGTTCCGCCTCATCCCCTTAAGTCACTATCCGAAGTTTTTTCAAAACTGTACATGAATGTAAATTACACAACAAGCCTGATTTTCTTTCTCAGATGGAAAGAAGAAACCAAACAAGGTCACACTGGTATAAAGAACACAGAAACAAAGTGATGAATACTAGTTTTAAAAAATAGTGACCCTTACAAACATCGATGGGGTTTAGCAAGCGTAAAATGATTAGGTTATGCTAGTTTATCAACAAAATAAAAAGATCTTGCAGCCATGGAATTGACCATATTATTTACCGCATGAGGGCGCTTTCATCAGGAATTGTCTTGCATCACAATTACAGTTTCATCTTATTTTAATTGCCTGTATGTAGTTTTCTTGCATCAATGACGAAATACATAAACATAATAATAACAACATTGAAAACCCCCCAGTTTAATTACTTGTTTTGCACTACGTGAATTCGGTTCACATACGCCCCCAAGCGGTCAAAAATACGGCGAATTGCGAACGACGACTCGAGGGATAGCCCATAGATTAACACATGGATTGACCTGGTAAGACTGCTGACAGCCATTGTCCCCGAAAATATCCCCTTGTTCATTGTTCATGCAATCGTCAAGAACTGTTATAATAGTCTGCTGCCACCTATAATGTATCCAATATTTTCCAATTTGATGCCTCACGTAGTTCCAATGGTAGACTGGTCCCCTGTCTTCATCCGCAATGATACAGAGAGGCACTGGTTTTACAGACCCAATGATTGCAGTGGATATGATTTCATTGGATAAACGGACAGTGACGTAAGCTTTCCATATCTATGTTACGATTGATCCGCTTCAAAGTGACGTGTTTGTCAGCTCCACCATCAGCATGAACTTTTCGATCGTCTGCTGCTGTGCGCATGTACATAGTGTTTGTATGTAATGTTGAGGTCAAAGGTACTTTTAGCGGGATCCTGCCCTACGCTCAAGGCAGGTATCTGGCGTTATTCACGAGCCTCGAAGTGTGACGTCACATGTTCGGGCTATTCCAATGGGAGACTTTTGAGACAATAGCGGGCGTTCCACTCACCGGTCCTTTTCAATTATTCTTGACGCTGAGAACAATGGAGAATGACCAGTGTGTGGAACGCCCGCTATCGTTTAAAAAGTCTTCAAATTTATTGTTTCCAGTCACACTGTATTTCCCACCACCGAGTACCTCTTGAGAGCTTCGTGAATGGAAGCTCAGACCTTGTGATAGATCTTTACAGAAAGCATATCAGCAACAGCCAAGTCACCATTAGGCATGATTGTTAACCCCAACGGATTATGGAGTTGTTGAGCGATCCGTCGGATATGTGCTCCTTCAGCGCTGTAGTGGTGTATCTCACCTCCAAATATATCTGCTGCATGTAGTACGATGTAAATATCCCCAGCGCGATCGCAGCACATTCCAGCTGGATTCAGCTTAACCCCATTAACGACGGTGTCAGTGCAGAAGATCTGATTGCCTTCCATGTCTAGTGAAATAAGTTTAGAATGTTCGTAGTTGCTGAAGATGAGGCGCCCCTGGTTACTAATTGCCAACCGCCTGTCGATCATGGGTGCTGGTATCGTGGATATCAGAGAGCCGTCTGTTTTGTAGAGAAATATTTCCTGTTCAGCGGTGTTGCCCACTGCGATGTAGTTCTCAACTGCTCCGATACACGAGATATCGTAGTTTGCGTGAGCCTTGCTCACGTGTAAAGGTGTGATGTTCAGCAGGTGTTTTATCTTGTGTGCGTTGTGTGCCTGGAAGACCTTCACTGTTGCCGTAGAAGATTCACTCCGCGGCTGATCTATCACCATGACCCTGTCGTCTTTTGTGACAGAGAGATCATAAGGGTGGTAGAGTTTCCCATCTGGTTGAGAGACAGGGGTGTCAAAGTTATATTTAAAACTACCCTTTGGAGTAAAAACGCTTATTTGGTGTTTTTCTAAGTCGGCAACTATCAGATCATTGGTGGTGAAGGCTGCAATACTAGCTGCCATCTTGAACTCAATAATACCACCAAACTGTGTCTTCATCTCCCATTTTTCTTCAAGCAGTATCTTCCCCGGTGGTTGGTTGGTCTTCACAGGGTCTGGGCTGAAGGCAAGGAACGATGACAGGCTTTCCACTGGACCTGGAACTTGCTGTTCAGAAACATCTGTCAAATTTTTCACAAGTTTTTGTTTCAGCTCAAGAACCTCGAAGCGGCTTGACTGTTCAAGGACGCTGTTTGCCTTTTCCAGCGTATGCTCAGCCCACTTCAGACTCTCGCAGTAGGTATCCTGCGATGTTTCTAACAACTTCAATCTCTCCATGCCAATTTGTGACACCTTCTTTTTCAAAATATCTTCTTGTTGTCGAACCCTTGCAACATCTTCATCGGCACGTTTTGAGATATCAGCAGAAGCCGCCGCAATATTACCATCCAGTGTCTGGTTGGCGTGGTCGATCATCTTCTTTGCAGACCTAAATTCGGCCGTGGATTCCGTTGCCTTTGAGAGCAGGATCTTTGCCTCCTCTCGAAATGCCTTCTCAGCTTCTTCAATGTACACGTAGACATGAGTCGTCGTGTTGCTGTGATCCAGAGCTGTACACACAGGACAAATCAAGACCTGGCAGGTAGTGCAGAAGAAAACCACATCTTGAGTAGAGTGCTTCTGGCACTTTGGGATTTCATCTCTCATTTTGCTCTTGAAACTCGCCTTGCCAGATCTCAGGTCTTCTAGAGTGGCAATCTCGTGCTTTTTCGTCTTGACTGCTCTTCGGTGAGCTTTCTGGCACTCACAGCACAGGTAGTCCTTGCAATCAATGCACCGAGAGATTGCCCCTTCACCCTCGCACACCTCGCAGACGATCTGAGACTGCTGCCTCCGCAAAAGACTCTCCTGGTTGGTTAATTCCTCAACCAAGGCGGTCAAGTTGAAATTGCCTTTAAGACCAAGGACGCCCTCCTCGGTCAGAGGGGTATCCCGGCGACACAATGGACATGGAAGTTTGACACTGCTTGGATACTGCGCAGTCCTGTAATCTTCGAGGCATTGGGAGCAATAGCTATGGAGGCAATCCAGAATCTTCGGCTGGTTGTATCGACTGTGACATATTGAACATTGTAAGTGCTCTTCACTGATTTTCTTAAGGACATCCTCAGTTGTTACTTCAGCCATTTGGTTGCAGTCTTAACACCAGTCACCTATAATGAGACAGAAATAGAGAGCAATAATTATTATAAAATACGGAAAGCTAAACTTAACTTGGGTAATGGATTGACAACACAAGCAGAGACATCAAGTTAGAAAAGCTCCGGCCTGGATATCACTTCACAGTATAAAAAAGGTATGGTGCACCAACATGAGTAGACACCAGAAGCTACAACTTTTCATTGCCATTGTTGAATCAGTGCTACTTTATGGGTGCGAAGAATGGACACTAACATCTGTTCTAGAATAACAACTTGATGGTTGGTACACCAGAATGCTGCTCCAGGTGCTTTGTGTCAGGAGGGAAGACCACATAGCCAATGCAGATCTTTATCTCGGGTTTCCTATAAAGCTTGGTGCTAAAACCTGCACAAGAAGAGTCAAGTTAGCAAGGCACAGCTATCGTAACCCTGAACTTCCAGTCAGCAAGCCTGCGCTTTGGGAGTCCAATCAAGGTCGAGCCCCCAAAAGGGTCGAGGTCTTATGACCAATGTGGACATAACTACTTAGGGACACTGGCTTTGTAAAAACAGATGAAATATCTACATGCATGTAGGACAGGGAGATCTGGGCACACTTCTCTTGTGACATCATTGGCTGAGTACACCACTCGACAAAGAAGAGAAAGAAACCTCTCGCATCGGAGTTGCGCGTTGGTTACGGTGTGTTTCGTTGAAAGCGCCATTATCAACTGGAATGTGAGTATAGCCCATACAATAGACTTGTCCCCTGTCTTTAGCCGTATGAAGGATGAAGACAAGCGTCTGTCTTATAAACACAACAGTTTCATTGGATTTGCATGCAAGGGCGTCATTTTGTATGTCTGTAATGATTGGTCAACAAAACATCGTGCAAACTGGATGAATTGTGCTGGATGAATTCTTTTTACACAAAAAGTCATACTTGGCATATGAAAGTGTCAGACCCTTTTTATATCAAAGCTTTTATGGCATGAACTTATCGTTAGATGTAATTAGTTTGAAATTCTTATTTAATCAGCTCAGTTATAGCCACATGAATATTTAATTAGAAACATTTTTTCCTCTAAATCTCAAGAAGTATACAACCGATCCTCAAACATTATTCACTTGAGTACACAATACAAATAAATAAATTAATTATTTAAATACAAAACAAACACAAAACCACAACATTCCTATACGTCCAGAAACACAATTGTTCATTGTTAATTTACATGTCATATTGCAAACAAATACACTTGTTAAAACAAGGTAGATTTGATAGAACAGTTTGTTCCAAGCATTTAAAAATAGGCTAATTCATACTTTATAGTTAAATAAAAATCAACAGGTAACTATAATTGATAAATACCGCGAAAAATAGGTAAGATGCGATTATCTTTAACTTCCACGCTGTAAATTCTACACTTTGATCTACAATCCCATGTCCTAAGTACTACCCCGTGAGCGACCCATGTTATTGCATTTATGCACGCTTGAAATAGACCCCTTACGGTCGCAGACTTTAACAAGTCCATTCATTGACAATTTTCAGTCGCAAGCACTGACTGGATTCTCAACCGGTAGCAATCTTTCGGCCAAATTACACCTGTGCAAAAAGTGCAATTCCTTCGCAAGTTTAGGGATACGATGGGGATATTAAAGTTAAATACCATGTGGTAGCTTATGAAGAAAAACAACAGTGTATCGAAAACACATTTTTATTATCGTGATGTCATCAGGTGTCGTTAATTTAAAGCTTTATAAAAAAAAATATCCACTGAAGTAAATGACAACAACTATTTGTGGTACTTTTTACCTCAAAAGCGAAGTGACAATATATTTGAATGACCGTTTTTGACATTTTCTTCCCGTTAAACAGGAAGTTGAAATACACAAAAACAAAAAACAAAAAGGTATAAAGCAATAGAAAACTATTGATGATGTATCGAATCCTCGGCGATTACCATCGAATTGTTTTCCCTATTCGTTTTTGGGGAAGTTTTATTTAATGTTTGTTTCCCCCCTCCCCCATTTATTTTAGGCCTTGTGGATGTCACCGATCATGTTTAGAAAAGGAAGCAATTTCTTGGCTTTGTTAAAATTTCTGGATCCACGCCTGATCTCTTTTAAAACACCCTAATTCCTTTACAAAATAACCAGTTTGTCTGTTTGTGATAATTTGCAAACCAACGATTTACTTTTTTTTTTATAGTAGGCTACGGCGCGGCGCCAGACTTTAAGATTGGACGTGAGGGCAAATCGGGGGCAGTAGCAGTGTTAAACAAAAGAAGATAACAGCCTTAATCTGCGCTCCTTAAAAACCATAAAGTTATTGTGCGAATATAAGAATCTCCTCTCAAAAATTAGCCATCCTTCAACGATCGAACGACAGGCTGGCGACTTCCACTGTTCCTTTTTATATAGACTACTAGCTTAACGTCACGTCATAGTTCACGAGGGGTGATGCAGTACGTGACACTAGTACGTACACACTTCACAAATCGTAGGGATGTTGCATCGTACGTACTGTACACTTCACGAATCATTATGGATTATGTAAGGAGCCCGTATATGAAGTGACAAGTTTTTGTTTTTGTTTTTTCCTTCCCTCAAAATATTGTCTCATCCTCAAAATATTATTTTAAAATATTGTTTCGTTCCCATGAAATGATATTACGAGAGAACGAGGGAGAAAACGGTTCCGGAAAAACCTACACATTAATTATCAAATGCTATGGAAAAAGATGAAAACACTTGACAGCTTGAGCACGAAGAATTATGTTTATGTTTAATGAAGCATGCAGTGCACGTTTAGTTTAACGCCCCCCCCCCCCCGGCAGATCGTGTACAGATCATGTACAGATCATTGCAGGATTTGGGGCAACATATCAGGGCCCCTTTGATCGAGCTTGTCTATGCGAAGTCTATGCTATGTACATGTACATGTACATTTTAAACTTACCATGTAAAATCATCGTAACAACGGTTGATTCGATGATAGTTGGTGACCAGGATGGTGCTACGAACCAGCATGTGGTGCATTTCTAAACCAGAAATTACACCGAACAAGACGAAAGAAATCCACCCAACAAGTGGGCGGCCTCCTATATCAAAAGGTTGCTTACAGATTGCTACGTTTTACCATTACATGCAATATTAGTCATTGCTCAGAGTGGGTTTTCCCCACGCCAAATATAGATGACCCAGGGTCACCGCACCGCGCTTTGTAGACTGAGCTTGTTGTCAACCTCGTCCCCATGGTTTACTTTATTTCCAACCATGTTTACAATAGTAAACCCTGGCAGCGGCGTAGCTAGGAATTTTTCGGTGGGGGGGGGGGGGGCACAGGGGGGGCATTGCTTCCAAGTGGGGGGGCCCAGGGAAAATGGGTGTGTCAGTGGTGGTGGTCTCCACGAACCTCATAGGGGTGCACCCCACTAAATATGGAGAAAACAGAGCGTCGAGCTCATGAATATTTTGTATTGAATATGAATATCCTATATTAGACAGATTTGAGAGCCCAATAAAAGGAGTAGAGTGTAAAAATGTTGCCCAATTGTAACCTGGGGGTTGTTGACTTCCAACTTGAGGTGTTTTGGATGACATAGGCCCTGAAAAAATGGTCCTATTTGCCGAGAGGTGTAGGGACATTTTTCAAGATTGATGCTCGGACGTTTGGAAAATTACACCGGTGTAGGGGTGTTTTTATTTGGAGGGAGAATAACTCGACGGGACCAGGGACTCCCCATATTAAATTGAGCAGAGAATAAAAGTTCAAGAGTCAATTAATACTTTTCCCTTTACTGTAAAAAGCTGTGAGACTTCTAAGTATTTTTCGTGTATTTTTGAATATTTAGCCTTTTGCACTGAATGCTATGGGAGTGGAACTAGTGGGGTGCACCCATAGAGTGCCATGTACAAAATCCTATTAGAAACTTGTTGCCCTTCACATTTAAATGCACCTGGAGTTCTCTTTTGAAACCGGATCTCGCGAAAATTAGGCTCTACGTGTTTTTTGTTCTCACAGTGAGATCGGCGTGGGTCCAGAAAATCCACTCCTCAAAAAAAAAAAGGTTAAAATCTCACTGTTTTTCAGAATCTAGCAATATGGCCGCCGCCGTAATCGCTGGTAACGATAACCAACGGTTCATGTACAAAACATTGGTTTCATATTTGGACCATCGTTGCGCGTGCGCGAAGCAGAACTTTTTGGTCTCTCCGGCATGCACACCAACTGTTCATTCCGCTGCATTGCATTGATCAACACGTGGGCGCGCGCGCTTCCGGTGATGATAGCGACAATCCCCGCAGCATAAGTTAAACAATAATTATTGGCTTTGAATACGACTAAAGTTTTGTTTTACTTTATTGTAAATGAAGGCCTACAAATAGCAGATGTATTTTGTTTTGTAATGTTTTGTTTTCATTCTTTTAACTTTCTTTTTGTGTGGGCACTATTGCAATTTTTTCATGGAGGGCACCTGGGGGGCACTAGAAATTTGTGGGGGGGGCACGTGCCCCCCCAGGCCCCCCTCCCCCCGTGGCTACGCCGCTGGAGGGAAACTCCTTACTTGGACCCTGATTGGACAACGACTGGTGTACAAAAGTGTATTCAGTATTCACCATGTTCACAGCCAGACTATTATAATTTGCATACGTATCCAAAAATTTTGGATATGCAAATGATCCAATACCAGGGTGAGAGAGCGGTCAACCTCGTACACCTCGTACACCTCGTATACTGCTCGACACACCCTGGGGACGAGGTTGGCTTGTTGTAGACTTGTGGACAAGTCGTTAATGGTTGTCGCGGCCGGTGATAGTCGAGTTGCGGCGGTGTATCTCGAGTCCCTCCCTCCCCGATCGAAGACTGCTCTCGCGAGATCACTGCTCTCGCGCGAGGCTGCTGGCTCCCCACTACCGAAGCTGTGAGAGCAGTAGTCTCGCGGGGCCAGCAGTCTCGCGAGAACATCGCCCGTGTCGCGAGATTCGCTGAGAGAGTCAGAACGCTATCACCGCGACAACCATTTAACGACTTGTCCACAAGTGTAAGCTTGTTGAGAATCCCCGTATTGGGTAGACTTGATTTCAAATCTGAGATTGCGGTTATTTCTCTGCACCAGCCGCACTAAACGCCCCCACAGATTAGCTATCACACGCCCCAACTCGCAATCTTATGACGGAGGTTAATCTACAAGAGGGCGCTATTTCAGGCAATAATGTAATGGCTATCAGGTAGACCATAGATAATACTATGGGTAGACTAAACACCACTATCACAGACTTTGAACCAAGTCTATGCTATAGACGATGTGACCTGTGACATCACATGTTTACAAAAGAGCCACAGAGCCTGGACTTCCTGCAGGCACGATTTGTACACAGACTAATGGAATAAAACATAAAATCTTATATTTTATGGAGATTGCAATGTCTAATTCCTATCAACTTTTGATATGATGAAAGGGGGCACATCTCAAAACTTGTCCAGCTTTTACTTTCATAATTCTTGGATTTATGTGGAAATTATGACACAAAATGTCAACTTTCCCATAGGACCTGTGTAGTATCTTGCCTGCCAGAATACCCAAAGAATGCACAAGGTCACACTTATTGTAAACAAAGTTCACATGGTCTATAAAAGTAGCTCCATGCCGTAAGTTATTCCGCGGAGCTTAAAGGGGCTGTGTCATCTTGATCACAGCGAGTCTGTGGTGGGACACTGAATTCTGAACTCTCACCCAGTTATACTGCACACACGCACGCGACAATAATATCGTGACGGTGTCCCAGGGAAATCTGTCCCCCGGAGATTCTGCCCCCATCCATACGGGAATTAACATTGGCTGGAGGAGAAGGATTGAAAAGAGGGCGCTATCAAAAGAAGTTTGTACATAGTTCGCCGTATGGGTGGGACAGAATCTCCGGGGGGGGGCAGAATCTCCTGCCACAACGGCCCTCAAAAGGGCGATACTACAGTTTGTAGTAGGATTTTGCTAAATTTGTAGTTACTCGCCCGATGAATGTTAACAACTCATTCTTTGAGATCATCCATTATTATACCTTGCTCTTTTACCCGAGGGGTCAGAGTCCCTTGTAAACCTCGTGACAACTTCAGCAGTTGGGCAATAATGCATACGTTTGTACATAGTCCGTTGACTCTGTGTACAATACCTGTGTGTAGTATTTTAGTCTAGCATATGGTTTGTTATTGTTTCAATAAACATCAATCATATTAGCTAGGGCAGCCTGTAGACACGGGGCAATACAGGGGAGGGAGAGGTGGGTGATCTGTATCCCTGAGTTTGTGTATTTTAGGCCATGAAGGTTCGTGCATTGGAAGGCTAAGGGGACGGGGCTTTACGGCAATTTTGCCGGTCATCATCAACCATTGATAAACACCAGCTTGGGTGAAGAAGCAATATTATTCCACTTTTTATAGGGAATAAACTTATTTAGCCCCTCTACGGGGTATTAGGTTTGATAATGATGAGGAAAAAGCTTCAAACCCCGGGCGTTATACGATTTCCCAGACTACTATAAACTGTAGTATTGCCCTTCAAAGCTCGCGTGTGGGTTAAGGGCTTTAAAGCTTTTATTTTTGATGTTACGGTCAGCGCGTGCGCGTGTAGATAGGTGAGAGTTCATGTTTCCATGCCCAGTAGACTCTAACACAGAATGGATCAACTACAGGACTAATTAAAACATCCAATGGATATATCAAAGTCACACTTCAAGGGGTTACAATCAAGCAAGGCATTCTTGGAAAGAAAAACAAAATGGCGCGGAGAGATCGTACACCACTGGGAACGAGGTTGGTCGTAGAGCAACTGGCCCCTGTCATCTTTTTTCGATCTTGTGTTACGTCTAACTGTATGCAGTTGACGATGACCATATAAAAACATGATTAATTTGAAGTGTATTGCGTCGAAATACGTGCATTTTTACACGGGCGTACTAAACGCCTGACAAGTGCCCTGCAAACGTTCAAAAGTTTTTAACAAGCGTGTGCGCAAAGCAGTCACTTTTCGTTAGCTAATCAGCATTGCAGTGATTTCTTGCGCTTCCCTTCCAGGGGTTAGTGATGAGAGGTATCGATACGGCGCGCTGCTACCAATGGTAGCGAGGCTGATGCCCAGCCACAAGCAGACTATGACCATGACGACACAGCCCCTTTAAACGGGGATGCCACTACAGGCAGTGCGATCGCTGCGTTTTATCAAAGGAGAACAGTGTACAGCACTGATCCTAGTGCCAGTGTTGATTTAGTTTTTGAGAAATGTATAGAAGTCAGTTTGACAACTATTGTTTTCTCCAACCTCCATTGGAAATCTACACGACCCCGGCGACAGTACATGTACATTCGACGTTGGTTGCAGTAGGTTTTGCTTTTGTACGTTTTCTAGGATGACTAATAAGCCCATTGGAACCTACAGTGAAGGGGGCTGGGGTTGGATCGTCGTTACAGCAGGTTTCACTATTATGTTTATTTTCTGTGGCACCTTGAAAGCGTTTGGGGTTCTTCTAACAGCCATATCGGATGACTTCTCTACCGATTTGTGGGTCATAGGTTCGATTGGCTCTCTTCATTATGGATTATTCTTCGTGCTCGGTAAGTAAGAAAAGAGACATTTTTATGGCAAAGTTTTGTAGAATTACCGTTCCGTATACTCCTAGAACTATGGGGTTCGTTTCGCTATCGTCTCCCCGAACCTCATAGGTGATCATGCACAAAACACAAACGATTCGTTTTGCCATTTCGATTTGCATTCAAATCTCTTTTTTTTTTTAAATCAAATCTTGCCAAAATTAGGCTCTATGTGTTCTTTGAACTCTCATTGAGCTTGAGAATGGTCCAGAAAATCCACTCCGCAAACTCAAAATTGTTAAAAAATTATAAATTCTAACCGTAAAATTCAGATCCCATCCACACCGTTTGACTGTTAGAACGGCGATCCGTGATTTGTGTACAAAACATGCCCACGCGTCAGGGAACAACACAGCTCGCACAGGGTACCAGTCTGCGTTGTTCCCTGACCCTGGTATTGCTTTTGTTTCTTCTCATCTGGACTACTGCAACGGGTTTACTGGCAGGTCTCCCAAACTCTCATATCGCTCCTCTGCAAAGAACACACAATTATGCTGCCAGATTTCTGGTTACCTGTACCAAAAAATCAGAGGACATTACACCCACTCGCTCTCTTAATTGGCTTCCAATTCACCAACGTATCTGTTCAAAAAGTCTTCTTCTTGTGTAAAAAGTTCTTCATAATTTGGCCCCAGATCTCCAAGATCTCTTAGCCCTTCGTTCATCTTCATTATCGTTAGCTACCGGACACCTTCGCTCTTCTTCCACCGCTCATTTCCAGCTTTCCCCGGGACCCCGCACCATGACACGCTATGAGGATCGTGCCTTTTCGGTCACAGCTCAAACACTTTGGAACAAGCTACCCACCAACATGCAAGCGGCACCTTCATTGGATACTTTTAAATCATTACTTAAAACCCACCTGTTTTGTCACTCTGAATGACTAAAGCGCTTTTAAACATACGTATTTAGCGCTCTATAAATGTTGTAAGTATTAGTATTATTATATTTATTTGAACACAGGGCCCGTGGCCGGAGCAGTAGCTCGTAAAATCGGAAGCCGTTATTTGGTAGTCTTTGGAGGAACAATGTTTGGACTTGGTTTGATACTTGCTTCGATGGCAAACAGTGTCATTCTCCTAGGTGCATCACTCGTCGTGATGGCTGGTAGGTCATTGCCACTTCATGTGTGAATTCCTAACGGTTACCAATAAATATGCTATATCGCATGTGTCCTTGACCTGCTAATCCTAACAATAGACCTGTGTTCGTTCACAAATGCTGCGGCCAGAGATGCGTTTGGTCACCTCTATAAAACGGTGACTGCTCTATATTCCGACACCCCTATATTCCGACACCCCAATGTTCCGACAACCCCTCGTGATACATGCTAGGGTTAGGGTTAAGGTTAGAAGTATGGTTTAATAGGGTTAGGGTTAGGAATAGGAAAATACACACATAGGTGTCGGAACATAGGGGTGTCGGAAAAAAGGGTGTCGGAACATAGGTGTGTAACCCTAAAACGTGGGTGGGACCTCGACGTTTTTTTTTTTTTTAATACCGATATTTCTTTTTTTGATTTTTTTTGGTGCTGGTTTCTCAACAAGTACACACCGTATTAGTACTTCCATACGAAAATATCTTTCGAACACGTAATAATGGATTCTGAAACCGGATTGTAAATCGGTTAATAACTCGTTTCAATTTTTTTCTTCTTTCTGGCGCTAATGGGCTTTCGTAGTATGTTAACATTGTTTGTTTGTTTTTTGTTTTGGTTTTTTTCAGGAACGGGCGCAGGATGCGTGTTTGATACATGCAAGGTTGAACTGGTCTTCTACTTCCAATATAAGTTTCCCTTGGCATATTTTCTTGTAACACTTGGAGGCCCGGTTGGGATGATGCTGTACGGGCCATTAACACAAGTTCTTTTGGATACATACGGCTGGCGAGGAACAATGCTCCTACTCGGTGGGGTTAGTTTCAACGTTGTCATTTGTGGTCTACTAATAAGGCCTGACAAACATATCTCTAAAGAATACAACAAGGTCGTTCGTATTGATACCGAAGATGCAAATGACGCCGAACGAGGCCCATCTAGTCAAGTGAACGGCTTTCATAAGTTCTTGTTAATGACGGGCTTGGATATTTTTCAAAATGTGGAATTTATTATTATGTCTTTGGCAAGAATGTTCATCAATATTGGACATGCAGGGGTGATTGTCTACATGGTTTCAAATGGACTGTCTCTGGGACTGAGCACTACTGAGGCATCATTTCTGACCATGGCATGGGGAGTTGGCAGCATCATTGGACTCGCTCTATCAGCCTTTATCGTTCAAAAGAATTTCATCTCAAATCATCTTACTGCAGTCATAGCAGGGCTAGTGTCTGCCGTATGTTACGCAATGAGTCCGTTCCTTACCACTATCACTTGTCAGTTTCTCATTATAACGCTGTTGGGCGCTGGTGCTGAAGGTGTTGCTCAGGTGGTTGCCGTGATTACAAGAAACCTTCCATTTAGTGACGATCGTCAGTTTAACATCTCGGGCTGGCAATGTTTCCTGGTTGGTGTGTCCTGCTCAATTGGTGATGTTATAGCAGGTGATTCAACTATTAAAGGGATTGTATACGTTTGGTAGTTGGAACCCACTGTTTGTTTCAATCCTATATAGTTGTAGATAGCTATATATACTATAAAACTAACCTGTGAAAATTTCATTTAAATAGGTGGTAGCGTTTTTGAGATATTGCCGAAAATCTGGACCGGTTAAATAAATAAATAAATAACAAGTTCTTATATAGCGCATTTTACAATAAACGTATCAATGCGCTTTACATTAGTGCCCTGGTCATTGGGCTAATAACATTCCTTTAATCTTTCTCAGCTCCCTGGGGAGTATACAGCCCCGAGCTGCCGTGGCGCTCCGAAGGCTATTTCAAACACAATATCAACCTCTACCCTCGCAGGTACCCATTTATACCCCTGGGTGAAGAGAAGCAAGTATAGTTAAGTGTCTTGCTCAAGGACACAAGTGTCATGACCGGGATTCGAACCCACACCCTGATGACTTAACCACCAGAACTTGAATTCGCAGCTCTTAACCACTCGGCCACAACACCCTAAAATGTAGGAAGAATAATCTGCAATTGGAATACACAATCTGAGAAACGTTTCTGACAGAAACGCTCCTTAGATTCAATTTTGTTTTGGATAAAAACTGATACATTTTTCCATAATCACATTACTTCAAATTGAAATGTTTCTCAAAATGCTTTATGCTTTATCGGAAGCTGCTGTACTTCTTACCAAGTAAGTTTCTATTGCCATTAATTTTATGAGTATAACTACCAAACGTACACAGACCCTTTAAACAATGTGTGGTTAATAATATTGCTTTATTTTGTAAATAATTAAGCATACAAAATAGTTACCAGAACATCAACATGCAAGCAATAGTTTAAATCAATTAAATTGCAAGTTCTGTTGATTATCTAAAAAACAATAACAAACACTTGATTTTACTTGGGATATTTAAACATTCGAAAACATTCTTAGTTGTGATGAAACAACGAAGTCAATTTGTCGTAGGATATAACATCGCTGCGTTGATAAAAACAATCTTATGTCAAGTGAATTCGCCATATTTTTGACCGTGTGAGGGCGTATGTGGACCAATTTTTACGTGATGATAAACAGTAAACAAACGTTTTTTTCTATTGTTATTGTTATTATTATGTTTATGTATTTCGCCATTGATGCAAGAAAATTACATACAGGCAATTAAAATAAGATGAAAATGTAATTGTGATGCAAGACATTCCCTGAAGAAAGCGCCCTCATGCGGTCAAAAATATGGTCAATTTAATAGTTGTTATTAATCGAGCTATTTGAATCTGATCAATCCTTTGCTACATCATTTCAGGATGGTTGTATGACGCAACGGGAGGTTTTCAGGCAACTTTCTTCATGTTTGGTGGCACTGCGGTTGCTTCATGTGTTTGTTTTCTTGTGGATTTTGTTCGACTACGTTTGACAACCCGATGAATGAAACTTCTCCCCTTCTGACACCATTTGGGACATCTCATTGGTCAACAAACAAAGCCTGACCAGGCTATAAATTTGGGTGCCTTGCCCTAAAGTTTCAGTCATGATTCTTACTTTTACGAAATAATCGCTATGGAAACGTTTTTTAATAGGGGAAATGTGATGTGTCTGTGTTAATATTGTTGCTGGTCCGATACCTTTCTCATTTTTGTTTACATACAAGAGCGTTTTAACTCTGAGGGCTTAAAGGGTGTGTACAACATTGGTAATTGCCAAAGACCTGTATCCAAACTCGATGTGACCCAACATATACATGAAATAACAAACCTGTGAAAGTTTAAGCTGAATCGGTCTTAGGAGTCAGGAGAAAACGGTGAAAAACACCCTTATGTGTTTTAACTGTTTTTTCAAACATCGGAATTTATCCTGCAGGATAAATACCATTATTTTACTCATTTCGTAAAAACTATGGCATTTCAAGCAAAACTATTTCAAGGGAAGTTTTCTACCATGACCATCTTTATACCATGTGAGTTATGTGCAAATCTGTGAGCATTTATATTTTCATTCTTACCAATGTTGTACACACCCTCTAATGATATTCACGACCATGCACCACTAGAAAAAAATTACTCAACATTGGATACAATTTTTACCCTTTCGGTATAAAAAAAGGGAACATGGTCGTTCACTTGTGTAAAATTGTTGCACAACATCTAAAGTGTCAAAATATACCCATCATTGTTTATTTTTTAATACCAACAATGTGCAGCATCTTTAGCACAGCACAGTTGGGTAAGAAGTTTACCCATGTGACGACCATGTTCCCTTTTTACTCCAAAATTTGGTAAACTCTAATCAACCTTCATTTTACACAGGTCTTGTGTTATTTTCTTGCCCATTGATTGGGTTATTTTACCAAGCATTGTTGTTTAGTAAAGCGGTTTGTATCAATTGGACTCCTGGAGGGAACATACCAATTCATTTTCTCTCAGCCTACCAAGCCCATGAAACCAATTTAAAACCATCACATTTTAAAGTAACTTTTTTTTTCAAACATGAAATATATTGTACACAGATGATGGCAGAAATGAACGCTTTATAAATAAAATGTGTCTCTAATCTAATCAAAACGTGGATGGTGAGATAAATTCTTTAAAAGATGGTCTGAAGTAAGAATCCAAATTCCTGGTTCCAGGGGGAGGGGGGGGGACCCATCTGGATCAAACTGACCAGGGAACAAGGTCAGAAACTTAGTCTTAGTCCCGACTCAAAGTCAGTTTGAGCCCCCCAAAAATGAATCTTAATGGCCTAGAAATGAGTCTGGTTTCCTGGAAAGTTCACATGTTCAACAATTTCCGACGGAGTCTAAGCTTGTTTACATGGGGAATTTTGTCCCCCTGTGTGTGTGTGTGTGTCCCTTCTACGGTAAATTAACCCTTTCCCCCACTTGTTAGAACAGTGAGTTACATAACCGTTTCACACTATTTTTTCGACGTGCACTCTGGGAAATCGTATTATACCCGGGGTATGAAGCTTTTTCCTCATCATTATCAAGCCTAATACCCCTCAGAGGGTCTAGGGATGCTTATTACCTATAAAAAGTGGAATAGGCTTGCTCTTTGTTCCCCTAGGCCTTCAATATGTACAGCGTTCATAACCAGCTGAATTACCATGAAGCCCCGTCCCCTTTTCCTTCCACCACACAAGCCTATGGCCCAAAATACACAAGCCCTGGCAGAAAGTCCCCCCCCCCCCCCTCTACATTCCCCGCTCAATTGTGATGTCCCACAGGCTTCCTCTGATAGCTACAAGCTGCCCTTGCTGACCTGGATAAGCATGATTGATGGTTGTTATCAAACAAGGCTGGCAATCTACCGCTGCAAGCCTGGCCAAGATTTATGTGTACAAACCAATGGCAGCCCACCAGACCGCAGGTTTTGTAATGGGATTTTCAAGGTGACTGAACTCACCCAGTGCAAATAACCACTGCCATGTGTTTCTGCATGGTACAATGGTGGAACACCTAATATACTGAATTTTTTAAAAATTCATGGGCGGAATTATTTTAAAAATAGCAATATTCTGCACACAAAAATAGTGAGGCATGCTCCATTATGCTGAAAGAAGTTGATTCAAAAGAGGGCGCCATCAGACGTAATTTTTACACAATATTCTCTTGGAGGACAGAATCTATTCGCCGTTTGACCGAGTGTAAACCGAATTCACGTTATGTAAAACAAGTAAACAAGCAGGTGTTTTTCCATTGTTGTTATTATGTTTGTGTATTTCGTCATTGATGCAATTAAAATAAGTTTAAACTGTAATTGTGATGCAAGACAATGCCCTGATGTAAGCGCCCTCATATCATGCGGTCAAAGGTATGGTCAATAATTGACCCACACGGACGGAGAGGAAGCCGTGGTTCCCATCCCAAATATGGTCATAAGCTGCCTGACTATTAGAGTTGAGCACAGTTGCGATGGTTTCATTTTCCCCTCATCCAGATCAACGTTGAAGAATCCAGTGAAGAAACCCTAGTCGGCACTAGCGTTACTGACGTGCTCATTACTATTGCTCAAGCATCAACTATTCATAGCAAATGATTAAAGGTCAATAAATAAGGGAATAAAAGAGTAGGCGACGAGTTCTTAAACGGCCGTTTAAAACCGGCAGGGTCGTGGCCGTGTGATAAAGGCCCGAGCCGAAGGCGAGGGCCTTTATCGCACGGCCACGACCCTGCAAGGTTTTAAACGGCCGTTTAAGAACGAGTCACTACTCTTTTATTCCCATTCATAAATGCCCTTATGTTAAAAAGCAATATAATATCACAATTATAGACAATGTCACACTGTTTCTTTTGCGAATTTTTCGAAGTTTGCAAATTTCCAAAAACTTTTGTAAAAATGTTTTGTGCGCGTCGGTCGGTGTGTATACGCGCGTGTACACACATATTACGCGCTGTTACTAATAGCTATATATGAATTGCGTTCTGCGTAATTTAAATTGGTGTACATGAGCTTGCGCGCCCAACACGCGAAGCCAGCCGGTCTTAAACAGCTTCAGCTGTGTCTTTATCAACCGTTTAAACACCCCCACGTGACGCGTTCTCCACCAATAGGAGTAGCGAAACTGTCTGGGGTATTTATGAATAAGGGAATAAAAGAGTAGGCGACGAGTTCTTAAACGGCCGTTTAAAACCGGCAGGGTCGTGGCCGTGTGATAAAGGCCCGAGCCGAAGGCGAGGGCTTTATCGCACGGCCACGACCCTGCAAGGTTTTAAACGGCCGTTTAAGAACGAGTCACTACTCTTTTATTCCCATTCATAAATGCCCTTATGTTAAAAAGCAATATAATATCACAATTATAGACAATGTCACACTGTTTCTTTTGCGAATTTTTCGAAGTTTGCAAATTTCCAAAAACTTTTGTAAAAATGTTTTGTGCGCGTCGGTCGGTGTGTATACGCGCGTGTACACACATATTACGCGCTGTTACTAATAGCTATATATGAATTGCGTTCTGCGTAATTTAAATTGGTGTACATGAGCTTGCGCGCCCAACACGCGAAGCCAGCCGGTCTTAAACAGCTTCAGCTGTGTCTTTATCAACCGTTTAAACACCCCCACGTGACGCGTTCTCCACCAATAGGAGTAGCGAAACTGTCTGGGGTATTTATGAATAATTTTTAATACAAGTTGGGAAGGTAGTGAATTTTGCTCTACCAGCCAGGCTCCTATAGTGGATGATACCCATGCCTGCATCCCTACTGACTGTGAAGGGGGTTAACCCTGTTTCAGCTCCAGGAATAGGTGGCAACGTGCCCCTGGTGGCAGTTGATTTTGGGTCGATAGCCCAAATTGGTTAAGTGCAGCCCTCACCTTGAAGTGGCCGTCCAGCCTTGTGATGTTAGGCGATCTCTCATAAAAAAATCAATCATCATGGCCGATCGAAGGCTGCTCGAATCGACGCCATTAGCGAGAGAATTGGAAGAGGGAAAACACGTAAAATCCGGGAAGCAATCATTCAATTTTGGTCGTTTTAGATTACCAACAAAACTAAATTTTCCCCCAGCCGGCAAACATATCTACATAAACAACACGTGTCGTTGGAACCATATAACTAATATTGAATGCCCCTTTTAAATGGGAAATCTAACACAGTCGTGTGTTGGGTGGTGTGACCATGCGAAGTTATTATACTGTGGTAATACCTACAGTAATGGTGTCTGTTGACAGCCGACTTTTCATCTCAACCTGCAAAATCAGGTTAACACTTTTTAAACTCGCTCTCGAAAAAAATGCATATCGTTAAATTTACGATGAAACATACGCTCCACTCAGCCTACAAATCAAATTGAAAGCAATTAAGCGCCCGTTTGATAATCTTACCCCTATGGTCACCATTTATTGTTAAGACCTTCGTCATATTGAATATTCGGAATTAGACAAAGGGGTTTCTGGCAAATCAATTGTAACTAGGGAAACCATTTTGACTAAACTGTATTATTTTAAGGGCGTAATTGCATGGCGTCATGCATTACAGGATAACTTTCATAAAGGTGCGACTTGAGCACAAACCTGGTTTGTACTATAATCTGTTTGTCTTCAAGATGAATAATCTCGGATTTCGTTTCCTCGTGAAATTTGCCTTGATTTCTGCGTCCCTGATACAAGACTGTCACTGTGAATGTGACAGTTCACCTCAAATCCAAA
The DNA here is from genome assembly GCA_021014325.1 of Plazaster borealis. Classification (NCBI taxonomy): domain Eukaryota; kingdom Metazoa; phylum Echinodermata; class Asteroidea; order Forcipulatida; family Labidiasteridae; genus Plazaster; species Plazaster borealis. Next base: position 5,583,836 of record CM037470.1, read on the forward strand.
CATTTTTCTTAGCCACAAACCGAGTGTTACTGAGCCATGTCTTTCAATGGAAGACGGTAAGTTCTCCTGTGGTATGCGGGCGAGACTGCTCTATGGATCCACAGTGTGCATCCTTCAATTATCGAGAGATCTCTAACATCTGTGAGTTAAGTAACACCACCAGGGATGGCATGAACACAGATTTTGTTGAACTCCAGGGCAGTTCTTACTATGATTTCAGTTTGGATACTCCTTCGTTCTCAATTGCTATGAAAAGGTACAGCAGTTGTAAGAATTTTTACGATGACGGCCAACACGAAAACGGCATCTACACCATCTACCCCTCTGGTTTGACTGCAGGCATCAAAGTGTACTGCGATATGGAAACCGATGGAGGAGGCTGGATCGTGTTCCAGAGAAGACAAGATGGCTCTGTTGACTTTTACCGCCACTGGGCTGAATATCAGTCTGGTTTTGGCGATCTTTTGGGCGAATTTTGGTTGGGAAACAATAACCTCCGAGCACTTACTGACAACGGACAATGGCAACTGCTTGTTGAAATGGAAGATTGGGACGCTAAAAAGTTTTGGGCGGCTTATGGCGAGTTTGCTGTTTCCGGTAACCAGTATACTCTACAGATCGGTTCATATGACGTGGGAAGCACTGTCGGTGAATCAATGCTTTATCATGACGGCTATCCATTCACAGCAAAGGATCAAGACAATGACGTAAAAGATTCTAACTGTGCAGTTAAACGAGAAGGTGCCTGGTGGTTCAAATCCTGTTTTAAAGCCCATCTTAATGGTAAATACTACGACCAGAGCGAAGTTGACTATGCACAGGGAATTCAGTGGAAATCAATCACCGGGGACTATTACTATTCGTTGAAGAGTTGCGTCATGAAAATCAGGGAAGTGCTTTAATTTTGTTTTAAATTTCTTTTGGACGAGACATCTGAGACTAGAGTTTTGAATAATATAACGAGTTGATATTGAAAACAAAATATCTAAAAGTGGGCTACGTAGCAAACAAAACTAGGCAATATTGTGCTTGGAATTCGCCGTATATTTGACCGCGTGGGGGCGTTTGTGGACCAATTTCACGTGATGAAAACAAGTAGTAAACAAACGTGTTTTTGTTTTTTCATTTTTGTTTATATTATGTTCATGTATTTCGTCATTGATGCAAGAAAACTACACACAGGCAATTAAAACAAGATAAAACTGTAAAATGTGATGCAAGATATTCCCTGATGAAAGCGCCCCCATGCGGTCAAAAAATATGGTCAATCAATGTTTGCAGTAATTACTGAAAACTCATGATAACAAGGAACTATATAGAACGATAGCTTCTGATCTAACTCCATTAGGTCATGTTTGTAAGATGTTCATAATCTCGGCAAGATATCTGAAAATATCGGAAACTTACAAATCAAACATTAAAGTACTGAAGCAATGATATTTCGACAATGTATATAGTTGTACATCCAACGGTCCCTGTGCATTTATTTGGAGGTAGATGATAATGTGTTCAGCCAAATCTGACGTTGAATTTATTCGATTTCGCACCACAAAGTGATGAGGTTTTACTCCAGCGTCAATCGGACAGCCATTGACTTGGGTTTTTTGCAAGGTATTAGTTGTAATTATTATTGTGAAACAACTTGTAATAGTATCAGAGTGTAATATTTTCCGGAAAATTTAAACTATGACATCAAACATAATCCGTGGCTATTGCCTTTGTAAATACTAACTAAAATAATGTTGGTCTTTTGTAAGACTGTTTTGATGTTAATAATATGACATCAAAAGTTATTCTCTTATTTGTTGCCTGAATTTTGTTTTCTTCTTGTAGTGAAACTCGGTGTGGAGTCGTTGTTCAGGGTATTGCAATATGTTGTTTATTATTCATCAAAGAAAACCTGCAAGTACAACCAACCAAACGTTGTTCAAACAAAGTACATGTACAAGGTGCCATTACGTTATACATTGGAAAGGTATATGTACACGTTCACTATTCGTGTCACTTTTCAAGTAATTCTATAACAACAACTATTTTATAAAGATGTATCACTTACCAGCCAGTGCCGGGGCAAACCAGAAAGAACTACCTCTCGTTAAACATACTCTTAGGGCATGATTTGGCCCTCCAAAGAGTAATTTATGGCTCAAATAAGTCAAAGACGAGTAGCTGCCTGAACGGCCCGTAGCAGAAAGAGGCCGTCTTTCCCAAGCGGGAAACCAACCCACCTGCAGCTTGACCCACGATTACTACGCGGTCACCAAGAAAAGAGTCACAGAGGACTGGTGAATTCTTCCTGATCGGTCCCTATAGTATTAATAGCTAAATAATTACACCCTCTATACTTTAATACAACCGCCACATAAAGAAAGTTTGTGGCGTGTCGTGGCCGAGCGGATAAGAACACCGAACTCAAGCTCTGGTGTTTCTGATCAGCAGAGTGTGGGTTCGAATCCCAGTCGTGACACTTGTGTCCTTAAGCAAGACACTTAACCACATGCTTCGTCCTTCGGATGGGACGTAAAGCCGTTGGTCCCGTGTACTAGGATTGGTAGTGCACGTAAAAGAACCCAGAACACTTATCGTGGAAGAGTAGGGGTTTAACCCCGGTGTTTCTGGTTCACATTGCAAGCACCCTTATTTACAGGTTTCCTCAGGCTTGCGAGCTACAGTGATTAAGTTCACTTGTGAGGCATCCTTGGTTTCATTACCAGAAATATATAATAATAATAATAGTTATAATTAAATTGGACCCAAAGTACTTATTCACGACCTATTTGAAATCCGTAGTGTGCCCTTGACAACCACGTGTTATTCCGCATCTTGACCTCTGACACGTAAACATTACACAGCGCCCTCGATCTAATGTAACTACTGATTAGTAGATTCTTGAAATCACCACTGTAATAGATAGTTTAGCGTATGGCAACATGTCAATAAATACATTTCAGCATTTTGAACTACAAAATATAAATACACAAACTCATCGGAAAACTTAAAAATTCACCGGAAATATTAACTTGATAATTCGAAGAAAAAAAAAGAGATCCAATTTGTTTTCATGTTTTATGTACGAGACAAAGTACGAGATCGTATTTTTCGGATTTCAAATTGATTAGTTTCAACATGAAAGCTCACAATGAAGTTCATACCAGTTCTAAACCACTATTTCCGTCTAAAACAATTCTCAAAGTAGAAAATCTGGTATTTGAAGATCCCCGAATTGTCGTTGCTTATTTCGATTGCCGCAATTGAAGTAAGAGCATTATGAAAGTACGTTGTTTTTGTTATTTTCTTTGTTACCTACTTTTGTTTGTTCTTTCTCTTTAAATAAATAGCTGAAAATTTATGCTAAAAAGTATAATGAAGTGAAATTGTGAAAATATAATGTGAATAATATAGTAAAAGTGAAACTCGTCTTGCATGGCGCTCTTGGTAATCTAAGTGAAATGTGATGTCATGTATAGCAAAGTCATATTAGATTTTTCTTTAAATTTAAAATAGATAAAAGTAAATAAATGTTAAAGTACATTTATGTAAAAGTTAACAAAAGGAAATGCGTCTTGTGTTACGCCCTTGTAATCGTATTGAAATGTGACGTCAGGCAATTATAAACCAAGCCCACTCTTCAAACCTGGCTTCAACAGTTTCATCAGAACGCAGTCCTTGGGCAGCTTTGTTTAGGAATTGTGAATAATTATAAAGGTCTGAACTTTACTAAAAAAACAAAAAATTGAATCTGAGAAGCGTTACTGACAGTAATGTTTCTCAGATTGAGTATTCCACTTGCAGATTATTCTTCCTGCGTAGACATAACCGCTCTAGATTTTCGGCAATATCTCAAAAACGCCATCACCTTTCGAGATGAAATTTTCACAGGTTAGTTTTATAGAGGATTGAAACAAACAGTGGGTTCCAATTACCAAACGTATACAATCCCTTTAAATGTAATGATTTAACATGTAATTTAGTTGATTTTGAAGAAAATTTAATTAGTTCGATAGTCTGTGATCATTATAAATCTGCTGCCACCTAGCGTCCCCAAAAGTCTCTCAAGGTCTTTTAAATGTTGGTTAGTTAAAAAAGAAATATATATATATATATTTCAATGTATTTTTTTTGTTATCTTATTGTACGTAAACATTAAATTAAAATACGGAATAAAAAAGTTGATAGTTGTTCGTTGATGTACAGTGATGAAATGTCTTACATGACCTAGTTCATTGAACCATTAATCCTCAATTTTACTGGGGGGTTTTGCTGTGAAACTGGTTTTGTTTATCATTGGCTCGCTGCTTTCTAAATGCTTCTGATGAGATATTTGTTTTAATCTTCGTTCAGCCTGTTCAGCTGTGTTAATACTTGACCCCAATGCATTTGTTACAATCAAAACGCAAGAGCACATTGTTAGGGTCCACTATTGGAAGCACCACACACCGTTCCCTCATCTAGATGCTGAACAGGCTTTGATGAGAACCCCCGTAGAAGTAGAAGTTTACATTAATGCCTGAGATTGTACCGTAAAAACAGCTACTCTCCTGAGGTGAGGTGATTTCTTTAAAAGAACAACATATAAATATAAATATATCAACTAATAAACCACATGGACTGGCACCCCGAACAAATATATTGACAACATAGGGCTATAGATAGCTCAGTTGGTATATGAGCGCCGGCACGTTAAACCGGTGGTCGCTGGTTCAAATCCCGCTCTAGTCAATTTTACTTTGATCAACCCTACATTGAATGTAAATGTACATACAATTATAATTATTAATATCTACAGACCCTCCGAAGAGACAATAACTTCAAGAAAATGTGAAGAAAAAAATTGTTGTCGATTGGTGTAAACATTGAGTTTTCCTTATGACTGTTGGCTTCATATGCCCTTTAGATGAGTAGCACATAGTAAAATAATTAAGCTCCCAGGGTACTCAACTGTTCCCTTAGCTGTCGGGCAGCTAAGTGAAGTGGTGGCATAACTTGCGATGGTTGACTAACCACACTATCATGATTTACTTAAGAGGGTTCATTGCTTACTTTAAATTTGTTTAGCTGTTGATTGCCTTCTTGGAAACCAACCTCTCCGCAGCAAACTCATGGTGGCGCACTAAATTGTGGATACAGCGTTATAAACACAGTCGCACCTCTCGGTAACTTGTTGTGAGTCATGCCAAAGTTTAACTGCGGGATAGATACAATCTCACCAAGGCTGTGGGTTGAATTGCAATATTTTCCTGATGAAATAATAACTCGGAATTTCGGTTACTTAGCTTCCTCGGAGCCAATGTATCAGACATATCCAAACTTTACAGAGACTACACAATTTGGCCCCCAAACTCAATCATTGTGCCAGCAAACGTGTCCATGCCACCCCACTCTTGAAACTCTTGAAACAGCTCCATTGGCTTCTCGTGAAGGAGAGAATACGCTATTCATGATTCTCCCCACTTTGTACATAATGTCTAAAATGGTCTTGGCCCAGCATGTCTTGCATCCTCTCTGTTGTTATACACCCCTGCACCCCTGTACTGATTTGCGATTCTCAGTTGATGTGACTGGACTACAATCAAACACACAAATCTTCCCAGGACTCGACATCTGCTGCAAAGAAATAATGTTTCTTTGTTGCTCCTCAAGTATGGAAGAGTCTACCCACTACCTTAAGTTTTAATGCTTCTCTATAACTGCTAAAGAAAGGACTTCACTGTAAAAAAAAATATTTTGTAAAATTCTTACCTTCTGAGGTTAAGAAGGGAACGTTGTCAGCTTGGGTGAAAAAAATTACCCTACTGAGGACGGGTAAGAATTTATTCAGCCCTGTGCAATTGTTTACCCAATATTGAGTAAAAATAGTGTTTACCCAGAAACAACCATGTTCCCTGCATGACACAAGAATTGGGTAAACCTTACCCAACCTAAGGTTTACCCAGGGTTGTGTAAAATTCTTACTCAGATATTGGGTAATGTTATCGTACCCAACACCGTTGGGCGATTCTTTTACCCTTTAGTTGTGTCATTTTTAGCCAGTAACTAGGTAAATAAAACTTCAGTGAGGGTTAAACAAAAATGTCGTTTTACCCAATATTGACCAACTTTTACACAACATTTGTACCCAACAGTTTTACACAGCAAAATTTCACAAAGTAGTGCACCTATTCCCACAATAACATGATTGTTTGCTTGTAGCCATTACTTGTTTCTCATTTGTGTATTTTGCGTCTTTTGTTGCTGTATGTTTTGCCTCATCATAACCGCTGTGTGATCTTGATAAATTAGCGGTATATGGGTGCCCCTGTGTATGTATGCATGTACATTATGTATGTATGTATGTAGACACCGAGTAAGTTGCACGGATCTCCCAAGAAAGTGCAATGGTTCACTTCTGTATGTGCAAGGGCCTTCGTTCTAAGGTATTAAACGCAGGTGTTCCTCAAGGCGCTGTTCTGGGTCCGTCTTATGGTTTCTTTTAAATTATCACCGAATGCAGATTAGTCACAAGGCAGATTAGATAGCATTTTACAAAGCGTGTCTTGGTCTCAAATTTTATTCAACCTGCTCTCTAGGCATATGTTTTGTGTTTTTTAATCAAGACACACGGATTATTAACAACTTGGTTAACAACCTTTACGCGAAGAGGAACCATTTGTTATCAAGGACCAGAATCTTATACTTATACCAGCTTAACCAATTATGTATCTATTGCCTGAAATCACGTACATACATCTCGATGCCATCTGTAACCTGTCTTCTTTTATTTAAAACAGACAAACGATTTAGTAAAATTTGATTAGAAACAACCGTACGCCTTTCTTTTCAAAATGTAAGGGTTGGCTTATATGTATATAAATATATATATATTGTTGCAACATAGCTTGCAAATTATAATTTTGTTTGCAACTCACATGACTTAGATCTGTAGACTGATGTCTATAATAATTATTTTTTAGTGCCCGAAATTCGTCTTCAATTGATGTACTCTCCACGAAGGCTGCAGAATCGATTGATAGGTGTCGTGCGTTCTAATTGTTCGACATCACTGGTGTTGTACAGGCCAGAGAGCCTTGTTATCAATTCGGCGTGGCGAAGGCATTTTTTGGGGATGTAAACAAACACAAATTTAGAGGCTACAATTTTACATGCGGTGGTTGATCGGGAATGGAGGCATTCGGACTGACATTATTTTTTCACAAAACAACTCTATGCCCTCATTTATATTTTTTGCAATTGAAGTGCATTTCAAAAATTACGTATGCAGGTGGCGTAGCCAGATGGTGGGCAGGGAGGCTGAGCTCTACCCCCCCCCCCCCTGCCCCGCTCAGAACCCTTGCACCATTGCCCCTCCCCTAATGAGATCAGAAAAATGCACAACTGAATTATTCGATTATGTCTCTGCCCCCTATTTTGCGTAAATATGTTACTGGACTACTCGGTTCGAGTGGTCTTTAAAAGTAGGGATCTTGTAGTGAGCGCAAGTGTGCCCTCAATCTTACTTGAGCCTGATGCAACTTTCTTATTTGCATATTTACTGTAAAAACTTAAAGTTTGTATCCACTACCTTCAGACCTTTCTCTTTTCCATTTTAGCTTTGAGCAACAGACAGCACATTTATTTTCTGTAGGTATTTCTTTCTTTTTGGTAGAGAGCATGGCCATGATCATGCTCCGAATATTTTTCTCATGGGAGGGAAATGTTCAAGAGCTCTCTATATGAGTATTGTTTTGTGTTTAAATCATAATTTTATCAGAAAAAATATTGTAATAGTTGAATCGGGTATTGTCAACTTGTCTGTAGGCCTATATATAGCCAGCCTCGTGTTCATCTGTTGGCCTTCACATAAGTGACTATTTTGTGCTAATTGTGTGCCATTGATTGGAAGATTAAAATCAATTCGAATGCAGGAGATCATCTTATATTTTATAAGTCATTGTATTGATTTTGCTGTAGTATTTAATTGAATGCTTGTCCTTTTTAATTAGAGGGCCGGTCTCCTTCCAGTCTACATAAAATCACACTACGCCATCGCAGTGGTGCAATTTAATGGATTTCCTAATTTTCTAGTTGAACAATTTCTCTGTGCATGAGATCTCTTAAACACACTGCGTCGTGGACGACCGCTGCCGTACTTAATTAATAATTGGCTGAATAATAACGCATTCTACATCGAGAGTTCTGACAGTGACAACTGTACATTCAAACAGTTAGCTTCAACCTTCTTGGGTACTTCAGGCTTCTGATCGTTTTTACCGTTTCATCATGAATTCCATTCAAACTGCCTTGTAGTGGGGCGGCTTAGCTGATTAATTGTGCACTTTCCCATAAAAGCATGAAACTTGGCACATGGTTAGAGTAACACAATACAAACATTTTTAGTCCAGGGGCCACCGGAAATTGCACCCCGTATGGCGGCCATCTTGGATTTCAAACTTTGTTGAACTCCAAGGCAGTTCTTACTATGATTTCAGTTCGGATACTCCTTCGTTCACAATTCCTATCAAAAAGCAAAGCAGTTGTAAGAGTTTTTACGATGATGACCAACACGAAAACGGCATCTACACCATCTACCCCTCTGGTTTGACTGCAGGCATCGAAGTGTACTGCGATATGGAGACCGACGGAGGAGGCTGGATCGTGTTCCAGAGAAGACAAGATGGCTCTGTTGACTTTTACCGCAACTGGGCTGAATATCAGTCTGGTTTTGGCGATCTTTTGGGCGAATTTTGGTTGGGAAACAACAACCTCCGAGCACTTACTGACAACGGACAATGGCAACTGCTTGTTGAAATAGAAGATTGGGACGCTAAAAAGTTTTGGGCGGCTTATGGCGAGTTTGCTGTTTCCGGTAACCGGTATACTCTACAGATCGGTTCTTATGGTAGGGGAAGCACTGTCGATGATTCAATGCTTTATCATGACGGCTATCCATTCACAACAAAGAATCAAGCCAATGACGTAGAAGACGATAACTGTGCAGTTAAACGAGAAGGTGCCTTGTGGTTCAAATCCTGTTTTCGAGCCCATCTTAATGGTAAATACTACGACCAGAGCGAAGTTGATTATGGAAAGGGAATTCAATGGGAAGACTACAGGGGCTATTACTATTCCCTGAAGAAATGCAGCATGAAAATAAAGGCAACCCCATGAACTATAAGAGGCACAACTATAACCTTATTTCAACTCTGGACGTGTTTAAAAATCACATAATCTACACGTTCAAAAGCTATCAAAAGTATTGCAACGAGAAAAACATCGTCACATGTATGTTTTTTTGTTTAAAGATAAAATATACTCTCGAGTGTTTATTGTTTATAAATGCGGGACTGATTATATAAGAAGGGGAGAAATTTCTCAAAATTCAGCGCAACTTGTCTTTGCAGATTGCAGGTGTAGAAAAGTATTTGCAACCCCAGCAATCTGTAAAGTTTGACCGAACAATTAAAAGTCCAACGAAAAAGCTGTTATTTATTTGATCCTTGAAAGCTTACAAAAAATTGTCGGCTTCAAATACCCTGAAGGTGGAACAAAAGAGGAAGAGAAAAGCATCAGATCAATTTTATTTTCAAATCCATTTATTCGATACTCAACAATGTCGGTAAACAAAATATATAGGTATACTTAAGAAATAACGTATATGCTATACGTGGTTTACAAGGGAACCAAACTCAGTGTTGTTAATCAATGAAGATTAAACAACACACAAACCTGTATTGTCCAATTTCCTGTTTTCTGTTATGCCTGTTTTCAGTTATTAGAAAATCACAATACACCAACGGTGTGATGCCTTTCACGAGATTTCCTCATTTCCAGTTGAACAATTTCTTTGTGCATTTATTAATGATAATTGTACAAACACTGTTGTGTGGTGGACGACTGCTACTGGAATAATTGTTCATATTCTTTTCACAGTAACAACGTACTGCGCAAACAAACAATTACACACTTACAACCAACAAAATTGTTAAAGTCAAATTCAATTAACTGTCCTTCGGTAAAGCTGATCTTTAATCCTCGAACAAAAAATACCCTGATGGTTAAAGAAAAATTGAGGTAGAGAAAAGCATCAGATTAACCTTAATTTAAAATCCATTTATTTGATATTCAACCATGACGGTAAACAAAATATAGAGATATACTTAAGAAATACAGTGTGGTTGCGGAATCCAACCTGAGTTTTTTAACCAATGGAGATTAAACAATACACAAGCCTGTAGTGTCCAATTTACTGATTTCTATTGAAAGTGTTTTAAGGTATTATAAAATCACAATAAACTACCGCTGTGGTGCCATTCACGAGATTTCCTAGTTTTTCCGGTTGAAAAGTTTCTTTGTACATTGATTAATTATACAAACACTGCGTCACTGCGATTACTGCGATTAATTACAAACACTGCGTCATCGACGACCGCTATACTTAATATTGTTGGCTGAATAATAATGCATTCAACATCGTCAGTTCTGTCAGTGATGAGAGTGAATTCAAGCAGTTAGCATCATCATATTGCGTTCAGTAAGGCTTCTGATCGTTTCACCATTTCATCATGAATTCCGTTCAAGCTGCCTTGTTTATGGTTTACTTTGCACAGTATTGTCATTGTCACTGTGGCTTAGATCAAACTAAGACATATCACTTGGCTACAAACCGAGTTTTACTGAACCATGTCTTCAAGTGGAAGACGGTAAGTTCTCCTGTGGTATGCGGGCGAGACTGCTCTATGGATCCACAGTGTGCATCCTTCAATTATCGAGAGAACTCTGACATCTGTGAATTAAGTAATGCCACCAGGGATCGCATGAACACAGACTTTGTTGAACTCCAAGGCAGTTCTACTATGATTTCAGTTTGGATACTCCTTCGTTCTCAATTGCTATGAAAAGGTACAGCAGTTGTAAGAGTTTGTACGATGATGGCCAACGCGAAAACGGCATCTACACCATCTACCCCTCTGGTTTGACTGCAGGCATCAAAGTGTACTGCGATATGGAGACCGACGGGGGAGGCTGGATCGTGTTCCAGAGAAGACAAGATGGCTCTGTTGACTTTTACCGCAACTGGGCTGAATATCAGTCTGGTTTTGGCGATCTTTTGGGCGAATTCTGGTTGGGAAACAACAACCTCCGAGCACTTACTGACAACGGACAATGGCAACTGCTTGTTGAAATGGAAGATTGGGACGCTGAAAAGTTTTGGGCGGCCTATGGCGAGTTTGCTGTTTCCGGTGACCAGTATACTCTACAGAACGGTTCATATGACAGGGAAAGCACTGTCGATGATTCAATGCTTTATCATAACGGCTCTCTATTCACAACAAAGGATCAAGACAATGACGTAGAACACGATAACTGTGCAGTTAAACGAGAAGGTGCCTGGTGGTTCAAATCCTGTTTTAAAGCCCATCTTAATGGTAAATACTACAACCACAGCAAAGTTGATAGTTCAAAGGGAATTCAGTGGAAAGCAATCACCGGTGACTTTGACTATTCGTTGAAGAGTTGCGTCATGAAAATCAGGGAAGTGTTTTAATTTTGTTTTCTTGCAAATAAAATATCTGAAACTAAAGTTTATAATAACGAGTTGAAATTGTGTTTGGCATTACTGAAAAACATAACTAAAACTGGATATGTAGCAAACAAAAAAGGCAATTGTGCTTTAATTTTTTCTTTTAAATTTAACACATAGATGAGATTAATCGATTAATGTAAGGTTACGCTGTGTAAATACCTCAAGATACATTTTTATTTAAGCCTATCTCCTTAAGATAGCAGAAATGCCTTGAGTGCATAAATAATAACACTGGTGTACTAGATTTCTCAAATTGATACAAATTATCTATCCCCGAAAGGAACAATTATATAAAACTGAGAAATTATACTTCGACAAGATTATTTGAAATTATAACTGCTTGTTGAAATGGAAGATTGGGACGCAATGGCAATAAATACTGTGCAGTTAGCGTAGAAGGTGCATGGTGGTTCGAATCCTGTTTTCGAGCCCATCTTAATGGTAAATACTACGACCAGAGCGAAGTTGATTATGGAAAGGGAATTCAATGGGAAGACTACAGGGGCTATTACTATTCCCTGAAGAAATGCAGCATGAAAATAAAGGCAACCCCATGAACTAAAAGTGTCACTACTATAACATTATTTCAACTCTGGACGTGTTTAAAAATCACATAATCTACACGTTCAAAAGCTGTCAAAAGTTTTGCAACGAGAAAAACATCGTCACATGTATGCTTTTTTGTTTAAAGATAAAATAATTATACTCTCGAGTTTGATTGTTTATAAATGCAGGACTGATTATATAAGAAGGGGAGAAATTTCTCAAAATTCAGCGCAACTTGTCATTGCAGGTGTAGAAAAGTATTTGCAGCCACAGCAATCTGTAAAATTTGACCGAACAATTAAATGTCCAACGAAAAAGCTGGGTTTTTATCCTTGCAAGCTTAAAATAAGTTGTCGGCTTAAAATACCCAGAACAAATCTCATAAAATATAATATTGCTCCTTAAGATAGCAAAAATGCTTTGAGTGCATATAACAATACTGTACTAGTTTTCTCAAAAAGAAGAAAGAAACTATCTCACAGTATTCGTCTGTAGAACTGAAACAAGGTATGTCGACAACACTTTTCGTTACGTACTTCTTCTTTGCACAAGGCGATATCTGAATAACGGTTTCACATAAAATACACTGAATTGGTGTTTTCATTAAATACTAAACACAGAAATTATCACAAGGCAGCTGTAGAACGATTATAGCTTCTGATTTAATGCAATGAAATCTTGCTTGCCATAATCTCGGCAAGATATCATAAAACACGGAAGCTTGCAACCAGACATCTTACAATGGAAGTAAGACCATTATGAAAATACGTTTTTTGTTGTTATTTTCGAACAGGAAAGTAACCAACGAATGAAAGTTAATTTACAAACACTTCATTTTAGAGATACTAACAATACTATTCTTTTTCTTTAAATAAGTGGCTGAAAATTTATTAAAAAGTATTATGAAAGTGGAAATGTGAAAAACTGTGAAAATAGTAAAAGTGAAATTCGTCTTGCGGCACGCTCTTATTGAAATGTTACGTCATGTATAGCAAAGTAATACTGGTTTTATTTAGATGTAAAATATATAAAATAAAAAATATTTAATGAATAAAAGTAAAATTATTTAGTATCTGCAAGTTAGTAAAAAGGAAATGCGTCTTGCGTCACGCTTTTTGTTTTTGTATGTGAACGTCCACACATCGAGACTAGCATCAACGTAGCACAATAATTTGGGGTTTGTGATTAATTATAAAGGTCTGAACTTGACTTAAGAAATTGTTTTGCAAAATTTGGCTTCAGTTATAAATTATTATTTGTGTTGTGTAATATTTTAAGCTTTGTCATTTTAAATCGCAAGATTGCGTAATTCTTTTGGTCGCAACATGAGACCTTTGAGCGCTATGTGGCAAAACCATCCAAGGTAACTTTCCATTGTTTACGCAGTTCATAAGCAGCATGTGCATAATTTCGAGAATGGTGGATATACTTGATAAGTCTGCTGCCACCTAGCGTCCCCAAAAGTCTCTCAAGGTTAATATTAAAAAAAATAGTTACTAAAAAGAAGATGCACCCAATGCAAATGCAAACATTTTTCAATGTTGAACAAAATGTTAGTTAGAAATTGATCTTATTGTATGTGAACATTAATCGAAATGCGGAATAAAATATTAGTTGAAAATAACGTTTGTTGGTATAAAGTGATTACATTTATTGCATGGCCTAATTCATGGAATCATTAATCCCTAAATTGACTGTTTTTGGTGTGGAACTGCTTCTTGTAAGGTATTTTTTGAAATCTTTGTATTTCCGCGGTGGTCTACCGGACTGGTTTGCAACGTACTAGCCACCTGGGTGAGTCGGTTCATTTGGGGAAGTTTTATTAAAGGAATCAGGGGTGGGCTCACACCGGGGGGGGGGGGGCAAACAGCACCGCCATCACGGGTCCGTTTCAGCGGCCGACTTCATGCAAGCATTTCAATAAAATGATGCACTGTTTGCCATGACCTCGGCCAGCCGCAAGCCACCCTAGCCCCCACTGCCAGACCCTGCTCAGGGTCGGTCCTGGGCAGTACCCGGCAGCCACGAGGTACCACACACGGTGAGCTGTGCTCCGCCGTCCCCGCCTGGGTTGAGCATCCGCCCATCGATGGCCTTTGCCTCGGAAATGGATGCTCAGGCGGACCCGTCGAACCAGCCCACCCGTCGAACCAGTTCGACATGGGAGACTCTGCTGATGGGGACGGGGACGAGGCGGCAAAGCTGCATGGGCTTTCTATTTCCGAAACCAACCTGCGGCTGGTGCAATGGGATGTTATCCATATCCATCAACAACCCAGGCCGGAGGAGCCCGCCGCTGGAGAGCATGGTACATTTTTACGCCCCCCCCCCCCCAGTTTGGAAAATCCTGGATCCGCCCCTGGATTATTCCGCGATCCTGACAGATTTACTGACAACGGCTTTTCCCTGTCTGGATCTTGGTCCCCGCACCGTCGGTTATACAGTCTATATTCTCCCTGACCATCGACCGCCCGCCTGTCGCCCTTTTTGCCACGGCTCTAAACAACCGCTTCCCGATCTACTACGGTACTAGAGGGCGTACGATCTCAACACTTGTCCCTTCGTGCTGGGACCTTTTCCAGGTGCTAACGGACTTTTCGAATGTGCCCATTCGAACCTCTTGCTGATGCGTCACTCTTACAGCTGACTCTTAAGGTAGCTTATCTTTTGGCGGTCGCCACCTCCAGACGCCGTTGCAAACACCATCACTATCGCCGGAGCCGGGCCATTTGTTGGGAACCTGCCGGGGTCCGGCTGGTCCCTAGAGCGGGTTTCCTTTTCAAGAATCAACTACTATTTCGTTGTCTCGAAATAAAACATCGTTGCCTTGAAATAATATTTTAAGGAAAGAACTAATATTTTGAGGAACGAAATAATATTCGAGGGAATGAAATAATGTGTCGATGGAACAAAAACATGTAATTTTATTAAGGAAAAAAAATAATATTTTGAGGAACGAAATGATTTTGAGGGAACGAAATAATATTTCGAGGGACAGAAATACTTTTTTTAAGGGGACGAAATAATATTCGAGGGAAAGAATTAATATTTTGAGGAACGAAATAATACTAGAGGGAATGAAATAATGTTTCGAGGGAACAAAATATGTTTTTATTTGTTGTATCTTTTCATTTTTCTTAAATAGTTCCTTTTATTAATTCAACCCTTTCATTGTAACAATTATGCGCCAAGTTGAATGTGCCCGCGCTCCGTGTTGCGTTTATTTTTTCAAACAGACATTAATTACACGATTCGAACTTCACGTGCGCTTCTCATGCTGTGCGTCAAGTGTGATTACCAAGTTGCAGTTCGAAATAAACAGCGCACCATGGCGCACGAGGCAGATCCAACATGGCACATACAGCGAAAGATTAATAATTATAGCTGCCTATGGCCCAGGTGGCAGAAGTAAAGAGAGATTGGAAACACTGTTAAAAACAGTTTCACAGCAAAACAGTCAACTGATTATCCCATGAATTAGGCCATGCAAGTTTCATCATTGTAAATCAACGAACTTTAATATTTTAATATTTTATTCCTCATTTTTATCAGTTTGCAAATACAATAAGATAATGTTCTAAATTACATTTAAAGATATGATGCACTTTTTTTTTAAATCAAATTTTTCAATTAACCAATAGTTAAAATACATTGAGAGACTTTTGGAGACGCTATAGGTGGCACCGGCAGCAGACTTATCAAGTGAGTGTACCGTTTTCGAAATTATGTGCATGCCCATGAACTACGTAAATAGTGGAAAGTTACCTGGAATTGTTCTGCCACATAGCGCTCAAAAGTCACCTAATGCATGTTGCGACCAATATAAATACGTAATATTGCAATTTAAAATGACGAAGTTTCAAATAATACACAAACACAAAAGTAACTGTCTAAAATATTAAAGGCTAAAACTGATTTCTCACATTTTAAGGTACAACCAGGACATTTCCAATAATCACAGACTATCAAACCAATTTCTTTTTCAGACTCTAAACACGAAACAGAAATACGTAATATTGCAATTTAAAATGACGAAGTTTCAAATAATACACAAACACAAAAGTAACTTTCTAAAATAATTAAGGCTAAAACTGATTCCTCACAACTTAAGGTATAACCAGGACATTTCCAATAATCACAGACTATCAAACCAATTTTTTTTCAGACTCTAAACACGAAACAGAAATACGTAATATTGCAATTTAAAATGACGAAGTTTCAAATAATACACAAACTCAAAAGTAACTTTCTAAAATAATAAAGGCTAAAACTGATTCCTCACAACTTAAGGTATAACCAGGACATTTCCAATAATCACAGACTATCAAACCAATTTTTTCAGACTCTAAACAATTACATTTAAAATCATTACATGTATATAAGCAAGGTATATTTGGCAATAGTTTTTACTTTAAACAATAATTTACAGTACAGTTTACAGTTTACAGTTTACATGTGAACATGCTTACCCTTTCAGTTTTGGGAGGTTATTAACACAGAATGGATAACGGGGACATTTGGGACGCTAGGTGGCAGCAGACTTACCAGGTAAATCCATTGTTCTCGGTAATGTGCGCAAGCTCAGAACTACGTACACAATAGAAGTTTACATGAATACCGCTACTTTGTCTACCTGCTGCCACCTAGTGTTCCAAAGTCTCCCATTGACAGTTATCAATAAGAACCACTTTTTTGATCGCAATTTTTTTGAAGTCAAGTTCAGACCTTTATAATTATCTACAAACTCTTAAAACAAAGCTGTCCGATGATTGAGATCTAATGAAATTGTTGAAGCCAGTATTTGACGTGGTTTATCAACCCATGACGTTACATTTCAATACGATTACAAAGAGCGTGACACAAGACGATTTTTCACTTTTACTATATACTCACTTTAATTTGCACATTTTCACTTTAGTTATACTTTTCAATCTAATTTCAGCAATTTTGTCTTTCAAGAGAAAGAACAGTGTTATTATTATCTCTCTTTGAAAATTAATTGTCATCTTCCGGTGGTTACATTTTTTTTTGAAAATAACAAAACCGTACTTTCATAATGGCCTCATCAATATTGCGGAAATCAAAATAACCAACAGCAACTCAGGGAGGTGCTAATGCCAATTTTTCTACTTAGACAATTAATTTAGACGGAAATAATTCTCTGGTAGAGCTGGAACTGGTATGAACTTTACAGTGAACTTCCAGGTCGAAATTGACAATTGGTCTTTCGAAAATTACGATCCGCTACTTTGTCTTTAAACATAAAATCATTAAAGAAATATGAATTTCTTTAAATATGTATCTTTTTTCTTCGAATTATTAGGCTATGCTGAAGTTGTATTTAATATTGCCAATAAAATGTTTACGTTTTCCTTGCATGTTTTTGAAACTTGTCGAAGAGATTTTTGATTCATGTTCTGTAGTGCAACTGCTGAAACGTATTTTGGATAGGTTGCCATACCTTAAACTATCATTTCTGAATAGATAAAAAAAATACCAGCAAGAGAAAAAGAGAATAACTTTTGATGTCTTAATATTTACCATCACAGTCTTACCAAAAGAACACATTATTTTAGTTAGTATTTACAAGCGTAAATGCTACGGACATCATAGTTTTAATTTTCCTGTAAATACTACTTTTGATGTGGATTACAATTGTTTTACAATTATCTACAATTAATACCCTGCCCAAACCATTTCCATGGTTGCCCAATTGATGCTGGAGTAAAACCTCATCACTTTGTGGAGTGAAATCGAATAAATTGAACGTCAGATTTGGCTAAACACTTTTTTCATATACCCTTAAAGAGGAAGGGAAATGACCAACTCGATTTTGTGGTGTTTTCATTTTCCAATAGATAGAGTCCTCATGTGAGTTACAAGTCTCTAACCTCACGTTAAAATGGTGTAAATTGCCAGTGTTTACCTCCCAGTCCACAATTTGTCAACATCGAAAACATCTGATGACATCATTCTGAGAAAGATGGGTCTGTACATTTTTTTCGGAATGTTGTGGTTCATAACTGACTTTTTCAGAGCGATATTTGAAACATGACGTCATTGGATTTCAACAACTAATGGATCTTTACATTCCCCAAGGGGGAATTTTTCGTTATTCAACATGTCAAATTCAAGGCCGTTTTGATTACGTATTATCGAAAGTCAGGAATGAACCAAAACATCCCCGTACAAAAACGAACAGACCCATTTTGCTCAGAATAATGTCATCAGATATTTTGGATGTTTACAAATTGTGCACCGGAAGGTTATCGAATACAATGGATTTACACCATAATGACAATTCATACCATTTATATCGTGAGGTTAGAGACTTGTAATTTTTTCCCACTCACTTGTGGACTCTATCTATTGGTAAATGAGTACATCACAAAATTGAATTTGACATTTCCCTTGTTCTTCAATGAATGCATAAACCCCGTTGGATGTGTATCTACACGTACCTTGTCAAAACAAGTACTGCTTCAGTATTTATTTGCACAACTGTTTGATTAATAAAAGCTTCGGTGTTTTAATCTATTTTGTCGAAAGTACTGCTAACATGAGATCATGCTGATTAGATCGAAGCTATCGCTCTATAGCTAATTCCTCAACCTCGTCCCCATGGTTTACTTTATTTCCAACCATGTTTACAATAGTAAACCCTGGGAGGGAAACTCCTTACTTGGACCCTGATTGGACAACGACTGGTGTACAAAAGTCTAATGTAAACATGTTAAGTTGTACTCATTCAGTATTCACCATGTTCACAGCCAGACTATTCTAATTTGCATACGTATTCAAAAAGTTTGGATATGCAAATGATCAAATACCAGGGTGTGAGAGAGCGGTCAACCTCGTACTGCTCGACACACCATGGGGACGAGGTTGCTAATTCCTTATTATCACGATTTCTGTGTTCAGTATTCAATGCAAACACTAAATCCGTGCGTTTCATGTGAAAACGTTGTAATTTCAAATTATCTTGTCGGAGTATAATTTTTCAGTTTTATATAATTGTTCTTTTCGGTTCTAGATAATTTGTATCATTTTGAGAAACCTAACTACACCAGTGTTATTATTTATGCACTCAAGGCATTTCTGCTATCTTATAGGTGATAATTAAAATTAAATGTTGAGGTATTTACACAGCGTAACCTACCATTAATCGAATAATCTCATCTATGTGTTAAATTTAAAAGACAAAATTAAAGCACAACTGCAAAGTTTTGTTTGCTACATACACAGTTTTAGTTATGTTTTCAAAAATTGCAAACACAATTTCAACTCGTTTTTAGTTTCAGATATTTTGTTGGCAAGAAAACAAAATTAAAACACTTCCCTGATTTTCATGACGCAACTCTTCAACGAATAGTCAAAGTCACCGGTGATTGCTTTCCACTGAATTCCCTTTGAACTATCAACTTTGCTGTGGTCGTAGTATTTACCATTAA
The DNA here is from genome assembly GCA_021014325.1 of Plazaster borealis. NCBI lineage: Eukaryota > Metazoa > Echinodermata > Asteroidea > Forcipulatida > Labidiasteridae > Plazaster > Plazaster borealis. The sequence goes on from CM037470.1 coordinate 5,603,393, forward strand.
GATGGGCTTTAAAACAGGATTTGAACCACCAGGCACCTTCTCGTTTAACTGCACAGTTATCGTCTTCTACGTCATTGTCTTGATCCTTTGTTGTGAATGGATAGCCGTCATGATAAAGCAATGAATCATCGACAGTGCTTTCCACGTCATATGAACCGATCTGTAGAGTATACCGGTTACCGGAAACAGCAAACTCGCCATAGGCCGCCCAAAACTTGTTAGCGTCCCAATCTTCCATTTCAACAAGCAGTTGCCATTGTCCGTTGTCAGTAAGTGCTCGGAGGTTCGCGTTTCCCAACCAAAATTCGCCCAAAAGATCGCCAAAACCAGATTGGTATTCAGCCCAGTTGCAATAAAAGTCAACAGAGCCATCTTGTCTTCTCTGGAACACGATCCAGCCTCCTCCATCGGTCTCCATATCGCAGTACACCTTGATGCCTGCAGTCCAACCAGAGGGGTAGATGGTGTAGATGCCGTTTTCGCGTTGGCCATCATCGTACAAACTCTTACAACTGCTGTACTTTTTCATAGCAATTGCGAACGAAGGAGTATCCAAACTAAAATCAAAATAGAAACTGCCTTGGAGTTCAACAAAGTCTGTGTTCATGCCATCCCTGGTGATATTACTTAACTCACAGATGTCAGAGATCTCTCGATAATTGAAGGATGCACACTGTGGATCCATAGAGCAGTCTCGCCCGCATACCACAGGAGAACTTACAGTCTTCCACTTAAAGACGTGATCAAGTAAAACTCGGTTTATAGCTACGAAAAACGTTTGGGTGCGATGTCCACTGGCACATTCACAATGGCAGTCTTGTACTAGGTACGCTGAAATCAAGACAAATACGATGAAACGAAAGCTACTGATGCTCATCTTGAACGCAAAAAAAAAAACAATTTTTACTGATTAGGTTGAAAGACGGTAATTCGGTGTTAACGTTTGTTTTGCGAAGTCTGTGTCGTGGCCGAGCGGTTTAGCACATCCATGGAGGTAGCCCATCGGACTTAAGCTCTGGTGTGTGTTTCTGATCAACAGAGTTGTGGGTTCGAGTGGATTCCAAACACTTGTGTCATTAAGCAAGACACTTAACCAGTATTGCTTTGTCCTTCGGGTGGCACGTAAAGCCGTAGATCCCGTGTGCACTATTAAGGGACACTTACGCTAAAGTGAAGAGGTTCGGCCGTTGCGTGGATGTTGTTGCGTTGATGTCAATGGCGGTTGCTGCAACGAACAATGCAGATACAGGAAGTCACCCTAAATTCACGATGCAACGACGCCCTTGGATACATTTTCGTCAAAACAGTTTCCTTTGTAACAATTTAGTCTCCAGGAAGTCCTTTGTCTGATTCCAAATTCTGAAACCGGGGACCAATTTTAGAGCTGCTTATTAAGCAGAAAATATTGTATAACATTTCTGCTGAGCAGAAATAAGCAGGATACCGGTCACAAATTCTGTGACATGTGACATGGTATAGTTTAGCTGGTAACCAGGCGCGGATCCAGGGGGGGCGTGGGGGGCGCACGCCCCCCTTTTTCATATTAAAAAAAAAAAAATGAGGGAGAAAAGAAAAAAAGAGGGAGAGAGAGAGAAGGGGGGAGAAATGGGGAAGGGAAGATTTTGCTGCTTGGTATATTTTCACGCCCCCCCCCCCCCGTTTGGAAAATCCTGGATCCGCCCCTGGTAACCTTATTCTGGTAAGCATGTTTGTTTTGCTCAACTGGTTTTTGTTCTTTCTAAGCAGATCTTTATGAAATTGGGCCCAGTTGATTAGGCTTTAACAATACACAATCTTTAATTAGTGACCATGTAATTAACTACCGGTACTTGCTTGGAAGCTGAATGCTGTCTCCATAAAGGACTTTCAATAGTCGTTTAAAGGTCGAGCATATCTGTGTGTCCTTGTGAATCTCAGCAAATTACCTTTTTCGGAGAGCAGTTTTAATAAAGCATTTTTGTTTTTCATAATGGCTGAGGGCAGACCAAGTCGTTTGTCGTCATTATCATCATGGTGACGTCAGTGACGTGCTAACGTGCTTCTCAAAACGTGTTATTTGTTCGTTTTCATCGTTCATCATTTCGATTGGCTTGGAAAATCAAGCCAATACAAACCATTTTCGGATCATCAGAAAATTGCTGTAGGTTTGCATATTAAAGACCTACTTGAACGAAAACGGCGACAAGTAATCTTTTCTGAAATGCAATTAAAATGTTTTCAATCAATAAGGAAATTGAGCTCACATGAGATTGAACAGATTTTAATTGTGTAGAAAACAATAATTTTGAATACCCTTATCTGGTGATGTTCGTCATCGCTCATGTTATGTCATGTGGGAGCTCCGTTGTGTATAGCCGCTTTGTTGCAGCATGGAGGTATAACAAAGCAACCTCCCACACATGACGTCAAAGTATCGTCATTTTGACGCACACCGCCAACGGCAGAAGTGTTTCTAGTTTTTCAAAACCTTGAGGTTGGGGCAAATTTGATGATCGATAATTACACACAATTCAGAAGTGAACAAATATCAAAATAACATTTAAATGATAAACAAACACACCGAGTATCGAGCATAGAGTGGAACGTCACGCCTAGTTGCTTGTCCAATCAGTTGTAGACGCTCTGTTTGCGAAGTGTTGTCGATGCTGGTGGGACATTGCTTTGGCGATAAAGTTCAGCATTGGTGATGTGCATACGGTTACGCATGATATGTGCGTGTATGTGGCACCATTATGTACTTGCACAACGAAAACAGCTGATTTGATCAAGTTCCCCCCACAACAAGCACAGTTTGCAAAACAATAAATGATTGGCCATTTATGCGCTAGCTCATAGACCCGGTGTTGCAGGAGATTCTGTCCCCCGGGGATTCTGTGTGTCCCCCCCCCCATACGGTGAACTGTGTACTAACTTCTTCCGATAGCGCCCTCTTTTGAATCAACCTCCTTGTTACTAGTTTCGCTAAACCGGGGACAGGATCTCCGGGGAACAAATTTTTCCCGAGAATACCTGCCTCAGATATCAATACGCCCCACGTGACCAGTCTTCGACCAATCAGAGTGAGAATAAAGTTTTTCATTAACAAATCTATTCAACCATTTTATTCATTTCACAACAAACGCTTTTTAAAGCGCAAAACGCCCAATTCAAAGGCAACCTATCCCTTTAGCGACAAGAGGAGAGCAGTTTTAAAAATTGCATATTTTACCTGATTATGCAGGTTGCGATGAAAAGTCGGCTATATACCGACACCATTATTGTCGTTATTACCACCATAATAACTTCGCATGGTCACAAAACCAAATACACGGTCACATCTGTGTAAAATTTTCCATTTAAACAAGGACATTCAATGTTAGTTCAAGGGTTCCAACGACATGTGTTGTTCATAGAGAATGTGTTGGCCGGTCGGGCGGAAATGTAGTTTTGTTGTTAAGGAAAAACGGCCACGTTTTATCTCCCACGGTGGCTTCGATTCGAACAGCCTTCAAACGGGAATGATAGTAAAACAAACAATCGATGACCCTTTAAGCGTTTGTCACCACGGCTTCCTCTCCGGTGTGGCAGGAGATTCTGTCGCCGGAGAATTGTCGTGTGTCCCCCCCCCCCCCCACACACACACACAGCGAATTGGAGACTTTTGAACGCTAGGTGGCAGCAGACTTACCAGGTAAATCTCTATTGTTTACGTCGTTCTGAGCATGCTCACATTTTCAAGAACAATGGATTTACCTGGTAAGTCTGCTGCCACCTAGAGTCCCCAAAAGTCTTCCATTGTATAGAAATTTCGTCTGATAGAGAGAAAAATTAGCTTTGTACACGTGTCATGTCAGTTTGTGAATGAGTAATTTCTACGCAATCCACAGATTGACAAAAATGTGAGTGCACATTGCGTCATGCTTTGGTTTGAGTAATCTAATTTTGTCAGTTTGTTAATTTTTGTCAATCTGATAAAGTGAAAATTCATTTTGTCACTTTGTTGATTTTTGTTAGTCTGTTGATTGACCTCACTCTAGCCCGAACATCTGACGTCACACTTACTCTCTTTTGGATCAGCTAACTTCAGCCCATGTTAATTTGCCGTTTAGCGGACACACACGCGGGGGACAAAATCCCCTATGACACCGGCTCGGACTCCGTGCATTTTCCAGGGAACCAGAGTCATTTCTTGGTCAATTTCCTGGGCCCAATTTCATAGACCTGCTAAGCACAAAAATTAACCTAGCATGAAATTTCTTCCTTGATAAAAACATGATTACCAACCAAATTTCCATGTGTTGCATATTGCTTGTTACTGGTATTCAGCTGTTGTTTGCTTATCCTGAAAATCACATGGAAATTTGGTTGGTAATCCTGTTTTTATCAAGGAAGAAATTTCATGCTAAGCAATTTTTTGTGCTTAGCAGCTCTATGAAATTGGGCCCTGGTCAGTTTGATCCAAATGGGTCTTACCCCCTAGAACCAGGAATTCGGATTCTGACTTGAGACGTTCTTACGGAATTTATCTCACCATCCACAATATTGATTACATTACATACATATTTTATTGATAAAGCGCTCATTTCTGCCGTCATTTCTATTTATTTCTGTACATTATTGTTAAAGTGAAAAACGTTTTTTTTATACTTAATATATTGGTCCAAATAGGCTTCATGGACTTGGTAGGCTGAGAGAAAGTGAAATGGTATTTCTTCCTCCATATGTAGCACAGTTTATACGCAAACTGTTTTAAGAAAATCATGCTAAGCAAAACCGGTTTACCAGGCAAAACGTCAAGAAAATACCCCGCCTAATTAGGACCGGGTGTGCTGTGACTGGCCCAATTAAGTATTCTGGTGAATAAGAAAATTATATTTTTTTCGGTTCATTCGTTGTATACTGAAACAATTTTGAAAAGCAGATTGTGGAATTAGAAACATATTATATTTTACCGGCAAAACCTCCCAAACCGCTGCTGATTATGTATAAATTGATCAACACAAACTCCACAAATCGATGCAACCAATCCCTTGCAGTTTTAGACGCCAGTGAGGGCATTTTGTTGAAATAGCAATAAATGGGCCTAAATGTGACCACATAAATCTTACTAAAGCTAACACCAGGCCTAACGATTATACAACATTAAAAATCCAGAATATTAAAACATGTCATCTAACGTTTAAATTGACGTAAAGAAAATGAAAGATTTTCAAAAAATAAGTCTAAGAGACCAAAAGTTTAAAGAGGAAGGGAAATGACAATTTCAATCTTGTGATGTACTCATTTTCAATAGATTTAGTCCTCACGTGAGTGGGGAACAAATTACAAGTCTCTAACCTCACGTTAAAATTGTGTAAATTGCGAATGTATTCATTACCCTTCCAGTGCAAAATTTGATAACACTCAAAACATCTGTTGATATCATTCTGAGAAAAATGGGTCTCTACATTTCTGTACGGGGATGTTTTAGTTCATCCTGACTTTCGATAATATTTAATCAAAACGGCCTTGAATTTGACCTTTTGACTGAAGAAGTCAGTTATGAAACCATGTTTATGAACCAAAACATCCCCATTATGTTTAAACGCTCGCATCAGTTGTATTACGTTTGATCTCAAAGCATTTACTAGGTCTCAATCACCACCTTAGAGGGTTGTCTATCTTTTCATAATCCTTATTATGATCAGGATAATAGAGTTTACTTTGATGACTTTTGTTTCTCTAATACGATTTTTTGCAGTCTGACTTTCAAATGTCAATAACAAATAATTGGGGACACTAGGTGGCAGCAGACACAACAGGTAACACTCACTTCTTCTAGTTCATGTGCTTCGCCAGAGCCTGACGTTTGTGACCCTACGCCTTAAGCATGCTCAGAGCTACGTAAACAATAACAGTCTACCTGAAAGTCTGCTGCCACCTAGCGTTCAAAAGTCTTACATTTGAAAAGTTTCACAGCTTTAATTTCAAAGAATAAAACGTTTAAGTGTCGATTTGCATGAAAGGTCTCTCAGACGAATTTGATTGCGATAACACCATTACACTTCCACAGAATTCACATAGTTTTTGAACCTAAATACTAATATATTTTTTAATGTATGAAGATCTGATCTACATCCTACTCTAAATGGTCCTTGGTCACAAGTTACCAGGAAATGAGCCATACTCATTTCTAGGTTTTATATCGTGGCCCGTTTTGTGAATCAACGTGGTCCGGAATCTAGGTCAAAAACAAATTACTGATCCAAAAACCTAATCAGTGTGTTTCTGAAAACGGGTAATGCTCGTCCAAATATATTATTGCTTGGCAAAATCTAAGCATAATTTATACTTCTCGTATTTTCATGTTGCATTTTTTCAAGGAGTAGTTATACCCAAAATCAGAAACCCACTGAACCCCCCAAGACCAAACCACATTTGGGTTTGCAGAGTAACGGCCGTTGAGGTGAGCTTTAAAACAGTCATTGAACCACCAGGCACCTTCCCATTTCCGTGCACAGTTCTCTCGAAAGCGTACGTCGTTGTCACGGTCATTCGTTGTGAAAGAATACCCATTTTGGTTAGCCATTGAGTCACCTGCTGTACTGCGAGTATCAAACAAACCGACAGTGATTCTGTACTGGTCACCTGATATGGCAAAACTCCTGTAAAGAACCCAACGAGAATTACCATTCCAGTCAGTCAAATCAATACGTAGGTGCCATTGTCCAGTCGCAGTTAATGTGCGCAGGATGTCATTGCCCAGCCAGAACTCACCATTTAGATCTCCAAAACCTGCTTGATATTCAGCCCAGTTACGGTAAAAGTCAACAGAGCCATCTTGTCTCCTTTGAAATACAATCCAGCCTCCACCGTCGGTCTCCATATCACAGTAGACCTGGACGCCCTCTGGCAGACCATCTGGGTAGATTGTGTATTTACCATTGTCATTCGTACCTGATAATTGTAACTCTTCGCAACTCTTGTAGGTACCTGGGGTTGTCAGTTCATTTGTCGTTTGTGTTGAAGTTTCAGGGGTCATGGGTGTCGTTAGTGCTTGAGTGTAAAAAAATGCAGTCATGGGTGTTTTAACCATTGCTGGGGTTGTCAGTTCATTTGTCGTTTCTGTTGAAGTTTCAGGGGACATGGGTGCCGTTGGTGCTTGAGTGTAAATAGCTGCAGTCGTTGGTGTAGTAACCATTGCTGGGGTTGTCAGTTCATTTGTCGTTTCTGTTGAAGTTTCAGGGGACATGGGTGTCGTTAGTGCTTGAGTGTAAAAAGCTGCAGTCGCGGGTGTAGTAACTGTTGCTGAAACTATTTCGTCGGTTGATGTAGTTTCGAATTTTGTAAAACACGGAGTGTCCAGCACGTTCTCGTCATAATAGACACTTCCCAGGAGATCGACCAAGTCATCAGGGTTATTGGATCTGGTTGCATTATTCAACCCACAAAGATGTTTACTTGTGTGGTAGTTAAATGATTGACAATGGGGGCTGAGGGAGCAGTCTCGACCACACAACACTGGAGAAGATACAGTATTCCACTGAAACCCATGGCTCTTCAAGATCTGATTGTCTGCTGAGTAGTAGTATGAGATAAGTTTTCGGTCATTACACCCAGAGAGACAACTTTTTACACAAGCTGTTAACAAGATAATTACAAACACTCCTCTCATGGTGAAATAGTTCATGATGATCAAGCATATAAAGAAATGTGGAGTTCAGTTTAGACAACCAACTATCAAACCGTTCATTGTAGTTGACAGACTCAAATCAGGACATATTTTACCAGTCTACAATCATGTGGTGAATGCATCCGAGGTACTCAGAAAGTATTATTGTGGTTTTATATTTACACCGATATGCGTCAACACAAGCAATCTATACTCTTCCGAATTGAAAGTCCTGTGCTCAGCTTCCACCAAAATATGTTTGAACAAATTTGACTGAAAACAGCAACGTTAAAGAATGATTGTTTCAAAAACCACTCAAAACAATTCCCTCCACCTTCATGCAGTTCGGGCGGCGAAGTGATCGCGAGCAGAATGGTCCAGCTTACCCGCAGCTTTGATCCTGTATGACGCAGTTGCACCGTGGTTGGTGTCTATCCATCATGCAGGGACAAACAAAAGCCTTATAGTTACCCCCTCGCGCCAAATACAGAGACCTAATCGAACCATGGAGTTGACGTATAGCAGTTGATATTTCATTGGCCAGGGAAAGCCTATACGTTTAACACGTAATGAATATTCAGCGATCATTTACAAACACGTCAATAATGGTATAATCCATTGGACAGGGGAAGCATACGTCGACACATATAAATGAATATTCAGCGATTATTTACAATTAAAGCAAAGCAAAGTGGTGCATCAATAATGGTATATTCCATTGGACAGGGGAAGCAAACGTCGACACGTAATGACTTTTCAGCGATCATTTACAAATAAAGCAAAGTGGTGCATCAATAATGATACAGTCCAGGGAAGGCATACGTAATGAATATTCAGCGTTCAGTTACAAACACAATTAAAGCAAGGCGGTGCATCAATAATGCTAAATTCAATTGGCCAAGGGAATCATACATCGACACCTAATGAATAATTCAGCGATCATATTAAGTACGCGTTATGATACATATTGCCATTTAAAACACATGAACTTTTGTATTTTAACAATTTTCATGTTTTTCATTCTACTTGCACGAAGTATGCTAATTTGGGAAGGAAATAAGTTCATTTTATTTGTTACTTTTAATTAGCAATAAGCGTTTAAAACTAATTAGGCGTGAGTAAATCATTTATCCTAACTTTCAGTCCTTGGCGAATGTAACAATTTCTTGCGACGCTCTGTAATTAACACGGAAATAATTTAATTATAAATTTGTTTCGGCTGAGAGATTGTTGATTTGTTGCAATTTGAGAATTTACTGATTAGAAGTCCGCTAGATAAATGTATTCTTTTGAAAGGCCGTCAAAGTCGAGAACAAGCTGTTAAAGGCATCAAAGTCACAGTTCCTTATTTCGAGTGATGCAGTAGAAATAAGCACTTCTATCAATGTGCACAAAAACGCTTACAAAATAATGTATAAGCCGATGCTTTCACTCAAACGTGGCCAGCCTTTTGATGAAGTTCCCGCCAGTTGGTTGTATGGTGTGTCATAATGGGAATTAATTTAATCTTCAATAATATTAGCATAAAAACTGACTTGGTAACGAGCAACAACAAAAACCCCACATTTATATTATCACAGGCCTTACACCCCCTTAACTTAAACATAAATCACACCATTATTTCTTAATCAATTTTGTTTCTCACTGGAAAAAAACAAATGGTGTCCAGAGTTCAGACCTGTGGAGAGGAAACTCGATACCATTTTGAAAGTCATTACCATACTCTATATACGTACCACTTTAATTCTCTGTCAATGTCAAATAAAAAGTACCGTACAATAAGGAAAGCATGGGAACGATGGTCAGCCATGGTATCTAATTGAGTAAACGCCTTCAACACCGTAATATATCGAAATGGCACTAAGGTTGCTCTGATTAAGCGCTCAGTGGCATCCGGACCGTTTGTAGCAGCGGTTAGGTTGTGATGACGCCTAATGGTTTTAAGGGTAGGGTCATACTTTGGTTACGACATGACCCCGAAAAGAAATTTTGTGATTTTTATCCGAAAGGGCTGGTTGTTATAAAAATGGTAATGGTAGCAAGCATCCTGCGAAATTATTTCGTTTGACGTACCCCCTCCCCCTCCCGTTGATAAGAAATTAAAAAAAAACATGTCGAAAAGAAATCATAATCCAAAGATGGCATACAGGCGACATTTTGAAATTTCCATGGTGTCCGCTTGAAAGCTGCTCTCGATATGACAATAGATGCGGATTGTACCCGCTGTCACCTTGTGGTTGGATTTCACATTCTGATGAAAACCCTGACTGTTTTGTTGGGGTTTTTTTTGGGGGGGGGGGGGACTGTTTTGTTGTTTTTTGGGGGGTGGGGGTAATTTCTTAACAAGCAGACACTGTGGTCAACTGAAACTTTCAAAGGTGACTTTTTGTTTGTGCATTACGTTGACAAAAACCAAACGGTGACCCTAATCATTCGTAAAGTTGGCGAGTTTATGAAAGAGTTTTTATTTTGTAAATGAAATTTTAAATTTAGTCATTACTAATATCAATCGAAAGAGCATAATTATTTAACAAACATGTTGTTTTAAATAAATATTACAAAAGAATATCTTGTTTTTTCCAGTAAGGAAAAATCGCGGGCTGAGCGTTATATTGTAGAACAACAATATTCGTTACCGTTTTTCTCAATGAATTTTTTGCTGAGGTTATGTTGATACCAAACATAAAAGGCTTTATAATCGTTTGTTTTAAATATCATTGCTACACTTCCAATCAATCTGTATCATTAGGCCGCATGGTGCAAAAACAAACCACAAATAAAGTGTCCAGACTTGATCTAAGTTTGAACTCTATAATTTGGTGAACTCAACAAGAGCAAAGGAAGAGACTACTGTTTTTGACTGTTTAGTGAAATCTTTATTTCAAGTCAACGATTATGTCGCAAGAAAACGTAGCGAGCAATCAGAGGATGATGAAGGGAACGAAGAAAATTGAGCTATAATTTTGCAAAAATGCAGCCTTAAATGTATCAATTTTAACCGATTTTACAAGTTATTATTAAACATACCGATCAATTAAGAGTGTGAGCAAACCGTACAGAAGAGGATGATAAATAGGACGAAGAAAATTTAGCTATAATTTTGCCTAAATGCGGCCTAAACTTCATCCATTTTAACCGATTTTATGTTAAATCATGTTTTTGTATACAGACTTAGAAAAGCAATGGTGCATAATTATCGCGAATGACTTTAGCAGAGAGAAGCTGCAGACCTACGTTGAGTATATGTGGTTAAGTAAAATGAACAAAATGAACAAGGACATTTAAAACAATGGGCTGTCTTTTTTAAGAGTAATTATTAAAGTTGTGGATTTTTTCACAGCTTTCATTCGACGTCATCGTTAATGATGTATGTGATCTCAGGTATATTGTGTCCATGTGTTTGTCGTCACAAATGCTGCAACTGGCAAAATGGAGATTTCGTTGTGTGTACAAAGCATATCCGGTGTTCTAACACAGATAGGAAAAAAGAAAAAAATTCTTATACAAAATCATTCCATTTTTGACAGAATACTTTATTTTATTTTGACCTATAATTGAAATTTTAGAAGAAAATGTTAAACATACAAAACTTAACCTTCGCATACGCAAAGTTGCAAAAATGTAAAATGCTTACGTAAATACCACTATCTTCCTGGAGGGTTTTACAACAATTTATTTACAGGTTTTAAACAAACACAATCAGTTGTATCATTTGGAGTTGTTTTCGTTCATCATAATATTCTACTATTCATGTGTTAAAGGCACTGGACACGTTTGGTAATTACTCAAAATATATATTAGCATTTTATTAAAAACTTACTTGGTAACGAGCAACGGAGAGCTGTCGATAGTATAAAATATTGTGAGAAACGACTCCCTCTGAAGAAACGTATGTTTTTGAGAAAGAGGTAATTTCTTGCTAAAATATTTGAAGCCCTTGTTGGGCATCTGAAAGCACACACATTGTTCAACAAGGGTGTTTTTTCTTTCATTATTTTCACAGGTTTGTTATTTTATGCATATGTTGGGATACGCCAAGTGAGAATACTGGTCTTTGACAATCACCAAACGTGTCCAGTGCCTTTGAGAAAACATGTAGAAATGCCCTTGTCCCAATTAGTGTTGGGTTTTTAATTCTCATGTATCTGATGCTGGTCACTTAATACTTGTTGATTTTCCCTGACCCTCTGGTCTGCTCCTCTTCAAGAAGGATGTGTACATAAATCTCCCATAGAACAGAGTGAAACAACACAGAGCTGTGTTTGTGAGCATGTCTAACCGAGGACTTTAACAAAAGGGATCCGGGTGTTTGACAGGGCGAGGACGTCCGCTTCGCTTTCGTGTACAAAACCAATGGGGATGTCGTTAAAAAAAGTTAAGTCCAAACAATGGGAGAAAAAAAGAGAAATCCTCGATTAACGGATTTACAAACGTGTGTTTGTGGTGTGTGTGGGTAGGTATACACATTCAAACCGGGGACCTATAACAAAAGAGGACAATAGGGTCCCCGGTTGAGAAAGCTAGGTCCCCAGTTGGAGAGGGTGTACAAGTATAAACAAAAGAGGAACAACAGGGGGTCCCCGATTGCGGGTGTTTACACACTTGCGTGGACACACGGAAGGGCATATGTGGGGTCCTGACAACAATGGAACAATTGACCCCACAAGATCATTTCAATAGGAACAATTGGGCCCCACAAGGGAATTCTTCAGAAAAGGGAATAATAGAACAACAATAGCAGTACCCCACAAACCGGATCCGTAAGGATGTGTGTGTGTGGGGGGGGGGGGACTCACAACACATCAACACATTACATTGTCTTTTAATACAATGTCTTTACTTGCTAAAATTTATCAATAGAAGGGCAATTAGTTGAAAAGAGAAAAAGCAGTGCGAGTGGGCAACAACGAGTCGCCAACGAGTCGCCAAAACTAAAAAGTCAAGACACCCGGATATTAATTGTTGTCAAGTGCCTAAAAAGAAAAATCCAAAACGTTCGATGCATAGAAATAATTACAATCCGTGCAATACGTCAGAAGGATGATGATCAAGGCCAGCCTACCTTTGATTTTAATAACATGTTTATTGAAATACCTTTTCATCAAGAGCATCACACAAAGGCGGGGAGTTTAAAAATAGACAACTGTGTACAAATTAAAGCTGCCATGGGGGGATTCACACAACATCAACATGTTTGTCGTGTACGGTGTGGAAAAAACGAGTAAACCAATACGATCAATACAATAATAAACTAGAGCTAAAGTGCTTCACAAAGCACAATATCACGCCTACGAAATCAAAATATAATACGACTGGGGATTTTTCTCCATAAAATTACCACATCGGCCCAAATTCTATAATTGGTAGCATGACGATCGCAGTAGCCTATGCAAGTCTCGCACATTATTCGAAATTCCGGGACCATTGTGGTCCCAACAAAATGCAGAGCACCCCAGATTCGCCACCCATAGGGTGGTGTCACGCAGGTTAATTGGAAAGCTGGCATCCTTCCCGTGCCTCTACAGTAATAACACATGCACATGTACATAGTACACTGTTTTCGATACATTAATTTGGTTTTACGGAATTATTAATACAATGTCTTAACTTGCTAAAAACATATAAATAGAAGGGCTTTCAGTTGAAAAGAGAAACAGCAATGCGAGTCGGCAATGATGCTTCCATGTTACCCCCAAAAGTAAGCGTCAGACAATACAAAATTATTTCATAAATAAAATAGACTTATTTAATATGACCACGCCATGCCCTTGATGCTAGGCTCGATCAATGGTGTGTGTGTGTGGGGGGGGGGGAATTCACGACACATCAACACTGTCTTTACTTGCAAAAATATTTCATTAGAAGGGCATTTAGTTTGTCTGTAAAAGAAAATAAACAAATGCGAGTCGGCAACGATGCTTCCATACAGCCACCAAAATTAAGCGCCAGACTGTGTATTATTTCATTTTATGTTATTATACACTCTCCTTACCCCGCCCCCCCCCAATATATATATATTATAATATTGCCACGCCATGATGCCCTTGATGCTTGGCTCGATCAATGGTGAGTGCGTGTGTGTGTGTGGGGGGGGGGATCACAACACATCAACACGTTGGTCGTGTACGGTGTGGAAAAAAACGAGTAAACCAATACGATCAATACAATAATAAACTAGAGCTAAAGTGCTTCACAAAGCACAATATCACGCATACGAAATCAAACCAAAATAATTATACGACTGGGGTTTTTCGCCATAAAATTACCACATCGGCCAAAATCCTATAGTTTGTAGCATGCACACGATCGCAATAGACTATGCAAGTCTCGCACATTATTCGAACTTCCGGGACCATTGTGGTCCCAACAAAATGCAGAGCACCCCGGATTCGCCACCCATAGGGCGACGAACCGGCGAATCCGCCCACTCAGCTGAAACACAACGTTTAAGAAAAAACTCTTTGAAGTTGGTCACATTTTGAAAATGTATTTTCGACGGTCTTTTATTAATTGAAATTGTAAAATATTTGTTTATGATACGGTAGTGTAAAAGTTAAATAACATAGATACTTATTTCTGTATTGTGATGCTTTGATAGAAAGCTGTTTGGTTCAAATTTATTCGCCGGTTCGTGAAAATGCAAAATGCAGAGCACCCCGGATTCGCCACCCACAGGGCGCGGATTCGCCGGTTCGTGAAAACGCAAAATGCAGAGCACCCCGGATTCGCCACCCACATAGCCTTTAGTAGTCAAAGGCGCACCGCCGCGGCACCCTAGCCCAGATATCACGCACGAAAAAAGTCTAGCGCTTCGCCGCTCGCGATAGTCTTTTTTCGTGCGTGATATCTGGGCTACGGTGCCGCGGTGCGCCTGGCTTCGCCGCTCGCGCTAGTCTTTTTTCGTGCGTGATATCTGGGCTAGGGTGCCGCGGTGCGCTTTGACTGAAGGCTACCACCCACAGGGTGCGGTTTCGCCGGTTCGTGAAAACGCAAAATGCAGAGCACCCCGGATTCGCCACCCACAGGGTCGGATTCGTCAGTTCGTTAAAACGCAAATCCGTGAGTGCACACGATTCGCCGCTTTGGCAATTAGCGTAATTTGTAAAGTAAACATTTTCAAGACTTAAAATTGGTTTTATACGTAGGCTTCGACGTGTCTGCGTCGCGAGAGTCGAATGAGATTATTTTGAACGTAGGTGGCGCTTTGATGGCGTTACCCTTCCGCTAGACTGGTCCTCTTTTTTGTATCCGCAAGGATAAACACAGGTACTGGTTTTACAAACCCAATGATTTCATTGGAAACGATGATTTCATTGGATACACGGGCAGTGACGTAGCTTTCCATATCTGTGTTATGATTGGTCCGCTCAGAAGTGACGTGTTTGTCAGCTACACCATCAGCAGACTTTTCGATCGCCTAGTGTAGTCTTGGTTCCAAGACCATGGTGTTTGCGCGTACACACAACCACCCGCACTCCCTGTAAACTGGTCCCCTGTCTTTATCCGCAAGTTAAGGATAACGACAGGTACTGGTTTTACAGACCCAATGGTTTCATTGGATGCGAGGATTTTATTTGATAAATGGGCAGTGACGTAAGCTTACCATGTGTGTGTTATGATCGGTCCGCTCCGAAGTGTTGTGTTTGTCAGCTCCACCATACAGCTAGCCTTGTCCAAGGCTCTTTACGCAAGCACCCCACTTTGAATTCACCAGGTAGCATAACAATACTGGCACGGTACTACTGCAGCACTTGATATACAGTATACCGTGGGGTCGAAGCATGGTTTTTCAACCTCGTACCCAAAAAACAAAGCCGAAACAGAGCCTTGTTCCCACTGTAAAACGGCAGCTCATGTTTTTCTTTATCATTGCGCCGGGATTCCAGCGCAAATTACGTATGCTGGAATCGGATATTGAATATTCATTGCCTGTACTGGGCGGATAATCGTCCAATCACACGGCTAGAAGTGTTTACGCGTGGCGCGCAAGCTTACGCCGGTGTCGCATGCAATTATGTCCTCTATGCAATACTATCCGGCGGACATTATTGCATAATGCAATCATGTCCGCCGGACGGTTTTGCAGATGCGGGGTGCTTGCGTAAAGAGCCTTGGACAAGGCTACCATACAGCATGAACTTTTCGATTGTCTGCTGCTGCGCGCGTGAACATAAAGTTGTATTTAATGATGTTTATACAAAATTTAATGCGTGTACAAATTAGTGTGTGTGACACGAATCTAGTGCCATGTGAATGGATGGGAGGTCAAAGGTGCGTTTTCCAGGACCCTGCCCTTCGCTCAAGGCAGGTATCTGGCGTTATTCACGAGCCTCGAGGTGTGACGTCAGATGTTCGGGCTACTCTTCCGCCCCCTACTGACCGATAGATGACCAATGGCCAAATTATGTGTGCACCTCAACTGTATCTTGAGCTAATGAAGCATTTGTCCAGGTAAGGCTACAATCGGATAAAAAAATGTGGGAGAAGAAGCATTTTGTATTATTCATAATGACCACTTCTGACCAACGGATGACGATTGGCCACGATGTATGACCATCCTTAGATAGGGCAGGTGTCAAGGTCTAATTTGACTACATTTTGGTTAAAATATGCCAACAAGTTTAGGAGTTATGACCTTTTCATTTTGATCACGTGACCGTTTGACCAAAGAAAGAAAGAACTAGAGCTAAAGTGCATCACGAAAGCCATTAATATCAGCCCTATGAAATAAATTAGAAATATAAACGACTTTTTTTGCATAAAAAATTACCACTGCTGATGACCAACAGGTGACCACTGACCAAAATCCTATACATTGTACTTGGTTGCATGCAAACGATCGCAATAGTTTTTGTCTGTTGACGGACGGGAACATTTGCCGTAGGTAATTCTGAGGCAATTACACATTATTGAACATAATAATAATAAAATGTCGTTTACGAGGCACTGGACACGTTTTGTAATAATTATTGTCAAAGACCAGTATTCTCACATGGTGTATCCCAACATATGCATAAAATAACAAACCTGTGAAAATTTGGGCTCAAATTGGTCATCGAGGTTGTAAAAAAATAATAAAAGAAAAAACAACCTTGTTGCACAAGATGTGTGTGCTTTCAGATGCCCGAAAAAGGCTTCAGGAGTGAAGTCTTTTTCAGATTCACATTATTATAGTGAGAAATTACCTCTTTCTCAAAAACTACGTTACTTCAGAGGGAGTCGTTCCTCACTATGTTCTATACTAATAACAGCTCTCCGTTGCTCTTTACCAAGTAACATTTTATGCTAAAATATATTTTGAGTACAAATGTGTCCAGCGCCTTTAAACGTATATGGTGTTTATTTAATTATTAAATTACTAAAGCAGTTACAGCGAAAATAAAATAAAAATCAAACCCTATTCTAACGCGCTGTTTTAACTTTTAGTGCGCTACGCGTTAAGTTTTTTTTGAAGATTCTATATCACACGGCGCTGGCTAGTCTTGATTGGCGACGTTCATTTTGCTAACGTAGTCGCCGATATCTCAACACGAATTATAATCCAGATTCTTGACGTTCTTTATAATAGCTCTTCCGATCACACGGAAATAGCTCTCCCGATCACACGGAAACCCTCCGCATTGAGGGCGCTTTGCCCACCAATTCAGCAGATCAGAGACCCGGCAATCATCGCGTTACTTATGGAAATAGAGCATTTTTTGCATCAGCACCGGATTTATGGAATAGGCTACCCTTAGAAGTAAAAACTATAGACTCATTAGAAGTGTTTAAAATTAAATTCAAATCATACTTGTTTAGTGTAGCTTATTAATGCATTGGTTGCATGTATTGGTATTTTTGTTTGCTTAAGTTTTCCCTGTTTTTTCTTCTTCTTTCCTCTGTTATGCGCCTCGGAATAGGCTACCTAGATAGATGGCGCTTTGTAAATGCTTGATATTATTATTATTATTATTATCATTTGGACTGTGTCTTGACGTGACGTTGAGGGCGTAGTTGGAAAAGCTTTGTCCTCTATATATCTGAGCGCGGAGCAACACGAAAACGGTCCAAACGCTGGACTACACGAATTACTGTCTACTACACGAATTACTGGAGAAGAGATTATTATCTGTATCACACGACCCCCGAGTCCATAGACATATAATACCTATAGACCGACAGCACCTATGGAAATCAACGTCTGGATACCGTAATTTTGACAGCACCCGACTATACCCAAACCATGGGTAAATCCGTGAAAACACAAGCGAAACAACGTGTAAAGCAATGGGCGGGTGGGGAGATGATAACAGAAAATTTGTGTTTTAAAGATGATAAATTCACCAACAGTCTTGGAAACAATATTAAATCTATAACTAAATACCTTTTCTCACGTTACTTGTCTGCTGTTTCTCCTCTTTTTACTGAACTTTCTCCAAAACGATGAAAGTAGAAGGAATTATCCGTCGTATCTATAAAATTTGCTCGTCACACACTTTCTGGCCAAAGTGCGCGTCGGTGCGTGTATTGCGCGGGCGCTGATGACGCGCGTACCGCCTATAGATTAACGTGCTACTGATGTATACGCGATTGTTTGATGTGCATTCAACGCGAGCGCGTACGCAAAACGTGCCGAAGTGTGGACTTGCGTTAAAGATTGAGTCCAGTGGATTTCCCGAAAATAAAGTTGTAAAAACTACGTTTTAACGGTTAAACCTCAACGCCCAACAATTAGTAAAAAGCCAGATGTAATGTTTAAAAAGTGTTATCTTAAACGTCAAGGTTACATCATTGGTCAATATTTCCTGAAAATTCAGAAAAACTATATGAAAATGGGAGTGGCTATATGCCTAAATGCCTGTACAAAAAGCGTTGACGCACTTTCACTTCCGCCCATGGTTTGAGAAAATCTAAAATTACAGTCTAGCGCCCCCTGCTGTCGGTCTATAGGTATGTCTGTGGGTAAATCTCCATTGTTTACGTCGTTCTGAGCATGCTCACATTTCCAAGAACAATGGATTTACCTGGTAAGTCTGCTGCCACCTAGAGTCCCCAAAAGTTTTCCATTGTATAGAAATTTCGTCTGATAGAGAAAAAAAAACCACCAATAGCTTTGTACACGTGCCATGTCAGTTTGTGGATGAGCAATGTCTATACGCAATCCACAGATTAACAAAAATGTGAGTGCATAATTACGTCATGATGTGGTTTGAGTAATTTCATTTTGTCAGTTTGTTAATTTTTGTCAATCTGATAAAGTGTCAAAAGTTCATTTTGTCAGTTTGTTGATTTTTGTTTATCTGATAAAGTGTCAATCTGTTGATTGACCTCACTCTAGCCCGAACTTCTGACGTCACACTTACTCTCTTTTGGATCAGCTAACTTCAGCCCATGTTAATTTGCCGTTTAGCGGACACACACACGGGGGACAAAATCCCCTATGACACCGGCTCGGACTCCGTGCATTTTCCAGGGAACCAGAGTCATTTCTTGGTAAACTTCCTGGTCAGTTTGATCCAGAACCTAGAACCAGGAACTCGGATTCCGACTTGAGACGTACGTTCTTACGGAATTTATCTCACCATCAACACTTTGATAACATTACATACATATATATTTTATTGATAAAGCGTTCATTTCTGCCGTCATTTCTATTCATTTCTGTACATTATTGTTAAAGTAAAAAATAAAAAGTTACTTAATATATGGGTCCAAATAGGCTTCATGGACTTGGTGAGCTGAGAGAAAGTGAAATGGTATTTCTTCCTCCATATGTAGCACAATTTATACGCAAACTGTTTTAAGAAAATCATGCTAAGCAAAACCAGTTTACCAGGCAAAACGTCAAGAATATAGCTTTCGTGTTGTTGGTACCCCGCCTAATTAGGACCGGGTGTGCTGTGAGTGGCCCAAAATTTTATTTTTCGTTTCATTCGTTGTACGCCTACACTGAAACAGTTTTGAAAAGCTGATTGTGGGAATTAGACACGTTTTATATTTTACCGGCCAAACCTCCCAAACCGCTGCTGATTATGTATAAACTGATCAACACAAACGCCACAAATCGATGCAACCAACCCTTGCAGTTTTTGACGCCAGTAAGGGCATTTTGTTGAAATAGCAATAAATGGGCCTAAATGCGTCCACATAAATCTTACTAAAGCTAACACCAGGCCTAACGATTATACAGCATTAAAAATCCAGAATATTAAAACATATCATCTAACGTTTAAATTGACATAAAGAAAATTATAAAAATTTCAAAAAATAAGTCTAAGAGACCAAAAGTTTGAAGAGGAACGGATATGAACATTTCAATTTTGTGATGTATCGACTCATTTTCAATAAATTTAGTCCTCACGTGAGTGGGGAACAAATTACAAGTCTCTAACCTCACGTTAAAATTGTGTAAATTGCGAATGTATTCAATACCCTTCCATTGCAAAACTTGACAACATCCAAAACATCTGATGACATCATTCTGAGAAAAATGGCTCTCTACATTTCTGTTTTAGTTCATTCTGACTTTCGATAATATCCAATCAAAACGGCCTTGAATTTGACCTTTTGACTGAAGAAGTCAGTTATGAACCATGTTTATGGACCAAAGCATCCCCATTATGTTTAACGCTCATATACAGTTTAATTACCTTTTATCTAAAAACTAGGTCTCAATCACCACCTTAGAGGGTTGTCTATCTTTTCATAATCCTTATTTTGATCAGGATAATAGAGTTTACTTTTACGACTTTGTTTCTCGAATACGATTTTTCGCACAGTTTGACTTTCAAAGGTCAATAACAAATTATTGGGGACACTAGGTGGCAGCAGACACAACAGATAAATCCACTGATCTCGGAAATGATGTCAACGTTCAATTCTTCTTGTTCATGTGCTTCGCCAGAGCCTGACGTTTGTGACCCTACTCCCCGTACGACGTGGCATCGCGCAGTATTTGACTGTACCGTCGTAAACAAATTGTGTTTAGTCATTCACGGTGCGGTCAAAAAATTTGAAATTTTTGACAATCCTTGACTCCCCCCCCCCCCCACCACCTACAACACTGTAAAAGACTTTCTAGCTTGGGGTGAGTCATCGACCTATACAGTCACCTTTAACTTCAAAGCCCCTTAGAAGCCCCATTGGGAATTGTATACACCCTACAAGGTCATTGATCTTGTGCCTCTACTATCAGGCAATCAATCATCCTGTCACTCTGGCTTTGTGGTTGGAGACCTCAGGCCGACACAAGAGGACCAGATGTTTACTATAAAAAGGCCAGGGTAGGCCAAATAAATAAGATACCTTGTTTCTCAGTAGACTGGTAAGCAGTGCAAAAAAAAACGAAAAAAAGTTGGATTTTGATAACATTGGGGTTTTTGGTTTTTTCGACTGCAATCCACACATGGAATTTTTTACCTTTTTTGAGGGGTTCTTGGGATTCAGTGAACCTTTCTGAGTCTATTGAAACCATTTTAGAAGAGTTTGTGAAAAGCTAAAAAAAACTTACACGAACGCGTAACGGTGCAGTCAGCGACTGCACCATGAGGGGACCAAAGGTCATGACCTTGATACTGCAGCGCAGGTATAAGCATGCTCAGAGCTACGTAAACAATAACAATCTACCTGAAAGGCTACTGCCACCTAGCGTTCCAAAGTCTCACATTTGAGTTTCACAGCTTTAATTTCAAAGAATACAACGTGTAAGTGTGGATTTGCATGACAGTTCACTCAGACACATTTGATTAAGATAACACCATTAGACTTCCATAGAATTCACATAGTTGTTGAACCTAAATACTAATATGTATATTGAAGTATGAATATCTGATCTACGTCCCACTCATGGTCCTTGGTCAAAATTGACCAGGAAATGAGCCATACTCATTTCTGGGTTATCGTGGCCCGTTTTGTGAATCAACGTGGCCCGGAATCTAGATCAAAAACAAATTACTGATCCAAAAACTCGTCAGTAGGTCTCTGAAAACGGGTAATGAGTAAACGTCCAAATTTGTTATTGCTGAGCCAAATCTAAGCACAATTATGCTTCTCGTATTTTCATGTTGCATTTTTTCAAGGAGTAGTTGAAACCAAAATCAGAAGCCCACTGAACCCCCCAAGAGTAGACCACATTTGGGGTTGAAAAGTAACGTCCGTTCAGATGAGCTTCAAAACAGTCATTAAACCACCAGCCACCTTCCCATTTCCGTGCACAGTTCTCTCGAAAGCGTACATCGTTGTCACGGTCATTCGTTGTGAAAGAATACCCATTTTGGTATGCCATTGAGTCACCTGCTGTGCTGCGAGTATCAAACAAACCGACAGTGATTCTGTACTGGTCGCCTGATATGGCAAAACTCCTGTAAAGAACCCAACGAGAATTGCCATTCCAGTCAGTCAAATCAATACGTAGGTGCCATTGTCCAGTCGCAGTTAATGTGCGCAGAATATCATTGCCAAGCCAGAACTCACCATTGAGATCTCCAAAACCTGCTTGATATTCAGCCCAGTTACGGTTAAAGTCAATAGAGCCATCTTGTCTCCTTTGAAATACAACCCAGCCTCCACCGTCGGTTTGCATATCACAGTAGACCTGGACGCCCTCTGGCAGACCATCGGGGTAGATTGTGTATTTACCATTGTCAGTTGTACCTGATAATAGTAACTCTTTGCAGCTCTTGTAGGTACCTGGGTTTGTTAGTTCATTTGTCGTTTCTGCTTCTGCTTCTCGTATTTTCATGTTGCATTTTTTCAAGGAGTAGTTATACCCAAAATCAGAAATCCACTGAACCCCCCAAAAGAAGACCACGTTTGGGTTTGCAGAGTAACGGCCGTTGAGATGAGCTTCAAAACACTCATTGAACCACCAAGCACCTTGCCATTTCCGTGCACAATTCTCTGGAATGTATGGATCATTGTCACGGTCAATCGTTGTGAAAGAATACCCATTTTGGTATGCCATTGAGTCACCTGCTGTACTGCGAGTATCAAACAAACCGACAGTGATTCTGTACTGGTCACCTGATATGGCAAAACTTCTGTAAAGAACCCAACGAGAATTACCATTCCAGTCAGTCAACTCAATACGTAGGTGCCATTGTCCAGTCGCAGTTAATGTGCGCAGAATGTCATTGCCCAGCCAGAACTCACCATTTAGATCTCCAAAACCTGCTTGATATTCAGCCCAGTTACGGTAAAAGTCAACAGAGCCATCTTGTCTCCTTTGAAATACAATCCAGCCTCCACCGTCGGTTTCCATATCACAGTAGACCTGGACGCCCTCTGGCAGACCATCTGGGTAGATTGTGTATTTACCATTGTCATTCGTACCTGATAATTGTAACTCTTCGCAACTCTTGTAGGTACCTGGGGTTGTCAGTTCATTTGTCGTTTGTGTTGAAGTTTCAGGGGACATGGGTGTCGTTAGTTCTTGAGTGTAAATAGCTGCAGTCATGGGTGTTGTTACCATTGCTGGGGTTGTCAGTTCGTTTGTCGTTTCTGTTGAAGTTTCAGGGGACATGGGTGTCGTTAGTGCTTGAGTGTAAATAGCTGCAGTCGTTGGTGTAGTAACCATTGCTGGGGTTGTCAGTTCATTTGTCGCAGTTTCTGTTGAAGTTTCAGGGGACATAGGTGTCGTTAGTGCTCGAGTGTAAATAGCTGCAGTCGCGGGTGTAGTAACCGTTGCTGAAACTATTTCTTCGGTTGATGTAGTTTCGAATTTTGTAAAAAACGGAGTGTCCACGTTCTCGTCATAATAGACACTTCCCAGGAGATCGACCAAGTCATCAGGGTTATTGGATCTGGTTGCATTATTCAACCCACAAAGATGTTTACTTGTGTGGTAGTTAAATGATTGACAATGGGGGCTGAGGGAGCAGTCTCGACCACACAGCACATGAGAAGATACAGTATTCCACTGAAACCCATGGCTCTTCAAGATTTGATTGTCTGCTGAGTAGTAGTATGAGATAAGTTTTCGGTCATTACACCCAGAGAGACAACTTTTTACACAAGCTGTTAACAAGATAATTACAAACACTCCTCTCATGGTGAAATAGTTCATGATGATCAAGCATATAAATAAATGTGGAGTTCAGTTTAGACAACCAACTATCAATCATGTGGTGAATGCATCCGAGGTACTCAGAAAGTATTATTGTGGTTTTATATTTACACCGATATGCGTCAACACAAGCAATCTATACTCTTCCGAATTGAAAGTCCTGTGCTCAGCTTCCACCAAAATATGTTTGAACAAATTTGACTGAAAACAGCAACGTTAAAGAATGATTGTTTCAAAAACCACTCAAAACAATTCCCTCCACCTTCATGCAGTTCGGGCGGCGAAGTGATGGCGAGCAGAATGGTCCAGCTTACCCGCAGCTTTGATCCTGTATGACGCAGTTGCACCGTGGTTGGTGTCTATCCATCATGCAGGGAACAAACAAAAGCCTTTTAGTTACCCCCTCGCGCCAAATACAGAGACCTATAGTCGAACCATGGAGCTGACGTATAGCTGTTGATATTTCATTGGCCAGGGAAAGCCTACGTTGAACACGTAATGAATATTCAGCGATCATTTACAAACACGTCAATAATGGTATAATCCATTGGACAGGGGAAGCATACGTCGACACATATAAATGAATATTCAGCGATTATTTACAATTAAAGCAAAGCAAAGTGGTGCATCAATAATGGTATATTCCATTGGACAGGGGAAGCAAACGTCGACACGTAATGACTTTTCAGCGATCATTTACAAATAAAGCAAAGTGGTGCATCAATAATGATACAGTCCAGGGAAGGCATACGTAATGAATATTCAGCGTTCAGTTACAAACACAATTAAAGCAAGGCGGTGCATCAATAATGCTAAATTCAATTGGCCAAGGGAATCATACATCGACACCTAATGAATAATTCAGCGATCATATTAAGTACGCGTTATGATACATATTGCCATTTAAAACACATGAACTTTTGTATTTTAACAATTTTCATGTTTTTCATTCTACTTGCACGAAGTATGCTAATTTTGGAAGGAAATAAGTTCATTTTATTTGTTACTTTTAATTAGCAATAAGCGTTTAAAACTAATTAGGCGTGAGTAAATCATTTATCCTAACTTTCAGTCCTTGGCGAATGTAACAATTTCTTGCGACGCTCTGTAATTAACACGGAAATAATTTAATTATAAATTTGTTTCGGCTGAGAGATTGTTGATTTGTTGCAATTTGAGAATTTACTGATTAGAAGTCTGCTAGATAAATGTATTCTTTTGAAAGGCCGTCAAAGTCGAGAACAAACTGTTAAAGGCATCAAAGTCACAGTTCCTTATTTCGAGTGATGCAGTAGAAATAAGCACTTCTATCAATGTGCACAAAAACGCTTACAAAATAATGTATAAGCCGATGCTTTCACTCAAACGTCGCCAGCCTTTTGATGAAGTTCCCGCCAGTTGGTTGTATGGTGTGTCATAATGGGAATTAATTTAATCTTCAATAATATTAGCATAAAAACTGACTTGGTGACGAGCAACAACAAAAACCCCACATTTATATTATCACAGGCCTTACACCCCCTTAACTTAAACATAAATCACACCATTATTTCTTAATCAATTTTGTTTCTCACTGGAAAAAACAAATGGTGTCCAGAGTTCAGACCTGTGGAGAGGAAACTCGATACCAATTTGAAAGTCATTACCATACTCTATATACGTACCACTTTAATTCTCTGTCAATGTCAAATAAAAAGTACCGTACAATAAGGAAAGCATGGGAACGATGGTCAGCCATGGTATCTAATTGAGTAAACGCATTCAACACCGTAATATATCTAAATGGCGCTAAGGTTGCTCTGATTAAGCGCTCAGTGGCATCCGGACCGTTTGTAGCAGCGGTTAGGTTGTGATGACGCCTAATGGTTTTAAGGATAGGGTTATTCTTTGGTCATGACATGACCCCGAAAAGAAATGTTGTAATCTTTATCCGAAAGGGCTTTAGTTGTTATAAAGACGGTAATGGTAGCAAGCATCCTGCGAAATTATTTCGTTTGACGTACCCCCCCCCTCCCGTTGATAAGAAATTTAAAAAAACATGTCGAAAAGAAATCATAATCCAAAGATGGCATGCATGCGACATTTGGAAATTTCCATGGTGTCCGCTTGAAAGCTGCTCTCGATATGACAATAGATGCGGATTGTACCCGCTGTCAACTTGTGGTTGGATTTCACATTCTGATGAAAACCCTGACTGTTTTGTTGTTGTTGGGTTTTGTTTTGGTTTTGGTTTTTTTGGGGGTGGGGGTAATTTCTTAACAAGCAGACACTGTGGTCAACTGAAACTTTCAAAGGTGACTTTTTGTTTGTGCATTACGTTCACAAAAACCAAACGGTGACCCTAATCATTCGTAAAGTTGGCGAGTTTTTCAAAGAGTTTTTATTTTGTAAATGAAATTTTAAATTTAGTGTTTTCTAATATCAATAGAAACAGCATTATTATTTAACATGTTGTTTTAAATCAATATTACAAAAGAATATCTTGTTTTTTTCCAGAAAGGAAACATCGCGGGCTGAGCGTTTTGTTGTTGAACAACAATTCGTTACTGTTTTTCTCAATGAATTTTTTGTTGATACCAAACATAAAAGGCTTTATAATCGTTTGTTTTAAATATCATTGCTACACTTCCAATCAATCTGTATCATTAGGCCGCATGGTACAAAAACAAACCACAAATAAAGTGTCCAGAATTGATCTAAGTTTGAACTCTATAATTTGGTGAACTCAACAAGAGCAAAGGAAGAGACGACTGTTTTTGACTGTTTAGTGAAATCTTTATTTCAAGTCAACGATTATGTCGCAAGAAAACGTAGCGAGCAATCAGAGGATGATGAAGGGAACGAAGAAAATTGAGCTATAATTTTGCAAAAATGCAGCCTTAAATGTATCAATTTTAACCGATTTTACAAGTAATTATTATTAAACATATCGATCAATTAAGAGTGTGAGCAAACCGTACAGAAGAGGATGATGAATAGGACGAAGACAATTTAGCTATAATTTTGCCTAAATGCGGCCTAAACTTCATCCATTTTAACCGAGTTTATGTTAAATCCAGTTTTTTGTATAAAGACTTAGAAAAGCAAATGTGCATAAATATAATCACGAATGACTTTAGCAGAGAGCAGCTGCAGACCTACGTTGAGTGTATTATGGTAAAGTAAAATGAACAAGGACATTTAAAAGAATGGGCTGTCTTTTTTAAGAGTAATTATTAAAGTTGTGGATTTTGTCACAGCTTTCCTTCGACGTCGTCATTAATGATGTATGTTATCTCAGGGATGTTTGTCGTCACAGATGCTGCAACTGGCAAAATGGAAATTTCGTTGTGTGTACAAAGTATGTCCAGTGTTCTAATACAGATAGGAAAAAATAAAAAAATTCTTATACAAGAGCATTCCGTTTTTGACAGAATACTTTATTTTATTTTGACCTATAATTGAAATTTTAGAAAAAAATGTATACAAAACTTCACCTTCGCATACGCAAACTTGCAAAATAATGTAAAATGCTTACTTAAATACCACTATCTTCCTGGAGGGTTTTACAACAATTTATTTACAGGGTTTAAACAAACACAATCAGTTGTATCATTTGGAGTTGTTTTCGTTCATCACAATTCTACTATTCATGTGTTAAAGGCACTGGACACGTTTGGTAATTACTCAAAATATATATCAGCATTTTATTAAAAACTTACTAGGTATACGAGGAACTGGAGAGCTGTTGATAGTATAACACATTGTGAGAAACGACTCCCTCTGAAGAAACGTATTTTTTGAGAAAAAAGTAATTTCTCGCTAAAATATTTGAAGCCCTTTTCGGGCATCTGAATGCACACACATTTGTTCAACAAGGGTGTTTTTTCTTTCATGATTTTCACAGGTTTGTTATTTTATGCATATGTTGGGATACACCAAGTGAGAATACTGGTCTTTGACAATTACCAAACGTGTCCAGTGCCTTTGAGAAAACATGTAGAAACGCCCTTGTCCCAATTAGTGTTGGGTTTTTAATCCTCATGTACCGGTATCTGATGCTGATCACTCAATACTTGTTGATTTTCCCTGACCCTCTGGTCTGCTTCTCTTCAAGAAGGATGTGTACATAAATCTCCCATAGAACAGAGTGAAACAACACAGAGCTGTACGGTGTGTGAGCGTGTCTATCCATTGAAACCGAGGACTTTAACAAAAGGGATCCGGGTGTTTGACAGAGCGAGGACGTCCTCGCTTCGCTTTCGTGTACAAAACCAATGGGGATGTCCCTAAAAAAAACACAAGTCCAAACAATGGGAGAATAAAGAGAAGTCCTCGATTAACGGATTTACAAACGTGTGTGTGTGTGTGTGGGGGGGGGGGGACACTCAAAACACATCAACACATTACATTGTATTTTAATACAATGTCTTTACTTGCTAAAATATATAAATAGAATGGCAATTAGTTGGAAAGAGAAAAAGCAGTGAGTAGGCAACACTGCTTCCATAATAACCCCCAAAAGTAAAACGTCAGAATGTATTTTATTTTATTATACACCCTCCAAAAAAAAAAAAAATTAATAAATAACAAATAGATATAGTATATAACCACGCCATGCCCTTGACGCTTGGCTCGATCAATGGTGTGTGTGTGTGGGGGGTGGGGGGTGGGGGGAGGATTCACAACACATCAACACGTTGGTCGTGTACGGTGTGGAAAAAAACGATTAACCAAACGATCAATACAATAATAAACTAGAGCTAAAGTGCTTCACAAAGCACAACGCCTACGAATCGAGCCAAGCATCGATGGCATGGCGTGGCAATATTATAATATATATATATATATATTGGGGTTTTTTTTAAGGAGAGTGTATAATAACATAAAATGAAATAATACACAGTCTGGCGCTTACTTTTAATGTGGTTAACGTGGTTAATGGAAGCATCGTTGCCGACTCGCATTAATTTTGTAATTGTCTTTTACAGCAAACTAAATGCCCTTCTATTTAAATATGTTTGCAAGTAAAGACAGTGTTCATGTGTTGTGAATTCCCCCCCCCCCCCACACACACACACACCATTGATCGAGCCGAGCATCAAGGGCATGGCGTGGCCATATTAAATAAGTCTATTTTATTTATGAAATAATTTTTTTTAGGATGGTGTATAATAAAATAAAATAAAATTCAGTCTGACGCTTACTAAATACATGCACTTCATACATGATGCCACAACCACGCAAACGTACCGTGGTTGTGGCTTCATACGTCTGATGCCACAACCACGCAAACGTGCCGTGGTTGTGGCTTTATACGTCTGATGCCACAACCACGCAAACGTGCCGTGGTTGTGGCTTTATAAGTCTGATGCCACAACCACGCAAACGTGCCGTGGTTGTGGCTTTATACGTCTGATGCCACAACCACGCAAACGTGCCGTGGTTGTGGCTTTATACGTTTGATGCCACAACCACGCAAACGTACCGTGGTTGTGGCTTCATACATGGTGCCACAACCACGCAAACGTGCCGTGGTTGTGGCTTCATACGTCTGATGCCACAACCACGCAAACGTGCCGTGGTTGTGGCTTTATACGTCTGATGCCACAACCACGCAAACGTACCGTGGTTGTGGCTTTATCGATATACTGATGCCACAACCACGCAAACGTGCCGTGGTTGTGGCTTTATACGTTTGATGCCACAACCACGCAAACGTACCGTGGTTGTGGCTTCATACAGTGCCACAACCACGCAAACGTGCCGTGGTTGTGGCTTCATACGTCTGATGCCACAACCACGCAAACGTGCCGTGGTTTTGGCTTCATACGTCTGATGCCACAACCACGCAAACGTGCCGTGGTTGTGGCTTCATACATAATGATGCCACAGCCACGCAAACGTGCTGTGGTTGTGGCTTCCGTCTGATGCCACAACCACGCAAACGTACCGTGGTTGTGGCTTCACACATAATGATGCCACAACCACGCAAACGTGCCGTGGTTGTGGCTTCATACGTCTGATACCACAACCACGCAAACGTACCGTGGTTGTGGCTTCATACGTCTGATACCACAACCACGCAAACGTGCCGTGGTTGTGGCTTCATACATATAAGGCCCTACATGGCCTTCAGCCTCGGTTGGATAAGGGACACAAGAGCTATATTTTTGTCTGCCACTCGCGATTGTGTTTACTAATAATCACGTCCAATTCATTCTCTTCATCAGACATACACTATACAGTTCCTCTACAAACATCATCGACAATGACTCGAACAAAATATTATTAGTGGTTGAAGCTAATTACTTTGTTCAATTTTTTTCTTTCTCACAAGCTTGAATGAATCTTTAAAGTGGTGTAGGCCTATATGTGGGGGAGGTAGGGGATCCAAGGCAACGTCTTAATTCCCCATACACACTGTGTGTCCATCTCCTGGTGTGTCAAGGATATTCTGTTCCCCGGAGACTTTGTCGCCCCCCCCCCCCCATGTGAAGGCAAGATTATTGTGTAGAAATTTCATCTGATAGCGCCCTCTTTTGAACCAAATTCCTTCAGACCCATGTGATCTTTGTTCTATTAAGTGTATAACCTTGTACAGCCCTACCAGGCATGCACTGGTCATATTATGGGAAAGTTTACATTTATTTGAATAAGTTTTGAGATGTGCCCGGCGGCCTTTCTATCAAAAAGTTGGTAAAAATTAGACAGTGCAATTTCTCCATAAAATTTAATTAGTTTTAATGTTTTCTTCTTTTGGGCGGTGTACAAATCGTGCCACATGCAGAAAGTCCAGGCTTGGTGTGGCTCTTTTGTAAACATGTGATGTTATAGGTCACATCGTATAGTAGGGGACACACACACACTGGAGGTTGGGGGGGGGGGGTTGTCCCATGACACCGGTCGCAACTGTCCTAGACATTTTGAATTATGCTGGGACAATATAAAAATAAAAAAAAGCCCTGCTCTACAGTGGCGTTATTGAAGAACACGAATCCCCTTCAATATTTGAGGCACTATTTTACTTATTTTTTAGGCCAACTTATTTATTTATTTGTATACGATAATTGTTTACTGTTTTATTTTGTTAGTAGGGTATTTCTGAGGTGTTGGTGGGTGGTTTTTAAATGGCGGACAGCAATAATCTTGTCACGAAAATAATTATAATGTGTTTCAGTGATTGATAACGCACTCCGGTGGAATTGAAATAACAACTTATTAGTTTGCGCCATGACACCGGTCGCAACTGTCCTAGACATTTTTAATTATGCCGGGACAATATAAAACAAAAAAAAGAGCCCTGCTCTACAGTGGCGTTATTGAAAAACACGAATCCCCTTCACTATTTGAGGCACTATTTTACTTATTTTTTAGGCCAACTTATTTATTTATTTGTATACAATAATTGTTTACTGTTTTATTTTGTTAGTAGGATATTTCTGAGGTGTTGGTGGGTGGTTTTTAAAATGGCGGACAGCAATAATCTTGTCACGAAAATAATTATAATGTGTTTCAGTGATTGATAACGCACTCCGGTGGAATTGAAATAACAACTTATTAGTTTGCGCCATGACACCGGTCGCAACTGTCCTAGACATTTTGAATTATGTTGGGACAATATAAAACAAAAAAAAGAGCCCTGCTCTACAGTGGCGTTATTGAAAAACACGAATCCCCTTCACTATTTGAGGCACTATTTTACTTATTTTTTAGGCCAACTTATTTATTTATTTGTATACAATAATTGTTTACTGTTTTATTTTGTTAGTAGGATATTTCTGAGGTGTTGGTGGGTGGTTTTAAAAATGGCGGACAGCAATAATCTTGTCACAAAAATAATTATAATGTGTTTCAGTGATTGATAACGCACTCCGGTGGAATTGAAATAACAACTTAATTAGTTTGCGCAAGTGGAACGCACCCCTGGTCAACTCTTTCATCATAATAATAATGAGGGCGCCCTTGCAGTTATGCAAATTTGTAGGTCAACAAAAAATCCCCATATTTTTTTATTACCTTGCTTCGCGATGAATGGGTAACCTAAACGAAGGCTGACGACGGACGAAGAAGCGCAAGGGAGCGCAATTTTCTCCTTATTTCTGGCTCGTATGGGAGAAATAATGGATTCTTGTGAAAGAAAAACAACTCTTTAACTAGTAGTAGTGAGTTTTGTGGAGTATTTGTTAATATTTTTGAGGTAAGTACTCTACTTTCGGAGACGGTTTGTTGACGATATCGACGTGCAGCCTCTCAGCTGATTCTATCGACGAACTTTGCAATTCAAAATGGCGACGTATAATTATATCAAATTAAACAACTTGTCCTTTTAATAATATCGTCTACGGTTTGATAATTTCAGTTAATCTTAAACGTATGATTTACATAGCTGACAAGAGTTTTTATCTCTCTGTGTTGATTTTATTGATTATTTATATAATTAATTATCATTCAATGATTCATTTATTTTAATTGTTGTAGGCCTATTATTAATCGCTAACTCATGCATTTTCCGTTAATATTTCGAACTAGTTTTTCTCACTGAAAGTCACCATATAAATTATGCTGTCACCATAGCCCTACCTACACCCTAGCCCTGGTAGGACGTCAGTCAGTGCCACTGCACTGACGTCCTGGGTATAAAGATCCTTTACAATGCGAACAAAATTTTGAGTAACATTTTAAAATATTTTTACCTAATTTGAGAAGCTGAAACTCCATTCACTTATTCTTGGTGCCTTTAATTACACTTTTGCTGAGTTCAAAACCTATTAAATACATCCATGAATGACATTATTTCCGAAAATAAGTCCAAGTTGTGCACTGGCGCTGTGACTCCGTCGTGTTGCCGCCGGAAGAAAAAAGCGTTCAGTGTTGTGTTACGGGTTAGACAGCGCCCTCTTTTGTGGACTTGGTTCCATGTCAGTTGAGGTTGTAATTTCCATTTTATTTTCACAATAATGTCATCCAAGGATAAAATTGGCAATTCTGAATAGAGCAGGCATAAGGTTCAGGACACAAGGAACATGTGAGTCACGTTTCAGCTTCCTCAAAAAGGTAAAAATATGATAAAAAATGGTTATAAATTTTATTGCAATGCCTGAGGACCTTTATACCCTGGACTCCGTCGCGTTGTATGCAACGGAGGAGTCCAACCTGGGCTACCTACACCCTAACCCTAACCCTTTCAAAGACAGAAATAGCATTTTAAACGCCTGCAAAACTCGAAAATTTGTCCCCAGCTAGACCCAGTAACTGGGGCGCTGTACTCCTTTTCCAAAATTAAGGCATCATCGGTCGTACTAGCGGCCCAGAAAAAAATTGTATTTTTCTCAAAGCAAAACTCAATTTGGCGATCCCACACGGGTGCCCTGCCTTAACCGTGATGACCACGCGATTGTTGAGGCAGTGCACCTGTCAAATTGCTCGTCTAAAATTTGACAGGTGCCCTGCCTCAACCGCGTGGTCATCATGGTTAAGGTAGGGCACCCATGGATACTGCCGAGAGTGTGATCACCAAATTGAGTTTTGCTTTGAGAAAATATAAGTTTTTTCTGGGCCGCTAGTACGACCGATGATGTCAAAATTTCGAAAAAGGAGTACAGCGCCCCAGTTACTGGGTCTAGTCCCCAGCATACATTCTAGTACTACATATCGGTAATCATGGTAATAACCGATAAAGGTAGGTAGGTAGCATTCCATGCTATAAACTAACTAGTAACTGTATATAAAGTTCACTAATGCCCCTCACAATTTCTTCTTACAGCTTGGCCGGCTATGGCCAAATGACGAAATCTGACCAGTGAGTTAGAGAAGACTGTCGTCAAAATATCACTTCAGACAATTTTGCCAGCACTGGCTAAATATCTACCTTTAAAAAGAAGATTAATTGTATTGTTGGTACACTTAACTTTCTTTTGCACTAAGGCCATGGATACAGAATGGCCATAGAATGGGGTCTGTCCTTTTGTAAAGGGTCTGTATACGTTTGGTAATGACTCTGAAAATTAATGGCAATAAAACTTACTTGGTAAGAAGTATAGCAGCCTTGGATAGAATGATGCATTTTGAGAAACTTTTCACTTCGAAAGACTGTGGTTGTAGAAACAATTTATCCCCCAAAATTTGAATCTGAGAAGTATTACTGACAGTTACGTACAATTTCTCAGATTGTGTAGTCCAATTGCAGATTATTCTTCCTGCGTGGACATGACCACTTCAGATTTTCGGCAATATCTCAAAAATGCTACCAGTACCACCTTTTGAAATGAAATTTTCACAGGTTAGTTTTAAGGTATCTACAACTATATGATTGAAATGAACAGTGGGTTCCAATTACCAAACGTATAAAATCCCCTAAAAGGGTCTGTAATTTTTGCAGACATTCAAGTTTTTTATAATTAATTTTTTTTTTTTACAGTTTGTACATAAATGATGGGGAGAGTCAAACTCTTATCGGTGCTACTGCTGATCCTGTGTCATTTCTGGCATGTGGTGTCATCAGATGGATGCTCGGGTCTACGGAGGGTAATCTTGGACAGTCTGGAAGGAACTGTCACAGACGGAGAAGGCTTTTATGAAGAAAATGCCCACTGTGAATGGCTTATACAAGGTGAGGAGAGCATAGTTCTGTTTCTTCTTCCTTTTGAGTAGGCCTACAGCCTTCAAATCATGATTGAAGATAAACACACTGCCAGACCCAACGGGGCGAACCCTTTCTCTTACATGTAGCTATAAGTAGTTTTTGCATTGAAAGTTTTTATAACAACACACAGGACCTACGGCTTTACGTCCCATCCGAAGGACGAAGCAATAACGGTTAAGTGTCTTGCTTTTAAGGACACAAGTGTCAAGACTGGGTCTGGAACCCACACTCTGCTGATCAGAAACACCAGAGCTTGAGTTTGGGGCTCTTAACTGCTCGGCCACGACGCTTGATAATTATAACCCTCGATCCTCCTGACGGTCGTGGACCGGATGGTTATGAGACAGTGTTTTTTATGAGACAGTGTTTGCTATTCTGGCAATTTCCAGCCATTTCTGTCAGACTAGTGACCAGATTTGCCTGATTGTTTACCACTTGCAAGAATCAAAACATATTTTAAGGAGACCTTTTTGATCTCCAATATGTGATGAATCAATTTAGAAAAACTACAAACACCATCAACAAAAATTTAAGTAAAAAAAATAATACAAAAATAAAATTACCAGAGACTGACCAAGTTGTTCAAACTCCGTGTGGAAAGCATTTTCTCGTTGGTGTTTTAAGATGGATAGCATCTTAAAGGCTTACATTTTGATGAAAACGAAGTTTCACTTTTGTTTGTCGGCTTTGTTTAACGGTGAAGCAAATTTAGAAACAGATTTCAACGATTTTTTTACAGTTAAACTTTTAACCGGTTAAACGCCTAAAACTGTTCTCGTATCCCTCCAGTACTTCCACCAAGGGTTACAAATACCGCAACTAACTCAACCAATGATGTTTGTAAACGCAATGCTGTAAAGTGAATGGTAAACGAAGATCAAAACTAGCCCCTTTTGGTCGGTATTGAAATGCTAATTTACTAGACCGTGACATTATTAAAAACAGAATTTGTACTGGTATGAATTAAAAAACAAAGCATACAGAGTACTTTTTTTTTTTTTTCTTTTTTTTTTTGGCAGGGGGGGGGGGGATGAATTACTACAATGGGAGAGTTGAGACTTTGGTCGGAATGCTACGTACATGTACAACTTGCATACCAAGTCTATAAATTCCCATTGATTACGTGGTTCTGAGCATGCGCACATTTTCAATGACAGTGGATTTACATGGTACATGGTAGGTCTGCTGCCACCTACATGTACATAGGCCCAGGCCCAATTTCATAAAGCTGTTTAGCAGAAAATACCAGTGCTTTTCCTGTTACGAAAACATTAGCAGGGAACCAGTCACAAGCAATACATATTACAGGTCAAGTTGTTACAGGTACATGGTGCTTTGGCCGGTAACCGGTTTCTGCTCAAGTAAGATTTATCTTTGCTAAGCAGTTATTTATGCTTTTAAATAGCTTTATAAAATTGGGCACCAGTGTCCCCAACAGTCTACCAAGATAAACAGTTTGTGATGTTGGGGCCTTCAAATGCTGTTTCCTCAACTTCAACAGTATTTCAGGTGGAATTTATTTTCTGGAGGACTG
The DNA here is from genome assembly GCA_021014325.1 of Plazaster borealis. Lineage (NCBI taxonomy): Eukaryota > Metazoa > Echinodermata > Asteroidea > Forcipulatida > Labidiasteridae > Plazaster > Plazaster borealis. The sequence continues at coordinate 5,639,223 of CM037470.1, forward strand.
TGCTGCTTTCAGATTGAGACTATCGTCTCAAATTGCAAATGTTCTTTTGATAACTACTAATTCTGTACTTTGTGTTGAATCTTGATCTGACCTTTAGCTCCTGACCCCAACATGACAATCACTTTGACCTTCTCGGAGTTTGAGACGGAGTGTACATACGACTTCCTGACGATCTACGACGGAGATTCCTTCACCGGCACGGTGCTTGCAACTTTTAGTGGCAACTTATTACCTGCACCCGTTCAAGCAAAGAGTGGAAGTGTGAGTCTTGATTTGCCTAAACTTTAGTCCCCAGGCCTGTAGTCTGGTTTGAAAATGGGGGAACGGGCGCTTTTCATTATGTTGGACTTGGTAATAAAATACTTGAGGGGTCACATAATTCTTTTAAGCCTGTGCGTTTGCAGTTATTTTTGTAACCGTGTTATCATAATCAACAAAATGTAAACATGGTAGCGGACCATCAGAAGTTTTATGTAACCATGTACATGTACATGTAACTGTTACAGGTGTAGTCGAGTACTGATACAAATTCAATCCTCTGAACCTGAAATGTTCCTGTGTCTATACAAATGTCAAGACTTTCATAACCTTCTTACAATTACAAGGCCTGCTGTCCACACACATGGAAGAGCTGAGATATGCTTCAAATGGCCCAACTGTGATTGGGAATCAAGAAAAAAAATATTAAAAGCCACGATGCAATAATTTACATGGCGTGTCGTGGCTTGTGGTCAAGCGTTATTTGACTCGGCTCTGGTGTTTCTGATCAGCAGAGTTTGGGTTAGAGTCCTGGTCTTGACACCTTTAATTTAAGCTAAACACTTGACCATTAGGCCCCTAAGGCCAAGTAAAATAAATAACATGTTGCTCGTTCCTGCCCGCCTCGGTTTTGGCGGCCGCACCAATTTTTTTGTTATTTGTTATTTAAAAAAAAAAAAAAAAAAAAAAAAATTTAAAAAATTAAAATCAATTTACATATTATTTATAGCTATTTCCAATGTACCCTTTATTTTTATTGAGCAGTTTCATCATCTGTCTTACATGTAGGCCTACAAGAATAGCTATTGCAACGCATAATGAGAAACACTTTACTTTGAAACGTTTTGCCCTTCAGGTTTGCATGCCACAGTTCTTTGCACAAGGACGCGATGCCACGCACACAGAATAACTTTGGAGCAAAATCAAGAATGACTCTTTAGAAATAATTACAATGTATCAAAATGGACACAGAAACACACACAGAATTTGAGTACATACAGAACATACTCATAAAACCATAAAACCATCTTCAAATACGATATGGCGGCCATCTTAGACATGGTGGTCATCTTGAAAAAAATAACCAAAAAATTGAAAATAACAAATAACAAGGACCTCCCTCACCAACTTTTTCAAAAAGTCCGGACGAGCAACATGTTATTTATTTTACTTGGCCTAATGCTTTGTCCTTCGGATTGAATGTACATTAAGCTGTTGGTCCAATGTGTTGTGTAACGAACGTAAAAGTACCCAGTGCGTTTATCATCAAGAAAAGGAGTTTGTCCCCTCCTGTGTTTCTGCATAAAGTTTGCACCACAGAACCTTGAAAACCATTATAAGGTGCTACATGCGTTATTACATATTTTGTTAATAAATTTAAAATGTGTCTTATCAAACAAACATGTAGCTCAACAGTGTACCTGTAAAAAAAATTAGCACTTTGGGACGCCCTTTGAGTGGAGTATCATTATTTTTGCATTAATTGTATCAAAAGATTACAGTGTTTGTGTTGCAACCAACTGGCTTTTAAAATGGTGTAACAAAACATGCAAAATGAACTACGGACCAGGAGAGTTTTAGATCACAAAGTACGTCATTGAATGAAAAGGTTTGTTTTTAAAATATATAGAGAGATAGTGGAGGTTTGTGGCTTCAAGCTGTCAAAGAAAATGTAATACATTTTTCCTCTGGAGACAATGACAATGGATGCAATAAAGGAAGTGGTTTGGACTGATCTAACAGCAAACAAGCAATATCATGACCTGTCCGCTAAAGTTCATGCTTGAATAACCCACAATCCTAGGCCCAATTTCATAGAGCTGCTGATAAGCGGACAGTATTGTTTCAACATTTTCTGCTAAGCAGAAATAAGCATGGCTCCAGTCATAAATGGTACGTATGTGTGACTTGGTATTTTGGCTGGTAACCTTATTCTGAGCATGATTTTGCTTTGTTTAGCTATTTTTTGTGCTTTAAGCAGCTCTATGAAATTGGGCCCTGGTCATTGCTCGTCGTGCCCCGGCCCTGATCCTTGCGTGCCAGCTGGGGTGGTTACATGTACATCTGTAGGCCTACTCATTATTATACAGTATGACCAAGATTCAACTAACAGTTACATGTACATTGTACATGTACGTGCAACAATAGAAGACAAGAAAGTAGTATTTGTTTCTGTACTGTTCCTTTGCTAATGATGTAGGCTACACAATGGAACAGTAACAGAAAGGCAAGAACAACTAATGGAATCGGATGACAATAACAAACTCGTTCTAACATGGAGGAATTTATCAAAGTGAAACAAACCAGTGTGACTCGATAGCCTAATCCTAAACAAATAAATCTAAAATTATAACAAGATTGAGCGGGGCAGCGGCTGCGGGGGATTGAGGAGGGTATGTTTATTGTCAGGTGGCCCAAGCATTTTGGCCGGGATTGCAGCTTTGTAATTGGTTTACATTTTAAAAGGCAAGTCCTGTTATAAGCACGTACATGTATATCATGTAGGTAAAGCCAGAGCTGCCAACTCTCCCTGATTTTGCAGAAAGTTCCCTGAAAATAAACAAGTCTTTCCATGTTTGGATGAACAATTTTGAAAATCTCCCTGATTATGGAAATTGTGTCCTTATTATTTGTATAGCGCCTACATGTTGAATTTTCTAAATAGGCCCTATCTCCCTGCTTGTTGTACATTAATCTCTGTGCTTGTTGTACAATAATCTTCCTGATTGCAAAATGCAAATGTTGGCAGCTCTGACTAAAGCATTGGATGTACCATTGTTATAACAGGAAATGGAAACCATGATTGTTGATGTATGGGTTTCGTTTGGGTTGTTGTTTTTCTAATCTGATTGTGGGAGTATAAAGTAGGATTTGAAACATTGTGCATGGTGGAGATACAATCTAGTTAATGTTCCTGCGGGGGTGTAAACTGCGGGGTGGTAAAAATTCAAATTAATGATTGTAACAAAAACAAAACCAAAGAGGAAACATGTTAAACAAACATTTGAGTTTTTTTAATGCTTTTTGAACTCGATGTGAAGAGACTTAAAAACAAGTGTCAGGACTTATTTGTGTGTGCATGTACGTGTATACATGTACAACGTAGCACAAACACTATGCATAGGATTTGAGAGGGTCAAGTCGATAAACGGTCATGGCATGTTAAAACTGCCTGTGCTGTGCCTAGGTGCGGGTATGATTTATTTTCAGTTGGCCACTTTTTGAGAAAATGGCCTCCCTAGTGTAAACTGTAGAGGGCGCTATTGAATCACCTGTACTAAAGCTCATTGTTCACTGCTTTCTACCATGTGATCCTGACTTGTAGTTTTTGGCATACATGTGTACATGACAATTTAAGTGTACACTTTGTTGCCTTCACATATTAAAGCAGTCATGTATGTGGGAACCCAATGTTGACAGAAATTGTTTGAATTTAATACAAGCTAGACTTGCACTATCTAAGCCAGGTACCCAGACTGACAGATACAATGTAGCAACGAAGCCTTAGGTATGCTAGAATGGAACCAGACTAAGCATGGTTTTCCCCCAATTAATAAATAATGAAAGCAATCGTTGGAAGAATTTAAAAAATGAAAGGAACTATAAGGGTAAATTATTCTCATATATACATTTGTAATTTTGCTCTTTCCAGATGTTGATACACTTGTACAGTGACACCAACTACCCTCTGAATGGTACAACAGCCAAGTACAAGATACAGAACTGTTCAAATGACTGTTCGGGGCATGGTGTGTGTGAGAACTATAGATGCCTGTGTGACAATGGTTACAAAGGGGAGTCGTGCCAATGGCAGACATGTCCTCTGGAGTGTGGCTACTCACAGGATAGGGGTGATTGTGACTTCATGACAGTGGTGAGTAAGGAATGTTCATCAACAAGAGACATTGGAAGATTTTTTTTTAAACCCTTCTAGGGTTCTACAATTAGCTCAACGAAATTGATTCTTGAATTCCAGAAAGTGTTTTTGTGTTGGCAGGTTTAACATGTTTAAAGGTAGTGTCAGCATTCGCGAACGGACACCAACCCTCAGAAATCTGAGAATCGATACACACGCATGAATTGTCTTCTGAGATTCAAATGTTTTGGGGTTGAAAAATATCCAAACCATATTACCAAGAAGGGAATCCTTTTCAAAAGGGGGAATAGAAAAATTCTCAGTTTATTAATGCCAAGGATACCGGATATAAACACTGGCCTGATGAGCCATATTGGCTCGGGACAGACTTTACTTTACTTTTAATAAGTGAATGGTATTCTTCATTCCAGGTGCAGAAGTGCAGTTGTCGTAAAGGTTTCGTCGGGGAGGGGTGTAGCCTGTCAACGACGAACAACACCAACTGGGGGGATACGCTGCTCGTTTCCTCTGGGATTGACACCGTCTTTGAGGCGCGGACGGGTCACACTGCGGAGTATCACGACACCACTGACAGTCTCTGGGTCTTTGGAGGTAAGAAGATTGCAGGGAGGAGAATTTTCAGACTTTTATCTGAGCTCAGAATTTGTTTTATGTCTGCTTGATTAGAAAAGATAAAAAGGTAACCTACATGTATGCCACACTTTCCTGTCATTGTATTTGGACATGAAATGTGTCATGTTTGTGTGATCAATCAGTGCCACAGATTGTCATTGTAGAAATTGACCAAGGTTGAGAAACCTTATCTCTTCTAACAGTGGCCCAAATTCCATCGCAATTGAGCTCAGCTGGGCCCAATTTCATAGAACTGCTAAGCACAACAATTTGCTTAGCATGAAATTTCTTCCTTGATAAAAACAGGATTACCAACCAAATTTCCATGTGTTGTATATTGCTTGTTACTGGTAATCAGCTGTTGTTTGCTTATCCTGAAAATCACATGGAAATTTGGTTGGTAATCCTGTTTTTATCAAGGAAGAAATTTCATGCTAAGCAAATTTGTGTGCTTAGCAGCTCTATGAAATTGGGCACAGGTGGCTTCTCCAGTTTACCACTCTCATTGAAGCACTTTGGGCAATAGCTCCATAAGCATGTGTGTGCCTTAAAAATGGCACTGTTGTGGCATAGTGAGTGAGGTATGGGTTGGTTGTCTTGAGAAACAGGCTGACATGTAGTAGGAGGGTTAATTGGTCAAAATGTTTGAATAATGCGCAAGACTTGCATAGTGTATTAGGAGCATACAGGGCCTTGTTTCCCCTCCCCCACCCTGGCCCTCTTCTTTTTAATGGTTACCTTCATTGCTAACTGCAACATGCCCTGCCCCATCAAAGACAAAATTCCACGCCTTAACCCCTTGAAGACGGAAGGCGGCTATGCCCGCTAATCGGGGTCCGGAATTTTGTGGACAGTGTATGTGGTAAGCCCTGGAATGCAGTCTGCGGCCGGTACAGCTGTGAGCAAAGAAAGGCTGCTGTGCAGTCATGCGTGTAAGCCGGGCATTGAGGCCGGATAATACCGGCGTCAAGGGGTTAATCAGGTAGATGGTAGCGTTTCAAATCCAACAAGACTGGTTTGTAAATGTTTGGTTGATCTCTGACCTCAGGTTACGACCTCAACGGCGTACTGGATGACCTTGTGAGGTATAACTTCACCTCCAACCGATGGGAACATGTGACGCCTGCTTCTGCTATGCAGCCGGTGAGTCTTGGGGGGAAAAAGGATAAAAACTATCCGAGTATTTCTTGATAAATTATGTCATGTGTAAATTTGAATCTTGAAAGAGTTAAAACTCTAATCAGTATATTTAGTTTTATACATTGTAACACCCATACTTGGATTGTGCCTTGTGATTGGTTTAGGACGTGCCACATGATATGCCTTACTATTAATAGAAAGCAAACTATACCCATAGCAACCAATACACTATATTGGTAGTGCAGCTTGAAAAAGTGACCATCTAAGATTTTGGTGTGTTTATTGAAAACTAAAGGATGAGAATTTATGCTTCTTTCAAAAACTAATGATCTCTCATGGAATTGGTGCCCCTTGAATTTGTTTTATTTTTTTATTGGTTTATTAAACTTACATTTCAAAAGTCTGGCCAGAGGCTGAATTGATGTTGAATCGCAATACTAAAGAAGAAAGATTTAAAGAAAAATAAAAGTCACAAGGCCAAGTAAAGAACTCACAGCAACCAGTGTAGCAACCAGTGTAGTATAACCGTAGCAATGGCAGCGTCTTTGTAGCATAGACGTCTAGGCAGAATCTACATATGGATGGAGGTGTTATAAAACAAACATTGACTGCTTTTACTTGTGCTTTGATTAAAAGTTAACTTCCCTCGGTGATCTAGAGCATTCTATTTTCCCCGAGACGAAGCCGAGGGAAAATAGAACGCTCCGGGATGAGGCGTAGTTACAACCGTAGCACTCGAAGCAGTCAATAATTTGTGAAATTATTGATGTATCAAACTAGACTGGTCACTATGGCTGCTCCTTGGATTTCGTGCATTGATGAGGTTATAATTCAAAATGAAATATAATTAGTTATTACCCTTACACCGATGTGTATTAAGCACTGTATACTCTTTTCCTGAGTTCTGTGAAATCGGGAAAGTACTGATTATACAGTGTTTAATACACATCGGTGTAAGGGTAAAAACAAATTATATTCTTTATCCCCGATGCAAAATTAACATCTATCAAAATGAAATATCACAAATAATCTGAATATCTGACTCTAGACTGGTCGCTATGCCCACTCCATGGTTCTCTACTACGACGAGCTGATTGTCTTCGGGGGCATTTTAGCAAACGGCTCCCTCACCAACGAACTCTGGTCGTTTGACCTCCTCACGTTGATGTGGCACCTGTTGCCCTCAGGGAGCGATGATCAGTCCACCCCGCCGGGGCTAGCTGATCACTCAGGAACCATCGTCAATTTCTCCCATCTATTTGTTTTTGGTGGTAAGTTGTAAACCAATAAATTTTCACATTCCATATAGTCGAAGACGTCGGAGTAAATTTTGTACCTTTGCAGGCCATTTAGAAACGAGAATCTTTAAAGTATTTGTTTTGTGGGTAGGTCAAAGAAAATAATTGCAAAATCAAAATTTGATTTCAATTTTAAAAAAGGGGTGAGGAAACTTACATAAATTGAGAATTGAGATGGGTGGATCAAAAAAACATAAGGAAAAAAGAGATAACAATTTTAAAACATTGGTAATTTTTAAATGCTCCTGTGTACAAAAATGGTTTACAAATAATTATATTATATTCTTCCAGGGGCTGATTTCCCAAAGAGCTAAGATTGATCGTAATTGCTTAGCAAATTGTGATAAATCACTATGGCATTTTATCTTAAGATGAATCTTAGTGATTTGTGAAATCCAGCCCAGGCTTGAACTTTTCTGCTGGTCAGCCAATTTCCTCTCTTTTTTTCAACGCATTCTCATCTAAACTTATTTTCCTTTAAACCTTCCAGGGAGGAGTGAAGGGTCCAACTTTGAACACATCATCTACAAGTACGACCTTATCTTGAGGTCAGGTTGGGAGGTCATCAGTCCTCTTGGAGGTCGTGAAGCTGATGTTAGGGTCAGGGCTCACAGCACGGTGTACCACCTGGATTCTAAATCGCTTATCATCTTTGGAGGTTTCCGACCAACTTCCTCAAGGTATTAAAACAATTTGTTGACATCCGAAGAAAAAAAATCAGAATTTTCAAATTGTCTGTTTAGTAGTTGGTTTTTTTCCACACTCCCATACACAAATGTGCGTGAGTAGGTATCCACATTCAAACCGTGGACCTATAACAAAAGGGACAATTGGTCCACGGTTGCTATCACAAAGGAAAACATTGTGGTCCACGGTTGCTATCACAAAGAGTTGAACAAAGGAGGGTCCACGATTGCCGGTGTTTGCACACGTGTGTGAGTGCGTATGGTACAGGGCTTTTGCTCTACAAAAAAGCTTGCCCCGAACCACGTCACCATAGCATTGCTGTCTTTAGTCTGGGGAATCTAATGTTGAGGACCAATCAATTCATTGTACCAGACTTTATTCAAAAGGTTTGGTAGACAATCGGATACTGAGCTTTGTCACTGCTCCTTGATTGTTCAGTAAATTTATTTCCTTGACAGTTGTGTCAAACTTCAGTCTGGTGATCTAGGCCTGCTTGGGATTTATAATCATTATACATGGCGTGTCGTGGCCGAGCGGATAAGAGCACCGGACTCAAGCTCTGGTGTTTCTGATCAGCAGATTGCGGGTTTGAGTCCCGGCCGTGACACCTGTGTCCTTAAGCAAGACCATTATTGCTTCTCTTTACCCAGGAGTACAAATGGGTACCGACGAGAGCTGGGGAGTAACCTGCGATGGACTGGCATCCTGTCCAGGGGAAAAGAAATATTCTCAGTTGTTTAATGCCGAGGAAACCGGATAAAAACACCGACCTGATGAGCCATATTGGCTCGGGACAGATTTTACTTTACTCATTATACTTCCACAATTGCTGTCATGTTTCCTGTCTGCAGTTAGCAATAATCAATACTATTTGTTAATCAACAAAGGAGGGCCAGAGTATTTTGTCCTTCCAGCCTCGGTTTGGTTTCATTGCTCTGAATGCAAAAAACCCAAAGATGGTGGTGATCAATTCCCTTTTTGTTACTTGTTTTTCAGATTCAGCGACCGATCAGCAGACATCTATGCATTCCATGTGGAAAAGCGTTACTGGATGAAGTGGTCTGTGGAGTGGACTGGCGCCCCCATGGGACGCACCTTCCATAGTGCAAGCATCATCGGTAACTACATGGTGGTTTTCGGTAAGTCACTGTCAGAAATACTCCTGTCGGCACAAAATCTCAAGATTGTCTTAACCCTCCAAATCTCTGAAATGGCTCAACCTTCGATGACACCCTTGGAATCTATGCACATGCTTACACCATCATACTGTTTCCAACACTACATTTATAATAGCGTGTCATTGTGTGTGTGTGTGTAACCACAATCCCTTTCAAATAGTCTAAACCATCTGATAAGAGCCTTAAAGGCGCTGTACACGTTTGGTAATTACTCAAAATATATATTAGCATAAAAACTGACTTGGTAACGAGCAACAGAGAGCCGTTGATAGTATAAAACATTGTGGGAAAAGACTCCCTCTGAAGTAACGTAGTTTTTGAGAAATAGGTAATTTCTCACTAAACTAATAAAATACTTCTTGCAAGAGATCTTTTATTCCTATCTGAAAGCACACAAATTTGTTCAACAAGGGTGTTTTTTCTTTCATCATTTTCTTGCAACTTCGATGACCAATTGAGCCCAAATTTTCACAGGCTTGTTATTTTATGCATATGTTGGGATACACACCTAGTGAGAACACTGGTCTTTGACAATTACCAAACGTGTTCAGTGCCTTTAAGGGCCATGTCATACGAGACAATTTACAGGCAATCTCCAAGAAGAAAAGGCATTCACATCTTGAGTGTTCACATATTTTTCTTGGGGATCGTAAGACGTCTGAAATATTACTCCTGTGCTACCAAAGTGGTCCTGTAGCATGCACTGCAGTTGGGTGCCTCCAAGATGCCTGTAAAAGTTGCCTCGTGAGACAAAGCCAAGATTAGATTCAATGAAATAAATGCCAACTCGCCAAGCCTCGTGGAATCTATCTGTCGGAGACATCAATTGATTTCTCTCCCTTCTTAAATAGTGTTAGATGCTTTGAGGGGTCTACTTGGTTGAATAGCGCATAATGTACTATTGTTATTATTTACCTGTATGGGTCAGTGGAGTGATGTGTCCTTTCTTTCTGCAGGTGGTAATGTTCATGAACATTATATCAAACCAGAAGAACACTACCCATCCGCACATGAACGCTGTTACGATTGCAAGGTTGAACTTTTCCATCTCGGCTGCCACAAATGGGTGAACTTTGACACCATAGCAAGCAGCTTCCAATGTAAGTTTTTTATTGCCATAATAATAATAATAATACAAACTTATAAAGCACACTTTCTAATAAAACATTACTCAAGGCGCAACAGAAAAGATACCACAAAAGTATCAAGCTCTCTACAGAAAATTACACCTAAACAGGAGTAAGTTGCAGTAAACAGAAGTTTCTTGATATGTGTTTGAAATGTGTTGAGGAAGTGAGTGTTACTGATGTCATTGGGTAGCTTTTTCCAGAAAACTGGTGCAATGTGAGAAAATGGTAGCAATGACAGTAGGCCTATACCGAGCAAAAATAACAATGGTAACAAAACAATGATGTAGGCCAGTGTCCCTCCGTGGCCGATGAACTGAGCGAGTAAAAAAATATTTTCACAAAAAACATCAAGAGAAAACCATATAGAATGCTCCAGATTGCACAGTAGGGCTTTTAAAACTAAGATAAACACCAAGTAGAAAGCATTTTGAAGACCTTGTTTCAATTCAGCGTGCTTCGGCCAAACTTCAGAAATTTTGGTCCAGAATGCCCCGCAGTTTTGATAAAACCTGGAGAGAACCCTGGCCGTATCCTCTAATTGTAAAGTTCAAGTCCAAATTATATTTCATTCTTGAATAAGTGCTAATTAACCAGTGAAACATTACCATATCCTTTGAAGAGTAAAGTTTCAAGACTTGCTGATCTTTTCATCTCACTTTGTAGCTCCCTCCGATTCGCCACATGTACACACTGCCAGCACAGGGCGCTTTGGTCACGCCGCGGCCGTCCGGGACGGCAGCACACTCCTGATTGTTGGAGGGTACCGTGGGATAGTAATGGGTGATCTCATAGCCATCAGGATGCCCGGCACCGTGGCGGTTAATTCCAAAGTGGGCGGCTCAGTCCTTGACAACTGTCTGTTGCATTCCATGTAAGTACAACGGGGGCGTATAAAGCGCAGTACCCTTAAATTGCCCTTTGGAGACTTCCAGGTCTCATTTGGGGACTTCCAGGTCTCCTTTGGGGACTTTGAGGTCTCCTTTGGGGACTTCCAGGTTTCCCGTAGGGACTACCAGGTCTCCTTTGGGGATTTCCAGATCTCCTTTGGGGACTTTGAGGTCTCCCGTAGGGACTACCAGGTCTCCTTTGGGGACTTCCAAGTCTCCTTTGGGGACTTCCAGGTTTCAATCTGGGACTTTCAGGTCTCCTTTGGGGACTTCCAGGTCTCCTTTGGGGACTTCCAGGTCTCCTTTGGGGACTTCCAGGTCTCCCGTAGGGACTACCAGGTCTCCTTTGGGGACTTCCAAGTCTCCTTTGGGGACTTCCAGGTTTCAATCTGGGACTTCCAAGTCTCCTTTGGAGACTTTGAGGTCTCCTTTGGGGACTTCCAGGTTTCAATCTGGGACTTCCAGGTCTCCTTTGGGGACTTTGAGGTCTCCTTTGGGGACTTCCAGGTCTCGTTTGGGGACTTCCATGTCTCCTTTGGGGACTTCCAGGTCTCCTTTGGGGACTTCCAGGTCTCCTCTGGGGACTTCCATGTCTCCTTTGGGGACTTCCAGGTCTCCTTTGGGGACTTCCAGGTCTCCTCTGGGGACTTCCAGGTCTCCTCTGGGGACTTCCAGGTCTCCTCTGGGGACTTCCAGGTCTCCTCTGGGGACTTCCAGGTCTCCTTTGGGGACTTCCAGGGGTCGATTTCACAAAGAGTTAGGACTCGTCTTATCTCGAGTTAAGATGAGTAACTCGTCCTAACTCGGGACTCGTCCTAGGAACGATTTCACAAAAGATAGGAAGGGTTGAACGTGTCCTAATTACCTTGGAAACGGCCCCGAACCCGTCCTAACGGAGGATCGGTACGAGGGTCGTCCTAGCGATCGCGAAAAATTGACAAACTCTCCGTTGTTTTTATCTTGTTATTAAAGCCAAACCTATTGTAAATGAATAAAACAAATCGAACAGGCAAGCGAATTAAACAAGGTATTGTTTATTAAGCCTTTTTTATTTATTGGAAAACATCAGAAATCAGACTGTAAAAAGTAACGAGATCGTCACCGTAGAGCCTAAAAAATAAGATGTACGTAGCGAATACGACGGACGGAGGACAAAATCATCGCATTCACGGCACCTTCTTTACAGTTTTTTTCGCCCGAATTACATTTTCTCCCTCCTTTTAATCAACAAATATGCACAAACCAGCTTACCTCAGCTCTATATAAACACACACATTGATTGTTCACTCATAAAGGCCTAAAATCAACCATAAACTATCAACATTTTGTCGCCAAAGCGAAACAAAATGGCGACAATTTGGTTTTTTCTTGAATCTGTGCTGCAGGAGGTTCAGACGGCTGTTTTATTAACAAAGCAATAAAGCCACCAAATAGCCGTTGCATACTTTTGGCTGACCACAAAGGTTAGACGGCCGTTCAATTAACGAAGCAATAAAGCCACCAAATAGCCGTTGCATTAGCATTTTCAGCCTCGTCCGAGAATTATGTTGTGGTTTTATATTATTTACGACTCGTCCTGCTTAGGACGGGTTTTGTGAAATCGATCCTAGGATCGATCTTGGCTAGGATGGGACTCGTCCTAAGTCCTAGGATCGATCCTAAGTTAGGAAGGGTTTTGTGAAATCGACCCCAGGTCTCCTTTGGGGACTTCCAGGTTTCAGTGACAAAACTGATTATTTTCTGCCCTTCTGTTTGTGTAGTGAATCCACCTGCCTGAGTGATCCCAACTGTGGATGGTGTTCAGATGACGATACATGCCTCGGGTACTCGAGACAGAGCGTAAGTTTGCTTTTTTTGTTATTTAGGAAACCCCTTACCCTACCCAACACTCAATAGTGGCGTGTCGTGGCCGAGCGGATAAGAACACCGAACTCAAGCTCTGGTGTTTCTGATCAGCAGAGTGTGGGTTCGAATCCCAGTCGTGACACTTGTGTCCTTAAGCAAGACACTTAACCACATGCTTTGTCCTTCGGATGGGACGTTAAGTCGTAGGTCCCGTGTGTTGTGTAATGCACGTAAAAGAACCCAGTGCACTTATCGAAAAGAGAAGGGGTTCGCCCCGGTGTTCCTGGTTTGATTGGCAGCATATTGCGCCACAGCACCTTGTAAACCATTACATGGTGCTATGTAAAGGACTTGGTCTCATACTTCAAGCTCCACAATACCTTGCAGGAAAACAATAAACGTTAAAGCGCCTTGAGCGTCACTGAGTGACGGATATGTGCGCTATATAAGAAGCCATTATTATTATTATTATTAATAGCACGGTGAGTGCTGCAGCCATGCCATTCCACCATGCTATGCTAAAACCTTTTGGACCTAAATTCATGCGGAATTTAGCTAAAAAGGGTGTGCACAACATTGGTAAGGTAGAAAGAAATGAATGTTCACAGATTTGCTTATTATGGTATTAAGATGGTCAGGCCGGAAAACTTCCCTTGAATTTTTTTGCCTGAAATGCAATAGTTTTTGAGAAATTAATTAGAAAAGTTAGTTGTGATCTGTCGAGACCAAAACTAGATGTTTGAAAACAGTTTTATGTTGTTGTTTTATGTACATGTTGGGTCACACAACGGGTCACACAAAGTGTCCAACAGTTTGTGTGCCAAGTTTCCATGTGGTGTAGGAATTTGTAAGACTGAGGAATGATCCTGGTAAATCACTCAATGGAGTTAGTGTTTTAATCTTACAAACCTCTTCAAAATCAAGATCCCTGAACGAGCAAAAACAAATGGCCAGACTGATGCTCAAGATCTAGGTCTTGCAAAACGAAAACACCCTCAAAAAAGTCCACATATTTTGAATAGCTGTTGAGTTAATTGTATTGCGGATGAATTTTGAAGACTTTGGAACGCTCCTAAAAAACAAAACCAATAAGCCTTTTTGAGGTATGGCGGACACAATGCTACAACACTGTAAAGTTGTGGTAAATTTGTGCGTATTGACCATAGAAATAGGACGTATGTTATTCAGTGAAGTGCGCATGTTAGGCGACGCGGCGTTTACACGTAAACCTAATGACCACCAACATGGTGAGCGTGGCATCAGTCGCGGCGTGTGACGCGCGCGTATCACGTCCGCCATACCTCAAAAAGGCTTATGAGGTTGGAGTTGTAAATCTCACATTAGATTGGTGGCATGTCGTGGCCGAGTGGTCAAGCACACTGGACTCAAGCTCTTGTCTTTCTGATCAGCGGAGTGTTGGTTTGAGTCCCGGTCTTGATACTTAATCATTATTGCTTCGTCCTTCGGATGGGATGTAAAGCCGTTGGTCCCGTGTGTTGTGTAATGCACGTAAAAGAACCCAGTTACCCCGGTGTTTCTGGCTGGTCCAGCAGCAAAATGCGCCACCTCACCTTGTATACCTTACAAGGTATTGTAGTATGGTCTCATCAAATCATTCTTAACAAGCTGCACCTAATTTGATATTTTGGTGCCAGGAGTGTCATTTATGACAGACATGGCACATTATAAATATATACTATTATCAAATATATAGATTCAGTTTTAATATTTTCCAAAATTGAAAATGTCTTTCTCTTCTTCATTTTGCTTCCTTTAAAGTCTTGCTCGAATGTTGATACTTTTGTTCTTGGAGACTGCCCCAGCATCTGCAGCAGCCTGGTGACCTGCGAGTCCTGCATCACATGGGGTCAAGGGGTCAATGAGCAGTGTGGCTGGTGTGTTCAGGAGAGGCAGTGTTACAAGCTGGGAGGTATGGACAAAATAATAACCTAATTCAAACTCAATTTTGATATTGTATGTTGTTACTCTTGAGTGAGTCTGACAGTTTTTAAACACATGTTATCGATTCATTTTAAGCTGTAAATTACTAAAAAAAAAAAATTACGATTTTGCAAATACACATTCTAGAAACAATGACTGCAGTCACAGAGCTGCCAACTTTCCCTGATTCTGCAGAACGTACCCTGAAAGTAAACCAATCTTTCCATGTTCTGATGAAAACATCGGAAAAATCTCCCTGATATTGGAAACTTTTTCCCTATTATGTTGAATGTTAATTCTAAATATCTCCCTGATTATTGTACAAAATCTCCCTGATTGCAAGATGCAACTATTGGCAGCTCTGCAATCAAAACATCATACGCAAGTTCAAAGATGACTTCCCAAATTTTATTTCGGTCGCAACTTGAACTTTCACTAAGGCCGTTTGAAGGTCATGTGTTGTTTTGTAACCAATACGAATGCAATAAAAATAGGGCTGATTTAATCAGGCCTGCCAATACACAGTCTGGAAATTCAGCCGATTCAATCGGCCGGGTTGCTGCTTGAGTTAAACTTGTTAGATTTTCAGTTTCTGATTGTCCTTTATACTTCATCTTGATTCGTAGAACCAGATGGATTGTGTGGGGACCAGTCATCCTATACTGCTTACCCAGGATGGTGGGGAGTGAACGGTACATTCCTGACAGAGTTCTCACAGTGCAGGGTACAGGATTATCCCCCAGGCGTCACATGGATAAAGTATCGACACCCTCAAAACACCTCGCAGCCTGACGACGTGAGACAATGTTTTTTTCATCATCATTATCCTCCAGAAAGCTTGAATCCTCATGTAGGAAACCAATTTCTTTGTGCTGCCTATGGCAACATTCTGCACTTGCAGCGCCCTGTAAAGTGTTTTGGAGGAGCGATCTAATACCCAGTAACCAATACACTTATCTTTAGGAGAGGGGGCTTGCCCCAGTGTTTCTGGCATGGTTCGCTGCGGATTGCATCGCATCACATTTGAAAACCGGACAAGAAAGAGGGGTCTTATACAGTACTGACTTAAGTTAAAAAAAAACTCCTGGGATTTTACATGCAGTATGTGGGATGAAAACCTCAATTAATAGGGGAAAGCCACGCAATCAGGTAGGGACTGAAAACCCAATCCATCTGCAAGGCGCTCCTGTTTGTAGCAGGATTCGAACCGGGGTCCACAGAAGTGAACGGCAGAGAAGAAACCACAGTTAACCAAAATGCTCTAATAACTCTTTCAGTACCCACTTTTGTTTGCGTTTTGAACCTAAAATTCCAATTTTTTTAGGTTTTTTGAAATTCTGTAAAAAAAAAATTATTAGTCTTTCTCACCAAACAAAATGTGTCTTGCTAATTTGTGTTGCCTTGGTACATATCTCAAAGTCAATAGTATTTCTTGAGTGATAATGCCCTCTCGTGATAACATTATTGGTCATATATGTATGATTGATGACACTTTTTGAGTACGTAAAAACAGATTGTACATGTACAATAATGGCGCTTTCGGAATAGATAAAATAGATCGTACATGTACGACCTTGGCACTGAAAGAGTTAATTGATAACATAATAAATGCCCTGTTTAATGCGTTTGTATTCGTTAACAACTCTCTTCAGGTGACCATTGAAGAAAAAACGGACAACACTTTCACGTTCTACTACGCTGCGAACAGAGAGGAGAAGTCCAACGGTGGAGAGTACATCGCTGAGTACAAGGGGTTCTTGCGTCCTAATGGTGCCCTGCCCCCTTCGGGCTCTGATCTCCGGGTATGGATGATCAGCTCAAATTCCTTGTCAACGCTGTATCTCAACAAGGACGACAACCAAGAGAGTGCGGTGAGAATAATTTGAGATTAGAATTCACTTAACTTAAAGAGGAAGGGAAATGTCAAATTCAATTTTGTGATGTACTCATTTTCCAATAGACTGTGCAAGTCTCGTGCGTATTCGAACATTGGGACCCGTTAAAGCGCGTTAGTTTGTTTCCTTCACGCGTTAAAGCATCGTACGTGGGACCAAAGTGGTTCCCAAAAATGTTTGAATACGCGCGAGACTTGCACGGTCTATAGATAGAGTCCTCATGTGAGTGGGGGAAAAAATTACAAGTCTCTAACCTCACGTTAAAATGGTGTAAATTGCCATTGTATTCAATACCCTTCCAGCATGTCCAGTGCAAAATTTGTCAACATCCAAAACATCTGATGACATAATTCTGAGTAAAATGGGTGTCTACATTTTTGTACGGGGATGGTTTTACACAGGTTTGTTGTTTCATGTCTATGTCAGGTCACATAAAGCAGGGTTACTGGTCTTTGACAATTTGCCAATATTTTCCATTTGCTGTAAGTATGGAATAAACTTTCTTGTTGAACATTTATTTATTTTTTATATTTCATTAAACAACCAGGAGAAAGTTGCGTATTATTCCTTGCCCAGTGAGGATCAGACAGAAGCGGAACGGGACGACGATTCTCCAATCATCCCCGACGCCTCTCCTACCGCCTCCTACTACTTCCTCCAAGAACAGAAGCAGGTCATCAGCGCTAACTTGGTCCGCTCCGTCATGAACCTCGATTGGAATGGCAATCTCGAAGATGGCCTAGACTCACAGGTAAACATAGTGAAGACATTTTGTTTATTTAATAATAATGGAGACTTATAATGCACCATGTTTGTCGCATAGTGACACTCTTTGCGCAGGACCCTTAACTAAAACTGACATCTGAAAACCATAACAACTTATTAAAAGAGATTGGTTTTGAGTTTGTTCTTGAATGTGAGGTAGGAAGTCTCCTTTCTCAGTTTCTCAAGAGAAAGATCGGTTTCCCCTGGAGTGATGTGAGAGCGGCACTCGAAGAAGATTTGTGTCGGAGGAACGAAAACGTCTGTGTGGTTCATGGCGTTAATATTTGTCTCAAAGTGCTTATTTCTAGCGACAGGTATGCAAAGCTAAGTTTGAATTATGAGACCCATTTATATAGCATCGTTGAAGAGTTTACAAGGTGCTGCGGCGCATTCAGCACCCATTGTCGGAAACATCGAGGCAAACCCCATTCTCTTAGCAGTAAGTTTAACTGGGCTCTTTTACGAGCATTACACAGGACCTACAGCTTCACGTCCCATCTGAAGGACGAAGCAATAATGGTTAAGTGGGTTGGACAGAAGTGCCACGACTGGGACTCGAAGACCTAGACTCGAACCCACACGCTGCCGATCAGAAACACGAGAGCTTGAGTCCAGTGCGCTAGTAATAGGGTAAATAGATGTAGTAATTGAATTGGGAATAAAATGGAGTTTTTGGTTTTTGTTCCAGCCTTTCACCAAGAAGTACCTTCAGCCCTACTTCACATCATCCTGCACCGAGTATGTGACGTGCTCGGGCTGCCTGACGGATAATTCTTGTGGCTGGTGCCCGACCAGTGAGACGTGTGAGCTTAGGGACGGGCCGATGGTGTCCGTGGACCGGTGTGGCACAGCAGCAGGGATTATCACCCATCATCTAATTCTTCAGTGGGATCAGTGCATGGATTGTGGGCTCTATGTGGATTGCTTGTCTTGTATTGAGGTAAGTTGTGAGTCTTGGATATAATAATAATAACACTGGGTTCTTATATAGCGCTAGGGGCATATGAAAGCGCTCAGTGGTTTTTCCTGCAAGGTATGCGGAGATACTTCTTTTAAGTATGAGACCTTTTTCCTTTTAATAGGACCATGTAATGGTTTTACAAGGTGCTGTGGCGCAATATGCTGCTGATCAAACCAGGAACACAGGGGCGAACAAACGTACACGTCCCAACATTTCCCACTGAATGGGCCACTAGTCTTTGTTAAAAGGGTCAACTAAACACATTACACTTTGCAAATCAGCATAAATGGCTTTACGTGGTCTCGAAAAATATTCACCAGCCTCACAAAAAAGTACCATATTATGCCTTAAATACAGAAAAATACAAACTGCTTCACAAACCACGAACAAACTTTCAGGGTCGGGGTAATGTGGCGGGTAATGCATGAGAGACCAAAACTTGGAAATTGCCTCTCCTTGGAAAACTGTAGATGGCGCTCTGTAATGCAAAAAACTCATTATTGAACCAATCATAATAAACAACAATGAATTTTCGGCGTTTGCATATTCGGATCTCGACTTCGGAAATATTTTTTATAATATGTCTCTTGGTGCTTGGTAAATTTACTAGTATGAATTTCATAATCAGCAAACTCTCAAAATGAAAACTAAAACAAAAATTATTTTTTTCAATCCCTGTGTGATTAATTTAATTATGTTTGTTGTGCTGGATTTTTTTTTACACAAAGAAATATCTAATTGTTGTGTTTATCAAAATTCTATTCTAGAATCCATTGTGTGAGTGGCTGTTATCAGGAGATGATGCAATCTGTACCAGGCGAGGGCGCTTTGCAAACAGCGTTGTCAATGCAAGTCAGTGCACCCAAAAATGCCACGAGTGAGTAAAGTCTTGGGCTTCTGTTACTGTTTAATGATAGATGCACCATGCTTATTACCTTAAATATGATATCAGTATACAGTCAACCCTCCTACAGTCTGACCATTCAATATCATCCAACGTGATTTTGAATGACAGATCAACTAAGCCAGCCAGCAATATATCATGTGGTAAATGCATCTACAAAGTACAAAGTCAACCCTTCTACTGTCTGACCATTCAATATCATCCAACGTGATTTTGAATGACAGATAAACTAAGCCAGCCTGCAATGTGATATCCTGTGGTGAATGCATCTACATAGTACAAAGTCACCCTTCTACTGTCCGACCATTCAATATCATCCAATGTGATTTTGAATGACAGATAAACTAAGGCAGCCAACAATAATGATATCATGTGGTTAATGCATCTACATAGTACAAAGTCAACCCTCCTACAGTCCGACCATTCAATAACATCCAACGTGATTTTGAATGACAGATAAACTAAACCAACCTGCAATAATGATATCATGTGGTTAATGCATCTACATAGTACAAAGTCAACCCTTCTACTGTCTGAACATTCAATATCATCATCATCCACTGTGGTTTTGAATGACTGATCAACTAAGGCAGCCTGCAATATGATATCATGTGGTGAATGCATCTACATAGTACACAGTCAACCCTCCTACTGTCTGACCATTTAATATCATCCACTGTGGTTTTGAATGACAGATCAACTAAGCAAGCCAGCATTATGATATCATGTGGTGAATGCATCTACACAGTACAGAGATGCAAGCCTCGGAAATATTTATCTGCCATAATCTGTCTCATGTTCACGTTACTTCACCGGTAACTTGAGTCTCAAAACTCCCTATAGATGGATTGCATATGACGTCATTGATGAAAAAACAGTGGAAACGTGTAGGCACTGCGCACCGCTCTCAGCCAATGATAGCCTTTCACGCATGCACGTTTAATCAACGATGGCGGCCTATGCAGACTATTTTGACCATCATTGCAGAGGTATAATAGATTGGTTTCTAAGCTACATGTAGTGTAAATAAGCTGGCACTAATAGTTGTGCCCATAATGTAGCCATTCATTTACATGTAAGTAGAATTGGTTTGTACATTCGATGTCTCAGACATGTACAAAGTAGAAGTGAAACTATGCATATGAGTAACGCCATATTTGAATTGATGGCTAAAGCTACGGCTACGACTGTTGCAAAGGGTGTTGCTAAGGACGTTCTATATTTTCAACGCATGATGACGCGGCAATCCAGCCATAGCCATAGCTGTAGCCGCCTAACAAACCATTTATATAAAAACACCCCTAATCTTGACATTTGGTTTATTCCACTTTGTGCACAGGTATACTAACTGTGAGGACTGTTCCAAACGCACCAAGGAGTGTGCCTGGTGTGAGATGACCAAGACTTGTTTCTCCTTTGGGACCTTCATCACCTCGTTTACGTATGGCCAATGTCCAAATTGGTTTGACTTGTAAGTAAACATCTTGCCTAACCCCTTTTTAAAGCCCGGTTCATACTTCACGTGAGTTGATTTCACGAAAACAAAGCGAATTTTCCCTGCGTCACAATTGGACAACAGCGCGTACCAGATTGTTTGCGTCACGTCATTCGCTTCGTATTCACTTCCGCGTGAAGTAGGAACCTGGCTTTAGACTATTATCCCCTGCACACACAGTGACTATGCTAATTTTAGTTCTCATCTTATAAATCGGTACCAGACTATATTTTCATTCAAGCCCTCTGACTAACGACTGGTATTCATTTTCTTTGAGTGTTAATTATTCCATGTTTTGGCCGTTCTTTTTTAGAAATAAGGAATGTCCTTCCTGCTCTGCCTACACAGACTGTATGAGCTGCCTGGCTAACTTCAGATGCGGCTGGTGTGGTAACCGGGCTAACCCCACCCTGGGGAAGTAAGTATCACAAACCATCCCCCACCCTGGGGGAAATCTAGTGACCCATATATTTTTTTTTCTGCAGGATTCAGAAAATTAAAAGTGTCCGTTTGTTGGTAAAACTCTGCTGGTTTTGAGAAGGGATGGATTGCCTTTGTGTACATGTATTTTCAGTGTTTCGGTGGATCCTTAAAGGGTCTGTATACGTTTGGTAATGACTCTGAAAATTAATGGCAATAAACAGTTACTTGGTAAGAAGTACAGCAGCTTTGGATAGTATAATGCACTTTGAAGTACTGCGGTTATGGAAAAATATATCACTTTTATCCCCCAAAATTTGAATCTGAGAAGCGTTACTGTCAGTAACGTTTCTCAGATTGTGTACTCCAATTGCAGATTAATCTTCCTGCGTGGACATAACCGGCAATATCTCAAAAACACTACCACCTTTTTAAATGAAATTTTCACAGGTTAGTTTTATGGTATATATCTACAACTACATGTATATAGGATTGAAACAAACAGTGGGTTCCAATTACCAAACATATACAATCCCTTTAAAAAGCATTACAAAGTCTTAAATTGAACTATCAAAATTTAAGGCCTAGAAAAGCTTTAACAAGTATTAAATTCAGTTATTTGAAGTCTTAAAAAAAATGGATGAAGCGTGTAATGAATTTTTCCTATCAGCTCGTAAAGAACTGAATTACGCTGCATGTACAAAAATAACATAAAGTGTGGGCGGGTATAGCTGTTTCTCCCCTGCTTTATTCACTTCCTTTTAGTATTAAATTTTGTTAAGGGTGGCATTTAAAGGGTCTTAAAGGGATTGTGTACATTTGGTAATTGGAACCCACTGTTTGTTTCAATCCTATATGGTTGTAGATATATACCATCAAATTAACCTGGGAAAAATTCATTTCAAAAGGTGGTAGCGTTTTTGAGATATTGCCCAAAATCTGGAGCGGTTATGTCCATGCAGGAAGAATAATCTGCAATTGGAATACACAATCTGAGAAACGTTACTGACTGCTTCTCAGATTCAAATTTTTTGGGACAAAAAGTTATATCTTTTTCCATAACCGAAGTACTTTGAAGTGAAAAGTTTCTCAAAATGCATTATACTATCCGTAGCTGCTGCTGTACCAAGTAAGTTTTTATTGCCATTAAGAGCCATTACCAAACGTATACAGACCCTTTGAAAAGTCTTAAATTTAACTTTTTATAGTGTGCTGATTTTCTGCCCGTCACTAGCTCGTTTGCCAGTGTTGTAGTTTTTGTAATTGCGTCATTTTGTTCTCATGTACCAGTTGTCAAGAGGGGAACTTTAAGGGTCCCATCTCAGACCAGTCCTGCAATGCTTTCGTCGCCGACCAATACAACACCTCCGTTGCTGAGCCGGCCGATTGGTCGTACGAGAACTGCCCTGACGTTCAAGAATGCCTGCTGGGACTGGACGACTGTCACGCCAACGCAACGTGTAACAACACGCAGGATGGGTTTGAATGCATGTGTAACCGGGGCTTCAAAGGCAACGGGCGACACGAGTGCGTTAAAACGTGAGTAAATTCTGCGGCAGTGAAGTTAATAACGAGAAGTCCCCTCAATCCACTCAGCGAAAGTAGTAGTCCGGGCCGTTTCCTACCTTCCGCCCAGGTAGTAGTTAGTAAGCAGGACAGTTCTTTTCAGAACTTAGTAGTCTCTGGAATTCTGAAATCTACTCCGCGACAGTAGAATAAATAGTGAGACAAGTTTTCAAAGAACAAAATCTACACAGCAAAGTAGAGATGTTGCTGCAAACTGAATATACATTGATACCTCACCATTCAATGCTTCAAATCCCATATGTGAGTAAATTCATTCCAAAAAGAATGCAACTTTTAATCTGGTATAGAACATTATGCAAATGGCAAAAACAAAAGTTTTTTTGTTTATTGTTGTTAAGTATGCGCAGTGACAGCCTCGCTACCATGGGCAGTGTGTCGTATCGATGCCTCTCGTCACCCAACCCCTGGTTGGCATATACTGAAAAACAACGCTGATTGGCTCCCACAAGTGACTCCTTTGCGTACATCCTTGTTAAAAACTTTTGAGGACACTTAGATGCGCATTTGAAAATGCAAGTATTTTGACGCGATTTTATTTCAAATGAATGCTGTTTTTACACGGTGACCCAAAATTGCATACATTTAGACATATCACAAGATCAAAGAAGAATGAGAGGGGACTAGTTGCTCTTTGAATTGATGGCTCTTTTGCGGGTTACCATACTTGAGCGGGAGCGTAGAGTGGATCGACCACAGGCCTAATTAAAATATTAAACCAATTCCAGGGGTTATGAGCGAGATCGATCAACCCTGGGAATGAGGTTGGCCTAGTGAAACCTTTCTTATCTAGTGCCCAACATTCCTTCCCCTTCCGTGCATTAGCTGCATCCATGAGTGCATTAATGGCCACTGCAGTGAGGCGCCAGACTACATGTGTATATGTGATACTGGCTGGACAGGGGACAACTGTAGCATCAACTGTGGATGTAACAATCACAGTAACTGCTCAACGGGGATCGGGATCTGTGACTCCTGTGAACGTAAGTATTAACACAAGGACCCAAATATGCTTAGCACAGAAAATCTTGCTAAACAGAAATAGGTTACCTGCTCAAATGCCATCTAGTTCAAATTGTTATGATACTGACACACAATTCTCCATCCCTCAATCATCCATCCACCACTGAGCAGTCACAAAAATGGTTGAAGCTTGTTCAACTTTTGAATTGGATTATAAAATGTCAGATCTTGGACATTTTGTCACTTTTATAGTCGTGGTTTTAATTTGTCAATGCATTAAAGAGCTGGGCCCAATTTCATAGAGCTGCTTAAGCACAAAGAGTAGCTCAGCACAATAAAACTATGCTTACCATACTAAGGTTACCAGCCAAACTACAATGTCGCATGCACACTTTGTGACTGGTATCCTGATCATTTCTGCTGAGCAGAAAATTATTGAGCAATATTTCACTGCTTAAGCAGCTCTATGAAATTGGGCCATGAGCTTAGTTGATTGTCTTTTTTGACCCGAGACCTAAATCCAGTGAGCCCGAAGGTAAGATTGATAACAAATTTTTATAAATAATTTCAATGATTGATAAACTTTGCAGACCCAACCATAGGCCAGTTCTGTGAGCTGTGTAAACCAGGGAGCTACGGTAACGCCACTGACCCTGACGTGGGCTGCCTGGAGTGCCAGTGTAACGGTCACGGTGATGTCGCCCTGGGTAGCTGTGACAATGTGACCAGTGTTTGCTACTGCACAGAGAACACTAAGGGGGATCATTGTGAGGACTGCGTAGAGGGATTCTACCATGACCCAAGGTAAACAATGCCACAATCAAGGCTTTTTCCTGTGATACACTGCAAAGCCGGCCTCCCCAGGGCACACTGTATTGTCAATCGCCTGTGTTGGCTCGATTTAAGGCAGTACACGTGTTTGATCATTGTTTCAAGATATATTTTGGGGGCATAAAACCAAGGAATTTTTTGAGCTGTAAATCATTGTTGCATGTATAGCTGAAAAAACTAGTCGGGAAGAGGCATTTTTTTCTTTTTAGATTTGATATTAAAACAGACTTTTGATTTTGAAAACTCTCGCAACTTAGTTACATTTCTAATGAAAATAATAATATGAGACATTTAAATAGCGCATAATGCAGGAGCCTCTACGGCAACACAAAACATAAAAAACAATGAAATATACGAAGCAATTTGCTAAAAAAATGTAGATTGAAACAAGTGAGTCTTTCAAAGTCCCTTGAAAATCAGAACAGAGTCAGCTTGACGAATATGAACTGGTAAGTCATTCCATAATGAAGGTGCCATAAAGTTGAATGCTCTTTGACCATAGAATTTTGTGGAAACAGTAGTTTGCATCAGTAAGAATTGGCCAGCAGAACGAAGATGACGAACAAGAATATATTTATGCAGAAGATCAGATATATAGTCAGGAGATAGTCCATGAAGAGCTATGAAGGTGAGTAGAGTTTAACTTGTACGCGATACGCATTTTATTGTCTTTTTTTCTCCGTTCAGATTTCCCCAGCACTGCTCCCGGGAGTGTGATGGCCGCATGCTGCTGAACAACGTTGACTCGGCCGCCCTGGGCTCCAGCAAGGGGGATGGTGTAATGTATTTGTCTCAGACCTACTGCCTGTGGGTGTTGACCGTCGGCGACAACCTTACACACACGGCCGGGATGACCAACCCACCGAGTATCAGCTTCACTATAGAGGGCATTGGGGGAGTCTGTGGGGTAAGTCAAGGCTCCAACTTGGGCGGGAAATTCCAAAAGATCACAAGGCTTGTAGCTGAAAAGTTTAAATGGACCAGATTTTGCAAAACCAAAAAAAAGTCACACAGTTAAATATGTAGGCTGTTCTTCTTCTTATAGTGTCCACACACACTAGATGTTGTGTTTCAGCCAGAACTGAACACAGTCTTTGGCACTTTTGTTGAATTCAGCAAGGTACCAGCATCACATTTTTGGTCCAGTCTTAGGAACATGCGAATAGGTCATTCACGGTTTGTGGTTCAGAACCGCATTATGCAGGTCATATCCTGGTCGTTCAGATAGCCCCATTGCTTGAGCGTTACTTTGCAGCGACCGGCACATAATCTGAGTCGGTTGAGGCATTTCCATACAGCCCAGCTTGAGTCAGCACCGGGTGGGAGTTCTTCTTTTGCATTTATGAACATGGCTGTTACTGTTGGAAGGTTAGCAAGCCTTTCTTCCTATAAGGCTACTTTGGTGTTAGCAGCTTCACTCGCAATAATGGCCGGCGCTCCACCAACTGAGCTTTAAAATCCTATTGTTGGCGATTTCCCTATTTTGTCAATATCTTTGTTCAGTAAGAAGCTGTCACCCTGTGACTCGTATAGCCAGGGATTACACCCAAATTTACAATATAACCTGGGATGGTTGGCTGCAGATTGCACCACAGCACCTTGTAAACCATTACATCGTCGGCTCAGAACTATAAGGTCCTTACGTTACGTAATGGACAAAAGGTCGTTAACAAAATAAATTTAAAAGGTCTAAAAAAGAATAAATAAAATATAAAACTCAAAAATTAGTGTTTCATTATGAAGCCTATGCTTAGAATTCATGACAAAACACTAAATTTTTGAGTTTTGTATTTTATTTACTCTTTTTTAGACCTTTTAAATTTATTTGGTTAACGACCTTTTGTCCATTACGTAACTTAAGGACCTTATAGTTCTGAGCCGACGACATGGTGCTATGTCAATAAATGGGTCTTATATTTCAAACATAGCTCTGCATGTCTTCTAGAAATAAAATAATGAGTGCTTGAGACACCCTCGGGTGTGATAGAGTGCTATATAAGAACTGCGTACTATTATTGTTATTAATATGCACCAATGCACTTTTCGTGTTTTTTTTTTGTAGCGAGACCATGTGTACGTTTATGACGGCATTCCCGAGCATCTGTCAATGCCTAATCCGGCCAGTGTGGGAACTGAACTAGGAGCCTTCTGTGGAGAGGCATTACTTGACCGGGTCTCAGCAGTCGCGTACTCAGGTAAACCAATTTTCCTTACAAATTTTGTGCTTGGCAAAAATTAGAAGGATACCAATCAGAATTTTCGTTTCCTGATTAAGAAGCTTTTGCAAGTGAAAATTATACAATCCTTTACACATATATATGGACAAAAACAATATTTACTAGCCAGGCGGACAACAAATAGAAGTGTTTTCATTTGCGATTTGCGATTTGGAGCAGGTGACCACAAAGCTAAAAACTCTGAAATCATGCTCTCATTATTTTGTGTCTACAGGTACGATGACAGTCATCTTTCAAACTCACTTTCCCGATGGGAACGATTCCCCGGGATTTGCAGCTAGCTACAGTGTCCACAGTTGCCCCAGTGGCTGCGAGGGTAACAGGGAGTGCGTTCTTGGGAAGTGCCGCTGTGTTGCTGGGTACCGGGGAGAGCAGTGCGACATTGAGATGTGCCCGTCCAACTGCAGCGTGGATAAAGGACAGGGGGTCTGTGATCAGGTACTAGACATGAACATAGTTATTATAATCAGGCATGATATTCTTCCTAATTAAGGCTGTGTCCGAATTGGCAGCTACAGCTACAGCTACGGCTACGGCTAGATTTCCGCGTCATCATGCGTTGAAGAATAGAACATCCTTAGCAACAACCTTAGCAACAGCCGTAGCCATAGCTGTAGTTGCCATTTCGGATGCGGCCGCAGGCTGATTTCTGGGGTTTTTCGGCCATTAGAAAAATCAGTAAAATTGTTATTACATGTAAATAGCCTGAAAAGTCTATTAAAGCCTATACTATGTGTACATGTATGTCAGCCCTTGTACTAAAACAAATGTATCTTAGTTTTTTTAACTAAGGGCCAAACATCATGCCTTTAATGATGAGGATGACCTGCAGAAAGTAAAACAGCAAGCAGCCTCATGTTTTAATATGCAGGCTAAACACACTAAGACTGCCTCTAAAAATTTAAAAACAAGCTTCTTTGCTTATTTCTTCAAGACTGCGTTAATATCAAATGTCTTGTATGTTTTGGTTCCAAATAAAAGCGAAGGATGTGGTGTTTCGTGGCATTGCTGTCAAGCACATCGGATGGATGGGTTCAACGTTCTCGTGAAAATACCCTGACAGTTTTTTTTGCTGTTGTCTCAGCAAGTAGACACTGTATTCAGCTGAAACTTTCACATGTGACTTCTGTTGTATCTTTCTTTATAATTCTGCCTATAAATCAGCATTCTGGTGATAACAAATAATCTATGACCCTTCCTTTAAACACAGTCAAAACAGATGAAATAATATGTGAAGACCCTTAAATCACTGCTGCTTTTTTTGACTGCTGAAGCCAAACATCAGGCACAACGTGCCCAAAATCCATTTAGAGGTACGTTTTCCCAAATACAATTTCCCAAATCTATGACCCCCACCTTTAAACCCATGAATCACAATTATCATTTTTGGACTGTGTCTTGTGCAGGATATGGGAGTCTGCACTTGCTCTCCTCCCTACGGTGGAGACGCCTGCCAGTATTCCATACTCCCCCTCAGATCCCTTGGTCAAGGGGTGTGGTCCCCCTTGGCCGATGAGGCGCGGCTCGATCCAGACGCCAGCTCCACCGTTGGGGCTGTACCGTGTGGCCGCATGGGGCATACCTTGATTACAGGCATCGACAACACACTATGGCTGTTTGGGGGTTACTCACACAGCCAAGGGGACCTGAACGACGTCTGGAGGTAAGCCATTCAAGCCATTAGATGAAAGCAGGGAACAAAGCCAAGCTGAATGTTGTTTTTTTATTTTATTTTTTATTTTTATATGTGGTGTGTCGTGGCTGAGCGGATGAGAGCACCGGACTCAAGCTCTGGTGTTTCTGATCAGCAGAGTGTGGGTTTGAGTCCCGGTCATAACACTTGTGTCCTTAAGCAAGACACTTACCCATTAATGCTTCTCTTCACCCAGGAGTACAAATAGTAACGGCGAGAGCTGGGGAGTAAGCTGCGACGGACTGACTGAATAGAAATATTCTCAGTTTTTTAATGCCAAGAAAACCAGATGTAAACACCTGCCTGATTAGCCATATTGGCTCGGGACAGACTTTACTTTTTATATATAAGGAGTAAATGTGAACAATAGCCCAGCAGACATTACCGAGGTCAATTAACAGAATGAAAATTAGAATCAGACTGAAAGCTCTTAAAAGAAGAACACTGAAGGGCTAAACAAATGTTCCACAGCAGGTCAGAGTTGCAAGTGGAGTAAGACAGAAAACAAAGATATATGGTATCAAGGAAACACTGATTTATGTAAAAAGAATGTGTTCATGCACACGGCATTTGAAGGTCTGAATCCCTTCATCGGTAATGTTGCCAACAATAGAGACTGGAAGACTGTCCCAGCAGTTAGTTCTTGCAGCTGGCGAAGAGAGAGCATGTTCAGGCAAAGCGGGTTGCACAGCGCTTTATGTATGGTGGGGGGTGCAAGGCTGATGATAACTCTCTATGTTCCATAGCCTGAACATCTGATGTCACACGAGGCTCGTGAATATCGCCAGATACCAGCCTTGAGCCCCTGGGCAGATCCTACCAGATGTACCTTTGACCTCGCATCCATTTCACAGGGGATTCGCAGTCATTTCACGTCACTCATACATGTACACATTATTACATAGTGAATAAAACAACATTACATGCATATGTACAAACATTATGCACACGCTGCATGCACACGATCAAAAGTGCAAACTGACAAAACTACATCACCTCAGACCAATCATAGCACAGATATGGAAAGCTTATGTCACTGCACATTTATCCAATGAAATCATTGTATCCAATGAAATCATCGGGTCTGATGAAATCATCGGGTCTGTAAAGACCAGTGCCTGTCTTTATCCTTGCGGATAAAAGGATAAAAACAGGGGACCAGTCTACATGATCCAAAGACTTTGCAGTCTAACCTTTTTTTTTATATGTATTTTTTTGGAAATGTTTAGCTACAACCTTGTGAGCAAGCAATGGAAGCAACATTTCTCTGGCAGCGTAGCGCATCCTGCACCAAGACGCTTTCACGCAGCCACTTTCTACGCCACCTCCATGACGATCTCTGGAGGGATGAACGACACGACGGTCATGCAAGACGTCTGGTTCTTCAACACAATCAGCGAAAATTGGTCTCAGGTACATGTACTTTCAAACATGACTGTTAAACTAAGTTGATTTTGTATAAGATTCCTACAGCCTCAATCTTTTAAAATCAACCCAAAAAAGTTTATGTAGGATCTCTACCGCCTTGATAATCCTTCAAAATCCACCGAAATAAGTTTATTTAGGATCCCTACTGCCTTAATCCTTAAAATCAACCGATAAGAGTTTATGTAGGATCCCTACTGCCTTAATCCTTAAAATCAACTGATATAATATTCTGCTCTGCGGCAGTAGAGTAATAAGCAAGACAAGTTCACAAAGAACAAAATCTACCTTGCAAGTAGATATACATATGGTGTTACCGCAAACCAAATATATATCAACCGATATAAGTTTATGTAGGATCCCTACTTCCCCAATCCTTAAAATCAACCGATATGAGTTTATGTAGGATCCCTACTGCTTCAATCCTCCAAAATCAACCATTATGAGTTCATGTAGGATCCCTGCTGCCTCAATCCTTAAAATCAACCGATATGAGTTTATGTAGGATCCCTACTACCTCAATCCTCCAAAATCAACCGATATGAGTTTATGTAGGATTCCTACTGCCTCAATCCTCCAAAATCAACCATTATGAGTTCATGTAGGATCCCTACTGCCTCATTCCTTAAAATCCACCGATATGAGTTAATGTAGGATCCCTACTTCCCCAATCCTTAAAATCAACCATTATGAGTTTATGTAGGATCCCTACTGCCTCGATCCTTAAAATCAACCAATATGAGTTAATGTAGGATCCCTACTGCCTCAATCCTCCAAAATCAACCATTATGAGTTCATCCCTGCTGCCTCAATCCTCCAAAATCAACCATTATGAGTTTATGTAGGATCCCTACTGCCTCGATCCTTAAAATCAACCAATATGAGTTTATGTATTATACCTACTGCCTCAATCCTCCAAAATCAACCATTATGAGTTTATGTAGGATCCCTACTGCCTCGATCCTTAAAATCAACCAATATGAGTTAATGTAGGATCCCTACTGCCTCAATCCTCCAAAATCAACCATGATGAGTTAATGTAGGATCCCTACTGCCTCAATCCTCCAAAATCAACCAATATGAGTTTATGTAGGATCCCATTGGCCTCAAATCTTCAAATTTATCCAAATGTTTCTTACCTTTTCCGGCCCTTTCTTCACACTTGTTCAGATTCCGTCTGACTTTCCGCCGTTGGCGAGCCACTCCCTCACCCTGGTGCCGGAGGAGCACCTGGTTGTGATTGGTGGTTATTCACCAGTCAGCGGCCTGCAGAAGGAGGTACTAGAATTCAGCATTCGGGAGGGCAGATGGTTGCCTGAGTTGATAACTGGTACCCCACCTACAGGTAAGACTAAACACCTACATCTCATCATCGTTTATCTCAATATCGTATTGTAGCCAAGCGGGGTTGTGCACCATAGTCAAGTTCTGGTGGTAAAGTCTTGAGAGTGGTCAGATAAGTGTTTTCCACCATCTTACAATCTGTTCCAGTTTAAGAGGAATAAGAACGGATGCCGTCTCTCTCTTTAAATTGTCTTTATTTTCCTTGTAGCCTTCACCTTAAGTGGGGTCGATTTTCCATGTAAAAAATAAAAAAGGTTATATAAAAAAGCTAGAAGTGTTCATTTTGAATACAGTGAAGCTGGTTGGGGACCTTGTCAAAATTAGTCCAGGACAGCCAGCGGATAAGTACCCTCCAGGACAAGGTTTTTTACCTGCTGTTAATTCACCTTATTTGAATTTGGGTGTGAGAGAAACCATGGGAGAAGTTATCAGTGCCTGGGGTTACGTTTGTTAACAAACCACAGAGACATGGATAGCTATCTACTGGAAAACAAGCAGGGGTCTCTACATGGCTCACTATCAACATCTATACATTACTCATCTTAATTATATACATGTACAATTACCTTTTTACCTTTCAGCTTGCTTCAAAACCGCAAGTTTGTTTTTACTACATTAAATCAGCCAGTAAAACTGCAGAGCGCTCAGCGGGGTGCATTGGCAGAGGGAATGTCTTTAGTGCATCGGAGAACTGTGTGCCTTTCAGCGAGTAAAACCATGTCTCTCATACAGTCCGATGGAAATCCAACAAAAATTTGACATCTGAGAATTTTTATCCGACTACTTGTCCTGGATTAAATTTGACAAGATCCCCTTACTTCCAAGTCGCCCTGTAAAAATCGTCATGTGGGACAAGGCTCTTAAGAAATAAATGATTTTTTTCCCTTTGTGTTTATAAGGTCTGTTTGGTCACAGTACCGTCTGGCATTCAGCATCAAGCGCCCTGTATGTGTACGGAGGATATCGCTTTCATCTGGACGGAATCTTCGTCTCCGATAAGCTCTACTCTCTGACTTACAAAGGTAGTGGAAAGCACTGGAGTATCCTCCCAGCGGAGCCTAACCAACAGGTACACAGAGCCTTTATAGCAGAGGTGTTTTCTTGTTTTTGGGGAGCGGGGTATGGAAGCCAATTTGTCAAGTGAAATTGTTCTGTGTATTTGTTCATAGTTAATAATACTGGGTTCTTATATAAAGCTTTATTACACCCCTAGGGGAATATCAAAGCGCTCAGTATTTTTTCCTGCAAGGTATGTAGAGCTTTGTGTTGAAGAATGAGACCTATTCCTTTACATAGCACCATGTGCCATATGCTGCCGATCAAACCAGGGGCCGATTTCACAAAGATCTAAGATTGATCGTAACTGCAAATCAATCGTAGTTGCTTAGCAAAGTGTGATGTCACAATACAAATCACTATGGTGATACTGAAAATTTGTCTTGCGATAAATTTTATTGCTTTGTGAAATCGGCTCCAGGAACACCGGGCGAACCCCTTCTCTTTAGGAAAAGTGCACTGGGTTCTTTTACGTGCATTACACAACACACGGGACCTTAGGTTTGACGTCCCATCGGAAGGATGCAGCAATAATGGTTAAGTGTCTTGCTTAAGGACACAAGTGTCACAACCCGGACTCGAACCCACACTCGGCTGATCAGAAACACCAGAGCTTGAGTCTGGTGTTCTTATCCCCTCGGCCATGACACACCATTTGGCAATCTCCACCCTCGCAAGTACCCATTGACCCCTGGGTAATGAATCTTTCTCACGGTAAAAAGTGTCATGGCTGGGATTCGAACCAGCTTGCTGTTTTCACAGCATTTTGTGCTCGATATGGCACATGTTGTACCCCCCCCCCATTGTGTCTTTATTGTCGTAGGGCTCTTTGCATTCAAAACAAAGACCACTTATAGCCAGCCTAGGGCAGGCTTAAGAATTAAGAACGGCTAAAAATATAGACCGTGCTATTGCAATCGGTCTATAATTAAAGACTGTCTAAGCACATTTCAAATTAGCCGGCTATAGCGCATGGACCGGTTTAAGACCACTGGGTGCAATCCGCCCCAGGTGTTACTTGAAAGGTCTTCTCATCTACATGTACTTAACGGAAGGAAGTTTGGGGCATGGAACATGTGAATCATTTTTGAATAACTCTAAATAATTGTTAAATTTTAATCTTTGATATTCAGACTTTTTAAATAATGGGTTTGAACTAAGTTGTTTCAAGATGGAATTTTTACTTATCAGAGGAATTTTTTTGTAGTTTATAAACATGTTATGTTTTTTGTTTGTTCGTTTTTTTAGCAACTTCCGCACATGTTCCAAGCAGCTATCTCTTTGAGTAACTACATGGTAGTAATAGGGGGTGGAACACCCTCCCATAATGCCTCGGACACCCTGCTAGCGTACCAGTATAACTGCAACCAGTGGGTAGACCTTAGAGGTGAGTTATAACAGGGGTTTTATTCCAGCTCAGTTTATTTCAACCCTCCTACTGTCTGACCATTAAATACCATCCATTGTAGTGTAGAATGATAGGTAAACTATGTTAGCCTGCAATATAATCTCATGTGGTGACTGCATCTGCAAAGTACACTGTGAACCCTCTTACTCTTACTCCTCTTACTCCTCTTACTCTGTGACCAATCAATATCATCCATTGTGGTGTTGAATGCTAGATAAACTATGCTAGCCTGCAATGTAATATCATGTGGTGACTGCATCTGCACACTACACAGTCAACCCTCTTACTGTGTGACCAATTAATATCATCCATTGTGGTGTTGAATGCTAAATAAACTATGCCAGCCTACAATATAATCTCATGTGGTGACCGATCTGCACAGTACACTGTCAACCCTCTTACTGTGTGACCAATGAATATCATCCATTGTGGTGTTGAATGCGAGAAAAACTATGCCAGCCTGCAATATATTCTCATGTGGTGACTGCATCTGCACAGTACACTGTCAACCCTCCTACTCTCTGACCAATCAATATCATTCATTGTGGTGTTGAATGCTAAATAAACTATGCCAGCCAGCAATATAATATCATGTGGTGACTGCATCTACCTAGTACACAGTCAACCCAAAAATGAGAATGAAGAGAAAGTGAAACAAAATAAAAATTGTGACATTCAGAATTTTTGCCCACAGTGACACTGATCAGAATGTG
This sequence comes from Plazaster borealis, assembly GCA_021014325.1. Classification (NCBI taxonomy): domain Eukaryota; kingdom Metazoa; phylum Echinodermata; class Asteroidea; order Forcipulatida; family Labidiasteridae; genus Plazaster; species Plazaster borealis. The sequence goes on from CM037470.1 coordinate 5,673,770, forward strand.
TTTTTCTTTTACATCATATTACCATTTTTATTGAGTTTTGTTCAGATATGTGTAATCATTACACACTTGTTTACCTTTCTGTAACAAAAGAGCAATAATGTTAATTTCATTCAGGTTGATTTTTAGTCTAATTTCAGAGATGTGTTTTTACACTGCGAAGGGACATATGGTTTAGGGTTGTCAGGTTTTAAAAAAGTTAACTTTTGAAAATCTGCTTGTAGGTTTTGTTGTCGGTACACCCCCACCTCCCGCATCTTCCCCGGCCGCTGTAGTCTCGGAGGAGACGATTTACGTCTTTGGTGGTTACGATGGGACCACCCTCGGTTCCCTCCACCAGCTATCTCTGCCGTCTGACCTCTGCGCTTTACAGACCACAGTAGATGGATGCCAGGCAATGTACGGATGTGCATCCTGCGCGGTGACGAACAACACGCAGGAGTTGTTCTTCTGTACATCTAACCTGGACGTTGACCATACGAGGTAAGGTACAAGACCGGTTCCTGACCGGCTAACATGCGTGACTAGAAGTGTTTAAAGGTAGGGTCATAGACTGGTTTTTGTCAACGTAATGCTGATTTATAAGCGGAATTATTTAGAAGAACAATAAAAGTTACCTGTGAAAGTTCCAGCTGAGTACAGTTTTTATTTGTTGAGAAAACAGCAAAAAAAGAAGTCGCAATAAGTGCAGAAAACTGTCAAATCCTCCCACGGTTAGCAAAGTGACAGCAGGTACCAACTGCATCTCTGGCCGCAGCATTCGCGAACGGATACCAACTTTCAGAAATCTGAGAAAGGATTCATGCTTAAGGCATTTCTCAGATTCAAATGTTTTTTGGAAGAAAAAGTATCCAAACCATTATTACTTCGTTGGGAACCCTTTCTCAAAATTGTTCATACTATCAACAGCTGCAGTGCTTCTCACCAAGTTAGTTTTTATGGTCCTAATTTGTTGGTGTAGGCCTATTTAATAATATTAATAATAAAAGTGGCTTCTTACATAGCGCACATATCCGTTACTCAGTGACGCTCAAGGTGCTTCAAAAGTCATTATTTTTCTGCAAGGTATTGTGGAGCTACGTTTTTGAAGTATGAGACCAATTTCTTTACATAGCACCATGTAATGGTTTACAAGGTGCTGCGGCGCAATATGCTGCCGATCAAACTAGGAACACTGGTGTGAACCCCTTCTCTTTTCGATAAGTGCACTGTGTTCTTTTATATGCATTACACAACACACGGAACCAACGACTTTACGTCCCATCCGAAAGATGTAGACACTGTATTCAGTTAAAACTTTCACATTTGACTTTTATCGTGTCTTCCTTTAAAATTTGGCTTAGAAATCAGCATTACGTTGACAAAAACCAATCTGTGACCATACCTTTAAATGTACTTTGACAAGTTTGGTAGATATGGATTTCTGCCAGAAACACAGGGGCAAACCTCTTCTCTTAACGATAAGTGTAACTGGGTTCTTTTACGTGCATTACACAACACACCTAAAGCGTTCTGTCCCATCCAAAGGACAAAGCAATAATAGTTCAGTGTCTTGCTTAAGGACACAAGTTTCAAGACCGGAACTCGAACCAACACTCTGCAGATCAGAAACACCAGAGCTTGAGTCCGGTGCTCTTATCCACTCGACCACAACACGCCTCTAAGACATGGCCACATACATAACAGGGTTATCTCCAGGTTTTTTCAAAACTGTGGGGCATTCTCGGCCAAAGTTTGGGGATGTTTGGCCGAAGCACGCTGAATTGAAACAAGGTCCTCGGAATGTTTTCTACTTGGTGTTTTTCTTGGTTTTCAAAGCCCTTCTGTGCAATTTGGAGCATTCTATATGGTTTTCTTTTCATGTTTTTTGTAAAACTATCGTATCAGCCGATTTGTTTTGCGTATCGGCTGAAATTTCTTGTGTATCGGCCTGATACGCTAGCTTGTGCATGGGGAGAACCCTGCATAATATAACTGTCATATACATGTAGTTGTCTCGATCTTAAATTTTGTTCTCTTCCACCACAGTTGCGCCGGTATCTTCACACAAGGCACAGTCTGCAACATTGAGAAAGTGGAGAGTAGGGAATGCAGAGAAGCAAGTTCTTGCAGCGAGTGTGTGATGATTCATCCAGCCCATCCAACTGCAGAACAGGTACGTGGAGATCCACAATGAAGACACAATAGGGGGGTGGGGGGTATTCAATGCCCCATATCAAGCACCAAATGCACAAAGTTTGTAAACCAACTGAATTGCAACATTCGAGAGGTTTTGGGTCTTGACTAAAGAAGGGCCCAGACTCGCAAGCCATTTTTAAGGAATTTCACTTTCATCCAATCTCATTCCTGAGTGCCATCAGGGCTCGAATTTGGGGGGAAAATCCACAAGACCGCAGGACTTGTAGCTCAGAATCTTTACTGGACCGGGATTGTATATACAAGACCAGAATCAAAATGAGAAGAGACTAGAATCAAAATGAGAACACAGTTTTATCATCTCAACTGTTATATTTGAACAAACACTAAGAGAAGATATATCTCTTCTGTTTTACGGGTGATAATCAGCAGGATTGAATGATATTTGTGAGACTCAAACTCAACATTCGAACATCATTCTTTTGAGACAAAGATGTTGAATTGAAAAAAAACAAGACCAACGGACTTGTCCAGTCGAGTTTACTGGTCCGACACTGAAACCACTGGCCTCGGGCCAGTGGTCCAGTGTTTGAGCCCTGCCATTCAAGAGAAGTACCTGATTTGTTATGTTTATTAATTGTCTCCCTGTGCCAGACCTGCAAATGGTGCTCCCAGTGCCCTGAAGGTGCCTGTATCCCCATGGGTCTGGACTGTGTGATGGAGAACGACTGCAAGGCTGGTACCCAGCGGGACATCACCGACTCCTCCGCATGTCTGGAACTTGACTGTGAAGCTAGCGACTGTAATAAATGCGTCAGCATGGGTTTCTGTATCTGGTCTCGGCAGTTCCAACGAGCAGGTAGGTGTACAGATTTGTTTTGGGTTTAAGGTAGGGTTATAGATTGGTTTTTGCCACCGTAATGCTAATTTATAGGCAAAATTATAAAGAAAGATACAATAAAAGTCACCTGTGAAAGTTTCAGTTTCTACTTGCTGAGAAAACGACAAAAAACCGTTAGGGTGTTTTCACACAAGCATCAAATCCGGGGTGGGGTTAGAGGAAAAGAGATAGTTTGGCCACAAGGAGGGTGGAAACGTTAAAAGGCAAAATCAAAGGTGGGAAGAGGGAGAAAAAGTTATAAATTAGTGAGTGAGACAGACTTATGGGGGAAATCTGTGGAAAAAGGAGAACAGAGACAGATAATTGTTAGTCATTTCCTTCTTGGATGTACTACCATGGGGTTAAATGGTCTGGGGGCGCCTTATCCACAGTTTCTCCCTAACTCGGACGAACAGTCTCTCTGTGGCTTCCTCAATGCCATTTCAAACCATGTCGGATGATAGTGATAATAACAACCATGTTTTTTTTTTTCTCAAATCTCAGGTGAAATTAGGTATCTCGTGAACGAGTTTCCCATTTACACCTGGAACTGTTTCAGCTCCCAGCTTCCAGATTTAGCACCGTCTACTATTGTCATCCAAGCTGCCCCGCCTAACGCCTGCCCAATCCCCTGTCACAATCACACCAGCTGTGAGTCATGTCTGAACTCAGACGGGGCTGCAGGTGGATCCAAAGAGTGCAGGTGGAGTGGTAAACTTGGCCAGGTAAACTGACACAAATTCTTGCTCTAAAACCTTAAAATTGCTTGACCCTTTTAGATACCATTGCGACCACAAGCAGCTGGTATCAAAATGTCCACAGCGGCCGGAAATGGCCTGCAGGATTTGACCTACTTCCACCCAACCAAAAAGGTCAAAGTAAAGGGAGAGTCTCAAAAGTCGGAATTGGAAGGAACGCTCTAATTGGATTGGATAAGTTTTCCAGCGCGTGCTTACGGACCGTTCCGTTTGACCGCCGGAATGTCCATTATAACATTCAAAATACTAATGTGCATATTCAGTCATGTAAGATTGCTCCCGTTTTTCGGCACGATGATGCTGTCCAGCTGAATGTTTTGGCGGTCCAATGAATTGCGGGCATGTGCTCGCGGGAACCAAGAACATGCCCGACTTTTGAAATGCTCCCTTAAAAGGTCATGTCCTGATTTGACATTTTCCAGTTTGTTTGACGTTTACATTAGCTACATGTCTAAAACAAATTTTGTTTAAGTTCTTTTCAGAGTTCGAAAAACAGCAAGGTTGTATTGTTCTCTGTATTTACGGCGTTAGATTGTATTTTATTGTGAGGCTGGTGAATGGTTTTCACATTCATGTCAGCCATTTCAAGGTCTCAAACTGCCGGTGTGCCAATGAGGTGCGAATCTAATGTTTTTAGGTGACCCTTTTGGGGGAAAAGGCCTCTACAGGATAGTTTGATTACAAGAGGGTTGTGATATAAATTATAATGACTTCCTTTTTCCCATGTACTGCAGTGTCTCTCACCGACCTATCAACCCTTAGCCTGCGCCACAGGGTCCTGTGGTCCCCTCGCCCACACCAGCAGTGACAGCTGCCCCACCCCATGTTACCTGAACACCCAGTGTGCCCATTGCCTTGAGAAGCCGGGCTGTGGGTGGTGTGCGTTAGGAGAGGGTAACGGAACGGGCGTGTGTATGGAAGGAGGGCTGTATGAACCCACAGGGGGTGTGTGTACTGCCCAAAATGTCAGCGTGTACAATGTCCTTCTGGAAGGTAATTTTAATATTTTAGGCAGATTTTTTTGGGGGTGATAGTCAGAACTTGTTTATTCCAATTTCCTACTTGGACATGTCTGTCGACACTGTAAATGGAGAACTTCTCTTTGTTCTCTCCGGTTGTTTGGACAAAGTCTCAAACCAAAATAGGGAGACCGCCATCATAAGGGCTAGAATAGCTCAGTTGTTGGAGTGCCGGCACATAAATCCGGAAGTCGCAGGTTCAAATCCCGCTCTAGTCAATTTTTCTTTGTTCAACCCAAAGTCATTTAAAATTTTTCCAGCCAGATTCCCTTGTGTTTTATTACTTGATATTTGAAAAAAAAAGTTGCATCCCCCTTAAGTTGATCCCTCTGCTGCTGCTTCTCAGGTTGTATCAGATACTTGGGTGTGATCTCTGGCTACATGGCAGTTACAGGTTAAATGGCTTCTAACTAGCAACCCTGAACAAAGTTATTGACAAAATAGGAAGACCACGAACATTAGGGTTAGATAGCTCTGTTGGTAGAGCTCCAGCACATTAATCCTGAGTTTGCCGGTTCAAATCCCGCTCTAGTCAAATTTTCTTTGTTCAACCTAAAACTTATTAAAATTTACCAAGTGAGTTTCCCTTGTCATTTATTACTTAAAGTTTAACTCTTGTTGAAATTTGTTCTCCCGCCCAAAGGGCCCCTTGCGGCAGCCACCAAGGCTTCAAAGGAGCCACCAGTGTGGTCATTCATTGCATGCCCACCAGAGAATGAATGCCTGAATGGACACCATGACTGCCGTGAGAACGAAGATTGCAATGACACGCTGACGTCGTTCGAGTGCAACTGTAAACCCGGCTACTTTCAAGAAAAGTAAGCAATAGATAATCATCATGGGTTAAGTGTTTTTCTCAAGTTCTCTCTGTATGTACTCAAGCCTTGAATTACCTGGAGACCATGGCCACTGTTACCCTGGTCTTGGCCTTGGTACCCCTTTCCCATAGACTTTTCAAATAGAAGTACCATATGCAAAATGACTGTGGCCTTGCCCTCTCAAAGATGAAATTTCAGGCCTGTATTAAATGACGATAATACAAATAACTATTTTTTTGTATAGCTCTTTATCTACAGGCGTCTCAAAGCACTTATCATTACCAGACAGGTCTTTGAATTTTTTGAATTATGAGATTCATTTATGTAATAGTTTGGAAGGGTTTAGACTGTGCTTTGGCGCATTCAGCAGCCACTGCCAGAAGCACCGAGGCAAACCCCTTCTCTTAGCGATAAGTGTAACTGGGTTCTTTTACATGTATTACCAATATCTTTACGTCCCATCCGAAGGAGGAAGCAATAAAGGTTAAATATCTTGCTTAACTCTTTCACATGCGTACCGGTCGCTAGCGACCGGCTTAAATCCCTTTAGGAAAATAGTTGTAAAACAAAAAAATTAAGATTGCACAGCCACACAGTTTTCAGAATTGGAAAGAGGACTATTGAGGGTGCTATTATGACCTGTTTGTTTGGGGGGGTCACCATTTGCACAAAAAACCCAGTAATCAATTAATGTGTCCATATGATCAATTTATCACTAAAATATATGGTGCATGAAAGGGTTAAGGACACAAGTATCAAGACTGGGACTCAAACCCACACTCTGCTGATTGGAAACACCAGAGCTTGAGTCCAGTGCGCTTGACCGCTCGGCCAGGACACGCCACAATATAATTATTATAATAATAATACTCGGCATTGAAGGGCTGGTAACAACAGGTTTTAATTCGCATTGCATGTTTGGACATCGGACTGTTTTAAAAAAAAACTGGTCATCTTTTGTAAATGTTGCAGATATCGACCATGTGACCTGTCACATCACATGTTTACAAATTAACCACAGAGCCTGGATTTCCTGCAGGCATGATTTGTATATAGCTCAATGGAGGAAAACATAAAATCTAATATTTAATGGAGGTTGCACCGCCTGATTTTTTTATCAACTTTTGATATGAAGAAAGGGGCACATCTCGAAATTTGTTAAGCTGTTACTTTTGTAGCTCTTGAATTTCGTGGAAATTATGACAACAAATTAAACAAATTTCCATGTGACCAGTGTACATGTACATGTACATGTTGTATTGCGTAGTTTCTTGCCTTCCAAGAAGGCCCTAGAATGTACAAGGTCACTCTTTTTGTAGATAAAAGTTACATGGTTTATACAAAGAACATATGAAATCATCATCTACCTAAAACACCACCCACCTAAAACACCACCCCTCTCTTTGATCCTTACTCCCCCCCCCCCACCCTCCCTACAGTGAGGAGGCCAAGTGTCTACCAGTCTGCATCCCTCCGTGTGTCAGGGGATCCTGTATCAAGCCAGATTTATGCCAGTGTGACTTCGGCTACGTCGACAAGGACTGCAGTGTGGAGTGTGATTGCAACGGTCACAGCACATGCGCTGGGGTGGACAGCAAGTCGGACTGCCTCCAGTGTATGAATAATACACAGGTAAGAACAATGTTCTGCAAAAACCTTGTGCAAATTTCTCACTAGCCCAAGTGGCTTCTGGTTCTGGTTCTGGTGAAATACTGAATAATCTCTACATATCGTGATGTACACATGCAGGTGACTGAGCAGAAAGAGTTACATAAAGTGGGCCCCCCCTGATGATGTTACCTATGTCCATTGCTTGAAGTTTTTCCTTAAAAATACCAATAGTTGGTGCTTGGTGAATATCTTGTGGTAGCTTGTTCTATTCTGCAAATGATCTTGGGAGGAAGGAGAATTTGTAACAGTCTTTATGTGCAGGAGTGAAGATACAATTACAGAATCTAGGTGTGTGCAGCTATGGTATACAATTACACAGGTTGCTAGAAGTCCAAGTTAAAAAACCATCAAAATATCAAAAGTTGACATCAAAAAAGACGAACGATAAAAAACAGCCTAGGAAGGTTAAAAGGTGTGGATGCTTGCTGTTGTCACGGATGCTTGATATGGCACATGGTGTACATGTACATGGACCCCCCCCCCCATTGTGTCTTTACTGTGTGCTTGGAATTTCAAGAATTTTTTAGAGGATTTTAAGGGGGGGTTACTTCTGTAAGAAAATAGTGTTTGACAGTATGGGAACATTGCAGGGGTTGGGGGAATACCCTCTGCCCTATATCAGGCATGGTATTATGTCACAGCCAGCTGTGCACCAAACTACTCAGCCATGACACAATGTACTGAACTGCTCGGCCAAATCAAAGGAAATCATCATAGTATACAAATATTGACTGCTTCGAGTGCTATGGTTAAAACTACGACGCCTGAGGTGATCCTCGGCGCAGGGAAATAGAACGCTCCATGGATCACCGAGGGCGCCGTAGTTTTAACCATAGCACTCGAAGCAGTCAATATTTGTTTTATAACACCCCATACATACATTGTGCCTAGACGTCAAGGTACCAAAAAGCTGCTGTTGCTATTGGTATAGTACTTTTGTTGCCATGAGATAGTACATCGTACCTTGTTTGCTGGTTGTATAGCGCGTCGTTCGCACAGCCTTCTAGTGAAAATAAGACATACCATGTGACGCGCTCTAAACCAATCAAAAGGCAGAATTTTGGTAAGGGGTGTTATAAAACTGAATGTGATATGGACGCAGCCAATGCCCCCTGAGGGTTTTGTTTTTCCATCGAAAAAATTAATAAAAAGCGTTCCATCAAAAACTGTTTCCTCTTCTTTGTTCCATTAGGGTCAAAGCTGTGAGAAGTGTCTCCCATTCTTCATTGGGGATCCCACCAATGGTGGAACGTGCGTACCATGTTCAACATATTGCCACGGCAACAGTGAAATTTGCATCACAGAGGAGAATTACAACCTATCCATGCATGCGGGTCTGTCGCTAGACGTGAACAATGTGAGTACCAGACTAAAATCAGTTTTATACTTTTTCGCACAAATATGTTTGTGAAAGTGGATTTTTAAAGTCAAATGGTGATTCACGTCAAAACATCCCTTTATCAGTTTCACTCCAGGATTCCTGAAAACTTTCAAATTCTCTGAGTATAGCAAATAAGCCAGTATGGTCAGGCCTTTCACCTAAGGTTTTTGTTAAATAACCTGCCCGGCTAGTGAACTGTTCTTTTTACATGCCCCTTGGAAGTTTGAGTAGCCCAGATTTTAAACATGTATTGTCATAGATGTATCTTTCTTATGTAATAACGGTAGCAATCACATCTAGTTTAGTAATCAGATGGAATTTCATTCTTAACACTTAGAAAATTACTTCTTAAAAACTCCATGTTGTTTCGTTCTTGTGCAGAAAAATGACTGCAGTTCTTCACGTGTAATTTTGTTTGTTCTTGTATCTTAGCTGGAAAGCTTCTTCCCAATCGGTGCAGTTGGAGATGCCGTCTGCGTAAACTGCCGTAACTTCAGCGCCGGTAACATGTGCGAGACATGCACGGATGGTTACTTCAAAAATGAAGAAGTCTGTCAACCGTAAGTTCAGTATTTCATATGGAGAGGGTAGATGATGAGTAGTCAATTTTTTTTTGTATAATGGTACTTGGTTCTTATATTATAGCGCACGTATCCTTAAGCTGCTTTGCAGCATTATTATTCCTGTTCATCAGGCATACTTGAACCATTCCTCAAACTTTCTCAGCTCCCTGGGGAGCATACAACCTCTAGCTGCTTATATTTCTGGGTGAGCGGTCTAGTTCACCGGACCCAAGCTGTGGTGTTGTCAGCAGCAGAGTGCGGGTTTGAATCCAGGTCATGATACTTGAGCAAGGCACTTAACCATAACTGCTTCGTAAAAAGTTGGGAAGGTAGTGCATTCTGCTCTATCAGTCAGGCTCCTAGTGGATGATACCCATGCTTACATCCTTATGGACTGTGAAGGGGGTAACCCTGTTTCAGCCCCAGGAGTAGGTGGCAATGTGCCTCTGGTGGCAGTTGATTTTGGTCGACAGCCCAAATCGGTTAAGTGTAGCCCTCACCTTAAAGGCACTGTACACGTTTGGAAATTGTCATAGACCAGTGTTCTCACTTGGTGTATCTCAACATATGCATAAAATAGCAAGCCTGTGAAAATCTGGGCTCAATTGGTCATTGAAGTTGCAAGAAAATGATGAAAGAAAAAACATCCTTGTTGAACAAATTTGTGTGCTTTCAGATAGGAATGAAAACTTCTTGCAAGAAGTTTTTATTATTTTAGTGAGAAATTACCTCTTTCTCAAAAACTACGTTACTTCAGAGGGAGTTGTTTCCTACAATGTTTTATACTATCAACAGCTCTCCGTTGCTTGCTACCAAGTAAGTTTTTATGCTAATCTTTGTTTTGAGTCATTACCAAACGTGTACGATACCTTTAAAGTGGCCGTCCGGCCTTGTGATGTTAAGCGATATATCTCATGATTTGATTTCCGTAGCACTGAGTATTCAGTGCTCATCACAATGGTGTAGGGCAAAACTGAAGTTATGTATTACTTTTTCTTGATGCAATTATTATATCAGTCCAAAACATGTTGTTAATAATGAAGCATTGGGTACAACCTTTTTACTTTTGCCTGTACACGAAGAAGTCAAGCAAGAAACCAAAGTCCCCGGAGAAACGCTCTTCTGTCTCTTGAGAAAAAAAAACCACATGAAGTTGGTCTCAATAGAGTTTGAGTTTAGAGAGAGGCTCCATATCCTTTTCATTTTGGCACTGTGACCCATTTTTTACATGTCGTTGGCCTCGTTTTGCAGGTGCCAGTGTAACGGTCACTGGAACAGATGTGACAAAGTGACCGGTGAGGATTGCCAGTGTAAGAACAACACCGACACACCCTCATGCCCAACAGAGCAATACCCAAATCCTTGCTGGCAACACCAGGTATGAAGTGAAATGTTCTGCATACCCCCCCAGTCCAGTAAAAATAGCACTGACCTGCAAATTTAGCACTTGGCCTGCAAAGTTAACACTTGGCCAGTGAATTTAGCACTTAGTCTGTACATTTAGCTCTTGACCATCCATGTAAAAATGTAGCATGTTTGCGTCCTATATTCAACTCCGCTATTGGCCTCACTGGATATGGGATGCAAGCACTAAATTTTTTAGTATTCCACAAGTGTGCGCGTGATAGGCCTAACTATAATTGTCAATCATTTAGGGACCATGGATGAATTATGTCACGGGACTGCTGCAATCGGACGCATTCCTATGCATGCCAGCTCAAACAAAAGAAAACCCACCCAGTGTCACGCATAGGAACGCCTTCTTCTGCAATGTTCCGGTCTTGAGGGAGACTCACTGTATAACAAAGGAACAATGCTGTTGGCCAGCTTAAGCCAAATGTAACTTTGTAGTTGTAATCGGCTTACTAGATAAACCATTCTCCGGTATACCTACCTGAGCTATACTGCAAACACTAATCCTTCACTCACTTTCAAGCTGCCTCGTTCGTGTAATCCGACCAACAAAAGGCACCAACAATAGAGTTTGATAATGAGGGAACCTAATAATCACTGGAGTGCGAATCCAATGGTTGCACGGGGCCGTGACAATTCTGGGACGACTCTGTGCAGCCACGCGTCAGAACACGTTCTTAATTTATCCATGGTCCCTTACTTAAAGGAACGTTACAGAACTGGTAATTAAAATTTTCATTAACATCACAGATTTACATAAAACTTACACGGTCTAGTGATGATGATAGTAGAAAACATCCCTAGAAATATTTCTGTCTGAAATGCCATATTTGATGAGAAATAAATAAAACTAATTTCCGATTGGAGTTTATCGCTCATGAGCGTTTTATTCATGCATTGTATAACACATGCAAAAATGTGTAATCGTTTTTTCACTATTTTCTCGTGACCCAGATGGCCGATCGATCTCAAACTTCTACAGATTTGTCAGTTTATGTATATGGTGGATTATATAGAGTGCTTACACTGTTTTGTTAGCAAAAACCAATTCCTTTAATCTTTGACACTTGAACAATTACAATTTTCTGCTGTAAATACTGGGATCCTTCATTGTACAAACATCGCTATGCTCAAGGAAACTAGTAACTACTATTAAAATACATGTCTCCTGACGATGACTAGAGCAGGGTAGTCGAAATGTTGAGACCAATTAAGAACTCAATCCGTGGTAGTGAAGTTACTAGCGGGTTTGTGGTTTTATGAATGAGGCCACCTGCATATTAGTATTTTGCGAACCTTTTGATGTTATTTCTTTCATCATTCAACAGTGTTCCACCTGCGAAGAACTCTTCATCGGTACTCCGATAAATGGTCACCAGTGCTACCGTCAGATGCACGTGGATCAGGATACGTGCTTTGATCCAGAGACACAGACCAGTAAGTTTAGGCCGTGTCTGAAGTGATGGCTATGGCTACGGCTGGATTGTCGTGTCAGTGTGCGTTGAAGTATAAGGCATCCTTGGCAACACCCTTAGCAACAGTCATAGCCGTAGCTGTAGGTTATTTTTGGATACTGTCTCACTGGGGCCTAGGGCCTGGACCAGGATTTCAGAATTCAGGGTGTCCAACATTTCAACAACAAAAATAAGTTTTGAAGGGATTGTGTACGCTTGGTAATTGGAACCCACTGTTTGTTTCAATCCTATATAGTTGTAGATATATACTATAAAACTAACCTGTGAAAATTTTATTTCATAAGGTGGTAGCATTTTTGAGATATTGCCGAAAATCTGGAGCAGTTATGTCCCAAGAGAAGAATAATCTGCAATTGGAATACACAATCTGAGAAACGTTACTGCAGTAACGCTTCTCAGATTCAAATATTTGGGGATAAAAAGTGATAGCTTTTTCCATAACTGCAGTACTTCGAGTGAAAAGTTTCTAAAAATGCATTATACTTTCCAAAGCTGCTGTACTTCTTACCAAGTAAGTTTTTATTGACATTAATTTTCAGAGTCGTTACCAAACGTATACAGACCCTTTAATTTTGGGTTGAACAAAGAAACCAAGAAAAATTGACTAGAGTGGGATTTGCACCTGCCACCTTGGAATTAACGTGCCGGCGCTCTACAAACTGAGCCATCCAAACCTTCTGTTGGTGGTCCTCCTATTTTGTCAATATCTTTGTTCAGACTGCCAGTCAGAAGCCCATTTGGTGCATGCTACACAATGGAATGCCTGGATGGATACTCCCATCAGCCGTTCCACCGAGTGCAAACAAACGAGGGCGCTGTTCCCGGGAGGAAAAAAGTCTGCCTTAAGCCAGTTCAGAAAAAAAATTGTGGATATATACACATCATCTGACATATTGTCCAGTTTCCAATGAAACACACCATCAAATCACCTCTGAAAATTTATGATTAGAACGATTTATGTTTAGTCAGGAGTTCTGTACATTTTCATATGTTTATTTTGATTGCAGAAATCAGAATAAGTATCATCAATATTCACTAATTTATTATTATTTTTTATTTTTTGTTCGCAGATTGTCCATTAGACTCCAACCCCCTCTACAATGGCCGTGCCTCCTTCTTCGTCGTCCAGCCTAAGTTCACCAACCTGGACATCCGGCTGACCATCGACATCACATCCGGCGCCCTTGACGTCTACATCACATACAGCTCAGAGTTCTTCAAGATTGTGACCAATGAGACGTCGGGGCACCACATGGTGGAGCTGGATGGGGCAGACCTGTTTGAGGAGGCCTACCGCTCTAAAAGGCGCTCACAAGGCAACCTAAGGAGGTATCGACGGCACACTGGCCAGGAACTCACACCATCCAGTGGACAGGTAAGTCCAAAGAGGAGGAAATACTCCAGTAGTATACAGAAATTAATAATAATAATATTGACTCTTATATAGCGCAATTCCAAAAATGATCATTTATAAAAACACTGTACATTTATATTGCGCTTAATACTACGTTTGCAAATGTTGCCAGCTCTGCATTTGCAAACAGAATACATAAATAAATAAGTAAATTGGGCCAACTTAATCGACCTGGGACAGTGCCAGGTTTAACCTCTCTATAAACTTAAAACCCTAGTGTTAGGCCCTATATACTGTGAGCCTTCTTGTTCGTAAAAGTTATGTGTAAAGCCCTCAAAATGGATTCCCATTCTGGTGCAATATAAATATGAGTGCAAACAACATATAAATTTAGGAGAAATTTTTACTTGCCCAGATTTGACAAATTGAAACCTGTTTTATTTGTTGTAGACAAATTGCAGGGACACGTGTGTCCCTTGACCGTACAACATGTATGGTTCAACAAATATAATTGATGAATACCATTCAGTGGTTTATAATCCTAACCTCCTTTCCCCCCATCTGACCAACATTTCTAGGCTTCTTCAGTTGAGCCGCCTGTCTACAACATGCTCTTGGAGTATACAGCTGGCAATCCAATCAACACCTTCGTCAAGATATCAGAGACGTATTTCGTGACGGTCATCCGCAACCTCCAGAACCGCCTGGTGGTCACCCTTCCCGAGGAGATGCACAGCCTCAAGTCTCGCAAGTTCTACATCGTGCTGTTGAGCCGGGAGAGCGAGCACGAAGGCACCAACGGCATTATGTACTTCCGCCAGGACCAGCCGCACATCGACCTCTTCGTCTTCTTCTCTGTCTTCCTCTCCTGCTTCTTTCTCTTCCTGGCCATTCTCGTCGTCGGGTGGAAAGTGAAGGTCGGCCTCGAGGCAAGGAACGACCGGCAGCGGCGTGCTCTAGAGCTGGAACACCGGGCGAGCCGGCCGATCGGACAAGTGCTGCTGTACATCGACAGGGCGCCTCTAGCCCCATCTGCGCCACCGCCATCATCCTCGTCACGGAGGCATAGCCGGCTGAAGAAAGGCTGGGTTGATCCTCATCAAGCGTCCCGTCCTCCATCAGCTGGTAACAAAGTAAGTTTTTTTCAGCAACCAGCTTCACAAACCTCTATTCACTGTAGACCATGTAACCTTTGTTTTCTAAAAAGAGTGACCTTGTTTGTTCCAGGGCCTTTCTGGCAGGCAAGATACTACACTGGTCATATGGGAACTTTTCAAATTTTCACATAAATTCAAGAGTTATAAAAGTAACAGCTGGACAAGTTTTGAGAAGTGCCCCCTTTCCTCATATCAAAAGTTGATAAAATCATACAGCGTAATCTCCATAAATTATAAGATTGAATGTTTTCTGCCCTTGATGAGCTGTGTACAAATCAGGAAGTCCAGGCTCTGTTTTTTTTTTTTAACATGTGATTTCACCTGTTACATGGTCTTTTGATAGGCGGAAAGTTTTAATTGATTAGTTTGTTCAGAGTGTTGGATTTGGGATTTGGGAAATTGGGTTTGGGAAAACGTACCTCTAAATTAATAGTAGCCTGGTGACCGCCGTAGAGTTCTGGGGAGCTCCAGGTCCCTTGAAGGAAAGGACAGAAGAGACCAGAGTTTGAGCTTAGGAATACCAGCGTGTACTTTATAATCAGTGAGATTCGAGGTTCAAACTAACAAATTTGTTCTCTCAATGTTGTACCCAATCACGTAGGTTGACTGTAGGGAGTGTCTCAAAAGTCGGAACGATCTTATTGGATCGGATAAGTATTCCATTCTGTCGGACTGGCGAAAAGTACCATTGGAATATTCAAAATACTAATGCGTGTATTCACTCATGTAGGATTGCTCAGTACTTCGGCATAATGATGCGGTCCAGTGGAACTTTCTGGCAGTCCAATGGATTGCAAGCGTATGCCCACGGGAACGTTCTTGTGCGCCTAGAATGTGCCCGACATTTTAGACGCTTCCTTATTAACACCAATCCATTTTAACACAAATCCATTTTCTCCCCTTCATCACGCAGGAGCGCTTCCGAGTCGGCTCTATCGCCTGGGAGCCCACAGAGGACGACATGGCAGCCGTCTGCACCACAATCATCTCCCTCCCTGGTGGCTCTGTTGCACCCGTTCAGGCTTGCCTGGGCTCTTCCCTGGTCCTCCTAAAGTCATCCAATCGCCCCGTCGAGCATCCGCCCAAACCAAGCACCATACGCTTCACAAACGGTAGTAAAACAGGTATGTGCCGGTAACTGAGGGGCGCCGGGATTCTCGTCTAGTTGAATTTTTTGACATAACGTCTATATTATATATATAAACAGAGATATTTTTTATAAGGTTAATTTTGAGTTTGTGTAAAGACTTGTGCGTGTACATTTTCATTAATGGTTGTTGTTCTTCCTACGGAGTACATGGCAAAGAAAGTAAAGGCATGTTGGGCATTGTATTCCAGTTTGTATTCAAAGAAACTCGTACGGATGCGATTCTTCTCTCTTGAGATTGGCTGAGTATTTGTCACCGTTGGGCATCAAAACTCAATTCTCACGAAGTGAGATTTGAGATTTTTTTATATTTTTTTAAATAAATTTAACTACATATTGAGTGGTATTTGTTCTCGTTCCAAATTTTCGCAAAATAATAATCATGTTTAATTTGAATCTCATTTACATCTCAAAAAAACAATTCATAGGATTTAAAATGTCAAGACTTGAATCTTGTCCTAGAGTTTTGAAATGCGTAGAGGGGTAAACTCAATGTACACTGCATAAACATTAGGAGAGGATTGAGGTCACTTGTAGGCAAAAAAGGCCTAGGGAGTAAGGGGTTGAAGGGGTTCTCAAATTCTTGCGTGCCAACAAATTCTGAAGTGACAATTGAACAAAGAACCTTAAGAACTAGAACATGTAAAACCATTTTTTTTTTTATCCTCTTAAATTCAATGTTTCATACACCAAACAAAATGTTTCAAACTAAATGTCTCCAAGCAGAGCCCCCCCATGTTAAGTTAATTTTTTAGGTACATGCACTTTTTATGTAGTCTTATTGTTCATATCTAAATAATGCTATTTCTAAACTTATAATTATGTATATTAGTAAAACAAATTAAAATGAAGGAAAAAACAAAAAAAATCACTATTCTACAGATTTAATAAAAACAGCTGCAAAATTGTCTTGTTTTTCATATGACATGGCTGCCTGCTAAGAATAGCAGTTGTTGTTTACCTCCTAGATGTAGAAGAAGCAGGGAAAAATTTCATTATTTTTTTAAATGGGTTCAGCTGAGTAATTTGAACTGTTCACCATTAGTTTATTTGTTATGCTTATTATGCTAATTAGTTTCATGATACTTGATCATGAATAATTTATACGTCCAGTGTGTTTTTTTTCACCCAAGCTCCAGCTAGGTATAAGTTTTGAGTTCAAGGCATAAACATCTAACAAGTAATTTTTCTGTAAAGTCTTTCATTTTGTTGAGGTGAAAATTCTACTTTGTGTTGAAATGGATCCTTACTGGACTTATTTAATGGTTCAGGGTTTGTTCGTTTGTTTGTTTGTTTGTTGGGGTGTTGGGGTGTTTGTTTGTTGTTGTTTTTTTGTTGTTTTTTTAGTTGGTTATTCTTAATGTTAGGCCTAATAATGGCTAGTTATAAGTATTACATCATATACTGAATCAATAAACCAGGTTTAATAAAACAGTTTAACCTGTTTGGTTTTATTAATAATCAATTTTTAACCGGCGTGGTAAACCAGACAACAGTTTTATAAAAGATAGGTTAGTTTCTGTCTTAAGTAACTTATCTTCAATAAGATCGGTAAAACCAGCTCACCGTTTAATCAATTTGGATTTTGGATGTGTTAGGGAATAACTTATAACTGGATCGCTAAACCAGGTGACTGTCGTTTGGTCTGTGGTTTAGTTGTAATAAACTAATCTTAAACTAGATTGATAAAACCAGGTTACTGTTTAATTGACAACCAATTATACAAATGTTATAGGTAGTTTTTAATCTCACTGCGGAGTGGGCTTTGGGTGAGAGTGCTTCTGCCTTATGCATTTTTAAAACATTGGATGAAAGTGTGTTACACTATTACTGCCCCTGTTCATGGGGCCCTCTAAGCATTCCTGAAACCATCTCAACTCCTTCGGAGTATGCAGCATTGACAGCCAAGTTGGCGCACAGGTTACTAATCATTCACATCAACAATCTCTACTCTCGCAGGTACCCATTTACTTCGGAGTGCTGAGAAGCAATTATAAGTTAAGTGAACTTAGAGTTCAAAGTGTCAAACCACTCGGCCTGTTTTGCCATGGAATGCTGTGCGCGTTCATATTATTTGGCTTATTGCGATTGCGGAAATTGTGATAAGCACAGTGATTTGTGTGGGTCTTCTTTTGTTTATTTCCTCAAACTTGACAGTATTTCAGGAGGTAATCTTTCCCTAATGGATTGGAATTGGTATGAACTTTACAAGCAGTGATCATTCACACTGAATATAATTATGTTTCCCCTCAGTGAATTATCAATCCTCCAATATGTCTGTAAAAAAACACGACATTAAATTGTGAATGTTTACTGGCATTTTATTGTAATTTTTAGTATCTTTACAGACATCAGTATTAATATCTAACTAGTACCACCAGATTGTGCCAGATGAGGTCTAGCTTAGCCCTTAGTAATTATCTTATTGGAAGCTTTTACATTTTATTTATTTAAGTTAGAATTAATTTATTCTTCTCCCCCCACACTTTTTAAAAATTTGTTCTTTTTTATATTCATTTTGGGGATCGTAGGAGTTGATTTGTATTGTTTAACATGATTCGAGCCAAAGCTTTTAGTATTAAATAAACTTTCCCCAATAGACTGTGCAAGTCTCGTGCATAATTTGAACTTCCGGGACCATTGTGGTCCCAACCATATGGAGATTTACGTGGGCAAGATTTTGTTTTGTCAATTATTTTAGTTTAACGTGGTTTATGACCATGAAAAATAAATATGTTGTTGGGAATGTAATACTTAGTTATAAAAAATATGAAAGTAAAATCAAATCCACAATATAACGAAGAAAACCCGAGAATTAAACTTGACCTCAGCTTCCGGTTACTGCAAAAAGCTAAGAATTTTGTGCTCACCTCCGATCACAAAACTTATGTAAACGCTTGTTTTGGATGCGCGATGATAATCGCCAGATGCTGTAATTGCAACGCGAAGCCTTTTCAAAGCAGTCTATGAATGTTGAGGCGTCAGCGTCCTCTAAAAACTGCGTCAAGCGTTAATTTTACGCCCGTGTGACCTTCGCGAATCCGCGTAAGGGGTTTCTGAAAAGTTAAGATCAAATAAGCATCCTTGTTCGAGAGTTTTAATTAGGTTTCAATAATAATTAACACATTATTTGTGTATTTATTATAAAAGCTAAAACTGATTATATAAACATGTAATGAGTATTTTTGTTGTTCAGAGTTTTTCATGAGATATAATTTAAAACAAAGATTTGATTTTTAGAAAAAACAAAGTTCTTCGTTTGACGTGTTTTCTCGTTCCGATACGCGCGAGACTTGCACTGTCTATTAATTAGCCTTTCCCATGATATATGCTAATTACATTTATGCATGGGAACAACACTGTTGGTTGGAAAATGCCATTGAGTTGTGCACTAGGCAGATGCACAAACACGTTTTTGTTATGCCACCATCAGCCCCATACAAAAAGGAGCATTGTTCCCTCATTTTGCAGACCAGTGCGCATGCGCGACGTGTAATTTACATATCTCCTGGGAAAAAGGTCAATTTCTATTGCATGTTTGGGGTTGGAAAGGGGTCCTAAACTTGTGTGAGTCTTCCGTGTGCTAACACCCATCTGCTGAAAATTGCACTGAATGTTTCTCACAGGGTGTCGCTCAGTTTATAACAGAAAAAAAATCCCAGTCCACGATTAACTTTATTTGAATGAAAGTGAAAACAAAGTTTTTTTCTTTTATTGTAACCTTTATCAGGATGAAATTTGTTATAGGACTACATTCGCGCACTTCATTTGTTTTGTGTGAAAAAAATCTCTCGGTATGAAATTATTTTAAGTGAATCTTGTTTGAAATTAATGGTATACAAATATTGGAAGTGTACCTTATAGTTTGTATTTGAACTGTGTCAGTAGTTTATGTAGTTAAAACCTTTGTGTGGGTTTTTTGTGGGTTTTGTTTTTGTTTTGGGGGGGAGGGTACCCTTATAAACGTGGTACTTTTAAAGTATTTCATACATGTACGTGTTTTCACATTAGTTCCCCTGTGAAATACTTTGCCTATGTTTCTAATTTGGAGAATTGCTGTCCAAGGATTTTGTTTTATATTTAAAACTAATATTACGGCAGGTAGGTGATAGGATTGCGTCTCAGGTGATTCAAGCATGGGATTTGGACGACAGTCGGAGTATGTCATGGGAAAGATATTTGGCTATAGGGCCATCACAGATTTGTCCTTTGAAAAAAAATTATGGTAGAATCTCAAGCAATAGCATCCATTTTGAAACGTTATGACAAATCTGCGATGGCCCTGCAGCCAAATATCTTTTTCGTGATGCACTCTGACCGTGTGCCTTATTCCATGATTGTATCATCAAAGGCAACATTCCAATATCCAGCTATTTCCCCAATCTGCCACGCTGTAAAATTTGTGCTGCGATTAGTGGCACACCCTTTTGGCAAACATGTGTAGTGCGGGTCGCCCTGGGAAACTTCTGCAGCAAGAATGCTATTGACATGCTCAATAACTAATAATAATAATTAGTTCTTATGTAGCACATTTTACAATAACGTATCAGTGCGCTCTACATTAGTGCCCCTGTCATTTGGCCAAAAACATTCCTTTAATCTTTCTCAGCTCCCTGGGGAGTATACAGCCCGGGGCTGCCGTTGCGCTCCGAAGGCTTTTTCAAACACAATATCAACCTCTACCCTCGCAGGTACCCATTTATACCCCTAGGTGAAGAGAAGCAATTATAGGAAAGTATCTTGCTCAAGGATACAAATGTCATGACCGGGATTCAAACCCACACCCTGATGACTTAACCACCAGAACTTGAATTCTACGCTCTAAACCGCCCGGCCATGACAATGCTTGTGACAATGCTTACTGAACACCATTGTAGTAAGTCTTATTTTAAATAATCCTGTATCGTCTGCTTCGAAGTGAAATACTTCTCAAAATGCATTATACTATCCAAAGCTGCTGTACTTCTTACCAAGTAAGTTTGTATTGCCATTAATTTTCAGAGTCATTACCAAACGTATACATACCCTTTAAAACTAATTCCTGGGAATTTAGCCCTTTAATCTGAGAAGGGCTTGAGTTAGTAGTTTTACCTCCATATGTAGGTACAGCGTTGAAGGTGTATGTATGCTAAAGTTACTTAGCGTTTCAAAGTGTCGCTAAACAGAAATCAGTTAAACCATCCATCTGCTGTTGTAATTAATTTTAGTTAATATACTCAAATGTGTTGGGGTTTTTTCAAGCAAACAATCTTGTGGAATCGAGTCTAGTTAATTTGGTTTTATAATTAAGTCCCACTTGTAAAGCTTTACGTTTGGGTTTTTTAATTTGATTGTAAAATACAATGTACATTTTTTCCATCAACTGTGTGAATATTTTCACTGTGCATGTCAACTATAGATTTGCAATAAAATAACATGAACAAAGAATGGCTGAGTGTTGTATTCACTTTTTGCTGTCGTACCTTTACAACTACCCTGGACCCAATTTATCGAGCTGAAAATATTGCTTAAACTTTGCTGCTAAACAACAGTGAGCAGGATACCAGTCAGAAAGTTTACATGTGACAGTGCATTTTTGCTGGTAACCTTAGTCTAGTAAGCTTAATTTTCTTGCACTTGCTAATGTTTGTGCTTAAGCAGCTCTATGAAATTGGGCCGTGTTCGTAAGTGTGATGCATTTCTGTAAGTGACGCCCATTTCACACAAAATTGCTCCAACGATTGCCAGAAACTCATGAGTTGCATTGGACTAGTGCCTCTTTGATGATTTATGGAAGAAAAGTTTAATACTTCCACTTTGCTTTTTACATACATTTTTCAAAGACTCGAGGTAGAATATAATGGGGGGTGAAGCCTTGCATTTTAGTCAAAGTTGCAATTTTGAATGGATAACATTGCCGTGCTTCTCCTTGCGAGGCCAGCTTTAATGAAAAAGCATCAGTATTGCCCACTGCATCATTTTACAGCATAAAAATCAAAACTTAAAATCTAACCTAAATTCGATAAAAATGCCAGACTTATTTTTGCACCTAATTTACAAAAGTAAATATTTCCGCAAATTTAGATGCAATCCTCGGTCGAGTTTTTAAAAAGGCATCAGTAGTGACTACTGCATCATTTTACAGAAGAAAGTCGCAAGTTAGATTAATCCTTGCATTTTCGTCAAAAATGAGCTGAAATTTGATGAAATCACAAAGTGTAAGCCTTGCATTTATGTCAAAAATGAGCTGAAATTGATAAAATCACAAGGGGTAATAAGCCTTGCATTTTTGTCGAAATCTTAAAAAGAGAAGGGGTAAGACTTGCATTTTTTCAAAAATGAGCTAAAATTGATAACTTCAGTGGTAAGCTTCGCATTTTTTTGAAAAATGGGCTAAAATTTGATTAAATCTCAAGGGGTGAGCCTTGCATTTTTGTGAAAAATGGGCTGAAATTTGATAAAAACAAGGGGTAAGCTTTGCATTTTTGTCAAAAATGAGCTGAAATTTAGAACATCACAAGCCTTGCAATTTTTGTCAAAATGGGCAGAAATCTGATAAAATGACAGGGGGTAAGCTTTGCATTTATATCAAAAATGAGCCGAAATTTCATAAAATCACAAGGAGATTTGTATTGTCGAAATCGGGCTAAAATCAGATAAAAGCACAAGGTAACCCTTGCATTTTTGTCAAAAATGTGCTATAATCTGATAAAATCATAAGGGGTAAGCCTTGCATTTTTTGTTGAAATTGGGCTAAAATCGGATAAAATCACAAGGAGTAAGCCTTGCATTTTTGTCTATTTCTAATGTTTATTTTTGTTACTTTTTTGTAAAGCGCTCTGAAGCACTTCGTATGTAGCGCTATATAAATGTTGTTTATTACTATTATTTTTATTATTGTCGAAATTGGGCTAAAATCTGATAAAATCACAAGGGGTAAGCCTTGCATATTCGCGAAATTGTGGTAAAATCTGATAAAATCACAAGGGGTAAGCTCTGCATTTATATCAAAATTAAGCCGAAATTTGATAAAGTCACAAGGGGTAAGCCATTGCATTTTTGTCGAAATTGGGCTATAATCGGATAAAATCACAAGGGGTATCGCTCTGCATTTCTGTAGAAACTGGGCAAAAATCGAATAAAATCACAAGGGCTATCGCTCTGCATTTCTGTAGAAATTGGGCAAAAATCGAATAAAATCACAAGGGGTAAGCCTTGCATTTTCGCGAAAATGGGATGCAACTTGATATAACCACAAGGAGTAACCTTTGCATTTCTGTCGAAATTTGGCTAAAATCTGATAAAATCACAAGGGGGTAAGCCTTGTATTTTTTGTCGAAATTGGGCTGAAATCTGATAAAATCACAAGGGGTAAGCCTTGCATTTTTGTCAAAATTGGGCTAAAATCGGATTAAATCACAAGAGGTAAGCCTTGCATTTCTGTCGAAATTTGGCTAAAATCTGATAAAATCACAAGGGGTAAGCCTTGCATTTTTGACGAAATTGGGCTAAAGTCGGATAAAATCACAAGGGGTTACCCTTGCAGATTTGTCGAAATCGGGCTAAAATTTGATAAAATCAGAAGGGGTGAGCCTTGCATTTCTGTCGAAATTGGGCTAAAATCAGATAAAATCACAAGGGCTAAGCCTTGCATTTCTGTCGAAATTGGGCTAAAATCTGATAAAATCACAAGGGGTAAGCCTTGCATTTTTGTCAAAAAGGGGCTAAAATCTGATAAAATAACAAGGGGTAGGCCTTGCATTTCTGTCGAAATGGGGCTAAAATCGGATGAAATCACATGGGGTAAGCCTTGCATTTTTGTCAAAAAGGGGCTTAAATCGGATAAAATCACAAGGTGTAATCTTGCATTTTGTCGAAATTTGGCTGTAATTGAATAAAATCACAAGGGGTAAGCCTTGCAATATTGTCGAAATTGGGCTAAAATCGGATAAAATCACAAGGAGTAAGCCTTGCGTTTTTGTGAAAAATTTGTCCAAATCTGATAAAATCACAAGTTGTAAGCCTTCAATTTTTGTCGAAATTGGGCTAAAATTGGAAAAAATCATAAGGGGTAAGCTTTGCATTTTTGTCAAAAATGAGCTGAAACTTATAGAATCAAAAGGCTTGCATTTTTGTCAAAATGGGCTAAAAACTGATAAAATCACAAGGGGGAAAGCCTTGCATTTTTGTCGAAATTGGGGTGCAACTTGAAAAAATCACGAGGGGGTTAGCCTTGCATTTCTGTCGAAATTGGGCTAAAATCGGATAAAATCACGCGGGGTAAGCCTTGCATTTTTGTCGAAATTGGGCTAAAATCTGTTAAAATCACAAGGGGGTAAGCCTTGTATTTTTTGTCGAAATTGGGCTGAAATCTGATAAAATCACAAGGGGTAAGCCTTGCATTTTTGTCAAAATTGGGCTAAAATCGGATTAAATCACAAGAGGTAAGCCTTGCATTTCTGTCGAAATTTGGCTAAAATCTGATAAAATCACAAGGGGTAAGCCTTGCATTTTTGACGAAATTGGGCTAAAGTCGGATAAAATCACAAGGGGTTACCCTTGCAGTTTTGTCGAAATCGGGCTAAAATTTGATAAAATCAGAAGGGGTGAGCCTTGCATTTCTGTCGAAATTGGGCTAAAATCAGATAAAATCATAAGGGCTAAGCCTTGCATTTCTGTCGAAATTGGGCTAAAATCTGATAAAATCACAAGGGGTAAGCCTTGCATTTTTGTCAAAAAGGGGCTAAAATCTGATAAAATAACAAGGGGTAGGCCTTGCATTTCTGTCGAAATGGGGCTAAAATCGGATGAAATCACATGGGGTAAGCCTTGCATTTTTGTCAAAAAGGGGCTTAAATCGGATAAAATCACAAAGTGTAATCTTGCATTTTGTCGAAATTTGGCTGTAATTGAATAAAATCACAAGGGGTATTATTGTCGAAATTGGGCTAAAATCGGATAAAATCACAAGGAGTAAGCCTTGCGTTTTTGTGAAAAATTTGTCCAAATCTGATAAAATCACAAGTTGTAAGCCTTCAATTTTTGTCGAAATTGGGCTAAAATTGGAAAAATCACAAGGGTTAAGCCTTGCATTTTTGTCGAAATTGGGCTAGAATTTTGATAAAATCACGAGGGGGTTAGCCTTGCATTTTTGTCAGAAAGAGGCTAAAATCGGAAAAAATCACAAGGGGTAAGCCTTGCATTTCTGTTGAAATTGGGCTAAAATCGGATAAAATCACAAGGGCTAAGCCTTGCAATTTTGTCGAAATTGGGCTAAAATCGGAAAAAAATCATAAGGGGTAAGCTTTGCATTTTTGTCAAAAATGAGCTGAAACTTATAAAATCAAAAGGCTTGCATTATTGTCAAAATGAGCTAAAACCTGATAAAATCAGAAGGGGTAAGCCTTGCATTTTTGTCAAAAAGGGGCTAAAATCGGATAAAATCACAAGGGGTAAGCCTTGCAATTTTGTCGAAATTGGACTTAAATCGGATAAAATCACAATGGCGTAAGCCTTGCATTTTCTCGAAAATGGGGTGCAACTTGATATAACCACAAGGAGTAAGCCTTGCATTTCTGTCGAAATTGGGCTAAAATCGGATAAAATCACAAGGGGTAAGCTTTGCATTTATATCAACAATTTGCTGAAACTTGATAAAATAACAAGGGGTAAGCCTTGTATTTATGTATAAAATGAGCCGAAATTTGAAAAAAGTCACAAGGGGTAAGCCATTGCAATTTTGTTGAAATGGGGCTAAAATTGCATAAAATCACTACAGGTAAGCCTTGCATTTTCGCGAAAATGGGGTGAAAGTTGATATAACCACGAGGGGTAAGCCTTGCATTTTGGTAAATAATTTGCCCAAATCGGATAAAATAACAAGGGGCCTTGCATTTTTGTCGAAATTGGGCTAAAACCGATAAAATCACAGGGGGTAAGCTTTGTATTTTTGTCGAAAAAAGAGTTGAAATTAATAACATCACAAATGCATTGCACGTATATAAAAAATTAGCTGAAATTTGATAAAGTCACAAGGGGTAAGCCTTTTGTTTTTGACGAAATCGGGCTAAAATCTCATAAAATCACAAAGGGTAAGCCTTGCATTTTTGTCGAAATTGGGCTAAAATCACCCACTGGAAAGCCTATCTCAAGGGCTCTCTCCTCGTCCTAGTGACCATATTGTAGGAGAGGCGAGTGGCCAGGGAGTAGGGTTACTACCACCACCAACTGGGGCTACGTATGAACACGTACACATGCAAGACATAAATACCTGCAGAATAATGGTTTGAACCAAATTCTGCGCTATGTTTGACAATAACTCCTGAACTAAGCATGCTAGATAGACCACAACATTTATATCAAACTCTGCCTCCCATATCCCTAAGTACGAAAATCAACATTTTATGGCCGCCTTGTGCCATCTCCATACCGGAAATGACCAGCAAGTGGGGATACTCCGAATGCTCCTCAGAAGCATGTTCAATGGGATTTTTGTGCACAGAGCAGTCAACGAGACAAACAGAAAGTAAGCACGACCCAATCACCCTTCAGAATAATGCAGGATTTGCACAAGTTTTATACCATTGGAAAGCCTATCTCAGGGGCTCTCTCCTCGTCCTAATTCCGTTTCTGTGACCATTTTGTAGGCGAGGCGAGCGTCCAGGGAGTAGGGTTACTACCACCAACAACTGGGGCTCATATGAACACGTACACATGCAAGATATCAATTACTGCCGAATAATGGTTTGAAACAAATTCTGCGCTATGTTTGACAATAACTCCTGAACTAAGCATGCTAGAGACACAAAATTTATATCAAACTGTGCCTCTCATATCCCTGAATCCGAAAATTAAAATTTTA
Source organism: Plazaster borealis (assembly GCA_021014325.1). NCBI lineage: Eukaryota > Metazoa > Echinodermata > Asteroidea > Forcipulatida > Labidiasteridae > Plazaster > Plazaster borealis. The sequence goes on from CM037470.1 coordinate 5,700,379, forward strand.
TGGCCGCCTTGTGCCATCTCCATACCGGAAATGACCAGCAAGTGGGGATACTCAGAATGATTCTCAGAAGCATGTTTACGGCCAAATCACCCTCAGAATAATGCAGGATTTGCACAAGTTTTATACCATTGGAAAGCCTATCTCAAGGGCTCTCTCCTCGTCCTAGTTTCGTTTCTGTGACCATTTTCTAGACGAGGCGAGCGGCCAGGGAGTAGGGTTACTACCACCAAGGGCGTCGATGGGTGGGGGACGGGGGGACATGTCCCCCCACTTTTTAGACTGGGGGGACAGCATATCAGATGTCCCCCCCCCAGCTTTTTGATTGACTGTTTCATTAGAAATATGGAATAAAATGTAAAAATATACATCATGTTCTTGATTTCTTCAAATAAAATAATAGCGGACAAACGGTGAAATGTCTTTCAAATATTTTTTTATAGACTGATGGACCACGTCCAGAATCAGGGGGGGGGGGGGGCGGAAGGGGTAACGCCACGGACGTGCCACCTACGTTGAAAATAATCTCATTCGACTCTCGCGACGTACATGGACTGGTCGAAGCTCCACAACAAAACACGGCCTAGTACACGTACATACACAGGGTATACACATTCCCTATGTGTATGTGTGTACATGTACCTATCGTACAAGATTTGAATTACACGCGTGCCGTTGAAAAGCTTGGGCGAGTCCATTTTATCAGAGGGTGTTGTTATCTTAAAATCTTGTAAATTCACCAAATCTTTACACTATAGAGAACATTCGTAAATGGTTTTTTGCGGTACCAACTGCTTCAGTAATTTAATAATTTAATAAACAACATACATTTAACGGAAACGACGTGTATGACATATCTGTTTATGATGTGTACTTTGCCTCATTATTAATATTACCTACGGCAAATGTTCACGTCCGTTGACATCCGTTTGACGGACGATCGTTTGCATGCAAACCAAGTATGGCAGAAACCATTTTCTAAATAAAAAAAACATTCTAAAAATCGTGAAATATCTAGAGGATGTACGGAGGGATTTTGTTTAAACTTTCAGAAATGAAAGATCTATCCTTAAATATTACGTTCAACGAAAAAAATCAGAGAATGAATGATACGAATTTTCCCTTTTTGTCGAAATTTGTAGCCGTTTTAGGGAGACGTTTTGGAATGAAATGCCCACCTGGACCCATTCATACACGTTAGCTGCTGCAATAAACCAACGGAAAATTGCCGGTAATATTTTTACGCATTTTACAGAAAAACAACCACCTTAACAATTGAAAATGCTCTTACAATATATACTGTTATGTTTTCAGTGCTGTTAAAGAGAAAATTTTAACGGTATACATGGTTTTCTTTTTCGTTTTTAATGGTCTTTACCTCTTTTTAAAATGGAGTGTACCCAAACCGCGATTGCAATTTCTTGCGCAATACCCCTTCCGCCCCCCCCCCCCTGTCAAGAATGGTATTTTAGGCCTATTTCCATTTCTATCACACAGACAATAGACAACAAGTTTCGGTACACGATGCCTCCGGAAGTTTTTTTTAAAGACTTGCTCGCCCGTCCCCCCCCCCCCCACTTTTCAGTAGCTATCGACGCCCTTGGTATGAAACCACAACCACGGCACCTTTACGTGGTTGTGGCATCAGAAGTATGAAGCCCAATTCCTTGCCACAACCACGCACATTGCAACTGCCGTGGTTGTGGCTTCATATGTACGAAGCCACAACCACGGCACGTTTACGTGGTTGTGGCATGAAGCCCAATTCCTTGCCACAACCACGCACATTGCAACGGCTGTGGTAGTGGCTTCATATTTGCCACAACCACGTACATTGCAACGGCCGTGGTTGTGGCTTCATATGAAGCCACAACCACGGCACGTTTACGTGGTTGTGGCATCAGACGTATGAATCCTAATTCCTTGCCACGTTTGCGTGGTTGTGGCATCAGACGTAATGAAGCCACAACCACGGCACGTTTTCGTGGTTGTGGCATCAGACGTATGGAGCCACAACCACGGCACGTTTGCGTGGTTGTGGCATCAGACGTATTGCAACGGCTGTGGATGTATGAAGCCACAACCACGGCACGTTTACGTGGTTGTGGCATCAGACGTATGAAGCCTAATTCCTTGCCACAACCATGCACATTGCAATGGCCGTGGTTGTGGCTTCATATCGTCACCGACGCAACGAAGTAGCACACAGTGTACAAAACCACTTTGTTTTCCTTCAGATTTCAGTTTTTTACATATAAACAAAGTTAACCGAGGCCTACAACTTCATGAAGTTGCCACAACCACGGCACGTTAACGTGGTTGTGGCATCAGACGTATGAAGCCCAATTCCTTGCCACAACCAAGCACATTGCAACGGCTGTGGTTGTGGCTTCATACGTGTGAAGCCACAACCACGTGACGGTGAGGGTGAGGGTTATGGTGGGGGAGGGGGTGAGGGTGAGGGTGAGGGTTGGGTGAGGGGGAGGCGATAGGGTTAAGGGTAGGTTTAGGGGTAGGGGTAGGGGTAGGGGTAGGGGTAGGGGTAGGGGTAGGGGTAGAGGTTGGGTGAGGGTTAGGATTGAAAATTGTGGGGGTGGGAGGGTGACGGTGATGAGCACTACCCTCCCCTTCCCTCTCACCATCGAACAACCCTCATAACCACAACCATGTAAAAAAGCGTGGTTGTGGCTTCAAACGTGTGCAAGTCTTGCGCGTATCAACCACGCACATTGCAACGGCTGTGGTTGTGGCTTCATGTGTATGAAGCCACAACCACGGCACGTTTACGTGGTTGTGGCATCAGACGTATGAAGCCCAATTCCTTGCCACAACCATGCACATTGCAACGGCCGTGGTTGTGGCTTCATATGTATGAAGCCACAACCACCTCACGTTTCGTTGTGGCATCAAACGTATCAAGCCCAATTCCTTGCCACAACCATGCACATTGCAACGGCCGTGGTTGTGGCATCAGATGTATGAAGCCACAACCACGGCGTGTTTACGTGGTTGTGGCATCAGACGTATGAAGCCCAATTCCTTGCCACAACCACGCACACTGCAACGGCCGTGGTTGTGGCTTCATATGTATGAAGCCACAACCACTTCACGTTTTGTTGTGGCATTAGACGTATAAAGCCCAGTTCCTTGCCACAACCATGCACATTGCAATGGCCGTGGTTGTGGCTTCATATAGATGAAGCCACAACCACGGCGTGTTTACGTGGTTGTGGCATCAGATGTATGAAGCCCAATTCTTGCCACAACCACGCACATTGCAACGGCCGTGGTTGTGGCTTCATAATTATGTATGAAGCCACAACCACGGCACGTTTTACGTGGTTGTGGCATCAGACGTATGAAGCCCAGGGGTGAGGGTTAGGATTGCAATTGTGGGGGTGGGGAGGGTGAGGGTGATGAACACTCCCCTCCCCTTCCCTCTCACCACGGAAGAACCCTCATAACCACAACTATGTAAAAGTGCGTGGTTGTGGCTTCATACGTGTGCAAGTCTCGCGCGTATCAACCACGCACATTGCAACAGCTGTGGTTGTGGCTTCATATGTATGAAGCCACAACCACGGCACGTTTACGTGGTTGTGGCATCAGACGTATGAAGCCCAATTCCTTGCCACAACCACGCACATTGCAACGGCTGTGTTGTGGCTTCATTGTGTATGAAGCCACAACCACGGCACGTTTTGCTTGGTTGTGGCATCAGACGTATGAAGCCCAATTCCTTGCCACAACCATGCACATTGCAACGGCCGTGGCACAACCACGGCACGTTCACGTGGTAGTGGCATCAGACGTACGAAGCCTAATTCCTTGCCACAACCATGCATGTTGCCACGGCCATGGTTTTGGCTTCATATGTATGAAGCCACAACCACGGCATGTTTACGTGGTTGTGGCATTAGACGTATGAAGCCCAATTCCTTGCCACAACCACGCACATTGCAACGGCCGTGGTTGTGGCTTCATTATAATAATAATAATAATAATAATAATAATAATAATAATAATAATAATAATAATAATAATAATAATAATAATAATAATAATAATAATAATAATAATGTACATTTCTATAGCGCCAAATCCATATTAAGAAAAAATGCTCCCTGGCGCTTTACAGTCCAACAATAAACAAAACAAAAATAATAAAGAATAAAGCAAATCAAACGATAAATTAAAAGAAAAGCAAGACAAACTAACCAAACGATGCAATAATATAAAAAATGAGATAAAATATAAACTAAGCACAGTCGAATAAACATAAAAACAAAACATTACACGATAGAAATAAAGTGAACAGTCAACACCCCAAAAATATAAAATGAACAATCAATCAATATATTTGTCCAAGGAAGCTAGTTAAGGAAAGCTATTAAGACTAGGTAAAAAAGTACAAAGAACACACATAAAAACTGAAATACAAAAACAAAAAAATTATGTATGAAGCCACAACCACGGCACGTTTTGCGTGGTTGTGGCATCAGACGTATGAAGCCCAATTCCTTGCCACAACCATGCACATTGCAACGGCCGTGGTTGTGGCTTCATATGGATGAAGCCACAACCACGGCACGTTTACGTGGTTGTGGCATTAGGCTTCATACGTCTGATGCCACAACAAAACGTGAGGTGGTTGTAGCTTCATACATATGAAGCCACAACCACGGCCGTTGCAATGTGCATGGTTGTGGCAGAATTAGGCTTCATACGTATGAAGCCTAATTCCTTGCCACAACAATGCACATTTCACGGCCGTGGTTGTGGCTTCATATGTAGCCACAACCACGGCACGTTTTGCGTGGTTGTGGCATCAGACGTATGAAGCCCAATTCCTTGCCACAACCATGCACATTGCAACGGCCGTGGTTGTAGCTTCATATGGATGAAGCCACAACCACGGCACGTTTACGTGGTTGTGGCATCAGACGTATGAAGCCTAATTCCTTGCCACAATCATGCACGTTGCAACGGCCGTGGTTGTGGCTTCATATGTATGAAGCCACAACCACCTCACGTTTTGTTGTGGCATCAGACGTATGAAGCCCATGCATATTGCCACGGTCATCGTTTTGGCTTCATATGTATGAAGCCACAACCACGGCATGTTTACGTGGTTGTGGCATCAGACGTATGAAGCCCAATTCCTTGCCACAACCATGCACATTGCAACGGCCGTGGTTGTGGCTTCATTATAATAATAATAATAATAATAATAATAATAATAATAATAATAATAATAATAATAATAATAATGTACATTTCTATAGCGCCAAATCCATATTAAGAAAAAATGCTCCCTGGCGCTTTACAGTCCAACAATAAACAAAACAAAAATAATAAAGAATAAAGCAAATCAAACGATAAATTAAAAGAAAAGCAAGACAAACTAACCAAACGATGCAATAATTTAAAAAATGAGATAAAATATAAACTAAGCACAGTCGAATAAACATAAAAACAAAACATTACACGATAGAAATAAAGTGAACAGTCAACACCCCTAAAATATAAAATGAACAATCAATCAATATATTTGTCCAAGGAAGCTAGTTAAGGAAAGCTATTAAGACTAGGTAAAAAAGTACAAAGAACACACATAAAAACTGAAATACAAAAACAAAAAAATTACGTATGAAGCCACAACCACGGCACGTTTTGCGTGGTTGTGGCATCAGACGTATGAAGCCCAATTCCTTGCCACAACCATGCACATTGCAACGGCCGTGGTTGTGGCTTCATATGGATGAAGCCACAACCACGGCACGTTTACGTGGTTGTGGCATTAGGCTTCATACGTCTGATGCCACAACAAAACGTGAGGTGGTTGTAGCTTCATACATATGAAGCCACAACCACGGCCGTTGCAATGTGCATGGTTGTGGCAAGGAATTAGGCTTCATACGTATCAAGCCTAATTCCTTGCCACAACAATGCACATTTCACGGCCGTGGTTGTGGCTTCATATGTATGTAGCCACAACCACGGCACGTTTTGCGTGGTTGTGGCATCAGACGTATGAAGCCCAATTCCTTGCCACAACCATGCACATTGCAACGGCCGTGGTTGTAGCTTCATATGGATGAAGCCACAACCACGGCACGTTTACGTGGTTGTGGCATCAGACGTATGAAGCCTAATTCCTTGCCACAATCATGCACGTTGCAACGGCCGTGGTTGTGGCTTCATATGTATGAAGCCACAACCACCTCACGTTTTGTTGTAGCATCAGACGTATGAAGCCCATGCATATTGCCACGGTCATGGTTTTGGCTTCATATGTAAGCCACAACCACGGCATGTTTACGTGGTTGTGGCATCAGACGTATGAAGCCCAATTCCTTGCCACAACCATGCACATTGCAACGGCCGTGGTTGTGGCTTCATTATAATAATAATAATAATAATAATAATAATAATAATAATAATAATAATAATAATAATAATAATAATAATAATAATAATGTACATTTCTATAGCGCCAAATCCATATTAAGAAAAAATGCTCCCTGGCGCTTTACAGTCCAACAATAAACAAAACAAAAATAATAAAGAATAAAGCAAATCAAACGATAAATTAAAAGAAAAGCAAGACAAACTAACCAAACGATGCAATAATATAAAAAATGAGATAAAATATAAACTAAGCACAGTCGAATAAACATAAAAACAAAACATTACACGATAGAAATAAAGTGAACAGTCAACACCCCTAAAATATAAAATGAACAATCAATCAATATATTTGTCCAAGGAAGCTAGTTAAGGAAAGCTATTAAGACTAGGTAAAAAAGTACAAAGAACACACATAAAAACTGAAATACAAAAACAAAAAAATTACGTATGAAGCCACAACCACGGCACGTTTTGCGTGGTTGTGGCATCAGACGTATGAAGCCCAATTCCTTGCCACAACCATGCACATTGCAACGGCCGTGGTTGAAGCTTCATATGGATGAAGCCACAACCACGGCACGTTTACGTGGTTGTGGCATTAGGCTTCATACGTCTGATGCCACAACAAAACGTGAGGTGGTTGTAGCTTCATACATATGAAGCCACAACCACGGCCGTTGCAATGTGCATGGTTGTGGCAAGGAATTAGGCTTCATACGTATCAAGCCTAATTCCTTGCCACAACAATGCACATTTCACGGCCGTGGTTGTGGCTTCATATGTATGTAGCCACAACCACGGCACGTTTTGCGTGGTTGTGGCATCAGACGTATGAAGCCCAATTCCTTGCCACAACCATGCACATTGCAACGGCCGTGGTTGTAGCTTCATATGGATGAAGCCACAACCACGGCACGTTTACGTGGTTGTGGCATCAGACGTATGAAGCCTAATTCCTTGCCACAATCATGCACGTTGCAACGGCCGTGGTTGTGGCTTCATATGTATGAAGCCACAACCACCTCACGTTTTGTTGTGGCATCAGACGTATGAAGCCCATGCATATTGCCACGGTCATGGTTTTGGCTTCATATGTATGAAGCCACAACCACGGCATGTTTACGTGGTTGTGGCATCAGACGTATGAAGCCCAATTCCTTGCCACAACCATGCACATTGCAACGGCCGTGGTTGTGGCTTCATTATAATAATAATAATAATAATAATAATAATAATAATAATAATAATAATAATAATAATAATAATAATAATAATAATAATAATAATAATAATAATAATAATAATAATGTACATTTCTATAGCGCCAAATCCATATTAAGAAAAAATGCTCCCTGGCGCTTTACAGTCCAACAATAAACAAAACAAAAATAATAAAGAATAAAGCAAATCAAACGATAAATTAAAAGAAAAGCAAGACAAACTAACCAAACGATGCAATAATATAAAAAATGAGATAAAATATAAACTAAGCACAGTCGAATAAACATAAAAACAAAACATTACACGATAGAAATAAAGTGAACAGTCAACACCCCAAAAATATAAAATGAACAATCAATCAATATATTTGTCCAAGGAAGCTAGTTAAGGAAAGCTGTTAAGACTAGGTAAAAAAGTACAAAGAACACACATAAAAACTGAAATACAAAAACAAAAAAATTATGTATGAAGCCACAACCACGGCACGTTTTGCGTGGTTGTGGCATCAGACGTATGAAGCCCAATTCCTTGCCACAACCATGCACATTGCAACGGCCGTGGTTGTGGCTTCATATGGATGAAGCCACAACCACGGCACGTTTACGTGGTTGTGGCATTAGGCTTCATACGTCTGATGCCACAACAAAACGTGAGGTGGTTGTAGCTTCATACATATGAAGCCACAACCACGGCCGTTGCAATGTGCATGGTTGTGGCAAGGAATTAGGCTTCATACGTATGAAGCCTAATTCCTTGCCACAACAATGCACATTTCACGGCCGTGGTTGTGGCTTCATATGTATGTAGCCACAACCACGGCACGTTTTGCGTGGTTGTGGCATCAGACGTATGAAGCCCAATTCCTTGCCACAACCATGCACATTGCAACGGCCGTGGTTGTAGCTTCATATGGATGAAGCCACAACCACGGCACGTTTACGTGGTTGTGGCATCAGACGTATGAAGCCTAATTCCTTGCCACAATCATGCACGTTGCAACGGCCGTGGTTGTGGCTTCATATGTATGAAGCCACAACCACCTCACGTTTTGTTGTGGCATCAGACGTATGAAGCCCATGCATATTGCCACGGTCATGGTTTTGGCTTCATATGTATGAAGCCACAACCACGGCATGTTTACGTGGTTGTGGCATCAGACGTATGAAGCCCAATTCCTTGCCACAACCATGCACATTGCAACGGCCGTGGTTGTGGCTTCATTATAATAATAATAATAATAATAATAATAATAATAATAATAATAATGTACATTTCTATAGCGCCAAATCCATATTAGAAAAAATGCTCCCTGGCGCTTTACAGTCCAACCATAAACAAAACAAAAATAATAAAGAATAAAGCAAATCAAACGATAAATTAAAAGAAAAGCAAGACAAACTAACCAAACGATGCAATAATATAAAAATCAGATAAAATATAAACTAAGCATAGTCGAATAAACATAAAAACAATACGGCCGTGGTTGTGGCTTCATATGTATGAAACTACAACCACCTCACGTTTTGTTGTGGCATCACACGTATGAAGCCACAACCACGGCACGTTTGCGTGGTTGTGGCATCATACGTATGAAGCCACAACCACGGCCGTTGCAATGTGCATGGTTGTGGCAAGGAATTAGGCTTCATACGTATGAAGCCTAATTCCTTGCCACAACCATGCACATTTCAACGGCCGTGGTTGTGGCATCATACGTATGACGCCACAACCACGGTCGTTGCAATGTGCGGGGTTGTGGCAAGGAATTGGGCTTCATATGTATGTAGCCACAACCACGGCACGTTTTGCGTGGTTGTGCATCAGACGTATGAAGCCCAATTCCTTGCCACAACCATGCACATAGCAACGGCCGTGGTTGAAGCTTCATATGGATGAAGCCACAACCACGGCACGTTTACGTGGTTGTGGCATCAGACGTATGAAGCCTAATTTCTTGCCACAACCATGCACATTACAACGGCCGTGGTTGTGGCTTCATATGTATGAAGCCACAACCACGGCATGTTCACGTGGTTGTGGCATCAGACGTATGAAGCCTAATTCCTTGCCACAACCATGCACATTGCAACGGCCTTGGTTGTGGCTTCATATGTATGAAGCCACAACCACGGCATGATTACGTGGTTGTGGCATCAGACGTATGAAGCCCAATTCCTCGCCACAACCACGCACATTAATGAAGCCTAATTCCTTGCCACATGCACATTTCACGGCCGTGGTTGTGGCTTCATATGTATGTAGCCACAACCACGGCACGTTTTGCGTGGTTGTGGCATCAGACGTATGAAGCCCAATTCCTTGCCACAACCATGCACATTGCAACGGCCGTGGTTGAAGCTTCATATGGATGAAGCCACAACCACGGCACGTTTACGTGGTTGTGGCATCAGACGTATGAAGCCTAATTTCTTGCCACAACCATGCACATTGCAACGGCCGTGGTTGTGGCTTCATGTGTATGTGCCACAACCACGGCATGTTTACGTGGTTGTGGCATCAGACGTATGAAGCCTAATTCCTTGCCACAACCATGCACATTGCAACGGCCGTGGTTGTGGCTTCATATGTATGAAGCTACAACCACCTCACGTTTTGTTGTGGCATCACAACGTATGAAGCCACAACCACGGCACGTTTGCGTGGTTGTGGCATCATACGTATGAAGCCACAACCACGGCCGTTGCAATGTGCATGGTTGTGGCAATGAATTAGGCTTTATACGTATGAAGCCTAATTCCTTGCCACAACCATGCACATTTCACGGCCGTGGTTGTGGCTTCATATGTATGTAGCCACAACCACGGCACGTTTTGCGTGGTTGTGGCATCAGACGTATGAAGCCCAATTCCTTGCCACAACGATGCGCATTGCAACGGCCGTGGTTGTAGCTTCATATGGATGAAGCCACAACCACGGCACGTTTACGTGGTTGTGGCATCAGACGTATGAAGCCCTATTCCTTGCCACAACCATGCACATTGCAACGGCCTTGGTTGTGGTTTCATATGTATGAAGCCAAAACCACGGAATGTTTACGTGGTTGTGGCATCAGACGTATGAAGCCTAATTCCTTGCCACAACCATGCACATTGCAACGGCCGTGGTTGTGGCATCAGACGTATGAAGCCCATGCATATTGCCACGGTCATGGTTTTGGCTTCATATGTATGAAGCCACAACCACGGCATGTTTACGTGGTTGTGGCATCAGACGTATGAAGCCCAATTCCTTGCCACAACCATGCACATTGCAACGGCCGTGGTTGTGGCTTCATTATAATAATAATAATAATAATAATAATAATAATAATAATAATAATAATAATGTACATTTCTATAGCGCCAAATCCATATTAGAAAAAATGCTCCCTGGCGCTTTACAGTCCAACCATAAACAAAACAAAAATAATAAAGAATAAAGCAAATCAAACGATAAATTAAAAGAAAAGCAAGACAAACTAACCAAACGATGCAATAATATAAAAAATGAGATAAAATATAAACTAAGCATAGTCGAATAAACATAAAAACAAAACGGCCGTGGTTGTGGCTTCATATGTATGAAACTACAACCACCTCACGTTTTGTTGTGGCATCACACGTATGAAGCCACAACCACGGCACGTTTGCGTGGTTGTGGCATCATACGTATGAAGCCACAACCACGGCCGTTGCAATGTGCATGGTTGTGGCAAGGAATTAGGCTTCATACGTATGCAGCCTAATTCCTTGCCACAACCATGCACATTGCAACGGCCGTGGTTGTGGCATCATACGTATGAAGCCACAACCACGGTCGTTGCAATGTGCGTGGTTGTGGCAAGGAATTGGGCTTCATATGTATGTAGCCACAACCACGGCACGTTTTGCGTGGTTGTGGCATCAGACGTATGAAGCCCAATTCCTTGCCACAACCATGCACATAGCAACGGCCGTGGTTGAAGCTTCATATGGATGAAGCCACAACCACGGCACGTTTACGTGGTTGTGGCATCAGACGTATGAAGCCTAATTTCTTGCCACAACCATGCACATTACAACGGCCGTGGTTGTGGCTTCATATGTATGAAGCCACAACCACGGCATGTTCACGTGGTTGTGGCATCAGACGTATGAAGCCTAATTCCTTGCCACAACCATGCACATTGCAACGGCCTTGGTTGTGGCTTCATATGTATGAAGCCACAACCACGGCATGTTTACGTGGTTGTGGCATCAGACGTATGAAGCCCAATTCGTCGCCACAACCACGCACATTAATGAAGCCTAATTCCTTGCCACATGCACATTTCACGGCCGTGGTTGTGGCTTCATATGTATGTAGCCACAACCACGGCACGTTTTGCGTGGTTGTGGCATCAGACGTATGAAGCCCAATTCCTTGCCACAACCATGCACATTGCAACGGCCGTGGTTGAAGCTTCATATGGATGAAGCCACAACCACGGCACGTTTACGTGGTTGTGGCATCAGACGTATGAAGCCTAATTCCTTGCCACAACCATGCACATTGCAACGGCCGTGGTTGTGGCTTCATAAGTATGAAGCTACAACCACCTCACGTTTTGTTGTGGCATCACAACGTATGAAGCCACAACCACGGCACGTTTGCGTGGTTGTGGCATCATACGTATGAAGCCACAACCACGGCCGTTGCAATGTGCATGGTTGTGGCAATGAATAAGGCTTTATACGTATGAAGCCTAATTCCTTGCCACAACCATGCACATTTCACGGCCGTGGTTGTGGCTTCATATGTATGTAGCCACAACCACGGCACGTTTTGCGTGGTTGTGGCATCAGACGTATGAAGCCCAATTCCTTGCCACAACGATGCGCATTGCAACGGCCGTGGTTGTAGCTTCATATGGATGAAGCCACAACCACGGCACGTTTACGTGGTTGTGGCATCAGACGTATGAAGCCCTATTCCTTGCCACAACCATGCACATTGCAACGGCCTTGGTTGTGGTTTCATATGTATGAAGCCAAAACCACGGAATGTTTACGTGGTTGTGGCATCAGACGTATGAAGCCTAATTCCTTGCCACAACCATGCACATTGCAACGGCCGTGGTTGTGGCATCAGACGTATGAAGCCCATGCATATTGCCACGGTCATGGTTTTGGCTTCATATGTATGAAGCCACAACCACGGCATGTTTACGTGGTTGTGGCATCAGACGTATGAAGCCCAATTCCTTGCCACAACCATGCACATTGCAACGGCCGTGGTTGTGGCTTCATTATAATAATAATAATAATAATAATAATAATAATAATAATAATAATAATAATAATGTACATTTCTATAGCGCCAAATCCATATTAGAAAAATGCTCCCTGGCGCTTTACAGTCCAACCATAAACAAAACAAAAATAATAAAGAATAAAGCAAATCAAACGATAAATTAAAAGAAAAGCAAGACAAACTAACCAAACGATGCAATAATATAAAAATGAGATAAAATATAAACTAAGCATAGTCGAATAAACATAAACCCAACACGGCCGTGGTTGTGGCTTCATATGTATGAAACTACAACCACCTCACGTTTTGTTGTGGCATCACACGTATGAAGCCACAACCACGGCACGTTGCGTGGTTGTGGCATCATACGTATGAAGCCACAACCACGGCCGTTGCAATTTGCATGGTTGTTGCAAGGAATTAGGCTTCATACGTATGCAGCCTAATTCCTTGCCACAACCATGCACATTGCAACGGCCGTGGTTGTGGCATCATACGTATGAAGCCACAACGACGGTCGTTGCAATGTGCGTGGTTGTGGCAAGGAATTGGGCTTCATATGTATGTAGCCACAACCACGGCACGTTTTGCGTGGTTGTGGCATCAGACGTATGAAGCCCAATTCCTTGCCACAACCATGCACATAGCAACGGCCGTGGTTGAAGCTTCATATGGATGAAGCCACAACCACGGCACGTTTACGTGGTTGTGGCATCAGACGTATGAAGCCTAATTTCTTGCCACAACCATGCACATTACAACGGCCGTGGTTGTGGCTTCATATGTATGAAGCCACAACCACGGCATGTTCACGTGGTTGTGGCATCAGACGTATGAAGCCTAATTCCTTGCCACAACCATGCACATTGCAACGGCCTTGGTTGTGGCTTCATATGTATGAAGCCACAACCACGGCATGTTTACGTGGTTGTGGCATCAGACGTATGAAGCCCAATTCGTCGCCACAACCACGCACATTAATGAAGCCTAATTCCTTGCCACATGCACATTTCACGGCCGTGGTTGTGGCTTCATATGTATGTAGCCACAACCACGGCACGTTTTGCGTGGTTGTGGCATCAGACGTATGAAGCCCAATTCCTTGCCACAACCATGCACATTGCAACGGCCGTGGTTGAAGCTTCATATGGATGAAGCCACAACCACGGCACGTTTACGTGGTTGTGGCATCAGACGTATGAAGCCTAATTCCTTGCCACAACCATGCACATTGCAACGGCCGTGGTTGTGGCTTCATAAGTATGAAGCTACAACCACCTCACGTTTTGTTGTGGCATCACAACGTATGAAGCCACAACCACGGCACGTTTGCGTGGTTGTGGCATCATACGTATGAAGCCACAACCACGGCCGTTGCAATGTGCATGGTTGTGGCAATGAATTAGGCTTTATACGTATGAAGCCTAATTCCTTGCCACAACCATGCACATTTCACGGCCGTGGTTGTGGCTTCATATGTATGTAGCCACAACCACGGCACGTTTTGCGTGGTTGTGGCATCAGACGTATGAAGCCCAATTCCTTGCCACAACGATGCGCATTGCAACGGCCGTGGTTGTAGCTTCATATGGATGAAGCCACAACCACGGCACGTTTACGTGGTTGTGGCATCAGACGTATGAAGCCCTATTCCTTGCCACAACCATGCACATTGCAACGGCCTTGGTTGTGGTTTCATATGTATGAAGCCAAAACCACGGAATGTTTACGTGGTTGTGGCATCAGACGTATGAAGCCTAATTCCTTGCCACAACCATGCACATTGCAACGGCCGTGGTTGTGGCATCAGACGTATGAAGCCCAATTCCTTGCCACAACCACGCACATTGATGAAGCCTAATTCCTTGCCACAACCATGCACATTTTACGGCCCCGGCTGTGGCTTCATATGTATGAAGCCACAACCACGGCATGTTTACGTGGTTGTGGCATCAGACGTATGAAGCCTAATCCTTGCCACAACCATGCACATTGCAACGGCCGTGGTTGTGGCTTCATTTTTATGAAGCCACAACCACGGCATGTTTACGTGGTTGTGGCATCAGACGTATAAAGCCCAATTCCTTGCCACAACCACGCACATTGATGAAGCCTAATTCCTTACCACAATCATGCACATTTCACGGCCGTGGTTGTGGCTTCATATGTATATAGCCACAACCACGGCACGTTTTGCGTGGTTGTGGCATCAGACGTATGAAGCCCAATTCCTTGCCACAACCATGCACATTGCAACGGCCGTGGTTGTAGCTTCATATGGATGAAGCCACAACCACGGCACGTTTACGTGGTTGTGGCATCAGACGTATCAAGCCTAATTCCTTGCCACAACCATGCACATTGCAACGGCCGTGGGTGTGGCTTCATATGTATGAAGCCACAACCACGGCATGTTTACGTGGTAGTGGCATCAGACGTATGAAGCCCAATTCCTTGCCACAGCCACGCACACTGCAACGGCCGTGGTTGTGGCTTCATATGTATGAAGCCACAACCACGGCACGTTCTCGTTGTTGTGGAATCAGCTGTATGAAGCCCAATTACTTGCCACAACCATGCACATTGCAACGGCCGTGGTTGTTGCTTCATATTTATGAAGCCACAACCACGGCACGTTTACGTGGTTGTGGGATCAGATATATCAAGCCCAATTCCTTGCCACAACCTCGCACATTGCAACGGCCGTGGTTGTGGCTTCATAATTATGTATATGAAGCCACAACCACGGCACGTTTACGTGGTTGTGGCATTAGGCTTCATACGTCTGATGCCACAACCACGTAAACGTGCAGTGGTTATGGCATCATCCATATGAAGCCACAACCACGGCCGTTGCAATGTGCATGGTTGTGGCACGGAATTGGGTTTTCATAATTATGTATATGAAGCCACAACCACGGCACGTTTTACGTGGTTGTGGCATCAGACGTATGAAGCCCAATTCCTTGCCACAACCACGCACATTGCAACGGCCGTGGTTGTGGCTTCATAATTATGTATGAAACAAGAGCCGATGGGTGGGGGGGGGGACGGGGGGGACATGTCCCCCCCCATTTTTTAGACGGGGGGGGGGGGACAACATATCAGATGTCCCTCCCCACTTTTTGATTGACTGTTTCATTAGAAATATGGAATAAAATGTAAAATTATACATCATTTTCTTGATTTCTTCATTGTATCAGAGTGTATTGTTATCTTCAAATCTTGTAAATTCACCAAATCTTTACACTATAGAGAACATTAGTAAATGGGTTTTTTGCGGTACCAACTGCTTCAGTAATTTAATAAACAACATACATTTAACGTAAACGACATGTATTACATATCTGTTTATGATGTGTACTTTGCCTCATAATTAATATTACCTACGGCAAATGTTCACGTCCGTTGACATCCGTTTGACGGACGATCGTTTGCACGCAAACCAAGTATAGCAAAAACCATTTTCTCAAAAAACATTCTAAAAATCGTGAAATATCTAGAGAATGTACGGAGGGATTTTGTTTAAACTTTCAGAAATGAAAGATCTATCCTTAAATATTACGTTCAGCGAAAAAAATCAGAGCATGAATGACACGAAATTTTTACATTTTGTCGAAATTTGTAGCCGTATTAGGGGAGACGTTTTGAAATGAAATGCCCACCTGGACCCATTCATACACGTTAGCTGCTGCAATAAGCCAACGGAAAATTGCCGGTAATATTTTTACGCATTTTACTGAAAAACAACCACCTTAACAATTGAAAATGCTCTTACAATATATACTGTTATGTTTTCAATGCTGTTAAAGAGAAAATTTTAACGGTATACATGGTTTTCTTTTTCTTTTTTAATGGTCTTCACCTCTTTTTAAAATGGAGTGTACCCAAACCGCGATTGCAATTTCTTTCGCAATACCCCTTCCGCCCCCCCCTTGTCCAGAATGGTATTTTAGGCCTATTTCCGTTTCTATAATACAGACAATAGACAAAAAGTTTCGGTACACGATGCCTCCGGAAGTTTTTTTTAAAGACTTGCTCGCCCGTCCCCCCCCCCACTTTTCAGTAGCGATCGACGCCCTTGACTACCACCACCTACGTATGAACACGTACACATGCAAGATATAAATACCTGCCGAATAATAGTTTGAAACAAATTCTGCGCTATTTTTGACAATAACTCCTGAACTAAGCATGCTAGAGACACAACATTTATATGAAACTGTGCCTCTCATATCCCCGAATCCGAAAATCAACATTTTATGGCCGCCTTGTGCCATCTCCATACCGGAATTGACCAGCAAGTGGGGATACTCAGAATGATCCTCAGAAGCATGTTCAATGGGATTTTTGTGCACAGAGCAGTCAAAGAGAGAATCACAAAGTAAGCACGGCCAAATCACACTTAGAATAATGCGGGATTTGCACAAGTTTTATACCATTGGAAAGCCTATCTCAAGGGCTCTCTCCTCGTCCTAGTTTTGTTTCTGTGACCATTTTGTAGGCAAGGCGAACGACCAGGGAGTAGGGTTACTACCACCACCAACATGCAACATGCACGTACACATGCAAGATATAAATATCTGCCGAATAATGGTTTCAAACAAATTCTGCGCTATGTTTGACAATAACTCCTGAACTAAGCATGCTAGAGACACAAAATTTATATCAAACTGTGCCTCACATATCCCCAAATCCGAAAAACAACATTTCATGGCCGCCTTGTGCCATCTCCATACCGGAAATGACCAGCAAGTGGGGATACTCAAAATGCTTCTTAGAAGCATGTTCAATGGGATTTTTGTGCACAGAGCAGTCAAAGAGAGAATCACAAAGTAAGCACGGCCAAATCACCCTCAGAATAATGCAGGATTTGCACAAGTTTTATACCATTGGAAAGCCTATCTCAAAGGATCTCTCCTCGTTTTAGTTTCGTTTCTGTGACTACTTTGTAGGCGAGGCGAGCGGCCAGGGAGTAGGGTTACTACCACCACCAACTGGGGCTACGTATGAACACGTACACATGCAAGACATAAATACCTGCCGAATAATGGTTTGAAACAAATTCTGCGCTATGTTTGACAATAATTCCTGAATTAAGCATGCTAGAGACACAAAATTTATATCAAACTGTGCCTCTTATATCCCCAAATCCGAAAATCAACATTTATGGCCGCCTTGTGCCATCTTCACACCGGAAATGACCAGCAGGTGGGGATACTCAGAATGATCCTCAGAAGCGTGTTCAATGGGATTTCTGTGCACAGAGCAGTCAAAGAGAGAATCACAAAGTAAGCAGGGCCAAATCACACTTAGAATAATGCAGGATTTGCACAAGTTTTACACCATTGGAAAGCCTATCTCAAGGGCTCTCTCCTCGTTTTAGTTTCGTTTCTGTGACCATTTTGTAGGCGAGGCGAGCGGCCAGGGAGTAGGGTTACTACCACCACCAACTGGGGCTACGTATGAACACGTACACATGCAAGATATAAATATCTGCCGAATAACGGTTTCAAACAAATTCTGCGCTATGTTTGACAATAACTCCTGAACTAAGCATACTAGAGACACAACATTTATATCAAACTGTGCCTCTCATATCCCCAAATCCGAATAAACAACATTTTATGGCCGCCTTGTGCCATCTCCATACCGGAAATGACCAGCAAGTGGGGATACTCAAAATGCTTCTCAGAAGCATGTTCAATGGGATTTTTGTGCACAGAGCAGTCAAAGAGAGTATCAAAAAGTAAGCACGGCCAAATCACCCTC
The DNA here is from genome assembly GCA_021014325.1 of Plazaster borealis. Taxonomy (NCBI): domain Eukaryota; kingdom Metazoa; phylum Echinodermata; class Asteroidea; order Forcipulatida; family Labidiasteridae; genus Plazaster; species Plazaster borealis. The sequence continues at coordinate 5,719,051 of CM037470.1, forward strand.
AGAATAATGCAGGATTTGCACAAGTTTTATACCATTGGAAAGCCTATTTCAAGGGCTCTCTCCTCGTCCTAGTTTCGTTTCTGTGACTATTTTGTAGGCGAGGCGAGCGGCCAGGGAAGAGGGTTACTACCACTACCAACTGGGGCTACGTATGAACACGTACACATGCAAGATATAAATACCTGCCGAAAAATGGTTTGAAACAAATTCTGCGCTATGTTGGACAATAACTCCTGAACTAAGCATGCTAGAGACACCAAATTTATATCAAACTGTGCCTCTCATATCCCCAAATCCAAAAATCAACATTTTATTGCCACCTTGCGCCATCTCCACACCGAAAATGACCAGCAAGTGGGGATACTCAGAATGATCCTCAGAAGCATGTTCAATGGGATTTTTTGTGCACAGAGCAGTCAAAGAGAGAATCACAAAGTAAGCACGGCCAAATCACCCTTAGAATAATGCAGGATTTGCACAAGTTTTATACCATTGGAAAGCCTATCTCAAGGGCTCTTTCTTCGTTCTAGTTTTGTTTCTGTGACCATTTTGTAGGCGAGCCGAGCGGCCAGGGAGTAGGGTTACTACCACCACCAACTGGGCTACGTATGAACACGTACACATGCAAGATTAATATCTGCCGAATAACGGTTTGAAACAAATTCTCCGCTATGTTTGACCATAATTCCTGAACTAAGCATGCTAGAGACACCAAATTTATATCAAACTGTGCGTCTCATATCCCCAAATCCGAAAATTGACATTTTATTGCCGCCTTGCGCCATCTCCACACCGGAAATGACCAGCAAGTGGGCATACTCAGAATGATCCTCAGAAGCATTTTCAATGGGATTTTTGTGCACAGAGCAGTCAAAGAGAGAATCACAAAGTAAGCAGGGCCAAATCACACTTAGAATAATGCAGGATTTACACAAGTTTTATACAAATGGAAAGCCTATCTCAAGGGCTCTCTCCTCGTTTTAGTTTCGTTTCTGTGACCATTTTGTAGGCGAGGCGAGCGGCCAGGGAGTAGGGTTACTACCACCACCAACTGGGGCTACGTATGAACACGTACACATGCAAGACATAAATACCTGCCGAATAATGGTTTGAAACAAATTCTGCGCTATGTTTTACAATAATTCCTGAATTAAGCATGCTAGAGACACAAAATTTATATCAAACTCTGCCTCTCATATCCCCAAATCCGAAAATCAACATTTTATTGCCGCCTTGCGCCATCTCCATACCGGAAATGACCAGCAAGTGGGGATACTCAGAATGATCCTCAGAAGCATGTTCAATGGGATTTTTGTGCACAGAGCAGTCAAAGAGAGAATCACAAAGTAAGCACGGCCAAATCACCCTCAGAATAATGCAGGATTTGCACAAGTTTTATACCATTAGAAAGCCTGTCTCAAGGGCTCTCTCCTCGTCCTAGTTTCGTTTCTGTGACCATTTTGTAGGCGAGGCGAGCGGCCAGGGAGTAGGTTTACTACCACCAACAACTGGGGCTACGTATGAACACGTACACATGCAAGACATAAATACCTGCCGAATAATGGTTTGAAACAAATTCTGCGCTATGTTTGACAATAATTCCTGAACTGAGCATGCTAGAGACACAAAATCTATATCAAACTGTGCCTCTCATATCCCCAAACCCGAAAATTAACATTTTATTGCCGCCTTGCGCCATCTCCATACCGGAAATGACCAGCAAGTGGGGATACTCAGAGTGATCCTCAGAAGCATGTTCAATGGGATTTTTGTGCACAGAGCAGTTAAAGAGAGAATCACAAAGTAAGCAGGGCCAAATCACCCTCAAAATAATGCAGGATTTGCACAAGTTTTAGACCTTTGGAAAGCCTATCTCAAGGGCTATCTCCTCGTTTTAGTTTCGTTTCTGTGACCATTTTGTAGGCGAGGCGTGCGGCCAGGGATAAGGGTTACCACCACCACCAACTGGGGCTACGTATGAACACGTACACATGCAAGATATAAATATCTGCCGAATAATGGTTTGAAACAAATTCTGCGCTAAGTTTGACAATAACTCCTGAACTAAGCATGCTAGAGACACAATATTTATATAAAACTGTGCCTCTCACATCCCCAAATCCGAATAAACAACATTTTATGGCCGCCTTGTGCCATCTCCATACCGGAAATGACCAGCAAGTGGGGATACTCAGAATGATCCTCAGAAGCATGTTCAATGGGATTGTTGTGCACAGAGCAGTCAAAGAGAGAATCACAAAGTAAGCAGGGCCAAATCACACTTAGAATAATGCAGGATTTGCACAAGTTTTATACCGTTGGAAAGCCTGTCTCAAGGGCTCTCTCCTCGTCCTAGTTTCGTTTCTGTGACTATTTTGTAGGCGAGGCGAGCGGCCAGGGAGTAGGGTTACTACCACCACCAACTGGGGCTACGTATGAACACGTACACATGCAAGATATAAATATCTGCCGAATAATGGTTTCAAACAAATTCTGCGCTATGTTTGACAATAACTCCTGAACTAAGCATACTAGAGACAAAAAAATTATTTCAAACTGTGCCTCTCATATCCCCAAACCCGAAAATCAACATTTTATTGCCGCCTTGCGCCACCTCCATACCGGAAATGACCAGCAAGTGGGGATACTCAGAATGATCCTCAGAAGCATGTTCAATGGGATTTTTGTGCACAGAGCAGTCAAAGAGAGAATCACAAAGTAAGCAGGGCCAAATCACCATCAGAATAATTCAGGATTTGCACAAGTTTTATACCATTGGAAAGCCTATCTCAAGGGCTCTCTCCTCGTCCTAGTTTCGTTTCTTTTACCATTTTGTAGGCGAGGCGAGCGGCCAGGGAGTAGGGTTACTACCACCACCAACTGGGGCTACGTATGAACACGTACACATGCAAGATTAATATCTGCCGAATAACGGTTTGAAACAAATTCTCCGCTATGTTTGACAATAACTCCTGAACTAAGCATGCTAGAGACACAATATTTATATCAAACTGTGCCTCTCATATCCCCAAATCCGAAAATCAACATTTTATTGCCGCCTTGCGCCATCTCCATACCGGAAATGACCAGCAAGTGGGGATACTCAGAATGATCCTCAGAAGCATGTTCAATGGGATTTTTGTGCACAGAGCAGTCAAAGAGAGAATCACAAAGTAAGCAGGGCCAAATCACCCTCAAAATAATGCAGGATTTGCACAAGTTTTATACCATTGGAAAGCCTGTCTCAAGGGCTCTCTCCTCGTTCTAGTTTCGTTTCTGTGACCATTTTGTAGGCGAGGCGAGCGGCCAGGGAGTAGGGTTACTACCACCACCAACTGGGGCTACGTATGAACACGTACACATGCAAGATATAAATATCTGCCGAATAATGGTTTAAAACAAATTCTGCGCTATGTTTGACAATAATTCCTGAACTGAGCATGCTAGAGACACAAAATTTATATCAAACTGTGCCTCTCATATCCCCAAATCCGAAAATTAACATTTTATTGCCGCCTTGCGAAATCTCCATACCGGAAATGACCAGCAAGTGGGGATACTCCGAATGATCCTCAGAAGCATGTTCAATGGGATTTTTGTGCACAGAGCAGTCAAAGAGAGAATCACAAAGTAAGCAGGGCCAAATCACACTTAGAATAATGTAGGATTTGCACAAGTTTTAGACCTTTGGAAAGCCTATCTCAAGGGCTATCTCCTCGTTTTAGTTTCGTTTCTGTGACCATTTTGTAGGCGAGGCGTGCGGCCAGGGATAAGGGTTACCACCACCACCAACTGGGGCTACGTATGAACACGTACACATGCAAGATATAAATATCTGCCGAATAATGGTTTGAAACAAATTCTGCGCTAAGTTTGACAATAACTCCTGAACTAAGCATGCTAGAGACACAATATTTATATCAAACTGTGCCTCTCACATCCCCAAATCCGAATAAACAACATTTTATGGCCGCCTTGTGCCATCTCCATACCGGAAATGACCAGCAAGTGGGGATACTCAGAATGATCCTCAGAAGCATGTTCAATGGGATTGTTGTGCACAGAGCAGTCAAAGAGAGAATCACAAAGTAAGCACGGCCAAATCACACTTAGAATAATGCAGGATTTGCACAAGTTTTATACCATTGGAAAGCCTATCTCAAGGGCTCTCTCCTCGTCCTAGTTTCGTTTCTGTAACCATTTTGTAGGCGAGGCGAGCGGCCAGGGAGGAGGGTTACTACCACCACCAACTGGGGCTACGTATGAACACATACACATGCAAGATATAAATATCTGCCGAATAAGGGTTTAAAACAAATTCTGCGCTATGTTTGACAATAACTCCTGAACTAAGCATGCTAGAGACACAAAATTTATATCAAACTGTGCCTCTCATATCCCCAAATCCGAAATCAACATTTTATTGCCGCCTTGCGCCATCTCCATACCGGAAATGAACAGCAAGTGGGGATACTCAGAATGATCCTCAGAAGCATGTTCAATGGGATTTTTGTGCACAGAGCAGTCAAAGAGAGAATCACAAAGTAAGCAGGGCCAAATCACCCTCAGAATAATGCAGGATTTGCACAAGTTTTATACCATTGGAAAGCCTGTCTCAAGGGCTCTCTCCTCGTCCTAGTTTCGTTTCTGTGACCATTTTGTAGGCGAGGCGAGCGGCCAGGGAGTAGGTTTACTACCACCAACACTGGGGCTACGTATGAACACGTACACATGCAAGACATAAATACCTGCCGAATAATGGTTTCAAACAAATTCTGCGCTATGTTTTACAATAACTCCTGAACTAAGCATGGTAGAGACACAAAATTTATATTAAACTGTGCCTCTCATATCCCCAAATCCGAAAATCAACATTTTATTGCCGCCTTGTGCCTTTTCCATACCGGAAATGAGCAGCAAGTGGGGATACTCAGAATGATCCTCAGAAGCATATTCAATGGGATTTTTGCGCACAGAGCAGTCAAAGCGAGAATCACAAAGTAAGCACGGCCAAATCACCCTCAGAATAATGCAGGATTTGCACAAGTTTTATACCGTTGGAAAGCCTGTCTCAAGGGCTCTCTCCTCGTCCTAGTTTCGTTTCTGTAACCATTTTGTAGGCGAGGCGAGCGGCCAGGGAGGAGGGTTACTACCACCACCAACTGGGGCTACGTATGAACACATACACATGCAAGATATAAATATCTGCCGAATAAGGGTTTGAAACAAATTCTGCGCTATGTTTGACAATAACTCCTGAACTAAGCATGCTAGAGACACAAAATTTAAATCAAACTGTGCCTCTCATATCCCCAAATCCGAAAAACAACATTTTATTGCCGCCTTGCGCCATCTCCATACCGGAAATGACCAGCAAGTGGGGATACTCAGAGTGATCCTCAGAAGCATGTTCAATGGGATTTTTGTGCACAGAGCAGTTAAAGAGAGAATCACAAAGTAAGCAGGGCCAAATCACCCTCAAAATAATGCAGGATTTGCCCAAGTTTTATACCATTGGAAAGCCTATCTCAAAGGCTCTCTCCTCGTCCTAGTTTCGTTTCTGTGACTATTTTGTAGGCGAGGCGAGCGGCCAGGGAGTAGGGTTACTACCACCACCAACTGGGGCTACGTATGAACACGTACACATGCAAGATATAAATATCTGCCGAATAATGGTTTCAAACAAATTCTGCGCTATGTTTGACAATAACTCCTGAACTAAGCATGCTAGAGACACAAAATTTATATCAAACTGTGCCTCTCATATCCCCAAATCCGAAAATCAACATTTTATGGCCGCCTTGTGCCATCTCCATACCGGAAATGACCAGCAAGTGGGGATACTCAGAATGATCCTCAGAAGCATGTTCAATGGGATTTTTGTGCACAGAGCAGTCAAAGAGAGAATCACAAAGTAAGCACGGCCAAATCACCCTCAAAATAATGCAGGATTTGCACAAGTTTTATACCATTGGAAAGCCTATCTCAAGGGCTCTCTCCTCGTCCTAGTTTCGTTTCTGTGACTATTTTGTAGGCGAGGCGAGCGGCCAGGGAGTAGGGTTACTACCACCACCAACTGGGGCTACGTATGAACACGTACACATGCAAGATATAAATATCTGCCGAATAATGGTTTCAAACAAATTCTGCGCTATGTTTGACAATAACTCCTGAACTAAGCATGCTAGAGACACAAAATTTATATCAAACTGTGCCTCTCATATCCCCAAATCCGAAAATCAACATTTTATGGCCGCCTTGTGCCATCTCCATACCGGAAATGACCAGCAAGTGGGGATACTCAGAATGATCCTCAGAAGCATGTTCAATGGGATTTTTGTGCACAGAGCAGTCAAAGAGAGAATCACAAAGTAAGCACGGCCAAATCACACTTAGAATAATGCAGGATTTGCACAAGTTTTATACCATTGGAAAGCCTATCTCAAGGGCTCTCTCCTCGTCCTAGTTTCGTTTCTGTGACTATTTTGTAGGCGAGGCGAGCGGCCAGGGAGTAGGGTTACTACCACCACCAACTGGGGCTACGTATGAACACGTACACATGCAAGATATAAATATCTGCCGAATAATGGTTTCAAACAAATTCTGCGCTATGTTTGACAATAACTCCTGAACTAAGCATGCTAGAGACACAAAATTTATATCAAACTGTGCCTCTCATATCCCCAAATCCGAAAAACAACATTTTATGGCCGCCTTGTGCCATCTCCATACCGGAAATGACCAGCAAGTGGGGATACGCAAAATGCTTCTCAGAAGCATGTTCAATGGGATTTTTGTGCACAGAGCAGTCAAAGAGAGAATCACAAAGTAAGCACGGCCAAATCACACTTAGAATAATGCAGGATTTGCCCAAGTTTTATACCATTGGAAAGCCTATCTCAAGGGCTCTCTCCTCGTCCTAGTTTCGTTTCTGTGACTATTTTGTAGGCGAGGCGAGCGGCCAGGGAGTAGGGTTACTACCACCACCAACTGGGGCTACGTATAAACACGTACACATGCAAGATATAAATATCTGCCGAATAATGGTTTCAAACAAATTCTGCGCTATGTTTGACAATAACTCCTGAACTAAGCATGCTAGAGACACAAAATTTATATCAAACTGTGCCTCTCATATCCCCAAATCCGAAAAACAACATTTTATGGCCGCCTTGTGCCATCTCCATACTGGAAATGACCAGCAAGTGGGGATACTCAGAATGATCCTCAGAAGCATGTTCAATGGGATTTTTGTGCACAGAGCAGTCAAAGAGAGAATCACAAAGTAAGCACGGCCAAATCACACTTAGAATAATGCAGGATTTGCCCAAGTTTTATACCATTGGAAAGCCTATCTCAAGGGCTCTCTCCTCGTCCTAGTTTCGTTTCTGTGACTATTTTGTAGGCGAGGCGAGCGGCCAGGGAGTAGGGTTACTACCACCACCAACTTGGGCTACGTATGAACATGTACACATGCAAGATATAAATATCTGCCGAATAATGGTTTCAAACAAATTCTGCGCTATGTTTGACAATAACTCCTGAACTAAGCATGCTAGAGACACAAAATTTATATCAAACTGTGCCTCTCATATCCCCAAATCCGAAAAACAACATTTTATGGCCGCCTTGTGCCATCTCCATACCGGAAATGACCAGCAAGTGGGGATACGCAAAATGCTTCTCAGAAGCATGTTCAATGGGATTTTTGTGCACAGAGCAGTCAAAGAGAGAATCACAAAGTAAGCACGGCCAAATCACACTTAGAATAATGCAGGATTTGCCCAAGTTTTATACCATTGGAAAGCCTATCTCAAGGGCTCTCTCCTCGTCCTAGTTTCGTTTCTGTGACTATTTTGTAGGCGAGGCGAGCGGCCAGGGAGTAGGGTTACTACCACCACCAACTGGGGCTACGTATAAACACGTACACATGCAAGATATAAATATCTGCCGAATAATGGTTTCAAACAAATTCTGCGCTATGTTTGACAATAACTCCTGAACTAAGCATGCTAGAGACACAAAATTTATATCAAACTGTGCCTCTCATATCCCCAAATCCGAAAAACAACATTTTATGGCCGCCTTGTGCCATCTCCATACTGGAAATGACCAGCAAGTGGGGATACTCAGAATGATCCTCAGAAGCATGTTCAATGGGATTTTTGTGCACAGAGCAGTCAAAGAGAGAATCACAAAGTAAGCACGGCCAAATCACACTTAGAATAATGCAGGATTTGCCCAAGTTTTATACCATTGGAAAGCCTATCTCAAGGGCTCTCTCCTCGTCCTAGTTTCGTTTCTGTGACTATTTTGTAGGCGAGGCGAGCGGCCAGGGAGTAGGGTTACTACCACCACCAACTGGGGCTACGTATGAACACGTACACATGCAAGATATAAATATCTGCCGAATAATGGTTTCAAACAAATTCTGCGCTATGTTTGACAATAACTCCTGAACTAAGCATGCTAGAGACACAAAATTTATATCAAACTGTGCCTCTCATATCCCCAAATCCGAAAAACAACATTTTATGGCCGCCTTGTGCCATCTCCATACCGGAAATGACCAGCAAGTGGGGATACGCAAAATGCTTCTCAGAAGCATGTTCAATGGGATTTTTGTGCACAGAGCAGTCAAAGAGAGAATCACAAAGTAAGCACGGCCAAATCACACTTAGAATAATGCAGGATTTGCCCAAGTTTTATACCATTGGAAAGCCTATCTCAAGGGCTCTCTCCTCGTCCTAGTTTCGTTTCTGTGACTATTTTGTAGGCGAGGCGAGCGGCCAGGGAGTAGGGTTACTACCACCACCAACTGGGGCTACGTATGAACACGTACACATGCAAGATATAAATATCTGCCGAATAATGGTTTCAAACAAATTCTGCGCTATGTTTGACAATAACTCCTGAACTAAGCATGCTAGAGACACAAAATTTATATCAAACTGTGCCTCTCATATCCCCAAATCCGAAAATCAACATTTTATGGCCGCCTTGTGCCATCTCCATACCGGAAATGACCAGCAAGTGGGGATACTCAGAATGATCCTCAGAAGCATGTTCAATGGGATTTTTGTGCACAGAGCAGTCAAAGAGAGAATCACAAAGTAAGCACGGCCAAATCACACTTAGAATAATGCAGGATTTGCACAAGTTTTATACCATTGGAAAGCCTATCTCAAGGGCTCTCTCCTCGTCCTAGTTTCGTTTCTGTGACTATTTTGTAGGCGAGGCGAGCGGCCAGGGAGTAGGGTTACTACCACCACCAACTGGGGCTACGTATGAACACGTACACATGCAAGATATAAATATCTGCCGAATAATGGTTTCAAACAAATTCTGCGCTATGTTTGACAATAACTCCTGAACTAAGCATGCTAGAGACACAAAATTTATATCAAACTGTGCCTCTCATATCCCCAAATCCGAAAAACAACATTTTATGGCCGCCTTGTGCCATCTCCATACCGGAAATGACCAGCAAGTGGGGATACGCAAAATGCTTCTCAGAAGCATGTTCAATGGGATTTTTGTGCACAGAGCAGTCAAAGAGAGAATCACAAAGTAAGCACGGCCAAATCACACTTAGAATAATGCAGGATTTGCCCAAGTTTTATACCATTGGAAAGCCTATCTCAAGGGCTCTCTCCTCGTCCTAGTTTCGTTTCTGTGACTATTTTGTAGGCGAGGCGAGCGGCCAGGGAGTAGGGTTACTACCACCACCAACTGGGGCTACGTATAAACACGTACACATGCAAGATATAAATATCTGCCGAATAATGGTTTCAAACAAATTCTGCGCTATGTTTGACAATAACTCCTGAACTAAGCATGCTAGAGACACAAAATTTATATCAAACTGTGCCTCTCATATCCCCAAATCCGAAAAACAACATTTTATGGCCGCCTTGTGCCATCTCCATACTGGAAATGACCAGCAAGTGGGGATACTCAGAATGATCCTCAGAAGCATGTTCAATGGGATTTTTGTGCACAGAGCAGTCAAAGAGAGAATCACAAAGTAAGCACGGCCAAATCACACTTAGAATAATGCAGGATTTGCCCAAGTTTTATACCATTGGAAAGCCTATCTCAAGGGCTCTCTCCTCGTCCTAGTTTCGTTTCTGTGACTATTTTGTAGGCGAGGCGAGCGGCCAGGGAGTAGGGTTACTACCACCACCAACTGGGGCTACGTATAAACACGTACACATGCAAGATATAAATATCTGCCGAATAATGGTTTCAAACAAATTCTGCGCTATGTTTGACAATAACTCCTGAACTAAGCATGCTAGAGACACAAAATTTATATCAAACTGTGCCTCTCATATCCCCAAATCCGAAAAACAACATTTTATGGCCGCCTTGTGCCATCTCCATACCGGAAATGACCAGCAAGTGGGGATACTCAGAATGATCCTCAGAAGCATGTTCAATGGGATTTTTGTGCACAGAGCAGTCAAAGAGAGAATCACAAAGTAAGCACGGCCAAATCACACTTAGAATAATGCAGGATTTGCACAAGTTTTATACCATTGGAAAGCCTATCTCAAGGGCTCTCTCCTCGTCCTAGTTTCGTTTCTGTGACTATTTTGTAGGCGAGGCGAGCGGCCAGGAAGTAGGGTTACTACCACCACCAACTGGGGCTACGTATGAACACGTACACATGCAAGATATAAATATCTGCCGAATAATGGTTTCAAACAAATTCTGCGCTATGTTTGACAATAACTCCTGAACTAAGCATGCTAGAGACACAAAATTTATATCAAACTGTGCCTCTCATATCCCCAAATCCGAAAAACAACATTTTATGGCCGCCTTGTGCCATCTCCATACTGGAAATGACCAGCAAGTGGGGATACTCAGAATGATCCTCAGAAGCATGTTCAATGGGATTTTTGTGCACAGAGCAGTCAAAGAGAGAATCACAAAGTAAGCACGGCCAAATCACACTTAGAATAATGCAGGATTTGCACAAGTTTTATACCATTGGAAAGCCTATCTCAAGGGCTCTCTCCTCGTCCTAGTTTCGTTTCTGTGACTATTTTGTAGGCGAGGCGAGCGGCCAGGGAGTAGGGTTACTACCACCACCAACTGGGGCTACGTATAAACACGTACACATGCAAGATATAAATATCTGCCGAATAATGGTTTCAAACAAATTCTGCGCTATGTTTGACAATAACTCCTGAACTAAGCATGCTAGAGACACAAAATTTATATCAAACTGTGCCTCTCATATCCCCAAATCCGAAAAACAACATTTTATGGCCGCCTTGTGCCATCTCCATACCGGAAATGACCAGCAAGTGGGGATACGCAAAATGCTTCTCAGAAGCATGTTCAATGGGATTTTTGTGCACAGAGCAGTCAAAGAGAGAATCACAAAGTAAGCACGGCCAAATCACACTTAGAATAATGCAGGATTTGCCCAAGTTTTATACCATTGGAAAGCCTATCTCAAGGGCTCTCTCCTCGTCCTAGTTTCGTTTCTGTGACTATTTTGTAGGCGAGGCGAGCGGCCAGGGAGTAGGGTTACTACCACCACCAACTGGGGCTACGTATAAACACGTACACATGCAAGATATAAATATCTGCCGAATAATGGTTTCAAACAAATTCTGCGCTATGTTTGACAATAACTCCTGAACTAAGCATGCTAGAGACACAAAATTTATATCAAACTGTGCCTCTCATATCCCCAAATCCGAAAAACAACATTTTATGGCCGCCTTGTGCCATCTCCATACTGGAAATGACCAGCAAGTGGGGATACTCAGAATGATCCTCAGAAGCATGTTCAATGGGATTTTTGTGCACAGAGCAGTCAAAGAGAGAATCACAAAGTAAGCACGGCCAAATCACACTTAGAATAATGCAGGATTTGCACAAGTTTTATACCATTGGAAAGCCTATCTCAAGGGCTCTCTCCTCGTCCTAGTTTCGTTTCTGTGACTATTTTGTAGGCGAGGCGAGCGGCCAGGGAGTAGGGTTACTACCACCACCAACTGGGGCTACGTATGAACACGTACACATGCAAGATATAAATATCTGCCGAATAATGGTTTCAAACAAATTCTGCGCTATGTTTGACAATAACTCCTGAACTAAGCATGCTAGAGACACAAAATTTATATCAAACTGTGCCTCTCATATCCCCAAATCCGAAAAACAACATTTTATGGCCGCCTTGTGCCATCTCCATACCGGAAATGACCAGCAAGTGGGGATACGCAAAATGCTTCTCAGAAGCATGTTCAATGGGATTTTTGTGCACAGAGCAGTCAAAGAGAGAATCACAAAGTAAGCACGGCCAAATCACACTTAGAATAATGCAGGATTTGCCCAAGTTTTATACCATTGGAAAGCCTATCTCAAGGGCTCTCTCCTCGTCCTAGTTTCGTTTCTGTGACTATTTTGTAGGCGAGGCGAGCGGCCAGGGAGTAGGGTTACTACCACCACCAACTGGGGCTACGTATAAACACGTACACATGCAAGATATAAATATCTGCCGAATAATGGTTTCAAACAAATTCTGCGCTATGTTTGACAATAACTCCTGAACTAATTATGCTAGAGACACAAAATTTATATCAAACTGTGCCTGTCATATCCCCAAATCCGAAGAACAACATTTTATGGCCGCCTTGTGCCATCTCCATACCGGAAATGACCAGCAACTGGGGACACTCAGAATGATCCTCAGAAGCATGTTCAATGGGATTTTTGTGCACAGAGCAGTCAAAGAGAGAATCACAAAGTAAGCACGGCCAAATCACACTTAGAATAATGCAGGATTTGCCCAAGTTTTATACCATTGGAAAGCCTATCTCAAGGGCTCTCTCCTCGTCCTAGTTTCGTTTCTGTGACTATTTTGTAGGCGAGGCGAGCGGCCAGGGAGTAGGGTTACTACCACCACCAACTGGGGCTACGTATGAACACGTACACATGCAAGATATAAATATCTGCCGAATAATGGTTTCAAACAAATTCTGCGCTATGTTTGACAATAACTCCTGAACTAAGCATGCTAGAGACACAAAATTTATATCAAACTGTGCCTCTCATATCCCCAAATCCGAAAAACAACATTTTATGGCCGCCTTGTGCCATCTCCATACCGGAAATGACCAGCAAGTGGGGATACGCAAAATGCTTCTCAGAAGCATGTTCAATGGGATTTTTGTGCACAGAGCAGTCAAAGAGAGAATCACAAAGTAAGCACGGCCAAATCACACTTAGAATAATGCAGGATTTGCCCAAGTTTTATACCATTGGAAAGCCTATCTCAAGGGCTCTCTCCTCGTCCTAGTTTCGTTTCTGTGACTATTTTGTAGGCGAGGCGAGCGGCCAGGGAGTAGGGTTACTACCACCACCAACTGGGGCTACGTATAAACACGTACACATGCAAGATATAAATATCTGCCGAATAATGGTTTCAAACAAATTCTGCGCTATGTTTGACAATAACTCCTGAACTAAGCATGCTAGAGACACAAAATTTATATCAAACTGTGCCTCTCATATCCCCAAATCCGAAAAACAACATTTTATGGCCGCCTTGTGCCATCTCCATACTGGAAATGACCAGCAAGTGGGGATACTCAGAATGATCCTCAGAAGCATGTTCAATGGGATTTTTGTGCACAGAGCAGTCAAAGAGAGAATCACAAAGTAAGCACGGCCAAATCACACTTAGAATAATGCAGGATTTGCCCAAGTTTTATACCATTGGAAAGCCTATCTCAAGGGCTCTCTCCTCGTCCTAGTTTCGTTTCTGTGACTATTTTGTAGGCGAGGCGAGCGGCCAGGGAGTAGGGTTACTACCACCACCAACTGGGGCTACGTATGAACACGTACACATGCAAGATATAAATATCTGCCGAATAATGGTTTCAAACAAATTCTGCGCTATGTTTGACAATAACTCCTGAACTAAGCATGCTAGAGACACAAAATTTATATCAAACTGTGCCTCTCATATCCCCAAATCCGAAAAACAACATTTTATGGCCGCCTTGTGCCATCTCCATACCGGAAATGACCAGCAAGTGGGGATACGCAAAATGCTTCTCAGAAGCATGTTCAATGGGATTTTTGTGCACAGAGCAGTCAAAGAGAGAATCACAAAGTAAGCACGGCCAAATCACACTTAGAATAATGCAGGATTTGCCCAAGTTTTATACCATTGGAAAGCCTATCTCAAGGGCTCTCTCCTCGTCCTAGTTTCGTTTCTGTGACTATTTTGTAGGCGAGGCGAGCGGCCAGGGAGTAGGGTTACTACCACCACCAACTGGGGCTACGTATAAACACGTACACATGCAAGATATAAATATCTGCCGAATAATGGTTTCAAACAAATTCTGCGCTATGTTTGACAATAACTCCTGAACTAAGCATGCTAGAGACACAAAATTTATATCAAACTGTGCCTCTCATATCCCCAAATCCGAAAAACAACATTTTATGGCCGCCTTGTGCCATCTCCATACTGGAAATGACCAGCAAGTGGGGATACTCAGAATGATCCTCAGAAGCATGTTCAATGGGATTTTTGTGCACAGAGCAGTCAAAGAGAGAATCACAAAGTAAGCACGGCCAAATCACACTTAGAATAATGCAGGATTTGCCCAAGTTTTATACCATTGGAAAGCCTATCTCAAGGGCTCTCTCCTCGTCCTAGTTTCGTTTCTGTGACTATTTTGTAGGCGAGGCGAGCGGCCAGGGAGTAGGGTTACTACCACCACCAACTGGGGCTACGTATAAACACGTACACATGCAAGATATAAATATCTGCCGAATAATGGTTTCAAACAAATTCTGCGCTATGTTTGACAATAACTCCTGAACTAAGCATGCTAGAGACACAAAATTTATATCAAACTGTGCCTCTCATATCCCCAAATCCGAAAAACAACATTTTATGGCCGCCTTGTGCCATCTCCATACTGGAAATGACCAGCAAGTGGGGATACTCAGAATGATCCTCAGAAGCATGTTCAATGGGATTTTTGTGCACAGAGCAGTCAAAGAGAGAATCACAAAGTAAGCACGGCCAAATCACACTTAGAATAATGCAGGATTTGCCCAAGTTTTATACCATTGGAAAGCCTATCTCAAGGGCTCTCTCCTCGTCCTAGTTTCGTTTCTGTGACTATTTTGTAGGCGAGGCGAGCGGCCAGGGAGTAGGGTTACTACCACCACCAACTGGGGCTACGTATAAACACGTACACATGCAAGATATAAATATCTGCCGAATAATGGTTTCAAACAAATTCTGCGCTATGTTTGACAATAACTCCTGAACTAAGCATGCTAGAGACACAAAATTTATATCAAACTGTGCCTCTCATATCCCCAAATCCGAAAAACAACATTTTATGGCCGCCTTGTGCCATCTCCATACCGGAAATGACCAGCAAGTGGGGATACGCAAAATGCTTCTCAGAAGCATGTTCAATGGGATTTTTGTGCACAGAGCAGTCAAAGAGAGAATCACAAAGTAAGCACGGCCAAATCACACTTAGAATAATGCAGGATTTGCCCAAGTTTTATACCATTGGAAAGCCTATCTCAAGGGCTCTCTCCTCGTCCTAGTTTCGTTTCTGTGACTATTTTGTAGGCGAGGCGAGCGGCCAGGGAGTAGGGTTACTACCACCACCAACTGGGGCTACGTATAAACACGTACACATGCAAGATATAAATATCTGCCGAATAATGGTTTCAAACAAATTCTGCGCTATGTTTGACAATAACTCCTGAACTAAGCATGCTAGAGACACAAAATTTATATCAAACTGTGCCTCTCATATCCCCAAATCCGAAAAACAACATTTTATGGCCGCCTTGTGCCATCTCCATACTGGAAATGACCAGCAAGTGGGGATACTCAGAATGATCCTCAGAAGCATGTTCAATGGGATTTTTGTGCACAGAGCAGTCAAAGAGAGAATCACAAAGTAAGCACGGCCAAATCACACTTAGAATAATGCAGGATTTGCACAAGTTTTATACCATTGGAAAGCCTATCTCAAGGGCTCTCTCCTCGTCCTAGTTTCGTTTCTGTGACTATTTTGTAGGCGAGGCGAGCGGCCAGGGAGTAGGGTTACTACCACCACCAACTGGGGCTACGTATGAACACGTACACATGCAAGATATAAATATCTGCCGAATAATGGTTTCAAACAAATTCTGCGCTATGTTTGACAATAACTCCTGAACTAAGCATGCTAGAGACACAAAATTTATATCAAACTGTGCCTCTCATATCCCCAAATCCGAAAAACAACATTTTATGGCCGCCTTGTGCCATCTCCATACTGGAAATGACCAGCAAGTGGGGATACTCAGAATGATCCTCAGAAGCATGTTCAATGGGATTTTTGTGCACAGAGCAGTCAAAGAGAGAATCACAAAGTAAGCACGGCCAAATCACACTTAGAATAATGCAGGATTTGCCCAAGTTTTATACCATTGGAAAGCCTATCTCAAGGGCTCTCTCCTCGTCCTAGTTTCGTTTCTGTGACTATTTTGTAGGCGAGGCGAGCGGCCAGGGAGTAGGGTTACTACCACCACCAACTGGGGCTACGTATGAACACGTACACATGCAAGATATAAATATCTGCCGAATAATGGTTTCAAACAAATTCTGCGCTATGTTTGACAATAACTCCTGAACTAAGCATGCTAGAGACACAAAATTTATATCAAACTGTGCCTCTCATATCCCCAAATCCGAAAAACAACATTTTATGGCCGCCTTGTGCCATCTCCATACCGGAAATGACCAGCAAGTGGGGATACGCAAAATGCTTCTCAGAAGCATGTTCAATGGGATTTTTGTGCACAGAGCAGTCAAAGAGAGAATCACAAAGTAAGCACGGCCAAATCACACTTAGAATAATGCAGGATTTGCCCAAGTTTTATACCATTGGAAAGCCTATCTCAAGGGCTCTCTCCTCGTCCTAGTTTCGTTTCTGTGACTATTTTGTAGGCGAGGCGAGCGGCCAGGGAGTAGGGTTACTACCACCACCAACTGGGGCTACGTATAAACACGTACACATGCAAGATATAAATATCTGCCGAATAATGGTTTCAAACAAATTCTGCGCTATGTTTGACAATAACTCCTGAACTAAGCATGCTAGAGACACAAAATTTATATCAAACTGTGCCTCTCATATCCCCAAATCCGAAAAACAACATTTTATGGCCGCCTTGTGCCATCTCCATACCGGAAATGACCAGCAAGTGGGGATACGCAAAATGCTTCTCAGAAGCATGTTCAATGGGATTTTTGTGCACAGAGCAGTCAAAGAGAGAATCACAAAGTAAGCACGGCCAAATCACACTTAGAATAATGCAGGATTTGCCCAAGTTTTATACCATTGGAAAGCCTATCTCAAGGGCTCTCTCCTCGTCCTAGTTTCGTTTCTGTGACTATTTTGTAGGCGAGGCGAGCGGCCAGGGAGTAGGGTTACTACCACCACCAACTGGGGCTACGTATAAACACGTACACATGCAAGATATAAATATCTGCCGAATAATGGTTTCAAACAAATTCTGCGCTATGTTTGACAATAACTCCTGAACTAAGCATGCTAGAGACACAAAATTTATATCAAACTGTGCCTCTCATATCCCCAAATCCGAAAAACAACATTTTATGGCCGCCTTGTGCCATCTCCATACTGGAAATGACCAGCAAGTGGGGATACTCAGAATGATCCTCAGAAGCATGTTCAATGGGATTTTTGTGCACAGAGCAGTCAAAGAGAGAATCACAAAGTAAGCACGGCCAAATCACACTTAGAATAATGCAGGATTTGCCCAAGTTTTATACCATTGGAAAGCCTATCTCAAGGGCTCTCTCCTCGTCCTAGTTTCGTTTCTGTGACTATTTTGTAGGCGAGGCGAGCGGCCAGGGAGTAGGGTTACTACCACCACCAACTGGGGCTACGTATGAACACGTACACATGCAAGATATAAATATCTGCCGAATAATGGTTTCAAACAAATTCTGCGCTATGTTTGACAATAACTCCTGAACTAAGCATGCTAGAGACACAAAATTTATATCAAACTGTGCCTCTCATATCCCCAAATCCGAAAAACAACATTTTATGGCCGCCTTGTGCCATCTCCATACCGGAAATGACCAGCAAGTGGGGATACGCAAAATGCTTCTCAGAAGCATGTTCAATGGGATTTTTGTGCACAGAGCAGTCAAAGAGAGAATCACAAAGTAAGCACGGCCAAATCACACTTAGAATAATGCAGGATTTGCCCAAGTTTTATACCATTGGAAAGCCTATCTCAAGGGCTCTCTCCTCGTCCTAGTTTCGTTTCTGTGACTATTTTGTAGGCGAGGCGAGCGGCCAGTAGGGTTACTACCACCACCAACTGGGGCTACGTATAAACACGTACACATGCAAGATATAAATATCTGCCGAATAATGGTTTCAAACAAATTCTGCGCTATGTTTGACAATAACTCCTGAACTAAGCATGCTAGAGACACAAAATTTATATCAAACTGTGCCTCTCATATCCCCAAATCCGAAAAACAACATTTTATGGCCGCCTTGTGCCATCTCCATACTGGAAATGACCAGCAAGTGGGGATACTCAGAATGATCCTCAGAAGCATGTTCAATGGGATTTTTGTGCACAGAGCAGTCAAAGAGAGAATCACAAAGTAAGCACGGCCAAATCACACTTAGAATAATGCAGGATTTGCCCAAGTTTTATACCATTGGAAAGCCTATCTCAAGGGCTCTCTCCTCGTCCTAGTTTCGTTTCTGTGACTATTTTGTAGGCGAGGCGAGCGGCCACCACCAACTGGGGCTACGTATAAACACGTACACATGCAAGATATAAATATCTGCCGAATAATGGTTTCAAACAAATTCTGCGCTATGTTTGACAATAACTCCTGAACTAAGCATGCTAGAGACACAAAATTTATATCAAACTGTGCCTCTCATATCCCCAAATCCGAAAAACAACATTTTATGGCCGCCTTGTGCCATCTCCATACCGGAAATGACCAGCAAGTGGGGATACGCAAAATGCTTCTCAGAAGCATGTTCAATGGGATTTTTGTGCACAGAGCAGTCAAAGAGAGAATCACAAAGTAAGCACGGCCAAATCACACTTAGAATAATGCAGGATTTGCCCAAGTTTTATACCATTGGAAAGCCTATCTCAAGGGCTCTCTCCTCGTCCTAGTTTCGTTTCTGTGACTATTTTGTAGGCGAGGCGAGCGGCCAGGGAGTAGGGTTACTACCACCACCAACTGGGGCTACGTATAAACACGTACACATGCAAGATATAAATATCTGCCGAATAATGGTTTCAAACAAATTCTGCGCTATGTTTGACAATAACTCCTGAACTAAGCATGCTAGAGACACAAAATTTATATCAAACTGTGCCTCTCATATCCCCAAATCCGAAAAACAACATTTTATGGCCGCCTTGTGCCATCTCCATACTGGAAATGACCAGCAAGTGGGGATACTCAGAATGATCCTCAGAAGCATGTTCAATGGGATTTTTGTGCACAGAGCAGTCAAAGAGAGAATCACAAAGTAAGCACGGCCAAATCACACTTAGAATAATGCAGGATTTGCCCAAGTTTTATACCATTGGAAAGCCTATCTCAAGGGCTCTCTCCTCGTCCTAGTTTCGTTTCTGTGACTATTTTGTAGGCGAGGCGAGCGGCCAGGGAGTAGGGTTACTACCACCACCAACTGGGGCTACGTATGAACACGTACACATGCAAGATATAAATATCTGCCGAATAATGGTTTCAAACAAATTCTGCGCTATGTTTGACAATAACTCCTGAACTAAGCATGCTAGAGACACAAAATTTATATCAAACTGTGCCTCTCATATCCCCAAATCCGAAAAACAACATTTTATGGCCGCCTTGTGCCATCTCCATACTGGAAATGACCAGCAAGTGGGGATACTCAGAATGATCCTCAGAAGCATGTTCAATGGGATTTTTGTGCACAGAGCAGTCAAAGAGAGAATCACAAAGTAAGCACGGCCAAATCACACTTAGAATAATGCAGGATTTGCACAAGTTTTATACCATTGGAAAGCCTATCTCAAGGGCTCTCTCCTCGTCCTAGTTTCGTTTCTGTGACTATTTTGTAGGCGAGGCGAGCGGCCAGGGAGTAGGGTTACTACCACCACCAACTGGGGCTACGTATAAACACGTACACATGCAAGATATAAATATCTGCCGAATAATGGTTTCAAACAAATTCTGCGCTATGTTTGACAATAACTCCTGAACTAAGCATGCTAGAGACACAAAATTTATATCAAACTGTGCCTCTCATATCCCCAAATCCGAAAAACAACATTTTATGGCCGCCTTGTGCCATCTCCATACCGGAAATGACCAGCAAGTGGGGATACGCAAAATGCTTCTCAGAAGCATGTTCAATGGGATTTTTGTGCACAGAGCAGTCAAAGAGAGAATCACAAAGTAAGCACGGCCAAATCACACTTAGAATAATGCAGGATTTGCCCAAGTTTTATACCATTGGAAAGCCTATCTCAAGGGCTCTCTCCTCGTCCTAGTTTCGTTTCTGTGACTATTTTGTAGGCGAGGCGAGCGGCCAGGGAGTAGGGTTACTACCACCACCAACTGGGGCTACGTATGAACACGTACACATGCAAGATATAAATATCTGCCGAATAATGGTTTCAAACAAATTCTGCGCTATGTTTGACAATAACTCCTGAACTAAGCATGCTAGAGACACAAAATTTATATCAAACTGTGCCTCTCATATCCCCAAATCCGAAAAACAACATTTTATGGCCGCCTTGTGCCATCTCCATACCGGAAATGACCAGCAAGTGGGGATACGCAAAATGCTTCTCAGAAGCATGTTCAATGGGATTTTTGTGCACAGAGCAGTCAAAGAGAGAATCACAAAGTAAGCACGGCCAAATCACACTTAGAATAATGCAGGATTTGCCCAAGTTTTATACCATTGGAAAGCCTATCTCAAGGGCTCTCTCCTCGTCCTAGTTTCGTTTCTGTGACTATTTTGTAGGCGAGGCGAGCGGCCAGGGAGTAGGGTTACTACCACCACCAACTGGGGCTACGTATAAACACGTACACATGCAAGATATAAATATCTGCCGAATAATGGTTTCAAACAAATTCTGCGCTATGTTTGACAATAACTCCTGAACTAAGCATGCTAGAGACACAAAATTTATATCAAACTGTGCCTCTCATATCCCCAAATCCGAAAAACAACATTTTATGGCCGCCTTGTGCCATCTCCATACTGGAAATGACCAGCAAGTGGGGATACTCAGAATGATCCTCAGAAGCATGTTCAATGGGATTTTTGTGCACAGAGCAGTCAAAGAGAGAATCACAAAGTAAGCACGGCCAAATCACACTTAGAATAATGCAGGATTTGCACAAGTTTTATACCATTGGAAAGCCTATCTCAAGGGCTCTCTCCTCGTCCTAGTTTCGTTTCTGTGACTATTTTGTAGGCGAGGAGAGCGGCCAGGAAGTAGGGTTGCTACCACCACCAACTGGGGCTACGTATGAACACGTACACATGCAAGATATAAATATCTGCCGAATAATGGTTTCAAACAAATTCTGCGCTATGTTTGACAATAACTCCTGAACTAAGCATGCTAGAGACACAAAATTTATATCAAACTGTGCCTCTCATATCCCCAAATCCGAAAAACAACATTTTATGGCCGCCTTGTGCCATCTCCATACCGGAAATGACCAGCAAGTGGGGATACGCAAAATGCTTCTCAGAAGCATGTTCAATGGGATTTTTGTGCACAGAGCAGTCAAAGAGAGAATCACAAAGTAAGCACGGCCAAATCACACTTAGAATAATGCAGGATTTGCCCAAGTTTTATACCATTGGAAAGCCTATCTCAAGGGCTCTCTCCTCGTCCTAGTTTCGTTTCTGTGACTATTTTGTAGGCGAGGCGAGCGGCCAGGGAGTAGGGTTACTACCACCACCAACTGGGGCTACGTATAAACACGTACACATGCAAGATATAAATATCTGCCGAATAATGGTTTCAAACAAATTCTGCGCTATGTTTGACAATAACTCCTGAACTAAGCATGCTAGAGACACAAAATTTATATCAAACTGTGCCTCTCATATCCCCAAATCCGAAAAACAACATTTTATGGCCGCCTTGTGCCATCTCCATACCGGAAATGACCAGCAAGTGGGGATACGCAAAATGCTTCTCAGAAGCATGTTCAATGGGATTTTTGTGCACAGAGCAGTCAAAGAGAGAATCACAAAGTAAGCACGGCCAAATCACACTTAGAATAATGCAGGATTTGCCCAAGTTTTATACCATTGGAAAGCCTATCTCAAGGGCTCTCTCCTCGTCCTAGTTTCGTTTCTGTGACTATTTTGTAGGCGAGGCGAGCGGCCAGTAGGGTTACTACCACCACCAACTGGGGCTACGTATAAACACGTACACATGCAAGATATAAATATCTGCCGAATAATGGTTTCAAACAAATTCTGCGCTATGTTTGACAATAACTCCTGAACTAAGCATGCTAGAGACACAAAATTTATATCAAACTGTGCCTCTCATATCCCCAAATCCGAAAAACAACATTTTATGGCCGCCTTGTGCCATCTCCATACTGGAAATGACCAGCAAGTGGGGATACTCAGAATGATCCTCAGAAGCATGTTCAATGGGATTTTTGTGCACAGAGCAGTCAAAGAGAGAATCACAAAGTAAGCACGGCCAAATCACACTTAGAATAATGCAGGATTTGCACAAGTTTTATACCATTGGAAAGCCTATCTCAAGGGCTCTCTCCTCGTCCTAGTTTCGTTTCTGTGACTATTTTGTAGGCGAGGCGAGCGGCCAGGGAGTAGGGTTACTACCACCACCAACTGGGGCTACGTATGAACACGTACACATGCAAGATATAAATATCTGCCGAATAATGGTTTCAAACAAATTCTGCGCTATGTTTGACAATAACTCCTGAACTAAGCATGCTAGAGACACAAAATTTATATCAAACTGTGCCTCTCATATCCCCAAATCCGAAAAACAACATTTTATGGCCGCCTTGTGCCATCTCCATACCGGAAATGACCAGCAAGTGGGGATACGCAAAATGCTTCTCAGAAGCATGTTCAATGGGATTTTTGTGCACAGAGCAGTCAAAGAGAGAATCACAAAGTAAGCACGGCCAAATCACACTTAGAATAATGCAGGATTTGCCCAAGTTTTATACCATTGGAAAGCCTATCTCAAGGGCTCTCTCCTCGTCCTAGTTTCGTTTCTGTGACTATTTTGTAGGCGAGGCGAGCGGCCAGGGAGTAGGGTTACTACCACCACCAACTGGGGCTACGTATAAACACGTACACATGCAAGATATAAATATCTGCCGAATAATGGTTTCAAACAAATTCTGCGCTATGTTTGACAATAACTCCTGAACTAAGCATGCTAGAGACACAAAATTTATATCAAACTGTGCCTCTCATATCCCCAAATCCGAAAAACAACATTTTATGGCCGCCTTGTGCCATCTCCATACCGGAAATGACCAGCAAGTGGGGATACTCAGAATGATCCTCAGAAGCATGTTCAATGGGATTTTGTGCACAGAGCAGTCAAAGAGAGAATCACAAAGTAAGCACGGCCAAATCACACTTAGAATAATGCAGGATTTGCCCAAGTTTTATACCATTGGAAAGCCTATCTCAAGGGCTCTCTCCTCGTCCTAGTTTCGTTTCTGTGACTATTTTGTAGGCGAGGCGAGCGGCCAGGGAGTAGGGTTACTACCACCACCAACTGGGGCTACGTATAAACACGTACACATGCAAGATATAAATATCTGCCGAATAATGGTTTCAAACAAATTCTGCGCTATGTTTGACAATAACTCCTGAACTAAGCATGCTAGAGACACAAAATTTATATCAAACTGTGCCTCTCATATCCCCAAATCCGAAAAACAACATTTTATGGCCGCCTTGTGCCATCTCCATACTGGAAATGACCAGCAAGTGGGGATACTCAGAATGATCCTCAGAAGCATGTTCAATGGGATTTTTGTGCACAGAGCAGTCAAAGAGAGAATCACAAAGTAAGCACGGCCAAATCACACTTAGAATAATGCAGGATTTGCCCAAGTTTTATACCATTGGAAAGCCTATCTCAAGGGCTCTCTCCTCGTCCTAGTTTCGTTTCTGTGACTATTTTGTAGGCGAGGCGAGCGGCCAGGGAGTAGGGTTACTACCACCACCAACTGGGGCTACGTATAAACACGTACACATGCAAGATATAAATATCTGCCGAATAATGGTTTCAAACAAATTCTGCGCTATGTTTGACAATAACTCCTGAACTAAGCATGCTAGAGACACAAAATTTATATCAAACTGTGCCTCTCATATCCCCAAATCCGAAAAACAACATTTTATGGCCGCCTTGTGCCATCTCCATACCGGAAATGACCAGCAAGTGGGGATACGCAAAATGCTTCTCAGAAGCATGTTCAATGGGATTTTTGTGCACAGAGCAGTCAAAGAGAGAATCACAAAGTAAGCACGGCCAAATCACACTTAGAATAATGCAGGATTTGCCCAAGTTTTATACCATTGGAAAGCCTATCTCAAGGGCTCTCTCCTCGTCCTAGTTTCGTTTCTGTGACTATTTTGTAGGCGAGGCGAGCGGCCAGGGAGTAGGGTTACTACCACCACCAACTGGGGCTACGTATAAACACGTACACATGCAAGATATAAATATCTGCCGAATAATGGTTTCAAACAAATTCTGCGCTATGTTTGACAATAACTCCTGAACTAAGCATGCTAGAGACACAAAATTTATATCAAACTGTGCCTCTCATATCCCCAAATCCGAAAAACAACATTTTATGGCCGCCTTGTGCCATCTCCATACTGGAAATGACCAGCAAGTGGGGATACTCAGAATGATCCTCAGAAGCATGTTCAATGGGATTTTTGTGCACAGAGCAGTCAAAGAGAGAATCACAAAGTAAGCACGGCCAAATCACACTTAGAATAATGCAGGATTTGCACAAGTTTTATACCATTGGAAAGCCTATCTCAAGGGCTCTCTCCTCGTCCTAGTTTCGTTTCTGTGACTATTTTGTAGGCGAGGCGAGCGGCCAGGAGTAGGGTTACTACCACCACCAACTGGGGCTACGTATGAACACGTACACATGCAAGATATAAATATCTGCCGAATAATGGTTTCAAACAAATTCTGCGCTATGTTTGACAATAACTCCTGAACTAAGCATGCTAGAGACACAAAATTTATATCAAACTGTGCCTCTCATATCCCCAAATCCGAAAAACAACATTTTATGGCCGCCTTGTGCCATCTCCATACCGGAAATGACCAGCAAGTGGGGATACGCAAAATGCTTCTCAGAAGCATGTTCAATGGGATTTTTGTGCACAGAGCAGTCAAAGAGAGAATCACAAAGTAAGCACGGCCAAATCACACTTAGAATAATGCAGGATTTGCCCAAGTTTTATACCATTGGAAAGCCTATCTCAAGGGCTCTCTCCTCGTCCTAGTTTCGTTTCTGTGACTATTTTGTAGGCGAGGCGAGCGGCCAGGGAGTAGGGTTACTACCACCACCAACTGGGGCTACGTATAAACACGTACACATGCAAGATATAAATATCTGCCGAATAATGGTTTCAAACAAATTCTGCGCTATGTTTGACAATAACTCCTGAACTAAGCATGCTAGAGACACAAAATTTATATCAAACTGTGCCTCTCATATCCCCAAATCCGAAAAACAACATTTTATGGCCGCCTTGTGCCATCTCCATACTGGAAATGACCAGCAAGTGGGGATACTCAGAATGATCCTCAGAAGCATGTTCAATGGGATTTTTGTGCACAGAGCAGTCAAAGAGAGAATCACAAAGTAAGCACGGCCAAATCACACTTAGAATAATGCAGGATTTGCCCAAGTTTTATACCATTGGAAAGCCTATCTCAAGGGCTCTCTCCTCGTCCTAGTTTCGTTTCTGTGACTATTTTGTAGGCGAGGCGAGCGGCCAGGGAGTAGGGTTACTACCACCACCAACTGGGGCTACGTATAAACACGTACACATGCAAGATATAAATATCTGCCGAATAATGGTTTCAAACAAATTCTGCGCTATGTTTGACAATAACTCCTGAACTAAGCATGCTAGAGACACAAAATTTATATCAAACTGTGCCTCTCATATCCCCAAATCCGAAAAACAACATTTTATGGCCGCCTTGTGCCATCTCCATACTGGAAATGACCAGCAAGTGGGGATACTCAGAATGATCCTCAGAAGCATGTTCAATGGGATTTTTGTGCACAGAGCAGTCAAAGAGAGAATCACAAAGTAAGCACGGCCAAATCACACTTAGAATAATGCAGGATTTGCACAAGTTTTATACCATTGGAAAGCCTATCTCAAGGGCTCTCTCCTCGTCCTAGTTTCGTTTCTGTGACCATTTTGTAGGCGAGGCGAGCGGCCAGGGAGTAGGG